>PYIV01000013.1:0-728963 GCA_003415645.1 Articulospora tetracladia
TAACCCTAACCCTAACCCTAACCCTAACCCTAACCCTAACCCTAACCCTAACCCTAACCCTAACCCTAACCCTAACCCTAACCCTAACCCTAACCCTAACCCTAACCCTAACCCCTGCATATGCTGCGCATAAGCTCGGTTATAAAAGTGGACCTATCTACTTCAACTTTCGACCTATCTACCTCAATAATCTCCTGCTATATCTATATCCTAACTCTAACCCGAGTTAAGGTATCTAGTAACCCTAACCCTAAGACTTCCATCTTTCTCTCCGCCTACAAATCGCTGGTTTCCAAATGCGGCTTGCGACTTATTATGGCCAGGATTTTAAAGAAGGCGTTTCCCTCAACGTCTTTGACGAACTTGCTCGCTGGGAAAAGTATGCATACGGAACCAACGAGCTTGTCTTCAACCCGCTTCGAAAGTGGTACAAAGGTCCTATCACACGTTTGTACCTCAGTTACTTTGGGAGCAACATCAAACCGTCAAGCAAATTGATGGTGCTCTCCTATACGTTCAGTTATTACGCGATTGCTGCGGGCTTGCCGCTCACTTTGGTCAATTACCTGATGGTAGGATGGAATAATGATTTCCTGGATGGGTTTTATATTACTTCGTGGAAAGTCACCGCTGTAATACTGATCCTCTTCAACATCATCGTAAGTGAAGTCACCTCTTCCACCCTCTCTCCAATCTCAAAATTTGGCATTAACTTCTCAGTCCCCGATATCCTATTGCATAATTCGAAGTCGTCTTTCGCAGCAAAAACTTGAGGATTCCGCTGTCCAAGTGATCTGTTGGACACCCTTGATTGTCCTCTACTTCTCTGGAATTTCCTTTCATCTCTCGAAGGCACTGTTGTGCCATTTCTTCAGTGTTAACATAGAGTGGACTGCCACTGCGAAGGAGTTAGAGACGACGGGATTCTTTATAGGCATGGATAGGATAGGGAGCGATTTCAAGTATATGTATGGATTATTAGTACTTATTAGCGGAGGAATGATCTATCTTGGTAGGTATGCCCCGTATGGTTGGACGATCACTGATTGGACTGCTATTTTACCATTGGCGCTCCAAGTCGTTTGTCACTTTTTATTGCCACTAGCATTGGGTCTTTTCTGAATCGAAGGGGATGACTTTTTAGCGAGCATATTGGTTCATTTTACCTAATATAGAAATAGAGTGGCTTGACAATACAGCGAAAATGGTTGAAAACCATGCAAAAACTTCTGCTTTCTATCTCAAACCGTTCCAAGGCAGCACTTCAGCTGACCCAGAGACATGAAGGAGAAATATCCGTATTTGGAGTTGCTTGTGTGATGGTTCTTGCAGAAATCCAGCCTTCCAATTTTTACGCCAGCTGGCCTGATGACATCTGAAACCAACAGGCTTTCGACTATGGGCTTTGGAGCTTTGATTATTACTTTTTGAGCAATCGCTTGTACAAATGTGCTTGCTCAAAGTGGCGACACTGTTCTAAAGCAGTGGAGCCTGAGTTGTGGATCAGCGATCGAACAAAACCCACAATGCAGCAGGCGGGCGTCAATCAGGACTCTCCATTCAGTGTCTTTTCCCTTCTCACAAAATTTATGGGCTGATCGACCTGCAGCTGGAGCCAGCTGAACTGCAGGGCTACATGACAGAATCGATAGTCAAGAAGCCCCCAAAGCCCCGTTCATGTGACAAGTGAGACTCAGTGAGTACTGAATGATGTAGCACCAGTGGCTGACGGGGCTTTCGGCATTGTTACGTGTCGAGCTTCGATGGATCATGGGGACTGATGAGGCGCTTTCAGGCTCATCTTTGTCTTGAAGCCCAGCACAATCTGAAAGTTCGCCCTGCCGTGAAAACATACATATCTCTGAACTTGCTCACACTTTTGTTCGGTATCACACCATCCTTATCTCACAATACTACAATCCATTGACAAAATGCTCGCTACATTGAGAACTCACGCTTCCTCCGCCCTCGTGGTGCTCTCAATTCTGGGCTCCTCGATGGCATCACCTACCCTTGACAAAAAATCTATCCAACGTCGTTGGGATCCCCCCCACTCCCGGGCTGTACTCCTCACACCCCTTTCCGCTATGTGGGCTGCTTCATTGAACAGAATCCAAATACTCTTGTGTACAATACGGAATTGGATTTCAACACCATGACCATAGAGATCTGTACGGCTGCATGCAAAGTAAGGTGTTTGAGTCCCTAGTCAAAGATATCCAACTGATTTGAGATACTAGTCCAATGGATTCAGGTATGCAGGTCTGGAATACTATGGCAAATGCTATTGTGGAACCATTCTTTCGACTCCTGCACCAGAAAGTGATTGCAATGCTCCCTGCAATGGCAACCACGCCGAAATGTGTGGTGGTGTTACCGCCCGCCTCGCCATATACGAGGACCCCACTTATCCCTCGGTGGACCATAGTCCTGCGGCTCTTCTTGCGGACTATGTTTACCAAGGTTGCTATACCGAGCCGGGCAATTACCGTGCGGTATCCTGGCGCCAAAGCCAACTCAATTTCAACACGCTCACTGTGGAAGAGTGTCTCATCACCTGTGGTCAAGGAAATTATCCCTATGCTGCGGTAGAATGGAGTGGAGAATGCTACTGTGGCACGCTTCTCATCAGTGGTAGTGTTTTGGCCCCAAGCACAGATTGCTCTTACTCTTGCAATGGTAACACAGCCGAGATCTGTGGAGGTTCAGAGCGTTTGAGTCTCTACTATGCCAGCAAATTCGTATCGACCCAACCATGCGGTTATGTCCCACCGGACACCAGCAGTGCCTGTAGTGGTACAGCGTATGGCTATGTGGCAGGGGAAAGCACGACATTCATCGCTTTAAACATTGGCTCAAACTGGGGTTGGGTTATCTCAGGACCTCTCCCCATCACAGGACAACTGTATCTTGGCGCTGGCGGAAATGATTTATCAAAGGGTACAATCGTTGGATCTTTCACCATTCAACATGTGGGCACCAATGTTGTGGTAACCTATAACACCAACCCACCGTATGGGATTCAACAGGATCACTTCTACTATGGTGCTACCTACCCGAACCATATTGCGCCCGGAACCTTTGGTAACTCGCACAACTTCGTGACTCCTGTTTCCACGGATACATTCACAGTGCCATACTCCTCAAGCAAGAACACTTACATCATCCACGCTGCTATAAATAACCCTTCGGCTACCACGGAATGTACATAGGAGATGTACCAGGGAGAATCTAGTGGGGATGGATTCAAATTGCGAAAGGATTGTGGAGAGTTTGTGTATGTTAGCACCACAAATCATGTTAGATAAAATTGACAGACACTTTCCTTTCAACCGAGCTAAATGAGGTGAAATCGTCTGTGTTTTCTCAGTACAAAGGCACCACCGCCTGCCATTCCGATCTCAATAGCGAACCTAGATCGTCCTAACTGTGGTTGGGGAGAGTAGCACGGATGTTCTCCTATGACCGGCCCTCCACCTACCCACTTCTTCCGCTTCTGGTGCCACCGACCTGGGATTGAAGGGGGAGGAGCTGACATCCCAGCAGCGCGAAGGGAATGTAAGTGCAAAGATGTCGAGTTGCGGGCTGTCCAACTGCGGGAGGAAGCTTATTTGACTCTGCGCTGTACCACGGTCCAGCGCGTGCGTACTGCGGCCGTAGTCCTGCCTGGGAACTTGCCGAAGATCCAGTCCCAAGACTTGTCCTCTTTCTTCTATGCCAGCAAGCGCTGCTCTTCCAGGTCTGACCATCGGCTGTGCTTGCTCGTGCTCGAACGGCCCTGCTCGTCCTCGCTCAAACCACCATCGTCATCGCTGATTGACGTCGTACTCCTTCGCGATGCAAGAGCCCCGGAATTAATGGCTCTGCCCTCCTGGGGTCGGGTACGCGTAGCATCAACGTGGTTACGGCCTGCCTCCGCAGTAGTCGACAAAGTCGTGCCACCGAACGAGGGCCGGGATGAGGTATGCCGGCTAAAGCTAGTCAAGAGGAACGAATGTTGCTCTACCGGCTTCATAGTGAAGTCGTCGATCTTTCCCACATGGCTGATGCTTGCAATGAGTCGGACAACCTGGCTGAAAGAGACTCCTCGCTCGGCATTGCCGTCCCGGATCAGCAGTGTGGGGAGTGCGGCCGGAACGTAACCTCAGTCAGCGTCGGCAGGGCGGCCCCGGACGATCGGTCAAGGTTGACGATCGGTCAAGGTTGTAGCAGTCGGGCGACATGTCTGTATCCGTGGCATGTGGTGTAGAAGGCGCCGGCGAAGGCAATAGACCCTCGATGCTAGAGACCGCGGCGACTGTTGAAGCCTGATTAAGTGGGGAGTGTGATTTGGGAGAGCGCCTGGAGGCTACGGGCTTAATAGTAATAATCTATAGGAATTATATAATATAGGAAGATTATAGAGGTTTATTAAGATTATAAGTATAATCTAGGAAATTATAATAATCTAAGAGAATAAAGGTTTTATATAATAAGCAAGTTAGCTTAAGTAGATAAGAGCTTTATACTTAACTTTAAATAGTAATTTATGCTTATTAGTAACAGACTTTAAACCTATTATAACGAGTAATAACCTAGTGTAATTATTCCCTTACCTATACTACTATAAGTAGCAACGAGGGTTATTACACTATCTTACCCACTAGCACTTAGACTAACCTAAACTTTAACCTTAGATTATAAGTAACTCGATTTAAAAATTATATATTATATATAGATCAAACCCTAGGGCAGAAAGTCTTTATACAAATATATCCTTAACACGAGGATGAGCGAAGGGCACAATAATTATAGTCCTGACCAAAGCACGAACCACACTCCTTAATTACACAGAGATGTGTATTCGGACAGTCAGCCGAAGACCCACATCTTCGATTGAGCCCAATATCACAACCGTCAGAGCAGAATGTGACACCCTCAGTCGTTGTTCTACAGCCACATCCTTGATTGCCCGCGCAGCCAGTTCTTGATGAACTTCCAGGAGGTGAACAGCTCACTGGTCCAAATATTTCGAATAGAGGTGTCAGGTCACAGACACAGTATGTCTGGGGATTGTTCAAAATTTTCTCCATCTGTATCGGGCTGCTAGGTACTGTCGAGAGTAATCTGACGCTAGCAGCTCCGCTGCTGACACTGGATTTCACATATAGCTCTATAGGGAACTGGTGGGGATTCAGCTGTGTGCAAACATCCTGCGCCAGGCCATTGGTACTAAATTGGTCATAAACTGCCAGCGCCGTTTCAATTCCAGCAAGGGCAAGGGTGCCAACTTCTAGAATAGCTCCGAATGTTGCGACTGCTGCTAGGATCTCAGGTCCAAGAAGAATACCCGCTGATAGAATAAGGGCCAACATAGCTTCCCGACCGAGCAGCTTAGAAAGACCTTTAAATATCAACCCTGCAACAGCAGACCAATTGGTGGTTGATCCAATCAATCCTCCAGCCAAGCTTTCATAGAGCCATTTCGTCACGCTATTTTCGCAAATCATTTCCGGACTGTTCTCGCCGGGAAAGTCGCAAGTCCATGAAAATGCACCATTGCCAAGAGAAGCACCTGCTGGGCACCTGGTTTGACCAAGCATTAAGAATGGCGTATCCGTGACTGGCTTATTGCATTGGTCTTTTAACTGTAGGACAGTAAGAAAGCTCTTCTCTTTGTATCGCTTCTGTAGCTTATCATCTCGTCGTGAAATCGATGATAACCCGGATTGACTCTTCAGCTGTTGTGAAAAATCAGGGATCAAAACGTCGAGAGTAAGAGAGCAGTCAGCAGCTGCAAAGTGTAATCCATGGTCGTCTATATAGAGCGCGTTTCGGTCATTGTCGAGCAGGCCAAGTTTGGTTGGGTTTGAGAGGTCAACAAGCCAAAGACTATCCTGGAATGTTCCCGGAGCTATCCCAAGTGATACGTATTTTGCATTCATCTCCGTGTCCAAATAGAATGTATTGAGCAATGGGGTTTTTGCTCCGGTGTCCGTTTGAATACGAGCTCCCCGCAATGAGGAGGTTGGTGTTGGAAGTGCACTACAACTGGTCTGATTGGCAGAGACTTGAAACGTGAGAGATGTGAAAGCCACAACGGCAGAGGAGGTTGTCGACATTGTCCTCGTTGAAGCAGAGCTTGTGCTACTTTGGACCACAACGGTGGAAGAGGCCTTCGAAATTGTATTGCTACTCATTGGAGAAGACGTTTTCGAGGATAGCGAAGGAATAGAAGATGTTTTGGACGACAACGCATTGCTTGACTGACTACTCATTCGAGAAGACGTTCTCGAAGAGAGCGAAGACATAGAAGATGGCTTGGATGGCACCGCATTGTTAGACTGAGACGATCTTGTAACTGTTGAAGATCGCAATGAAGAAGGTTTGAGACTGCTGCTTATCCCAGATGCGCTTGATCTTTTCGATAATGTGGATGTTCTACTCGACGATTTGAGTGTTGTGGACGCTACAGGAGGAGTGGATTTGGCCGACGACCGTATCGCTGAAGTGGAGGAACTTTTGACAAGTCCAGTGTTGATGCAAGAGCACTTCTCTCGGTCAGGTCATCGTTTGATAAGGATAATTTTGAAACTTACAGCAGAGGATATCCTGGTGGATCTGACATGGCGCAAATATCCCGGTATTGAAGGAGATAAAGATGCGCTACTTGCTAGGTAGGTTGAACAAAACGGAATATCATTGTGGCTTTGAATGGCATCAATTACAGAATCCGATGTTTTACATTTAGTTGATTTGGCCAGGGCAGTACCAGAAGACCAAAAAATAATGATCCCTAGCTTAATAAAATAACAGGACTTCATTGCGCAAGATGCGTGTCGGTGTTGAGTATTTACGCCATGCAGGTCATCAGCAGCCCCTTTATAGAATTGTGACTGCAATTCTGGACCGGACAAGCTGACGCCAAGCGACCTAGACTTTGGCGGTCGGTCCTTGCTTTTTCGTGTCTTAGAATAATATATCTGTGCTTCATATATGGCGGAGAACTCCGTTACTAGTAGTTCTTATTCTGTCTTAGTACAAGCGAAATGGGGTAAAAAAACCCATTCGGTGAATATCGTGACACGAGATGAGAGGTTGAAATATAAACACAAGGCTGTGAAAGAAAAATATCGAAAGACTAGGAAAGGACTCGGGATTGATTGAGACATATATTACTGATCGGATGTGCCAACCATAGAGAGTTATACAAGCTTCTTGATTATTCTACACACAAGATACACTTAAATAATCTGGAAATGTGCATCGACTGGCTTTCCACAATTAATGCTCAGAATATCCTTTTCGATGGGTTAACCCTTGGCTATCCAAAAACTTTAGTCTGGGAAACTTACCTGCGGACAAGCACTGAATGCAACCACTAAATTCATCTCTGCTTTCAAGCAAATATATTCCTCTGCCTTACTTGTAGGGGGCTCGAATGAAATGGTGACACGATCTTCATGTACTGGTATATTCATAAAGAGATTGAATGGCGAGGGCGTGAACTGTGGTGCTTTGACGCCTATCTTCTTATTAGGTCTAGGTAACCAAAACTCAGAGTATAAAATACCTAAAGCTGCCAATCCTTCAACTAAATTATCAGCACAGTTCCTATGCTCACTCCCCCCTCCAAGCTCTTCATAGCGCTGCTTATCGCACGCGGCAATCATGGTGTCATGAATTCCTGCGGTAGTATCCTCGGTGATTGTGAGCATCTTGACACGCTCGTTGTTATACATGCAATCCCCCACTTTTGGGATGATGCGGTTGAGGGAGGCGCGCGTGTGCTGCATGGACATCTGGGATGTGATAGTAGTAGAAGGAGATGGAGGAAATGATGAAAGAGTAAAAGCCCAAGTATCGACGACCTGCGTGCCCGTTGTGTTGATGATTTTGATCGTTTGACCAGCAAGAAGAGGGGTGGCAATGCCGTGACAAGCTGGAATGGTTGTGAGAGTCATTTTCGATTATGAGCTGAAGACTGACTCTACAAAGAATCGAGGTTTGGCTTTAGGACAAGAAGGAGTCTGCCGAGCTTAAATACGAATATCCAGATCGATATTCGGGGTATTGAGTCTTATAGGGACGATGTTCCAAGAGCCAAACAACGGGATTTAGCCGACGCCCAGGTACGTCGGCTAAATCTTTGCAAGCCGTATCAGATCTCCAATGGCTGCCTTTGGTTTGCTCTCAGAAGGGCGGTGGTGTGGATATAATAGCTCTTTCGAGTAAGGACAGGAGAAGTGCTACAAGATAAGAGAATGAGGCTTATTTACAAAGGTGGGGGAGGGTCGCAGTTAGCCGAAGGATAGAATCTGTATATTGTTGTCATCGGAAATGACTAAAGAGGAGATTTAACCTTGACAAGTATTCATTGAAGTTCCGTGTCCTAGTGATATCTCCATGTTCACCCACGGTTGAGTTTCTCTAATGACTGGTCCACCCCAAAGCTTTCCATCCCACGCCACAACAGATTCTTCCCTCATCGAACCATTTCGTCTGCAGAAACTGACTAACCACCCACCTTGCAGTTGTCGTATGCAAACTTCCATCTCCGAATGGTTGATCTGTTTTATCGGGTCGGGTTTTCTCATCTAAATTACTGATGCTACGGGGTATGCATGACTTCCCTTCTGCTAAACCTTGGAAAACGATCAATTGATCTTGAAGATACTCATCAACCACTCCCCCTTTTCTGACCTCGATATCAAGTTCGTCCACCACTCTTTGCGAAATTTCTGCGCTTAATTGTTCAGGAATCTTGTCCTTTGTCTTTCCGTCATAGAGCCAGTCCCTCCCAAACTGCAATCCAGTGGAGGTGTGAGCAACGAGGAGAGTGTAAATTCGAGCTTTATGATGGCTATCCTCAATGACCACGAATTTCGCCTCCACATCCGGGAATACCAAGCTCAGCTCAAACATCAACGCTTCTTTGAGTGACCTGTGAAGTTCTTTTGGAGCAATTATCGATATATCGATCTTGGTCAGTGTACCTCTTTCGTCTGGCCATGCTGGGTCCTTGAGCGTCTGTCCCGGTTGAAGTGGTGAAATGGTGAACTTTGCCGATCCTATCTGTGGGGTTCCATGAGACCAGCCGCGAAATTCCAGTTTTCGTTCAACCTTGACTCCAAATCTTTCGAGTGCAGGTGCGAGAACTTGATCCAAATATTCAAAGGACAATGAGAAACTGACATTAGTGCCTCCTTGTATGGTTACTGATATTGGTGTTCCTTTCCCATCCCCAGCAAAGACGAGGAAAGGGAGAACAGCCTGAAAGACCAAAAGGACACTTGCGGCTGATTCTGCTTTGACTTTGATGTTTCGGTTATTTATTTCGACTGGAGATAGTCTTGACTTGAAGGTTAAGGAATTGCTGCCGACAACGACACCTGCAACTTCTGCGTTGGTTGCCTCTGCTAGACATTTGATGCAGCTGACATGCTGTGCTTTGAGGCCTATGATTGTCAGGATAATTCATAGAGAGTATTTATCACATACCGCCGCCACGCTTGCTTTTCCCCCTAGCCCTATTTCCCCTTACATTGTCGATTTGTATTGGGGTTCCCGTCAGGGCAGCTAATGCGACGGCGACTCTGACGAGCTGGCCACCTCCTTCGCCCGTCCTGCCATCAAGTTTAATGAGTCTATTGTTTTTTGACATGGCTGCTCTGGCTGTCGCGAACGTCGATGCCGATGTCGATTCTGCTTGATCTCGTTGTAGTTGATCCTTGTCTCAGCCTTGCAGGAGGAGTTTTGGTTGATTGATCAGGGACAAGAACTGCCTTTCCCTGCAGGTAAACAATATGGTGAACTCGACACGACAGCTTCCATTTTAATATGTTACCTTTTGCGGTTCGAATCCTCGGGCTAGAGTTGAGTCACTCCCCGAATTGAAGGCTGGAATGGTGGAAGCATTGGGAGTGTTTTGAGGCTGACGCCCAAGCCACAAATCCTACAACTACCAATCAGTGCAATGCCCTGTTAGCTCCGCCACCTGCAGATCCTTGGCAACCAGGCAGATCCCCGCCGAACCCACTTCCTCAGCCTTACCCGGTCAATCTCTCTATCGCCAGAATGCGGTTTCAGGACCATAACGACTCAAGATCTTTCAGATTCCGAGAGAAGACTCAAGATGTCGAGGATCGTGCGCGATTCTTCGCATAATGGGTCTACCTCAACCGCCAATTCTTCCCCGGCAAGCAACAAGAAACGACTGAACTTCTTCAGCAAGAAGAGCAGCTTCTCCACGTCTAGAGATGATCAAGCTCCATCATCTGACAAGTTCTACGAGGTACGCTCCTCTTGAAGTGAAGCGCGTATTAGGAAACATCTGACTGATTCAGCCTCCACCATCGGACAAGATCCCGATCTCTCATCACCTCAAGCTTCCCGAGCTCGAATTGTCTCGATCGACTAGCCTACCATCTCCAGACAGCTTTATTGGCGCCTCTCTTGATTCCGAATTCGTCTATCTGCGAGAATGTATAACAAAAATAAAGAAGGCTCCCTCGGGAACGGATCCAAAAAAGGTCGACGCTGTTTGGGAGGTATATAAGAAAGTCCGAGAGGAGGCATTGTTACTTTGCAAGAGTCTACTGCAGAAGTCTCGTAAGATCCCTGATCCATGGCTCTCTGATCGTCGTATCTAGCATTGGCATTCATGCCAGAATACCAAGATTGGACAATTGGTGTATTCATACACCAAGAATCTACCTTGAAATAGACCAGCCTTTGATCATATAGCATCCAGCTGACCATGTCAGAACAAAATGGCCGTAGCTCCTCGCTGGAGTCAGTTCCTACTGACACTCGATCATCCAATACCGAATCCATAATCGAAACCTCTCTTCCATTCCACGTCAATGATCAATGGCTTGCAGCCATCACCGAATACAAGAACCTCCAGACATCTATGCTCGAGAATCTGCGTGCATCCCTTCTGGCTACCTACAAGGCATATGAACCAAGCGCAATCATTTCCCAGCTGGATGTTTTCCTCCTTGATAAAACGTTGCGCAAGGCTCTCATTTCCAAATGGCGGGAAGAAAGTGTACATCGAATGAAGTCGGAGAAACTTCTATTCTGGGAGCAGTACAAGATTCGGTCATTGAACTATGACAGGCTGAAGTTAGATTTAATAGAGCTCGAAAAGCTGTTCGGAGAAAGAAGAGAAGGGGAGACGTTGAACGTGCCTGCCCGGGACTATATTGTGGCCAAGAACGGGGATACCATACTTGAATTTGCGAACACTACATCGGAAGCACCATTGCAACCAGTTCTTCGGTTTCGAGTGTCCTCACATCTCCTGGCAGAAACTTCACCACTGTTTGCACAATTTTTGTCTCCCCAAAAGCCGGATCCACCTGACATGCTGGATCAACTTCCACCTCCCCCTTCGAGATATACCTGCAAAGATAGGACGGAAGTTAAACTCTATCGGATGCCTCAATCGGAGCTGAACAAGGACGAAGCGTTCACTATCTTACTCTATGCAGCCCACATGCAGCACTCCAAAGTTCCAAGGCAGATCGAGTTCTCTGTCTTTGTGAGCATTGCTGATGTCTGTCTGCGATATCGATGCACGTCTCCTCTTGAGCTACAAGTTGAGTATCAGTGGCTACCGCAGTGGATCCATATGATCCAAGATGACAGTATTGATGGGTTCTTACTCATCAGTTATGCATTCGGCCTCCGAAGGATTTTCACGCGAATGTCGAAATCGGCGATATTGAATGCAACTGACGAGGATGAGATTCAGGGCAAAATTCTCTGGCCACAGGCTGTAAGAGATAGGATCAGAGTTACAAGAGCAGCAAAGATAGCTCAAGTCAATGAATGTTGTACTCGGGCCATCAACGAGTTCTTCAGACCACCCTCTGAAAGCTTTGACCGTCGAACAAGTATTGGGTCACTACAATTAAGTTCTGTCCCCAGATGTCCGAAGAACTCACATTTGTGTGATGCTACAAATCTCGGCTGGTTGATGCTCGTTTACAACGAGTTGCGGCTTCTGCCTGGTATCTTCAAAGATGAGGGTTCACGCCAGCCATCGCCCAAGCGGAGTCTGAAGGAATTGATTGATTGTCTAAGACTAATGCCAAGTGCACCTCAAGTCCATCCCGGAATGTGCGATTATGCAGCAGCTTTCAGGAGTGACATCAATGACATTTCAAATAGTGTTGCAGGGCTTACGTTGCGAGACGTCAGCGGGAAGAATGGGTGGGCTCTTTCGAAACATGCAGGACCAACCGAGGATCGATATAGCGACTATGCGAGAGATCTTGTCGAGTTGGAAGCGCCTCTGGAATATACCGACAGAGCTGCTCTTGTGATGTCCAGTGAGGCTATCAGCTTGCGAATCCTGTCTCACATTGACGATCTGGATGACCTGAATTCGGCTGCCATGATAGACAAGACTTTCTATCAGGCTTACAAGCAGAATGAGGCCATGCTATTGAAGTCTATCATGAGGGCTGAGAGGAGGAGAACAATTTCACAGGTGACTGATAGTCACTCCGCTAGGGCAACAGTAAGGGGTTCACAGGTGGTGAATGCAGATGATTCGGTTGGAGTAAGCAATCACGACATCTACAACGCATCGCCACTAATGTCACCAATGAGCACCATGGGTGTGGAAATAACAGACGAAGAGGCTCAGCGCATTCTTTGGCCAGACGAACCACTTAAACCAAGCAGCCATATAACAGAGCCAACTGAGAAGTTTCGAGCTGGAGATATACCACTTGTTGAGGGCAAAACACGATTAATGGATAACGAGAAGCATTTGCGAGATGAGAAAGATGAAGCTTTGGGTTTGGCAGGATTCTTTTGATGACATTGACACGATTTATGATGGCGTTCCATATAATGTTAGTAGAATACCCGTGGGTTTGAATAACACCTGTACTTTTACATATTCTAAACGTAGTTTGATATCCTGCTCAAAATCAGTTTGGCAATCTAGCAGCTCTCGATTCAGACTTACTCTATCAAATTCCCATCAGGGTCACGACAATATACGCTTCGAAGCTTACCCCTCGCTCCAGTTCTCATTACAATTCCCTCGTCACTCTTTTCGGGGCTAAGATCTACGAGATCCACACCGGCAGCAATGAGACGGGATCGCACGTCAGATATAGGATCATCAGTCAAGAAGCAGAGGTCTGCGCTTCCATCTCTAACATGAAGGGCTTTTGGTTCAAATTCCTGAAGAGTGTTAATATACTTCCTCACGAACACCGCTTGCAACACACCTTCCCCAACTCATGCAGATTAATCTTCTGTTGGCCAAATATCAATGAATGACGTGTGATATTAGGCGTAGCAGCCGAAACGAAAGACTCGGCTTTCATCCCCAGGTTGTTTGTGTACCAAGCTTTGGTAGCAGGAATAGAGGCGACAGTTAAGACAAGGTGGTCAAGAGATTTGATAGTCGCTGCTGACGAAGCCATTCTGAGATATGTCTTCAATGTGAGACTGCTTAAAGCTGAACGACTGAGGAAGCTCGATGATGAGTGAAAGGTGGAAAGTAACATTGAAGGCGAGGATATACTTTTTTACCAGCCAGAAATGATGGAGAGGAGAAGATGCAAAAAGTGGGGTCGTCAAATGACGCAGCATCGGTGTTGTACCGTGAGGCCGAGGTTTAGTACAGCTCCCGGTCCAATCATCACACACTTACGACATTTTACAGAAACAAATTCTGGGTTCGCTATAAACGCGACTAAGCATATTCAAAGACTCTGCAAAAGCTAAAGGAATCAATACGCTACACAAGTCGTGACGTGTATGCCATATTATTGGGCACGCAAGAAGGAACTCCTAGTGATTGGGGGCTTCCTTAAGATCTACGTATGGTCCTCAAAGATATGTTGGTGCTGGCCTTACCCTATTCCTTGTCCGAGGTTTTGCTACAGAAACTAGATCTGCTCTTTGAAACCCCACTACCACAATTTCCAGATCTGATGATTTATGCAAGGGGCACTTGAGTGCACTCAGTTTTTATATGATTCCTGAGAAGATTATCTAATGTATTTGTGAATCCAGCTACTTGATGTGCACTATTTATCGTATTTTTCAACTTATCATACTATTCCAGGTCAATTCGTATATCGAAATTCATATATCGAATACTTTCCTGATATTCCTTTAGATCAAGGCACAATTCACAACACACAGCCAAGAAATCCAACTAGTTAACGTTCAGTTGAGATTCTCCGGTGTGAGGTCTTGGGATGATTAGCGAAGCTCGAACTGTAGTATGTCCTCGCTCGCTATTCCCGCACTGGCTTGCCCATCCATCATCTCATGGACATATATCTCTCCTACAAGTTTGTAATATCCATCATCTAGCTCTCTGAGAAGAACAGGCACACTACAACCAAACAGGATGCAGACTAAGTCTCCAACCTTCGAGTTCGTTGGGGCGAGGCCAGACGTTTCTCGACCATTGATCCTCTCAGTGTTGAAGAACTTTCGATTCCATATCACACTCTGGACACGCTTCAGGAATTCTTTCACCAATGAAGGCGTACTTCCACTTTTAATCATTCGCTCCGTACTAATATCTGGGTCTTGACTTGGCCTCAAACCAAAACAGTGAATGCATGCCCTCTTGTACCAACCAGGGGCACGTAGGCCGTTTGGATCTCTGTCCGCAACTAATGTTCTCCAGAGTCTATCCGGTAAATCGGATGGTATGTGCTCAGACGAAACCCAACCGCCCAATTCTAACCACCCACTTGGAATGATTCCGTGTACAGCACGCTCGCCCAATTCCTGGATCTTGGATACCCTCAGTCCATTGACTGGGAGTACCCGATATATTTGAGGTTCAAGATCGGTCGTCCCTATTATCTTCCTTGTGCTGATACGATTTGCAAGTTCAACTTTCATGCCCATAGAAGCGTTGTAGCGCTTCAAGTTTGGAAGTCCAACAAAGCTATTGCCACAAAGACGACTGGTGCTACTGACATCTTCGAATGTTGCAAACGGTGAACCTAGGACAGATTTGATCCACGAAGGTAGCATATCGTTAGGGTTCTCTCGATATTTGGCTTTCTTTCTTGGTGGGATATGCGCCCAATGTCTACAAATAATATCGAGGGAGCCAGAGGTAGCTATACATTGTTCGACGTACTCGGAGTAAAGTTCCAAAACATCCTTGTTATAATTCGCAACAATCCCGTTGTCGTTCTTCGCCAGCGACAGCATGGTGTAAATGGTATCTAGAGGATCGTTGGCCTCAAATTCAACAGTTGATGAGACGAGTAGCTCGAGAGAACACAGGCTCTCCATAATGGTTCCATCGGCAGATTTTTTAAAGATTGATTGTGTCGCGTCCAGAAACGCCATTGCCGGAAGTGCGCGGTGAGTATGGTCTCTGCTCAGAAAGCTGGCGTTCTTCTTAAGGTTGGTTTCTTGACCAGCTCGCGCCTCCAAAATCTTGATCGAGTCTGCGAAGTCTTCCCACGGCATCATTTCTCGTCCACACTGCAAAGAAGCATTTCTGGCGAGTGCTATATCCTGCAATACCCACCTACGAGTGAAACACTTATTGTCCAGCAGTTTCTCGACCGCCTTCCATTTCTCGGACTCCTTTTCAATAGTTTGATCAAATTGGCTCAAATTCAGTAGCTCGGAGAGGAAAATCAAAGCAGTGTTCTCATCCTCACTACCGATTCCCAGCCAAGCAATCACTTCTTCCGCTTTATTATATATTCTAGACATCAAGGAAACTTGCTCGCTTCTTTCCCTTTTGTCTTTTTGGTTGATGCATATGGCGTCAATCCAGAGATATCTTGGTGCGTTTGTTGGGCACAGGGTCTTCAAAGCGTCGTACAAATTAGGGCGGACACTAAACGCTAATCCACCAATTTTTATTGCTTTCTCAGTGAAATGATTTCCCCAGCAGTAAGATAATGCAACATAACGTAAATTTTCCGCGTCGAGTCTGAAATGAACTAGGTTGGCACTGACGTCCCTGTCCTGATATATAGGATGAAGTTCTAACAATCTGATTTCATTTTTTTGAAGAGGTGTATATCGATACTCGAGACTTCCATCGCTATATTGAGTCACATACGGATATTCGGATCCCAATGTCGCTGATCGATGAGGCGATATAGTATCAAATCTTGTTGGCGAACCGTTCCATGTTGCAGATCGAGCAGATTGGCGGGCTTGTGTTGCTACGGAACCCTGTACGTAGGTAGTGCTTGAACCATTACTACCATTATAATACATCTCTTCAGGATTCATGATATGACTCAATGGTGGCATGATATTTGGCATGATATTTAGCATAGTATTTGGCGGGATTGAGGGAGATTTGTACTCAACATCCGTGCGAACTTGTCTAGGAATAACAGATTCTTGGGCACTGGTTTGAGAAGGTGAGCAAAGGAGATCCCTCTCTTTGCATCGATTGCACCTGGTTTCAGGTGTTCCGTCCCAGATTCTATCCTCTGGTTGGCACTGGAAAAAGTCAAAATAAATTCTCAAGGCAGATGATGGTTCTAAACCTTTTGTTTTGCTGAGCGGCACTGCTCACACTTAATTCTACTCAGTTTCCTTCTCTTTCCCTCGCTTTCGGTAGCCTTATTTGAATGTAGTGAGCAGAGATAGCTATTCTCGATGCATCGATCACATCTGGAAGGATCCTTCGTCTGACTGCACTACAAAATCATCAGTCACTTCGAATGAAGCTCGCACTGTGGAGGTGTAGTACTTTTTGGCGATCCTGGATACAAGTGCTGCACCTCTCCAGCCCTGGTGTGAGTGAGATGGTTGACGGCAGTTTAACCATCAGTCGAAGCTCATCCGGCACAAAGTTTGCCATCCTCGTCGGACATCAGCTCGAAAATAGGATGATATTGATTTCTCTGGGTATCTCTTGTCACTTTCACGGTTGTAGCCTTGACATTTGCAGCTGCGTGGATAGAACGGATGAAGCTCATTGCACAAAAGAACTTTAGGTGGACTTGCGACCGACCGGCTGAGCTAAATCGTTCCGGAAGGCTGACAATATGCCTTGGCAGTCTAGCCGATCAGGCTGACTTGATACGCTAACAGCCCCATTATTGTCCCGTGGGGACCATGTCCCGTCTGTGTTCACAATCATACATTTCAGTGAGGCTGCAAAATCGCGGTCCTTGGGAGTCACACCACAGAGAATTTACAATCCCTCATTGCATACCTAAAAATAGTATTGTTATAGGATCAGAGATCTTCGGTAAACCTGCCTAGTTGTGGCACGACACGTAACACGCCGTGACGAATAAGTTGTCGAACCGAAGAACATCAAGAACTCGACTGGTTTACCTAGAGTTTGATCCTGTTATTCCGACTTCTTGTCCTCATCGGATCCAGTCTCTGATCTGGACGTATTGTTGATCTTGTTTCCCAAAACATCATGCACCGCATCCCAAGCTTCAAGTTCTGTAATAGGGACTTTGACCAACCGATGCACCTTTGCAGACTCATCATCCAAGTTGATCAGCTCCTGTCGGATGGCATACTTTCCAAAGTGTGGCAGGACAAAAATCCAAGCCACGTAGTATAAACCACAAACGCCCAGTCTAACACATGGGTTAGTTGAAGACTCAAGAAGGCAAGGGCAACCTACATGGCAAGTCCAACAACACAATAAGTAGCATACCAGAAGCTTACATCCCCTCCAAATCGACCTCCAGGGGGTGGGTACCATGGCATAGCTAGGATGAAGACATTAATAGCTAGCGAAAACGCGATCGCCAGATTCCAAACCCGAAAATCAGCTTGAGATATTCCCAATCGCGCCCGTCTGCGGCGGATAAGAAGGAGACCAACGGTGGTTGCGAAAGAAAACACATTGCTGGGATATGATTGCAGATCGACGATGAAATTGAATGCATCTCCAGCAGGCGGCGCGAGAATCATCAGGACGGTCAAAGCCCACTTCAAAATGTAAGGGGCAAGAGGTGTACCAAAGGGGCGAGTGGAAGCCCAAACTTTTGGATATGGTAGCACACCTTGTCGACCGCATTCCCGAATCATACGAGAGGAGCCGATAATGGTGGCAATTATATTCCCAAAGGCACTCAAAGCGATGAGGACATTCAGGGCGCGGGTGGAGTTTTTGGCACCGAAGACGGACGAGAAGAAGAGGGATGCAGCGAGTTGGCTGGATGTTTTCAGGTCCGCTTTTGGAACTGGGAGAATGAGTATAGGCTTGGTGATGCTGACATAGCACTTACCTGCTGCGAAATATGCGATGTTGCAAAGGATATAGAGTGTTGAAACGATGATGAGGGATGCTGGTGCAGTCTTCTTCAATGTTCTGATGGGATTCTGTCTCGGAATTAGCGAGCAATCTCTACGGAGATCTCTATCTCTTACCTTTACTTCGTTAACAACATTAAATGCATTGGTATAACCATAGTAAGCAAAGTTGATCTTGACGAGGGCGTTAGATAATCCATAGCCATTACCGGTAGTACCGGTGAAGGAATCCCGGAAATTGGTGTGGGGATCCTTGACTTTGGTGTGCCCACCAAGTACCGCTAGTCCTGTAATGCTTATACTAGTGTTGTTAGAAGTTGCCTTTCGATTCAACCGAAGTACGTACAAAACTAAGGTAATAATTTTGATTATTCCAACTGCGTTTGAGATTCGAAGAGAATGTTTGGTGCTAAACGTAATCACTAAGACTTCCAGTCAGCCTTGAAGTCAGCTTCCAACAGACCACATACGTAGAATAATAAAGGTAATGCATGCAACAGCGAGTCCTTTCTTTTCCCAAGCTGATGGTGTATGTCCAGCTGCTGCAAATAGATACTGAGCCATAACTATCATTTAAGAGTCAGTCCGAAGTCATACAAATAGCCAAGAGGTAATACCAATGCAATTGCTACTACTGAAAGACAGTAGAACAGACTGAACAGCGAAACTAATTGGCAGCAAGTACTTTGGTCGGGGGAATCCTTGCTCAAGGTAGACAACTTCTGCACCAGATCTGTTTGGGAAGTAACTTGCTAACTCCAGATAGACAGAAAGCTGCGCTCCAGCGATGAATAAACCAAGAGCCCAGAATAGTAAGCTGAGACCAACTGATCCAACTCCCTTAAGTATTGACGCAGCTATTCCTGTCAGTCAATCTCCAAAGTTGTATGGTGAGTAACCTACGTGTCGAGAAAACACCAGTGCCAATCATTTGGCCAATATTCAAGAATATTGTGGTGAACCACGTCACTTGAAGTCCCAAAGGAGAGATATTTTCCACAGGAGCTCCAGATACTTCTTGGTAGGACGGTTTGGAGCCATTTCCTCCGTACTCATGAACAAAATCGAGGCTCCCGTCGGTTTTGACATCGTTGAAGGTGTTGTCGTTCGAGATGGGCACCTGCAAGGCGGAACCAAGTGTCCCCTTTTCTGTCATATTGGAAGAACAATCGATCTGTTTGGTTTTGGATTATGTTCACTCTGGTTCTCATCTAGCATATGTAGTCCGGTCATGGTGCATGTTGATAGCTCGCTCGGTGAGAAGCATTCGCAAATCATTGGAGTTATTGCACAATGTTACCAACAAGATCGAAAAATCTTGAGCATCTTGATACAAGGAAATTTGGCATCATGTAAAGTCCGTATCACCTTCTACTTTTGTCGACGAAAGTTGGAAAATTGTCAAACTCCAGTGGAATCGTGGGTTAGGACAAGCATGTCGTGATATTTCATCATATGGTCCCTGTACCTCGCTATCACAGAACGTCGCATCCTTTACAAATTTTGTGGGGCAAAGACGCAATTATATCCATGTATCTATCGACACTCAAGTCATGTAGGTGCGTCGCGGCCCTGACCAATATGCGTTTCAATTGAAAAGGAAACGTACAGTTCCAATAGGGCCCATCGGCACCGACTCTAAGTTTCGATTCGAGATGGAAAGCCACTCATCCGCCAACATCATCCCAGTCCTTGCATATAGAAGATTCCAAAGAGGATCTCAGTTCCATACCCCGACATGCAATATTAATCCTGAAGTTTCTCCTTGTCCTCGAACTCGACGCAAATGTCAAGAGGCCTGACATAGTGTTAGGAGAACAACCACTCTATCTTCGGTGTTAATGTGTTGTATGCCACCGAGATATAAGTTGCAAGGGTGTAGGTCCCTCGTCAGTTGTACCAGAAGCATTTTGCACCAGAAGCCACCAGTTCCTTCACGAGGTATTCAAGTATCATCGATTAGAGATGTCGTGGCCTGACGCCCTCTACATTAGCTGCATCAGGATATGTGGTCCGCCTAACTCCACCGAGAATCTTGCACCAACTGCGGTGATTAATATGCATCTTACCATCCTCTATTGCAGCGAGTATATAGAGGGATACTTTTGAGATAATTTGCCTGTTTGACGTCGACTCCCAGCATCAAAATCTTTTCCAACTCGTTGATGCCTTGAGTTGGATGCAGGGTAGCTTTATGAAAGAGATTTTCCATTTGTATCGATGGCTACATCGTCCTGGGGCATATTAATAAGCCTGCGTTGTCCTCGGGTTGCGAGAATCGACGTTTAGATGCAAGTCTTGATGACTTGACGACGAAGATGTGCACTGAGCTGTGGATGGATAATAAATGTGCAAACCAGGTGATGCTATGACAGAGTGACGAAAAGAGATGGCAATTCAAGTACCTTCTACTTCCCTCGAGATGGACTAGGTCAGGGGTACGCAAGTTCTTGGGACGGCACGTGACTGTAGTGACTGAAGGGAATGATGTACAGGAGGGAGTAGACCTAGAAGTGAACTAATATCAAGAAAACATAGAATAGTCGATAAACATAGTAACCAAAAAAAAAATCCCAGCCTGCTGATTGTCGATGCAGATGTAATTGGCCCAAAAATGGCTGTGCTGTGAAGTTATATCTAATTGGGCTGGTTTCAAATAACTGAAAGTGAGCGAACCACGTTCCTCAGAGATGAAAATTTGGCTCAGTAGTGTCAAAGAACAAGTTTCGGGCAGATTGATTTTTCTTTGTGTTTGTGCATCTGTAAAGTTTTGTGTTGAGGAAATTGATCGACAGTAATTCATCTCCATATTAGATTATCAACCATAGCAACGCACCCAGCTTTCTGATGTCTCCACCAACTCCCCGCCGTCTTTACCTCATTACCGCGCCCCGGACAGCTTCTAATCTCTTGACCAAGATTCTCGCCCTAGATAAGCAATCAGATGTCTTATATCGTGCCCCGGGCGGTTATTTCTTCCTTGGTGCCAACGAAATTCTCGACGCCGAACTCAACATTCGCTTCTCGCCAGTCTCAACCTGGGATCCTGCAGTACTGCAGCGAGTGAAAGACGCCAAGCACTCATGCTCGAAGGATCTCATCTCTTATCTCGAGGATGCAGAACACCAAGGCAAGATTGCGTTTGTCAAGGAGCATGTGGATTGGATGTTGGATCCGACTGTGAGACTTCCTAGTTCGCTGGAAGATCAAGACGAAAGTTGGAATGTCCAGCCATACAAAGGAGAGACGTTGAGGGGGAAAGGAAATCATACTATGCTTCCTGATGCGCTCCTAGAAACTTTTCACCCAACGTTCTTGATTCGGCATCCAGCGTTAGTTTTCCCTTCATCATATAGAGCCTTGCGAGATGTGGGATCTCTGGATGCAGTAGATATTCTGGAGCCGGGGCAGAGGAGGAAGAACCAATACAGATTTAGCTTCTATTGGATCCGTAGTCTATATGAGTTTTATTCAAATCAACTGCGAGATGGGAAGGATAATTTGAGTGGTGATACATGGGTAAGTACTCTGCGCTTAACAGTAGACTTAGCTGACTATACCAGCCACTTGTCCTAGAAGCAGATGATGTAATGACGAAACCAGAAGTCTTAGCGAAATGGTGCAAACTTGCAGGTTTGGATGAGAGCAAGCTGAGATACGAATGGGATCCAGCTACGGTTGAAGAAAAGGCGGAATTTCCATCAAAATTCAGAGACAGAGTATTGAGGTACATGTCGTGCATTTCGACCTCATCTTCAACGCAGACAGATAAAGTTGCAGGGGATGTTGATATTGCCAAGGAAGCTTTAAAGTGGAAAGAAGAGTTTGGGGAGGATGCTGGTGAGCAAATGGAGGGATTTGTAAGAGATGCAATGGACGATTACGAGCATTTGAAAGCTAGGAGGCTGAGGGTCTAGGAGGGAGTGCTACTAGCGAAATAACACAAAGTATAAACACCGACCAAGCCTCATCTTGGTATATGCAAATCAACCCAATGGAACAAGATACCCAAACTTTGTAGTTGTGTCAAACTCAAGCGTCACATTTAAAACCAGCTCTTTTTGTTCTTCTTCCTCACCCACTCATCACTACACTCATCTACAAACCCCCTCTTCGCACCCACCCTAGTTTGCATCTGTTTTTCCACTATTCTGATCCAATTCTTCAGTGTTGGCGTAGTAACACGCAATCCGCCTACCAGCGGCAGGCCCTCTCTCGGCTTCTCCATGAGATCCTCCATCAACTGGCGTACATGCTTCAGTCGCTCCTTGGTAACCTGTAATTCACTAGCCAGCTTTTCGAGCCTGTCGTATATACTTTCTACCAAAGCAGTCTTGCAATCGCTTACCAACAATTCGCTTTCACTCATTTTCCGCAACTCTAGAGTTTTGTGATCCTCACTGACATATGCATGCTTCAACTTGTCGGCATCCTTGCCAGACCTCTCCTCTTGCTCCGCTTCACTCTCCAGCAACTGCAAGATCTTATCCTTTGTGAAATCGTCTCCAAGCCCAGACTTGAAGTTCGCAATGAGCGGCGAGACAGCCTCTATAATTGAGGACAAGGTTGATGATATCGTACGCCATCCATTATCCTCTGCACGTCCTAGATCAACTGCTTGCTTTGCATCCTGCAAGAAATGCAACTCGAAGACTTCAGCGTGTGTGTCGAGTATTTTACTAATATCATTCTGCGTCGTTTCAATACAGCGCATGGCATGTTTCAGCTCTTTCTGTGCGCTAGTACTCTTGCCTTCTTCAAGCCAGTCCTTTAGCAGTGCCAGATCAGATCTAAGCGACGAGATGGACTCTGGACCTTGGTTGTCAGCAAAAGGAATGGTTGCAGGGAGATTTTCCAGAACGATATTGACATAGGTCGGAGGATTGATGGGATGATATTGGTCTGATTGGACGCTGTCAGGGGACACTCCAGCAAACCCTCGGCGCGCTTTCTCGCGCTGCACCGCTGGACGCAGAATGATGACTGCGAGGATGGTGGAGAAGATTCCAAACGCCAATATCTTGAGTAGAATTTGGTACGTTCCAAGATGAGATGTAGATTCTTGACGCGCTTGGTTGTATTAGTATTTCTTGCGATAGGGGGGCGGAGAAAGTACCAACTATATGTGGATTCCGTCGTCGAACATCCGGATAGATAGGGCCTACAAAGTCAAGAGATGCAAAGGTATTATCGACGATAGGATCGATGTATACCTCGTCGCCCTCGACGGAACCAAATATCTCATCTTCATCTTGAGTTGGCCCTGGAATCTGTGCTGGAGATAGCACTCGTGGAATCCGATTTCGTGCTTGAGGGGCCATGGAAACAAATGCAGTAGCATACTTCCAAGGCAAGAAATTGGCGTCGTAGTAGAGAATATGAGACAGCGGCGGACAAAGAAATCCAAAGCGGGTGATCTCGGTGTTTGCAGAATTGGAATGAGTGTGGCGTTTGGACAAGACAAAGGAATGAAGCTCTGGGTTGTCCCGCATTCATTAACGATCCGGATTGGTAGAAATGCAGGCACACGCTTGCATAAAAACCTATATTACTCTTTGAAGCTAAGAAGCATCATAGGAGAGGGTCCAGGTCACAGAAAAGACATATATTACTATCAGCAATCCGCCGTCGACCATCCACAACAATATATACCTCTACCCTCCAGATTCACCATTCAACCCAATTTTCCGGAGTGATCTACCTCAATGCCCCTCCACAACTCCCCAAAAGTCCTAAAAATTATATACACACCAAACGCCCTCGTAGAAATGCCCGTCACTCGTCTCTCATGCATGAACCTAAATTCTCAATGGGAATCTCTCGATATCCACTGGTCCAAACGCCCCTGTATTTGGCGTAACAACCTCAACAAGAGTCTCATCCCCTGCGTACTTTGGACCTAGCTTGCTTAAATTCAAGGGGGCTGGTCGCTTAGGTGGCGAGCGTAACTCTACATTGGCCCCAGGACGTGAACTAAAGCCTTGAATCTGTGCGTGGATCGAGTTTCTACCTCCTGCTTGGCTCGGCTGGAGACCACTTTGCCTGTAGTAGCTATCATAAAATTCTCCGATACTGGCTTGACTGGCCTCGCTATTGGAGCGTCCTCGGAGGTTAGGCGACAACTTGAGGCGATCGGCTGGAAGACCGAATTCAAAGCCGCGTGGCAGCGGAGGTTGTGTGCTGGCAGGGAAAGGAAAGTTCTCCAGATCTGGAAGGGAAGACTGGGACTTGACAATATTGCTGGGAAGGGTTGGTAGTTCTGGATTCTCTTTGGTGCTGAGATAGCTGGAGAAGCTGGAGCTTGCCGAATGCGAGTTATCGGATGTGGCATGGGAATTACTGAAAGGAGATTCATGCGTGCCATCCCTTGGCTTGGAGAGGGATTGACTTCTGCTCATGCGGATGAGGGACTCGGGTGGTGATGAGGGCTTGGTAGTTCCTGAGTGGGAGCGGTCGTGTGAAAAGTCAAAGGCAGCCACGTGAGAGTGAATGCGCTCATGCTTGCCTCTATTGCCGATATCCAGGATCGACGACTCGTTGCTGTATAAGCTGGAAGCAGCAACACTGTCACGATGAACGTTACGAAAGCTGCGTCTCTGGTCTCGCGTTGCAATAGATTCGATCTGACTTGCTCGTGCTGGTCGGATGACCGAAACGCGCTGTATACTCACTTTTGAATCACGAATGATGGGCCTGGACCGATCCCATTCGGCATCGAGGACAGAATCAGGGATTGTTGGAGAGGCAGGACGCCACGCTTCGCCAAGGGTGGGAGAAGCAGCAGCACCGATAGCCCATCGATCAGTTGGAGGTGGTACCGCGACACCGACAGTTGGTGTCGGCTTCCATTGACCACCTTTAGCTAATTCACGTGTGAGGACGGGCGATACAGGATTCCATTGCCTGTTATCTTGGGGAAAGTTGTTGTGATCCACCAGGGTCGGAAGTTTGGGCGACAGGTCCTTCAATGGCACTGGGGGCTGTCGAAATAGTTTCCTTTCGGGCTACCAAGCTGATTCTGCCCTTCGGCCGGAAATATGGATCTTAGAGATTTCTGTGCGGCCCGAACGGTTGACAACTGAGGAGCAAAGATGGATTGGACTGGAGATTTCAGTACCGCTGGCGCTGGTGCTGCCACCTCGGAGCTAACAATCGAGGCCACCTCGGACTGGGCTTCAGTGGAGGCGGGCATCAACATCCCGCTGTTTCCAAAATCCAAGTTGAGTCTGGGCAGGTACGAGGTTGGCGGTATGTTTGTGGAGTCGAGGGTCTGCTGAAGTGAACGTCAAGTGGAGAGACCCACCCTGTTGGCTTGGGTTCACAGAACATGGGAGATTCACATCTATTTTGTCGTGGGGATGGCAAGGGGGCAAGTAAGACCCTCCCATGCCCCCAACACTCGACGGATTGAACTTCGGATCTTGAACCTCGAGTCGTAGTGGTGACGACTTCATTCTGGACGGTTTCACACTTTGTGGAAAGGAGCTGACACTGCTCGCCGAGGAGCCAGCCTTACTCTCCTTGCTCCAGTCCACCACTGACGCGTCGGGTGCTAGGAGATACGAAGGTGATGGCGAGCTTGGCCGTTGTGCAACACCACCGTAAAACCCATGTTGGATCGCTCTGACTCCAAATAAATTGCCTTCATTGAATTCCTTTTGGACGAGCTTTTCCTTGTCGGCTGGTCGACGGGCCTCTTCTTGTCGTTTCCGGTCCATTCTACACTTCTGTCAGCGAGTTCAAGAACCCAGTCGAATGGACATACCTTCTCCTGTTCAGGAATACCTTGATTCCTCCAGCAATGAATGTCACCGCTATTAAACATCCAAGTATAATACTAACAAGGTTTAGCCTCATCGAGCTTACACTCAGAATAATACTTACGCGAGCTTCATCCCCATGCCCAAGGAAGCAAAATCGCCCATTGTGAATGAAAGTTATAGAATTGAAGAAACACGCCAGTCGATAGAATGCTTGACCCGGTCAAAGCTTCGTGCATATGCAGTCGAAGGAAAGAAAGATTCGATATCCTCTGCAGCTAGAAGCTGGACGGACCTAATTCTATAAGGTAGAAGGCACTCGTATGTGCACAGACGTTGATCGTCGTTGCGTCTGTTCTGTTGTTTCGAGTCGTCTGGTTGTTCAAGGGACGGTTGAGCTTCTCGGGAGGATTGAGCGTACGCTGCAGAGCAAGCCGTTCGATTGAGATCCGGCGACTGACTGGGGCGAGGTGATACGAGGTTGATTGAGATATTTGGTGTCAATGGTTGTGCAAGCAGTAAGACAAGATACTGTGACAAACAAGGCCGCACTTGTGGCACAGGATTTGCTGGATGGAAGGAATATTAGGTCGTAGATCTTGATTCGTGAGAGAAGCGTGAAAGACAGGACGTATCCAAGGAGATACAAACGGGCGGAAAGGAATTGCGAGAAGAGGTAACGATGGCGGCGACGAGGTCGAAGAGGAAGAAGACGAAGATGCGGATGAGGATGAGGACGAGAACGAGGACGAGAACGAAGGGAACAGAGATGATGTTCCTCCTACCATAGCTCCCGTACTCTACTCTACCCTGCTTTACCCTGCCTCCCCGTACCTGTCCCTCACCCTCCTCCTCCTCCTCCTCCTCTTCTCGCAGCTGTCGCTAGCCGCATTCTAAATCAGAAGAAAGTTGACGGTGCCAGAGCTTCACGCTTGGCTTCAGCAGAAAGTCAACCAGACAGGGTTCCACACAAGCGCATTGTCTCTCCACATCTGCCCGCTTCCGGCTAGGCTCAGGGCCGATAGCCCCGATAGCCCGATGGTGGTGATGAGCGCGAGGCTCGTTGCATGCACTAAGCTGCTCTGGGGAGTTTGGGATAGCTTCCAACACTTGACCTATCGTGGAGCGGAAAAGCAGGCGGGCTTGGGCTATTTCTGGGATGGCTGGGCGGAGGGGCGTGGAGTGCGAGTGGAATGATGAGGGATGCGGCGACGCGTGATGATGGGTGATGGAGACACAGACACAGACACACACACAGACACACACACACACAGACACAGACAGAGATGATGGAGATGATGGAGATGGAGATGGACATGGACATGGGAATTGGAGATGCAGGCTAGTGCGGCGAAGGTTGCCGGTGCCCCCTGGTGGTGATCACGATTCTCCCGCTGCCGATTGCGGATCCTGACGGTGGTGGAGGCAGAGAAGAGCACAACAAGCACAAGCACACCATACAGGAGCTCAGGTCATCATCTTTGTGTGATATTGAACACTTCCTGACCGTGTTTTCCGGGCCATGTCGAGAATCCCAACAACGCAGATGAATGTGCATGCATAGCCGCGTCATAGGGGACGGGAGGGAGGTCAAAACAAATGAAATGGTAAGATTTACGAACGGCAGGAGACGAAGAGAGACAAAAAGATGGGCAAGTGAGTGCAAGAGCGAATGCACGTCGACCACGCAGCAGCACCAGCGTCAGCGTCAGCGTCAACATCGACATCGACTTCAGCGACAAGTGCGAAGTTCGCGGTTTCATGAGCGCAGGAACAGGAACTTGTCAAGAGCGGAGCGGGGCGAGTCTGAGTCTTGAGTCTAATAAATCCAAGTCTGGGTCTGGTGGCGCGTGGAAAAAGCAAGGGCAAAGGAAGCAAGCAAGCAGCAACTCGAGCGAGCGGAAGCCCAATATTGAACTTCTCAGACCACCAGCACGAGGATCCAGGAACAGGATTAGCGGCGATGCGATTAGTGTGAAGTGTGATGTCTGAAGTCCGATGTCTGAAGTCCGATATCCAATGTTCAATGTCCAATATCCAATGTCTAATGTCTGATGTCCGAAGTCTGAAGTCTGATGCCCCCCGCCGTGCTCGCCATGAGCCTGAGAGCGGCCCCGGCGCATGTTTAATTTGCTTGACAGACACTACGACAGCGATGTTCCATGCCCCAAGCCCCAACCAAGGCCCCCACCTGCCCCTGAGCTTGACCATGCGCATGCGCCATCGAAAAGATCTTCGAGACAGCATTCCTCCTCCCTTCCGTCCTTCCATCCAGGAATAACATGGCGGCACGGCGAGTTGTGATAAATACTCGCGCTCATATCTGACATCTCCCCTCTCCTCTGCCATTGTCACGCAAAACACGCAAACACGTCAACACGTCTACACGTCGACACGTCTACCCTCATTCACCGCCCTTCTCCTTTCTCTCACGCGTTTTGCTCACTCACGTCCCTCTCCTGAGCCGCACAACCATCTCCCTTCCCCCTTGCGCCTCGAGTGTCTTGCGCATCGCCGTTCGTCATTTACACATCAAGTCCGGCGCCGTATGCACGATTGCAAATCTCCGGCTGGTCACCTGCTACCTGCCGTTGCACCGGTTTTAATCCGTCTTGTCCTTAAGATCATTAAGCTTTTGTGCAAAGTGAGCCAGCCATATGCACCACCACCCCGAAATTTGTTTACCCGATTGCCATCTCCTCCCATATCATCATGAACCACCATGGCATTGGAAGTTGGGAGAAGCTATGTACAATCGATAATCCATCCTGTCAAAGGAGGTTGGAGCTTCACGCGCTCAAATCTGCCATGGATCGATTGCACGTGACTCTCAGGTGTTGTTCCCCACTACCTTAATCGAGAGAAGAGTTGGGGGCTGTCGTCAAGAAAAGGTTCAGCCTAGCCGTCTGCTTCTGGCGTGTAGTGTGGACTTTTTACTTATCGGTTCTTTCAAATACGCCCAGATGCTTCCATTGCCTGCGATTGGAATTGTGCGGTTCTTGGGTGCCTGATGTAGAGGCACAGCACTGTTGATTGCGACCCCTGATCGAAATCCAAAGGCCAGGGAAGTACCCCGGGATTGTCCAGGCAGCCATTTCGAGTAAACATCAAATTGCCTCTGCATTGCACAATCTCAATAGCAATTTTGTCGGTCTTTTGGATCCAGCAAAATCTTGAGATGGGATCTTTCCCAAGTCATCGCGCTGATGACTGCTCACGCTTAGTTGTGTCGCCTACTAACCTGATCCTCAACTCGCAAGTCAATCTGCACCTAGTACCTTTCCCGACTAACAATTGTATCGTCAGGTGTCTCCTACTAGTACTTGTTGCCATTCAAGTTCCCCAATGCGTACAAATCATCAAAACCCACTCTACAAATGGAATTCCGTCAGACCACTTCCTCCTCGATGCCTTCTACCAGACCATGTTCATGGCATGCGTCCTCTACATTTCATCGCTGCCCGAGGGACCAATTGAATGTTGCCAGCCTCATGGGGTGTACGGCCCAGACCCTGGTGACGACTACGATTGGCATCTCAGGGGAATCCAGGCGTATGGTGTATTGATTGGGGTTCTTCAGGTTGCTGTTGTCTTTTTGGGATCAATGTTTCGGTAAGTGGGTAGGTGTTGTCCTTCGTGAGTTGATGTTAATCCCTCGCAGCCTTGTTCTCCTCTTTGTCTATACTCCAATATTCCCTCCGCTGGTCGGGAGTCCCATTTGGCGAGTAGCCGTGATTTATGGGCGTATACTTACGACAATGCTCAGCTTGGTTCCAGTGTGCATCTTCATTGATGCTCTCGCTTCAGCTTTAGCACCTGGCGACTCCGGCGGCTTTCTTTCTGAATCGGGAGGTCACAAGCTTGTCATGACAGCCTATATCTCTATATTTTATTTATTCTCTGGATGGCTCCAGCATCTGCCACGCGTTGCAGAAATCTGGAAGAACCTGGAACCTGAGAGCGCAGGCATTCGTGCCAAAGCTCTAGTGTTGCAGCTCGTCCCAATGATCCTTCTGGGACTAAGCTTGGGATGGAGACAGTTACAGTGGGCACAAGATCATCTCGACGAGCTGCATGACAATAGGAACTGGTTTGCTTTGCTTTACTTTGCTGTAGGTGCATGTGAAGCTTGGATCATTGCTGCGGGGCAAGGTGTGATGCTTGCAATGTTACTACGTTTGAGGTTAAAAGCCACAACAGTACACATTGAAGATGGCAGAGAAGACGAGGATGCTGATGAGCGCACCGGTCTACTTACTCCGACTTCGAGTGTAGGTAGTATATGATAACTATTTGCCTTTAAGCTGGGAAAATTGAAGGGGCTACACTATGATAGAGCACCACAATTGATAGCAAAACTTAAACTGAATTCAATTGAGTTCTCCTTTTCAAAGCAAAAAGTTGATTATGGAGAAGTATTGGCCCTGAAGCCAAGCTCTCGTCGGTAACGAAGCACTTCCTAGTGGCCTCGATCAATAGGCCATAGATACTGCAGGACTACCTGACCTTTTGAGCGAATTCTAGTAAATAATGCCTATTCTCTAGTTCTGTCTGGTTGTCCTACGGAATTTTATACTTTCACCTAGCTACCGACTTCCTGTACTTATTTCGCAGGCCGAGAGACTATACCTTTTAGCCACCGAGGAATAGCCGAACCTTATCCAACGTAATCACACCAGATATATATAGGTCATCGGATATGCAGCTGAATATTGATGACAAATGAGCATCTGCAAGGCCAATGCATAGACGTGGCTGCCTTGAAGTGTGAGAAATTGACAACAACAACAACGTGCGAAAGTCGTACAACTTCCTGCCTAATCCCGTTCCCGCTAAAATCAAACGCAAAAAGACAACCCACAGCGACTCGACCTGACCCTTGTTTCGTCTAAAATGGGCTCCATTATACCCCCCTTTCCCCTCATTCCTTTCCTCCAACTTGCAGTCTTCGGCTACGTGTTGATCATCCCCTTTTTCTGGGCCCGTTCAGTCATCCGCTGCGTGCGGAGATGTATCTACTCACCCCGGTTCATCCGTCATGCAGTGTCCATGGCCATATTCGAGATTCTCGTCGCGGTCGTAGCTCCCATCGGCATCTCAATCGCGCTATGGATATTTTTCTGGGGCCAGATCATAGCGCTCTACTATTTCTTCTTCTGGTATCTCATAGCGAAGCCTTTAGCAAGAATGGCGTTATGGTGCTTCATCCCCAAGGTGTCAGCGTTGGGCGTGCAAGCTAAAGCAGTGTATCCGCTCATGTGGTATGATAATTTATACACGTACTATCCTCTCAATGGGTTGCATGATATCCGGCTTTTGGTACTCTACCCCGCGGATTCTATAGACGATCCTTTAAGATGCGATATTGTTGGTGCAAATTTGCGGCACAGACCCACATACGACGCTCTTTCTTATACCTGGGCCAACGAGGAAGGGGATACATTTCTATCCAGCTCTATCCACTGCGTGAGGACCGACAGCAAGATATGCGTGACAAAGAATTGCGATGCCGCACTGCGTCGTTTACGGGATAGCAAGAAAAGGAGGTCGCTGTGGGTTGATGCGATATGTATCGATCAAGCCAGTGATATTGAACGCAGTCATCAGGTATCCTTGATGTCGGATATCTACCGCAATGCGCGGAATGTGTTTGCATATACTGGGGAAGGAACGCCAGGAACGGATCTCCTATATGATTGGTTAAATAGTGTTGATGTGGCCGATCTGATTGTCCCCTCACCTGGCATATTTAAAGATATCGACCTGAAGAAGGTTGGGATCCTGTATCCGCTTGCGCAAATTTGGAATGCACCGGGTGGTGCCAAAGACGTGGCGAACATTGTAGCCATTAACTTCGAGCGATACTGGCGCATTGCCTCGGAACGGTTCAGGTCTTTGATACGCGGTCGAGATTCTGCAAACCTAAATACTATCCCAGAGGCGCGGCTTGACGAGCTGGTAACGGAGTACTTCTCCCGACGCTGGTTCAAACGTGTGTGGGTATTACAAGAAGTATCTCTCCCCGATCTCAGAAGGACGAGAATAATATGCGGGTCCAAGACTACCACTGCTGAGCGTGCCATTCACCTCATCTCCCTTCTCAAAACTCAAGACTCCAGCTCCGGTGCCGAAAACTGGGTTTCCATCTTCGTCCTCCTACGTCAGCGGATACCCGGGCCAAAAACATCCCATTTGCTCGATATCCTCATCGAGACACGCAACCGTGAGTGCAGCGATCCTCGAGATAAGATATTCGGCGTTCTCAGCATAGCGAGATGGATGGACGAAGGGAGGTTTTCCCAGCTAGAAGCGAGATACGAAGATGATGTATTGACTGTGTATTGGAGTTACTCTGCCTTTTTCATCCTGCAGCATGGGCCGGGATTTTTCTTCGCGCTGATGAATGTCAAATCGAGATCCCCTGGGAGAATGCCGGGATTGCCGTCGTGGGCAGTGGATTGGACGATGCCTTGGCTGAATTACAACGCTGTTCGTGGGGTTGACTTCGCTGCCCGGTTACGAAGTGCGTGTAATAGAGACACTGGTGGAACCGTGTGTGAGGAGAAGGGGAATTTTGTTTTAAATCTTCTCCGACCGAGGATCCTAAAAGGGCGTTTTACGAGAGATGGACATCTCGATGATGCGAAAAGCACGACTATTGAGACTGTGGAAGCACTGCGAGAAGGGGAGGTATTAGTTAAGATGTACTCGGGCCTGGCTGCTCTGTTGAAAAGAGAGGAAGATGGCTACTATACTTTTATTCAGGTTTGCCCGTATGCGCTATCTGAGAGTGGAGTGGAAGAGCTGATAGGGAGGTGGAGTCGTGTGGTTGTTTTTATGGAGGGTCCACAAGAGGATGTAATAGAGGTGTCTCTGAGCACTGGCACCCTGAAATGTTCAAGATTCGGTGAGAACATGATCTGAGAAGATCACTCATCGATTTTCATGTGCCACCGTTCGAACCTGTTGTGCTTTGCTGGCTTGTCTGGAATGGTAAATTCAGCGACGGCCTGACTAGAGGAGTGTCAACCATGAGCCTCGAGGAGACGAAGAGTATTCTTGGCTATGACCAGTGACTGCTCCTCGGTTGCCGCAGTCGAGTTAATCACCAAACGCGAATTGATAAGTTACAAGAATATGGGTTCTTTGAGGACCTGCGCTTTGCCCTGACACACGGGTGAAATCTATCACTCAATGGATAAGTCAGAATTACCTCTGGGCTCAAGAAGATAGACTTCGACTCAGGTCGAGCTCCAGCTCAAATCCGTAGGTTGTCACCAAGAAGAATCAACGGAAGACGAAGTAGGAATCACCAAACAAAGCAGCAGAAAAAAGCTCTAGCAACGTGGCCCTTGGAAGTACCCTACCTGACGAGATAAGTGTGTGTCCTATCGATCGCAGGGATGGCCTTCAATTCTAGGTGCCGGTTTTGACGGAACGTAAATCTTTGCAGCGCCAATTAATTCCCAAATGCAACTTAAAATCGAGCTGTATGGGCCCGAGTGATTTTGATATTCCTCAAAAGATCCCTGTGGCTGGCTAAGACATAAGACCCCAGTAGCATCAATCATTTATCACCTAGTGATGTAAGACTACACTACTAGGCATTTAAATTGCTAAATCCGCTATATTCTACTAATATATTGATCTCTTGTCTACTTAGCTAGGTTTTATTATACTCTTTAATCTAATTATTTGAAGTCTTCTTCTTCCATTTATGTTCAGTACCATGGCAACGTAAAATCGCTTGGCATGCATTCACAGATGATGGTGAGGAGCAACAGGTTCCCCAACCCAACTTAAAAAACAATGCCAAGTCCAGAAATTGATGAATTTCATTATTCTCAAAAATTTACCATTTTAGCTTTACTAAGATCGAGTTAAAATACACTGCTGACCTTGGTAGTATTGTGTCTGCAGTCTTGAAATATTCCGACGAACCATCTAAATTAAGCTGCGCTGACAAAGCAACCTCAGCACATGGATAAAAAATGGTCTTACAGAGCTGACCTTACTTTCGCCTTTCTTTCCTTCAACCTCAACCACCTTTTGTCTCTTTTATGTAGCTTCTGTTGTCAACCTTCAACATGGTTAATTATGGAAGAAGTAGAGCTTGTTTGACGTGCAAAAATCGCAGAATAAAGGTCAGTTTCGTACTCAAATGAGCTTTTCTTCAACAGTATGTCGAGACCAAGCTGACACAACAACAGTGCGATGAAACTCGGCCCAGCTGCAAGCGATGCCTCAGAATTGGCAAAATTTGCCCCGGATATCCTACGGAATGGGATCTCGCTTTTCGTAGCGAAAACAAAGTCATTGCTAGCAAGGTTCCTAGCACCCCTCCCACATGGGCGCTTGCAATTACAGGCTTATCCAGCGATCTTGAGCTGTGGGTCATCAAAGTCTTTTATCGAGACTACGTTCTCGAACCCTGTGGTGGCTGCGTGGGATGGCTCAGCTTCCTACCAGCTATGTACGAGGAAGCTATCGATGGCTCGATACTCCGACTATCAATGTGCTCAGCAGCCTATGCAAACTTTGCTCAAAAGACAGAAAGAAAGGATCTGAAAATAGTAGCGCTATCAGGCTACGATCGCGCTCTCAGCTTGGCCAGTGCAGTAATTGCAAAGTGTGCTGAAGTTCCAAGAGAAACAATCATGACGGCCGTGTTCTTGCTTGGATTGTATGAGGTGAATGAATTCCTCCCGTCTTGACTGACTTCTGCTCACTCGATCAAGAATATTACTAGCAAATATGTTGAAAGTCCAAGGCAGCATCATTCAAAAGGCCTTGGAGCTTTGGCAGATCTGAGGGGCGAGCTTTTGTTGAAAGGAAATGGACCCGGACTGTTAGAGATTGTTTGCTGTCAAAGGGTGAGATTTATCGTACGAAGATTGGGTACTATATTGACACTTTCACAGCAGCGTCATAACTTGGACTTGGAAGTAGGGCCCAGCCCAGCAGATATCCGTCTCATTAAACTGCTTGATTCTTCCTCGGTTTCAAGTCACACAATTATCAATTGCTACGAAGTAAGCAAGTTTATTGAAAGGACCAATGCATGTTTATTGCAGGGGATACCTTCTCCCAACTGGTTCAGTACACTTCATACCCAAGTTGAGGAACTGGACAAAAGATTTCAAACCTGGGATAGAGATGCAACTATTATTCTCAAGTTTTCAAATATGAGGACGAAAGCTGATGCCAAGATTTTTTCCTTCGACGAGAGAGCCCCATTTGACACTTATCCGGCTTGGATAACTACCCACTGGAACAGACATCGAGCTGCTAGAATGATTTTACATCAAACGTTCCTCCGAGCCCTGGCTGCGTGTGAGAATGAAAGGTTTCCTGCCTACGACACGCAGCAATTGAGCTCTCAGGAAATGATACAAAAACTAGCTGTCGAAATCTTGCATAGCGTCCCTTCTGCTCTCAACTATGGAAGTACATGGTGTAATCCACCGGCACCTCGGAGTCTTGCTGGCTATATATTTATCTGGCCTCTTCAAGTTGTTATGCGATGCCCACATTTAGCTGATACACAGCGAATGGAGGCAATCAACATCCTGGAAAGAATAGGACTGGACTGTGGATTGAGTTATGCCGTAGTTTATGCTCGGTCTTTTATGTCTGACGCTGGAACCATTACCTCGAGCCGTTTCCACTGAATAATCGGCTACAATGAAACCTCGGCAGCACGGGTGGTAGGGAAAATGTTACATGCTGTCAGATTACGACCCCAAAGTTGATTTGAAAGCAGACCGAAGCTTACGCACCTGAAACTAAAGTTAGCAAGAAATAACAAACATCTCGCGCGGGACTGGTTGGTACTGTGCTTTGGCGGGTGCACTGATTCCGTATTCAAGAGAATGAATATCAGGACGGTATGCCGCTTAGCCCCAGGATGCCGACAGGGGCGGGGTAGATCAGTGGATTTTCATCCACATTCGACTAGCTTTGCGACATACGCCCTTCACCATTTCGCCCACCAATGAGATTGCTTCTCTCTTTGGCACCGTGCTACCTTTTCCAAGTCCACATGATTGAGGAAATGAAATTCTCCTTCTATTTCGCTGCAGGCAACAATGTCTTCCAAGGAAAACTTTGATTTCAAAGCTTCTGTTTGGTGAGATTTTTGATTTCCAACGCCTCAGGAGAGGTCGGTGTGCAAGCGGCTATATTGAGGAGAAGTGGGGGATGCTATAAAGTGTTTTGCTCTTGGGCCTTCTTGATCAGCTATTGCAACAGTGCAAGCTCCAGAAATTTCACAGCCTTGAAAAATCCCTTCGGTTTATCGCTTTTATAATGTCTTCAAGCACACCCTCAATGAAGGAATCGGGAATCGATGTCCCAGAGATGAGAAATCTATCCGAGTCGCTCAGCAGTACAGAAGATGCCGAGAAAAAACAGCAAGAAGCAGACGTCGTACAGGAGGAAGCAGTACAAAAAAGTGACAACCTGACTGCTTGTCTGCAGGTTGTCGGGGCATTCTTTCTCATGTTTAATAGCTGGTACGTTAACTAACTCGCCTTACTTACAAATGTCTCACATTATTAGGGGGATTTGCAACACCTTTGGGGAGTATCAAGTATTCTACGAGCACGATTTGCTAAGACATCAAACACCATCGAATATCTCGTGGATTGGTTCCATTCAAGCGTTCATGCTTCTGATCGTTGGAGGTTTCGTCACCGGACCAATCTTCGACGCTGGCTACCTTCGGGAAATGGTTATTGTAGGGTCGTTTGCGGCTGTCTTTGGTATGATGATGACTAGCATATGTACAGAGTACTGGCAGATCATCTTATCCCAGGGTTTGGTCGTCGGATTTGGAGCGGGATGCATGATGCTACCCAGCATTGCTGTGATGCCACAATACTTTACAAAGCGGAGAGCTTTTGCCACTGGGATAGCTGCGAGCGGCAGTAGTATTGGTATGTGTCTCCCCGTCACTGGGTTTCGAGTACTCACACATCTAGGTGGCGTCATATACCCTATAATCTTCCACAAACTCGAACCTCGAATCGGTTTTCCTTGGGCTACTCGGATCATTGCTTTTATCATGCTAGCCACGCTTTTGATCCCAATCGCAGTTATGCGGGCCAAAGTCTTCCCTCTATCACGCCGTCCTCTTTTCGACTTCAAAGTTTTCCGCGAAGTTCCTTATGACTTGTTTTGTATTGGAGCTTTCTTCGGATTTATGGGAATGTACGTCCCATTCTACTACCTCACCACTTACTGCGTCAAACTTGGGATCGTCGATGACAACCTGGGCTTTTACATTCTCACGATTATTAACGTTGGATCGATATTTGGGAGACTTGTGCCCAACTTTTTTGCCGATATCGTAGGACCACTCAATACTGTCACGCCTTTTATAATCTTGGCAGGCATCACGGCTTTTTGTTGGACGTCAATAGCATCGTATGGTCAAGCCGTAGTGTTTGGGCTCTTCTATGGATTCTTCTCGGGGACATTTGTTTCTGTCAGTGGGCCAATTCTGGTTACACTTAGCCCAGATTTGAGATTGGTTGGCACACATATGGGCATGTCATTCGGCTTTTGTGCACTGGGACTTTTGATCGGAAATCCTGTAGCAGGTGTCTTGCTGGATTATGGATGGATAGGGCCTGCTATGTTCTGCGGAACTGCCAACATTTTGGCTGCGGGTTTCATTGTCGCGGCACGAGTGAACAAAGCTGGTTGGAAGTTGAAGGTGAAGGCTTGATAACCTCGTTGGAGAATATGTGAAGGTATATTGGGACGAGGATCGATGAACTTGAGGTTCTAGCTAGCTAAGGTGTTGGCCATTCATTTCCCCACTGACGAATGCGAGGAGGTAGAAAATTGAGCATGGAGGAGGGTAAAAAGTATTAGTAAAGATTGAGGTACGAACACAGAGGTGTTTAGCAAAAGTCGTAATGTAGCTTAGTGTAAAAACAATGCCCTTCATTTCAAGTTGCGAGTAATACTTAGTGTCATGTGACCCATACCCCTCTGCCTCAATGGGCTCCCGTAATTGATAACACAACACCAAGCTCCAAAGCTCCTGGAATCCAACCTTCAAGAGGCTCACCCTCACATCCCACCAACATGATCCTCCCGCTCAATCTGCTTGCGTTGACGCTCTCACTTCTCCCAAGCGCGCGTGCCGTTTTCGCAGATGAAGCCTATAGCATCGATTACCACCACGAACTAGTTGGCCTCCCACAATCACATACAACTTTCTTCCACCGGCCGCGGAAAGATGAGAAGGCAACGCTATTATACACATTGAGTGATCTGGGTGTGCTAGGCGCGGTACATCCGGGGACAGGGAAGGTGGTCTGGAGACAAATTCTCAGTGGTGCAGATGGAGAAGCATACTTAAGAGGGGTGGAGGGCGAAGGCAGTTTAGTGAGCGCAGCAGGCAGAAAAGTGCAGGCTTGGGACGCGATGAATGGCAAACAGAGATGGGGAAACGAGTTTCTAGGTCTCGTAAAGGACTTGGAGGTTATGGAGAGCGTGGCTGGGGAGGATGCGAAAGATGTACTTGCACTATTCGAGGAGGATGGGAAGACACTACTTCGGAAGTTGAAGGGGGGGAGCGGCGACGTGGCCTGGGAATATAAAGATGCCACTGAAGACATTCCGTTGCAGGTGAGCACCAATGTGGAGCACGTTTTTGTGGTTTCGCTGCATGGATCCGTGGGAGCATACAATATCAAGGTCGTATCGCTGGATCCGCGCACAGGGAAGAAGACGAACGAATACATTCTTTCAGCTAAGGCGGATGTGCACGCTGCGGAAGACGTTTTACTCGTTGGCGCCAACTCTGCGGCTCCAATCGTTGCTTGGACGGACAAGACATTGAAGACCCTGAAGGTCAACATTCTGGGAAAGACGGGTGTACAAAACCTGCCATTGAAGGAGGCGGATGGGGAACTTGTGAAGATCGCAATCCATGCGCCGCACCTGGTCCAATCTCTCCCTCATTTCTTGGTTCACAGCCAATCTGCAGTGTCAAATAGGGCTGATGTATACCACATTGACTTGAAGACCGGAAACATCAACAAGGAATACGAACTACCAAAGCTGGCTGGAAAGGGTACGATCTCCGTAAGCTCACAGGAAGCCAATGTCTACTTTACCAGAATTACCGAGGACGAAGTAATTATTGTCTCATCCGTTTCACATGGAATACTTGGTAGATGGCCCTTGGACAAAGGAACTGACGGACCTGTTCACGGTGCGTCGGAAGTTGTCAAGAGAGCTCAGGATACCTACGCTGTCAGGACTGCGGTCGTCACTAGCAAAGAGGATTGGGTACTTATTCGCAATGGGGCTATTGATTGGAGTCGAACTGAAGGTCTTTCGGGAGCTGTCGCTGCTGAATGGGTTGAAATTCCCGAGTCTGAGACATTGGCAAAAACCTTGGAGGCTGAGGCGCACAGCAATCCGTTGTCTGCTTACATTCATCGCGTGAAGCGTCATGCGAGTGACTTGCAACACCTGCCAGAATATCTTCAAGCACTTCCAAGGCGACTTCTAAGCAGCATTCTTCCCGTTGAGGCTGCAAAGCAGACCCCCGGTGTTCTTGTTCGAGACAACTTTGGTTTCAACAAGTTGGTAATCGTGGCTACTCAAAGAGGTCGCATCTATGGTCTTAACGCTGGGGATCAAGGAGCTGTTGCATGGTCTGCTGATGCCTTCGCGATTCCTGCTGGCAAGAAGTGGGATGTGAAAGGCATATGGGTTGAGCAATCTAGGGGAGTTGCTACAATTAGAGGCAGTGAGGGCGAGTATGTGATGGTTCAGATTTTGACGGGTAAGATTGTCGAGAAGATGTACCCTGGATCATGGCCTCCCGTTCAGAGCACTGCAGTTGTCGATAGCGCTTCTGGGAGATGGATGCTTACTATTGGCAACGATGGAAACCCAGGGGAAGTTCCAAAGGACTGGGCTCCTAAGGAGATTCTTGTTGTTCAAGGAAACGATGGTGGGGTTAAAGGGTTGAGATTCGAGGCTGGGGAAGTCAACGCCGATCCAGTCGTTGCATGGTCTTTCCAACCAGCCTTCGGACAGAAGGTTGTGAGGGTTACTGCAAGACCTGCTCATGATCCTGTTGCGTCCATTGGCCGAGTTCTTGGAGACCGTACAGTCTTGTACAAGTACTTGAACCCTAACATTGTGCTAGTCACAGCTGTTTCAGATGAGGCTTCAACGGCGTCTTTCTACCTACTGGACTCGGTGTCTGGCGATGTCCTCTACTCATCAAGCCACGAAGGCGTTGATACCCAGCAACCTATCACTTCAGCACTTACGGAGAATTGGTTTGCGTACTCTTTGTGGAGCGATATTTCCGCGACCTCCGTTCTACCATCTTCGAAGGGATACCAGCTTGTCGTCTCTGAGCTGTTCGAGTCTGCTATTCCCAACGATCGTGGTCCTCTTGGTCCCAACGATAACTCTTCAAGCCTTGAGCCTTCTGAGATTCCAAATGCAGAGCCAGCTGTTCCATATGTCATGACTGCATCCTTCCTCATCCCCGAGCCGATCAGTCAGATGTCCGTGACTCAAACCAAGCAAGGTATCACGACCCGCCAGCTCCTCTGCACGCTCGCTACCTCGAATTCCATCATCGGCATTCCACGCGCCATTCTCGACCCTCGACGACCAGTTGGACGTGATCCAACCCCTGCGGAAGCTGAAGAAGGACTTTTCAAATACTCACCAGGAATTGAGTTTGATCCAAAGATAATCATCACCCACAAGAGAGAGGTGATTGGCATCAAGAACATTATCACAGCACCAGCGCTACTGGAGAGTACGAGCTTGGTATTTGCGTATGGACTCGATGTGTTTGGGACCCGGGTGGCACCATCCTTCGCTTTCGATATCCTTGGTAAGGGCTTCAATAAGTTGAGTTTGGTAGCAACAGTATTTGGCCTTTGGGTGGGTGTCGTGGTTGTGGGTCCAATCGTGAGTCAACTCCCTTGTTTGTGAGATATATGCTAATTTGACATAGGTGAGAAAGAAGCAGATTAATGGAAGATGGATGACTTCATAGATATGTATACTAGGCATAGAACTGGTTGGGCTTATGATAAAAATATTATTTCGTTGACAGCCTGTTTCCCCGTGAATATGGTTTGAGTTTTCTGCGTTTTGCTAGAGCTTTTGAGCCGTCTCCTTTCCGCTACTAGCTTAATACTTTCAAGTCTGGCGATGAGTACTTTTGATACCCAAGAATCTTAGACCTACGGACGCTGATCGCTTGCTCATATTGCGTGACAGCAGAAGTACATCCTCCTCCACCTGTATCTTCCGCGCCAAATTTCCTACTTCCACCGAATATCCCGTTTACATTCAGTGTCACCAGGTCAAAAATCGTCAGATGTGCAATACTAAACATCACGGAGGAACGGAGGCTATTTGTTTTCAGATTATCCATTCCAAATCTAATCTACCTATGTACAATACAAACATTAACGAGTCATGTGTATTTGAAAGACTTTGCTTTTTGCTCGAGCGATTTCTCTTACAGAGAGACCTTTTGACAAGGCGAGAAGAGCTTACCAGCCGAAAGCTTCTGAAAAGCCAATTCCCTTTAATAGGGCCATTCTTCCCTACGAAGATCAATCATCCAAACGATGATGAGGATGCGACCCTTATGGTAGCAGATCATCCAAACGATGGTGCGAATGCGAGCTTTACGATAGCGGATTCTTAAGAGAAGAAATTAGCCACTTAATCTGATTATTGCTACCACTCTCAACCTCCACGACCACCACCACCACCACTAGCATCGGTATCGAGTCGCTCCTTAGTAGTCATCTGAGGGCGAGCTTGGGACACTTTGCTCCGCCGGGCAGTCTCAGCTGCTGCGTATTCTCTTGCTTGAGACTCCCAGCTGGATTGAGAAACCTCAACAGTTGCGTAGCTGTGTTGATTCTGCAGTACCGATGATCGAGTAGTGGATAGCCGATATTGCTGAGGAAGCTGAGAGGACTGAGGAAGCTGGAATGTTTGAGGAAGCCGGGATTGCTGGGCCTGTGAACTTAAGAGAACTTGTTGAGATGGCGCAGGTGGCAGAGGCTGCTGGTGTCTCATAGCTTGCCATGGTTGTCTAGGTTGCTGAGGCTGACCAAAAGTGAGAGCAGCGATGCGAGCTTTGGTAGGCTTCTGTGACGCCTTCATATATCTGCTGTAGTCGGCTTGGCGCCACTCACCAGTCTGGCTTCTCCTGAGAGCTTCTGCTGGTGACAGTGGAGCTTGCTTTACGACCCAGGTAACACCTAGCTCTGCGAGCCTAGCTACGACATCCTCCCACTTGAGTCCATTTGTCTTCAGTGGTGCCAAGCCCGCCCTATCAAGCACCAAGCTTCTCACGAGCTGAAGAAGTCTCTCCTTTTCACCAGGTATCGCCAATATCTTGGGACATTGATCCACCAAATGCTTGTTCTTGCTAGAACAGATGGGGCATACAACAAGGTAGCCCTCTGCATCTGTAGGACCTTGACAATACTTTGGCAAGTGCTGCTGTGGGCCATGCAGCTTGCAGTTGCAGCAAGGCTGGCTGATTGCTCTCAATAAAGCTGCCTGCTTGTTGTTCCTCCGGTGCTGGAGAGTCTGAGTTGGAGCTGGAGCAGCTGTTACATTCCCAAGTTGGTGTCCTATGTGTCGTCAGTATCTTCTGATAGTGAAAAGCACCGTGCAAGACTCGGTGAATTCGCCTACCTGTTGGAATTCCCATATTGAACTGCAGATTGAAAGCTGGAGCTTGTGTTCGCAGCGGCTGCAGTTGCAGTTGCTGTTGTTGTTGCTGTTGCGGTTGCTGCTGCTGCTGCTGCTCAAGCATTTGCTGGAATTGCTGGAATTGCCGAAATTGAGCCATTTCCTGAGCTGAAAGCTGATAGGGTTGCTGGGAGGGTGGTGTTTGCGTATGAAGAGGAGCTTCTGCACAGTCAGTAAGCACATTCATTCCTTATACTGGGGGTTGATTCTGCTTACGATTTCTTGGAGGAGGAGGGGGGGGGGGGGAGAGGAGGATTATTGGAATTTGACTGTTCTATATTGGTTTTGTGTTATGTTGTGTCGTGGTTCAGTCGAATTCGAAGAATTTTGGAAGAGGTAAGGTAGGTAGGTAAGGTGCTTGAACTGTACTCTACCACTAGCGAGGTAGATCACGTGATACTAGATCGAGGAGGGCGACCTGAATTCGGGACAATCAATGAGGTGGCTATTGGGACCGTCCTCAGTCATGCTGTTTGTAAGTCTCCAGTTCAGGATAGAAGCTAGAATTCGTGGGATGTAGAAGATAAGATCCAACTTTACTAAACATAGGTGGTAAATCCGCGAAACGGTCTGCTTTGATAGCTGTTTTAAATACTGATGCGGAGAATTACTGAGAAAATGGAGGGACTTACGGTAGTGTCTTGAGGAAAAGAATGACCTAAGATTCTAGCCGCGTTTGACTTAAGGATACTATGAAGTTTCTGTGTATATTTTGCTAGGATAGGTGATTTTACATGGCGTTGTGTGTCAAAGTCCAAAATCACAAGTCGGCAAAATATCAGATAGTACGCGCTCAATAGTATAGCACACCAATAGATTTATCGAACTACCACAGGGTACTCATCATCGACAGACACTGGTTCCTTTCTTCGCCTGGTAGAAACTGACAAAGTCGAAGAAACTTTTTTATACGTCCGCTGCTGAGTTTTCCGATCCACTGTTTGCAACCCGTACAGTGTGTCAAATGTCGTAAATCTACATCCAATTAGCCAATTCAATCAGAATATATGTTAAAATTAACTCACTCCCAGTCATCGGCCCAACTCCATGCAAGAGCACCGATGATTTCTACTCCATCCTCCCAAATGCTCTTCAAAACTTCAGCCATGATCCCGGTGTAGTATAAACTCCTCGGCAAATCGAATCTCTGATGACTCAAGGTCTTCTGTCCCTCTGCAAAGACAGGGAAGCCAAATTCCATAATGAAGACCGGCTTTTTATAGGTATTATAAATGTAAGAAAAGTATTCTCTGAAGTACCTTGGAGCAATGTAAGCTGCTGTGCCTTGGGATCCATATCCAATCTCCCATCCATCTTCCCCAACGAAAGACTGTGTAACACAGTATGGATGAAGGGAATGGGATGTATTGGCAGCACAAGCAGCTATACCTTCAGGAGGAGGTGACACAACCGTTGCTGTGTAAGGATCAATCCCAAAGAAATCGGTTGTATTGCCTATAATCTCGAGTTCTGAAGCCGTGAGGGAGGTCACATTTTTCAAAGTTGCTTTGTAGGCGTACGGATAATCCTGACCAAGGCAAATCGGATATCCAATTGGTCCTAGCCATAGATCATTGAACCAGTTTGCTGCCTCCACGTGTGTCGAGTTACTGGGATCGAGGGGTATGCCAAAGTTATCGTTAAGCTTAAACCCAACCTTACCAGTTCCGTTCAAGGTCTTGTGGTAGAAATTGTAGAGCTCGGCATGTGTGTGCACGACGTTGGAGATCCCTGCAGCGTTTGCAGCGTAAAGCATTGGTTCGTTGATTGTCACCCAAATTGGGACCTTCTCGGCGTATAATGACATGACAAGCTTGCCGTATGCTACAAAAGCATCTGGCCAGGTGACATTATCAAAGCCACCGTGGTGGTATCCAAATTCGGGTTTCTGGAGTAGAGAGTCACGGACGAATTCCAATGGATTATCGAAATGAAGAAGAGTGACTATCGGCTTCATGCCAGCTGCCAGAATTGATTCAATCACGTCAGCGTAGTGATCCACGGCTTGTTTGTTCACTGGCGTGCCTGGAAATATGAATGGCAAAATCCGGTTCCAAGAAATAGAAAACGAGTAGTGTTCAACTCCAATTGCGGCGAGTCGCAGTATGTCCTGCTTGTACATGAAATAATGCTCGTTTGTTACGTAGGAATTCGCAGTGTAATTGGTGTATATTGCTTCCTGAATTGAGGGAGTTCGACCTTCCATTGCAACAGCGCCTTCACATTGCGAGGCTGAGCCAGACACCCCAAACATGAAGGAGGCAGGGAAGGTATAGTTTCCAACTCCATACTGAATTGGAATGTTTTCTGGAGGAAGAACTAACTCGCTACTTGGCACAGGTGTTGCAGCTACTGTAGTGTGATATAACCCCGTCGTTGTATAGTTAGCAAGTTTGGCGGCTATCCACACAGAAGTCCATGCCGACTCCCCATAAGGATCTTCGATTCTGTTGACATTGAGAGACGCTGATGTGGCGTTAGGTAGGAAATTCCCCCATGTTGTCGTGCTTCTACTGGGGAGAAGATCACTAATCTCATAATATGGCTTTGCATACGCTGTTGATACACTTGGTGCTGGAACCGACAAAGCATATCTTGGTTACAATTAACTCTGGAATAACAGTCTAGCTGATTGGGTCATACTTCAAGGTTTCCGACGCATAATATTGAAAGGATGTAAAGTGATAGTCAGGGGCTGGAGCTATTGATGACGAGCAGAATGAAGAGGTAACATTTTGAAATTGTTGAGCCTTGACATATGGCAGAATGCAGACAAAGATTATTTGGAAGTAGGAAAACATCTTGCCGCGTGATTAATCAAGTTCATAAATACCAAACAGCTCCTCTAATATATTTGAGGGACGTGGGACGCACTTGTGTACGAGCAATACCAAGGCACCCATTTTCATTGAACGGGCTTTCATCTATTTTCGTACGGTTACCACCGAATCTTAATCTCGGGGATATATTCTGCTGTTCCTCAATGATGATTACCAAGTTGGGAGATAACCGGAAGTCAGGTTATCAAATCTGAAGACATAGAAGAATCAATCAAAGACAATGGAGAAGCAAAAGCTGCATACCTGCATGCACTTTCCTGTGCCCCACAAAAGAACATCTCGGATGGTGCTGGATCCTGGACCCGGATTGCGGGGTTGCTTTCGGAAGCCGGACCGAGCCCGTTCTCTAATCAATGGCAATAAATCATCGTATCTGTAGTGAACTCATGAGAGGCCGATCGATTAGCAAGTGCTACTACGTATTCACGGGAGTAGAGAGTGGGAGTTTGGTCGAAGGAATATAATCTCACGAAAGCAAAACTTCATCTTTGTGTCAGACTAGCCCAAATCACAATGGTCCCGTCAATTGCCCAACTGCCAGATGAGTCCGTCGACATTCTCGTCAGCTCTCTGAAGAAATCGGTTACCTCAAAGCCAGATTTGGAAACAGTAATTCGCGAGAAGGAACTCGTGCCATTATGGAATACTGGTGGTCCACCAACTGCTCGAGAGCCACACACCAAACACATACCCGCTGTATGGCGCTACGAAGACACAAAGAGTCTCCTTCTTCATGCAGCTGAATTGGTTGATGCAAAAGAAGCAGAGCGACGTGCGGTTCTCATGATCAATCCAGGACCTAAGCAGTCTCCCTTCACACTAGACACGCTACTTGCAGCCCACCAATTGATTTTGCCCGGCGAGCAAGCCATCTGCCATCGGCACACACCATTTGCAGTTCGATTTCTGATCGAAGGTGACCAAGGTAAGAGCTTTCCATTCTTCACTTCAACCGGTCCTAGTTGATAATTTTGTCAGGATATACGGCGATATCGGGAAAGAAGATGTACATGGTTCCCGGAGATCTGATCATCACACCTGTCTGGAATTGGCATGACCACGGAAACGAAGGGAAATCTAACGTTATTTGGCTTGACGGCCTGAATATTCCGCTCTTCAAACCTCTTCCTATTGATTTCACGGAACATTACGAGGAGGAGTTTGGTGCGTTGACGCACGATTCTAAACCAGTTCCAGACGAGGAGTGTGCGGAGATGAAATTTCCCTGGAAGGTCATGCAGGGGAAACTTGATAAACTCAGTGGAGATCACACCTGCCTAGAGTATACTTTGCCGAACGGAAAGTCTGTATCAACAACGATTGGAGCATATGCACATCGGATCTCTGCTGGAAAGGCATCGAGACCAAGCCAAGACACAGCAAACTATGTGTTTCAGGTGCATGGAGGAAGTGGATATGCAGAGATTAATTCAACTGAAGGTAAATCATATAAACTAAGATGGAGCCGTGGGGATGCCTTTATAGTCCCAAGTTGGCATCAGTTCAAGATTTACGCAGATGCAAAGGAAGTGGTGTACCTGTTTTCCTTCTCCGACAAGCCAATGTTGCAGAATCTCGATCTGCTGAGGTCGAAAAATCTCACCAACTGATAGATAAGACGAATCAAATATAATTTAACTCATGAAAATGGCTTGATTGATTTCCAAAAGACTTCGAGTGAGGAAGTGACGACTGGCAGGGTTTGTCCGGAGCTTATATTTGCCGCTGAATCATGAAGGCTGGGTAAATTCATCGAAAATCAACTCCGATTCCACTGTTTTGATTATCTACGAGTGCCAATAGCTTTCTTGACCTATCTCCTTAGGTTGTCTATCAAGCTGTCGCAGTGCCCATTTTGGAGAAATGTTACCAAGCACAGACCTCCACCAGACGAAGAGTACCGTACATCCTTAAGTCTTAAGGACTGATTGTGCAGCACTTCATGAAAGCATGAAGCTCGGCTTCATAAGTGATGTATATTTCGCCATTTCACTCAGATCATCATTCATGATGATCTTCTCCAGATCCCCCACTGTTGGGCCTTGCAGATGTGGACCCCTTATCTCGCTAGCCCCGTTCTCACATTAATGCCTCTAGCTGCTCCTGAAAAGGTTCTGACCTACAACAGATATTCTGGGGGAAAAAATCATGAAATGGAGGCTTACTCTCCAAACGAAAATACGATGTCCGCTGCTGCCTTACAAACCACAACCCAGTCAAAGAAACCTTCCCAAAATGAGAGACAACGCGTCCGTCGTGCCTGTGAGGGTTGTAGGAAGAAGAAAATCAAATGTAAATCACATAATGTTCTCCTATAGAGACGTGCTTACGCTACTCAGGCAATGGAGAGGAGCCATGTCAACGTTGTGTAAACTACAGCGTTGACTGCGAATATGCTGAGTTTGTGCCAACGAGGGCGGTCGATGCTAGGTAAGCACAGAATACCAGGGATAAATATTTGTTTGCTGAGAAGTCCTTCTAGTAATGTTGAACATCTAGAAACCCGCATGGCTTCAATGGAGCAGCTGTTTAAACAATTTCTTGATAGATTTGACGGCGAGAAGTTAGGGAGCATTAACAGCAACAAATTGGGTGCGGCTCAAAGTTCTGAGAAACGTGCAGAAGATCCCAGCCTCTCTTCGAATGGTATTTCGGACGAGCGCAATGAACAGGACCTCGGGTTTGAGGATAGCGCTGGGCCCAATGATGTCTTGTCAAAAGGGAACGAGAATGACTCAGCATCCGAAATCTCACCTTACTGTTACGCCGACGGCTTTGGAGAACTAGATGCAGACACAACTGGTCAGTTTAGGTATGTAGGCATTGGTTCAACAGCAACAGTAGTCGATACGTGTGTCGGACTTCGACGTCATATACATGAGGGTCTCGACAAGAAAGGCTATGAAATTGAGGAACCATTCTTCACCAGCCCTGGAGCATCTGTCGGAGAGGCCGCATATCACACCGTACGCCCTTTATTGCAAGAAGACATTCCACCAAAAGCCTTAGTTGATTTCTTTATCGAGACATTTATTCGGGATCTCCATTCCCTTTTCCCGATCCTGCCGCAAGAGGACATACGAGCGATCCAAAGCAATGTTTTGAGCCACGAAATTGCAGACTATGGGTCCGCTGCAATATTTTTCGCTATCTTAGCAATCTCATCTCTCCTCATACCTCCAACAGATCGTATTTTTGCCGAAATTGATGATAAATATAAGAAGCCAGGATTCGCATCATCGATGTATAATCTGTCATTGAACTTTGTTAACTCCATCTCCGATGGTATCCAGGGACGGAAGGGAAAGCTTCGAGATGTTACTGTTGCTCTGGGGTTGCTGAGTATGTATTTGGCAACTATCGGAATGCAAGCAGAAGCATGGATCATGGTTGGAAGAGCGATCAGACATGGGCAAGATCTAGGATTTCATGTATGTCTGCGAGCAAAATTGATGAAAAGTGCTAATAATGATTAGCGATCCCCTGAAAGGTTACAGCTTCCTGCACAAGAGAGGAGCAGACGCCGATATATATGGTGGTGTCTCTACGTGCTAGAGAGACAGTTATGTGCTGCTCTGGGCCGTCCTCTGTCCATCGACGATACAGACTGCGACGTTGAAATCCCTTGTGAATCCAGGGATGGAAGTCAAGCTCGAGAAACCGGAGGGTTTATTTCGTTAATTTATCTACACCGAATTATGGGAGGTATTTTGAAGACTGTAAACTCTGTCAAAAATGTTGACTCCTGGAGGGAGGTTGGAAAGTATGAGGAGCTGCGTGCACGGGTCCGTGATTCAAACATGGCTCTTCAGAACTGGGCTAAAGAGCACGTACCACACGAAATACGCTCCGCAAAGAGTGGGAAGTCACTTATACAGAAGCATATCGCGCTCTCCGCTTTCTTTTCTGCAGTTCTTCTACTGCATCGTATTTTCATGAGCAATCCACATCGACCATCACCTCTGTCAGATCCTCACGCCCAGGTTCGATGTGCAAAGGCAGCCATGGATTGTATTCGAGGGGCATCCGATTTTTTAAAACATGTCCCAAGGAGTCATTACCTGGTGTTCCACGGGCAGTATGTTTTTATGAGTGCAGTTGTATTGTTACAATTTGTTCGCGGCTCGAATGATCCTGTTTACAACGAAACGGCATTTCAAGATATCCAAAGCGCTCTTTCGATCCTGCAGGAGTTGAAGGAGTCTTGGAATGGCGCAAATAAATGCAGAGCGGTTGTGGAAGAGTACCTGGAGTTCACGTACCATGTACTTGAGGGTGGCCGCAAAGGTATCTGCAACTTTGAGCACTCCTATGCGAAATCGTACACTCCTACGATTGCAATGGCTCCTCCTAAGACCATATCCAAGAGTGCAATGAGCCAGGTAGGAACACAGGCATCAGGATCTGACAGAACGCCAAAAAGAAGAAAAAGAATACATTCAAGTCACACGTCAACACACCATAACAACGTAGTGGCCCCGGGTTTCTATTCACGAGAGAAACCCAGCCATGAGCTGGCACATGATGCCAGGCGAAAACAACGTCAGCCAGATAAACAGCATTCAGCATGGATGAGAGGCACATTGAAATCCCCACATTCATCCGATCAATCTCAAACCCGAGGCGTCGACGGTACAGCTTACTTTGACAATATCGTTGACAACGGACTTGGGGGATTTCCACTGCCGGAAGATACTTCATACCATCCTGATAACTTTTTTCAAGGCTTTGATTTCGATTTTAATTCCACTGACCTGTCCTTCTGTGGGTCTGATTTATGGACCAATATAGATCGATTGTAGTATATTCATTATTACATGGGTTTTGCTCCAAACTCAGCTATCCTACGTCTAAAAACCTCTCCAAATTCTGCTTCCAACCCCAGGAATTCTATCGAATTCCCTGCTAGCATGTGAGCTCGCTCTTTCCATGTCAAGAACTCCCCCAACTGATCTTCTGAGCACAGCATCTCCCCAGCCATAGGCACTTCACCAAGTGGAAATGGATAATCGCTTCCCATAACAATACGATCCGAGCCAATCTTCTTGCATATGAACTCTAAAAGATCAGGATCGTGGACTAGACTGTCGATCCAGATGTTGTGACCTGATCTTAAGTGCTGCGTCGGTGTTTTTCCTCCCGCATCTACTGCAACCAGATCAGGCCTGCAGTCAAAACCATGCTGAATCCTTCCCAAAAGTGCTGGAAATGCTCCGCCAGCATGTGCAAAGCAAAGTCGCAGCTTTGGGAATCGTAGGAGGTTGCCAGATGATGTTAGAGCGTGTATTGCGAGAGCAGTTTCACATGGCCTGGTTATATGTTAGCTGTTGATCTTAAATCCTTGGAAAACCACGCACATTCCAACAAGCCACGAAGACCAGTATTTCCCCCAAAGTTTTGGATTTTCTTTCGGAAGGGAATATCCCAAGGGATGTACAAAAACAGGAAAATCCAACTCCTCGCATGCACTCCAAAACGGATCCAATATTGGATCGTCCAAGTTCATGTCTCCAATAGTGGTCCCAATTGCTACACCCTTGAATCCAAGTTCATTCTTCGATCTTCTGAGTTCTACTATTGATGCTTCAACATCCTGTAAGGGGACAGTAGCCAATCCTACAAATCTGTCTGGATATGTTTTGCACAAATCAGAGATATGGTTGTTGAGTTCTCGAGCAAGTAATGTGACGGGTTCTGCCGCTTGATCATAGAAATATAAAATTGGAATCGTGCTTAGAACCTGAACATCGACACCGGTGGCATTCATTTCGGCGATACGAGTAGCTGCATCGAAGCAGTTGGGCTCAACTGTTCTGAAGAACTTGTCGCCCACATACATGTCCACACGGTCGTCATGTTCACTTGGTCTCAGCTGCAACCAAGGTGATGAGCAGCCAGGCGTTGTATATTTTGAGAGATCTGGAAGGGTTGAAGGCATTATATGAGTGTGCATGTCGATACGGAAGAGTGATGTCCCATCTGTTGTGGTGGTGACATTTTTTGATGGTGGTGGACTGCAGCTGCAGCAATCTATTCTGGAAGGAGACATGATTTTTTTGATTTTACTGGAGTAAGAATTGATGATTAAAGACAGCGGTTATATTCAAAAACAAGAAAGTTCATGCGACGTCGTGGCTGCATTCTTAGGTAGGGGGCCAAGTAAAATAATAAGAGGGGTCCGGGCCGCTTCCGGGTGGCTTCCGCGTCACAATCCCCCACCCGAAAACAGCAATCGCGGATGGAGATCTTGAGCTGGAACAGATATCTTGGAAGGAAACTGTCAATTTTTGATTCATCCCTTGCCAAATTCTCACGATGTCTTCTTCAGCAACGCCACCTAGCATCCCACCGCCGCTAGCATTTGCGGAATGGCTTTCCAGCAATGGGTCATTGCTACAACCGCCAGTGAACAACTACTGCCTATTCTCCGGTAAAGATTTTGTACTCATGGTGGTTGGTGGACCGAATTCTAGAAATGACTTTCATGGTAAGTTTTGGGCAATTGACGCAGTAATCAAGCTGACGTCTTGGATAACAGTCAATGAAACCGAGGAATGGTTCTATCAGCTCAAGGGGAGTATGTTGCTGAGAATAGTGGAAAATGATAAATTCAAGGATGTGGAAATCAAAGAGGGGGAGATGTTCCTCCTACCTGGTACGTTGCCGCTTTTCCTAGGGCTAGTATTCGATCGAAGGCTGACAATTACTTCAGGAAACACTCCTCACAACCCGATCCGTTTTGCCAATACCACTGGATTGGTGATGGAGAGAGTACGACCAGAACAAAGTCTAGATAGACTAAGATGGTATTGCACCAAAGGAGGTCATGAGAAGCCAACAGTTATTCGGGAAGAAGTTTTCCATTGTACAGACCTGGGTACTCAGCTGAAGCCTCTGATCAACAACTGGATGGAGAATGAGGAACTGAGGAAATGCGGAGAATGTGGAGCTACTGCAGACCCAAGATAGATTCAAATTCTACTCTGGAAGGCTGTTTCCAATTGCACACGTGCATCCCACTCTTCCCCTTGAGCAAGTCGTTAAGATTCGCACCCCACTCCTTTGTGATAATGTATCGCGGACCGGCACCCGAGACCCACCCCAAGTTGCAAACCTATCTCTCAACAGTGGCTATCGAGTGTCTGATCGATATCTTGTTATCGCAATCCAATCGTAGAGGTGGACAGCTTAGGGATAATGCATTTGAGGAGGAAGCATGACTGGTCGAGATATGGCATCTGGCAACGGACCCACACAAGCTCTCCACTTGGGCAACCCAGCTTCAAATAGATATTACATTTCCTTTGCCGGTGAAACTGTGGCAGCCAAATCATCGTCATCAAAATGGCCATAATGGAGACTTTCAAGAAACACAAGGGCGCGTTCTTCGTCTCAGCAGCTGCAAACATTGGTTCTGTTCTGTTTGGATTTGATACGGGAGTCGCAGGTGGAGTTGTGGCACTTGCCAGGTACGTTGGTCATTTAAAAGTGAGCTCCAGTAGCTCACATCAATAGCTTCAAGAAAGATTTCAACCTCGCCACCAATCCCGTCCGCCTAGCAGCAACATCTGGAAATGTCGTCGCCCTCCTCAACGCTGGCGCATTTTTCGGAGCAATCGTTCCAGCAGTAGCCTCCAAATGGATTGGTCGTCGCCATCTCCTGGCCCTTGCAGGATTCTTCTTTCTCATCGGCGGAATCCTCCAAACTGCAGCTCAAGCGCCACATCTGTCCATGATATACGGGGGCAGAGTACTGGCAGGATTTGGCGTTGGGATAATCAGCAATACCGCTCCCGTGTTTGTAGCTGAGTGCTCTCCAAAGCATCTTCGCGGAATCATGATGGCTGCTTTTGAGATGTTTCTTGTTTCAGGAGGAATGCTGGCGTATTGGTCTGTGTATGGATGTTCTGTGCATATGCATCCTACATCGAAGCAATGGCGGACGCCACTATCGCTCCAGATCATCCTCGCTGTGCTTGTCATGGGTGGGGCGTTTTCGACATCCGAGTCACCCGCTGGCTAGCAAAGCAGGGAAAATGGGACGAGACGATCAAGTCACTGTGCAAGCTTCGCGGGGCGAACGAAGATGACGCCGAGATCATCGAGGAAGTGGCTGAGATAAGGGCTCAGATCGAGGAGGAACTGGCATTGACTAATGGTCGCACTATCAAGGAGATGTTCACTCCGAAGAACTTCCAGCGACTTCTTTGGGGAATGACCGTTGCCCTCTTTGCTATGTGGTGTGGGCATAATGCAATCCTCGTAAGTTTACAACCCCAATTCGAGATGACAACTGATTCCGTCAGTACTATGGACCTACAGTATTCAAGCAGATTGGGTTTACCTCTCAGAATTCCTCTCTCTTGGCTAGTGGAGTATTTACTTGCATCAAGTTTGTCTCAACGATCATTTTCCTCGCTGGTGGTGTTCAAGTCTTCAAGAGGAAGACGCTACTCATTGGAGGGGCTTTCTTCATGGGTGGTTTCCTTTTCGCATTGGGCGCTGTTCTCAAATCTTACCCACCTTCAGCCAGTGGAAATGGTTCAGGTTCACCGAGCGCCAAGGCGATGGTAAGCATTTCTGTACTTGAAATTGGAGCTTCGCTTACAAAATATAGATGGCGCTCATATACCTCTTTGTCGTGGCGTACTCGGTCAGCTGGGGACCGTTGCAGTGGATCTATATGGGTGAGATTTTTCCCACTCGACTCCGCGACTACGGTATGGCCATGTGCGCTATGATGATATGGCTCATGAATTATATCGTATCAAAGATTGCTCCGATTGCAATTCTGAACATTGGTTGGAAGACGTGGATGGTGTGTACACTCTTACATTTATTCTCTTTAGTTGCTAATTCTTCCAGATCTTCGGAACAATGAATATTGCTGCAGCAGTCTTCTCAACCTTCCTCCCAGAGACTCAGAACTTGAGTTTGGAAGAGATGGATGTCCTGTTTGGAGTTGTAGATGAGTCAGTCCGCCAACAGGACGTCGAGAGAAACATTGGCGAGAAGTTGGGTACTACGAATGAGAAGGCATCTTAGGACATGCCTAGAATAATCAGATAGCGCAATTTGACTCACCTATCCATTTCATCCATTTTGACGCACAGTATAGCCATTCTTTGCTACAACTCCTACTCATCCCTTTTAAATCAAGCTTGTATTCTTAAAAAGTAGGAACGTGAAGCGTGCGCACATTCGTAAAAACATCCCGACTATACGCACCACCTTCTCTACCTGTCCCCGAATTCTTCATTCCTCCAAACGGTGTACCCAGTTCCCTAACCAACCAACAGTTGATCCAAACTAAACCCGCTTCGAGCTGTTCACCAACACGTCTCATCCTCGCCCCGTCTTTAGTCAACAGAACACTGGCGAGCCCATTTGGATTGTCATTCGCCAGCTGGATGGCTTCACCCTCTGTTTCGAATGGCGCAATTGTAACAACTGGTCCAAAGATCTCATCTCTCATGAGCACACTACTTGTTGAAACTTCGGTGAGAATTGTTGGCGAAATCCAATACCCAGCTGTGGGATCCTTTTCAGGCACAGAACCCAGTTGGAAGGTTGCTTTCTCTTGAACGGCTAGTTCCAAGTAGCCTCGGACTTTTTGATAGTGCTGCAGAGAGACAATTGCCCCTACTCTTTCACCCACTTTATAGTTCTTGGCCACGTACTCGGTAAACTTTGTGACGAACTCGGCATAAATGGCGGAATGCACATATATTCTCGATCCACACAAGCAGATCTGGATTTTTGTCAGTTATAATTTTAGGTCTCTGAGCAGCAGTATATACTTCTCCTTGATTCTCAAATGCGGCTTGGGCAGCAGTGCTTATAGCTCTTTCCATGTCGACATCATCAAAAACAAGTACCGGGTTCTTCCCACCAAGTTCTAACGACAGATGTTTGTAGATATCTGCCGCCGTATCCCTGCGTATTTGAATACCAGTTGTGGTTCCGCCCGTGAAAGAAATTCCTTTGATTTGCTGATTCTTCACCAAGGAGGAGCCCGTGACAGCACCATTTCCGAACACAATATTGACAACACCAGCCGGAAGCTCAGCTTGCCGGAAGATTTCAGCGAGCACTAGCCAATCAGTACTTATGAGGCGGACGTTATTGAGAGAGATACTGACAGAAAGCAGACATGCTTGTCACCTCACTTGGCTTTGCCACCGCTGTGCAACCAAAGGCAATACAAGGCGCAATTTTCCAAGTTAGAAGGTAAAGTGGCATATTCCATGGTGAAATCAACGCAAAAACACCAGCTGGTGATCGATGCTCATAAGTTAAGGCTACTCCATCAATCATCCTAGCTGATGATTCTTCATGGAGAATGTATGTTGAGAAGTATCTGGGCCGTCAGACAAGGTTCACATCAAGTGTGTAAAACGTACGAGAAATTCGAGATTGCTCTATCAATCTCAATTCTTGCTCTCTCTAGAGTCTTCCCTTGATCTATGCTCTCCCAAACCGCGAACAGTTCCCTATTTTGTTGGATAAGGGCTGCGATGCGCTGCATGTACTTTGATCGTTCTGCACGAGACGTCTTGCTCCAAGTCTTGAATGCGACCGTAGCAGCAGACACCGCTTTTTGGACAGCATCAGGAGAACTTATTGGAACTTTGCACAGAAGATTCCCTGTCTTTGGTTCATAGGAATCAATCCAGTCCTCTGATTCATGTGGGACGAAAGTGTTGGAGATGAAGTTGTCGATTGTCACATGATCTGTCCCAGTTGTGATTTTTACGAACTGATGAGCCTTTTCGATATCATCGCACGACCAGATGTCTTCGATAGTTTTGCAAGAGACGCTGCTTGTTGTTGGGTCCATTTTTGAAAAATTGGGTGGTTGAGATCACGAGGAGTGGTATTGGCGGGGTAATGAGCAGACCAGTAATTGTTTTCAGTTCTTTCTCATCAGTGCCTTCATGGACCGATTCTAAGCAGATTGTCTTAGCCGCCAAAATGACCATACTTAAAAGAGTGGGATGTCTGTGGGCCGCCGCACAGTGCCTTCCGCCGGATACGGCCCGCATCCGAACACAAGAAAGTGGGAGGTGACGACGCATGTGATGCATCCTAGCGCGTGCCCAGAAAGCTAAGGTAGACATTGAGATTCTATTCGTAAAAAATGACAGTGACAATATGGCAGAAATCGCGGCCGCAATTGCCAAGCATGGCAATGTCTGGACACTGCATACCAATCGTGAAATGGAGGCGTTGTATGAACCGTTGCACGCCTTGCAGAGTGACAAATTCAAGGAGAATGTGAGATTTGAAAAGGGCTTGAAGTATGGACCGAATGAGAGAAACAGAATCGATGTAAGATACAAGTTTTGTGCCGGTGTGGTTGAAGTTGGTGATTAACCAAATAATAGTTGTACTATCCAGCTACCGTATCGACATCTCTCTTGCCAGTAATTGTGTTTTTCCATGGCGGCGGTTTCGTAGCTGGGGACAACGATATAACTCCTTCGATGCATGGACATATAGGTAGGTCCAATGTTATTTAGTATGAAACCACTATTCTCATGATGACAGGAAACTATTTTGCAAGTAACGGATGTGTCTGTGCACTTGCTACATACCGCCTCGTCCCAGAAGCTAAATATCCATCTGGTGCAGAAGACGTGTCTATGACGCTGAAATGGGTGAAAGATAACATCAAGAACTATAGAGGAAATCCAGCGGAGATGACAGCAATCGGTCAGAGTGCTGGCGCCGCACACCTGGCCTCAGCAGTCTTCACTGGAAGCTTGAAGCGTAGTGATCTCGCGTTACGCGGCATTGTACTGCTCAGTGCTCCCTTGTGGTATGACTTGCGACAAGAACGTCGCAAGACTAACATGGTTTCATACCATTGCACGGAATCCGAAGAGGAGATTCTCGCGAAAACAGGAGTTGCAACATTCAAATCTGCAAAAGCAGACGATCTGCCAAGCAAGATTCTCTTGACCCTGGGAGAATTTGATCCGAATGAAATTGTGCATGGCAATCTCATGTTCGTGGATGAATACAGGAAGAGGTTCAATAAGCTTCCAATACTAGAAGTTTTGAAGAGTCATAATCATATCAGCTACCTTTATGCGCTGGGGCTAGAGGGAGACAAGCTCGGGAAGCGTATTTTGGATTTCGTAGCTGAAAAATGAATCGATGTACCGTATCCGCCGGCAAATGCGGGGCTGTGAGAACCCCACATCCGCCCAGACCAATTGTGAGATTTCTTGCAAACATAAACCCCGTCTGCTCTTCTTTTAAAAGGGCTACTCGTTCCACCAAACTCAAAACTTCGAAATTTCCGACAATCACGATCATCTTTAATTCAGCAATATGTCCTCTCCCAACGGTACAGCTTACTTTCTCCCTCCTTCTGGAGCCCAAGGTCTGGCGAACTATCCTCATGCTCGTACCCTACCATCCACTTCGCGAACCTTGTTCGTTTCTGGTATCTCCTCTCGCAGAGGTGATGGAACCTATGCAGGCTGCACAACATCCGCAGATGGTGTGCACACACTCAATATCGCCGAACAGACAGCAGCAGTCTTGCAAAACATTAAAACAGTCATTGAGGGAGCCACAGGTGGGAAATCGGGGCTGGAGAGCATCATTGATGCAACAATCTTCTTGACTGATATGAAGGACTATGGAGGAATGAACGCAGAGTGGAATAAGATTTGGCCAGAGAAGCAGAATGCGCCAGCAAGAACTTGTATCCAGGTTGCGGGTTTGCCAAACGAGAGGTTGTGTATTGAAATCAAGTGTACGGCGGTGGTGTCTGGTGATGCCTAATTGCTGATGGAAGATGGATGGGCATTGATGTTCTGATGGGCCTAAAACAATATCAAAAGACGGGAATATAAAGCTGGTTCACTTCATGATCTTGTACATGATGACTGGAAGCCACATGATAATAAAGTAACACCAGCAGAGGCGAACTGTGAACGTGAACAAGTGTCGTTGACAAATCTCCGGGCTCTATCCCTGGCATCATAATCGAATATGTATCCACCGGCCGCCGGCTCCTTCAACTACGACTGTAGCCTTCGTAGTCTGTAAACTCCGCTCTTGTAAACAAACAAGTATGTATGATCTCTAAGTTTCCAACCTACGAGCAAGCGCCTTGTTCAGTACATGCCCATTCATTGAAGTCTGCGGCATTCGTTGTCTGGATGGTTAGGGCTTGGTAATGGGTTTCAGTCACTGAACCAAAGCAGAATCGCGCTTTGTGTCACGTGCAGTTCAACTTGCTCTGTCCAGATTGATGACGACAACAAACGAAAAGCTGGACGACACAAATCTTACAGCCGGGTATCTATCACTGCCAGACTGGCAGTGCCAGTCTATGATCCATCTTCATCTCAAAGATAGACATGCCAGCCATTCCGGCGTGATAAGCATTGCATTCAGATAGTACAAGTGAACCTATCTCTGCCCTCGGACTTCGGGCCGAGCTGCATGTTCAAGGAACGCTGCCGACCGTCGTATCAGATACCTCAATTCAAATCCGGGGTGAAATAGATCAAGTTAGATCCACCGACAAGAATACATTATCCGGATAACCTCAAGGTGGGGTATTCTCACGACATCCGTGCTTTGTGTTGTGCAGCTCGAGTCGAGACAAAGCGTTGAGCTTACTGTATGTATTGCCTCCTGTAAGATAATTGTTTCCAAACAAAGCGCAGAAGCTGTACAGCAAGAATATGGGCTCATACTGGTCAAAGCTATCCCCATCTCAAGCAATGGCATCCAAGGAAACCCCGCAGGAGTTCAAAGTCCTCATCATAGGTGCCGGAATTGTTGGCTTGACCATTGCTCAAGGGTGCCGAGAAAATGGTATTCCCTTCGAAATTTTCGAACGGGATCAGAAAGGTGCTCGAGCACAGGGTTGGGCTCTAACACTACATTGGTGCTTGCGCTCTCTTGAGCGAACGATTGGAGAGAAGCTTACTGCTTTGTTGCCTACGGTATTTGTCCCGATTCCGGTGCAGCAGATGTGTATTGATTAGGCAAAGGCTGTTGTAGATCCCTCACTTAGGGAAGATGAAGGGAATTTCATGTTTCTCAATTGCGCGACTGCCCAACCTCGATACAAGATCCCTCCGTCGAAGCGCCGTCTCCGCCTGCACCGCCAGAAACTGCGCGATATCTTGTGCATGGGTCTTTCAATCCACGAAGGCGCCGGCTTGTCGTCAATCGAGAAACTACCTTCTGGGGGTGTGAAAGCGCATTTTGAGGATGGAACAAGCGCAACTGGTTCGATCATTATAGGCGCAGATGGAAACAATAGCGCTGTCCGCAAGCACTTGCTTCCTGAGGCGTATAGGCTTAACATGCTTCCCATTAACTTGATCGGCGTTGTGCGACATTTCACTCCTGAGCAGGCAGTTCCAGTTCGTGCCGTGGATCCGCTGCTGTTCCAGGGTTTACATCCCGAGACGGGGAATTATCTGTGGTATAGCGTACAGGTAAATCACAGTTTTAATTCCTATCTATCAATAGCTAACGCATCCAGGAATGCATTGACGACCCGGATGGTCGTGAGTCTTTCGATTCCCTGGTAATCATCAGCTGGGTCATCAAAAATGAAGTTAAGGATGCAATTCCCAAGACACATGCTGAACGTATCGCTCTCATGAAAAAGAGATCGGAAGGATACGCAGAGCCATTCAAGAGTATTGTAATGGATATCCCAGATGATCTACCATTGACGACGCCTCTTCGACTATCCGATTTTCCCTGCCTACCCTGGGACAATCAAGACGGTGCAGTGACTTTGGCGGGAGACTCATGCCACGCAATGACCATGTGAGTTGCATCCATTCCAATTCTCTGATTTCGCTAATGAGAACAGGTACCGTGGCGAAGGCGCAAATCATGGGATTCTAGATGCAGCACTTCTAGTAGATCAGCTAAAGAAAGTTAATGAGGGTTCCGTTCCTTTGAAGGAGGCTATTGATAGCTATGAGTCGGAGATGAGACCACGGGCCAAGGATGGTGTTTTGAAGAGTCGACAAGCAGCATTGGACGCACACGATTGGGACGCGCTCACTGTGGATTCGCCTTCCATTGGTGCAAGATTTCCACCTGTAACAGCTTAAGCAAGACGTATTGGAATTATAATTAATTGTTTATTCCCTGAAGAATCTAGTCGCCTCTCTCGGCTCCTTCATTTTCTTTCTTCTCCACTCATCACCTCGTTCATCTCCTCGCTCCTAAATCCTCATAACTGGCCGAGCAAAGCATCCCACAACGATCTCTGACGCCTCTGCATCATGCCAAAATACACTTTTCTGCCAATATAAAGCATTCCCAGGAACCACATCAGCTGTGCACCAAGAGTGAGCGACACGACAACGGGATAGATCCATCTGACATTTTCCTGAAATCTTGATTCTGGATTAAGCTGTACCTGTGGCTCTTTGTCCCACATTCTCAAGAACCACCAGCCGGACCAGCAGAAGCAAGAATTGAAAAGACCGCAAGCGGAAGCAATTAGTAAAGAGATTATGGTGCTTGCGAGTAAACTATCCTTGATGAGGATGATATTAAAGACTGTTTTGGGGTCGTCAGAAAGGAAAGGTGCAACGCGAGGTGCGATGCGAGACGTGAAGATATAGGAAACGAGCCAAGAGACGAATATAACAAGAACCATGACATGGCGGCATGAGAAATATGTAGGAGGTGACCAGAGGACAATGAAAGCTGAGGTAAAAGAGGTACAAATTGGCAGAACAGCCAATAGAATCAATATCCACTGAGGATGTATATGTTGTGATGCGTGAAGAAAAGAGAGACGTCTTGCGAATCCCTGCGCTTTGTTTTCAAAGTTTGGGAAGCTGTGTGGCGGTCGGAAAGAATAAATGCTACCATTTTCCGCAAGTTGCTCATGATATAATCCCCACGCCTCCGTGCTCATCATCTCAATCCACTTTTCCGCTCTGCTTCCTCCACAGCCATCTTGATGAACAGGGCTTTCTTGAGTTTGCAAAACCTCCAGCTTCTGTTTAAACACCGTGATAGCATCGAGACAGTTCCTCGAGGTGTTGAATTGGCCCACAATACTGCTCAGCAATATCACAGGCAAGAGCCAAGATAAGAGGATCGAAGTTGCGATCTTCCCGCCTGATGGGCTGGGGTTGCCGCCAAATGCAGGAATAAAAGCCGCCAGTACACCTAGGACGATGTACACACCAATATTGAAGATTGTTTGGCGTGTTCCACTGACACGGGCATCCAGGATTGACTGTGCAGTCTTGGAGTAGAGTGATTCGAGGCATTCGTGCGTGCATAAGCAAAATGGTGTGTTATCGATGGAGAAGTGATTCTCACTTGCTCTAGGTTGTATAAGAACTTCAGGTGGGTATTCAGCGACGGTAGAAATGACTCCTTTCTTAGTCTCGGCTGTAGAACTGCCTCCTCTATCAGCCCCTGGGATGACTGTTTCCACGCCTATCCTGGGACAATTCTCCAGACCTAAAGGATCGAACTGTTGAATTCTTTTGCTCATTCCGCTGTATAATTCCTCAATGCAAGCAATAATAAGTCCCACATCCTTTACCATCAGATCCTGGCCATTCGCTCCATAGAGATTGCGAGCCATTATCAAACAACGATTCATCGTCTCCACCTTCGAAAGCAACGACCATGTACTATGAATCGGATCTGCTATTAAATGCGGCACCATAGCGAATTTTCGCCACCCGATTGGTGCATACTGCATACTCGTCATCAATAAGAAGGTCGGCACAAGCCATGTCAACAATCTTGCTGTCGCATCAACGTATAGTCCAAAGATCCCAGAGCCACATATCGCTTTGCAGGCAATTAAGGTAATTCTTGGAGAGCCAGTGACATCGTTATAGAGTTCGCCTGTGCTGTTGTTGCGATAGAAGATGCCAGGATTGCTAAGCAATGCGGGATTGTTGCTCGTGAGGTTTTGGAGACGGACAATGCAATTGCCGCGGATGAAACCGCCTTTCGGCGTGAATCCCAACAATGAAGCAATCAGAGAGGAGATATCGGAAGAATTCATCTTGGAAGAGGTGGGTAATTGGTGTTGAGTTTGTTAAGTGTGTGGGGTAAGGCAGCCATGCCTTCACACCAAATTCTCTACTACATGACTCCACAACTGCAACTGGCGGAGATATCAGCTTGTTATCTATTCTTGGTTGATTGAGAATAAGAATCATAATTCATTGAACCGCGCAGCCTTGCTTAATTTCGTGCTCGGTTTCTAAAACCTAGGCCGGCGGACTTCCGTTGCGTCGCCTATCACAAGAGCGATTGGATGCAGCTGAAAGCGCAGCGAGCTGAGGTTGTGGTGGCTGCGTGCATCCTTCCCCACACTCGCAGCCCATTCATTCAAGCACGATGCGCACAAAACAAGCCACTTCCCATCACAACGTGAAGTTTCCGGTTATAGGCTGTTCTGTATGTTGTTGGTCCGAGGCAATGCATATAGTGTATCGCAAGAAGGCTCTGGCAAAGCGGTGCATACTAAGTTTCTAGCTCAGATTGCGAGCTATCACAATGTCTTTGCAGCTTCAGAATAAAGAATAATTCTCACTTTGACATTCTGATCAGATAAACAATTTTAGCTTTGTAGTGCCATGCGCAGTCTTTTCCGCGCACTTTTCGACTCGATAGCGGGCTTTACACAACTAGTGAACGACATATGATCGCGAAGCGGAAGTGACCAACAAATTAACCATTCTTGCAATTCAAAATCTCATAATCATGCAAAACATCTGAAATTCAGTGAAGCATTGGAAATCCGTAGCCAGATCTTTGATGTGAGGATGTGGGTGAATGATAAAATAAAGCCAGATTTACTTATATTGGCCTCAATCGTTGACCAACACCGAGCTCGGCAGCTGAGTTATACAAAGAGCCTTGTCTCTCCTTATGACCTTGCTTATAATGATTCTCCAAAATATTATGGTATGGCTCTCCAGGCCAAAATACATGCAAGGCGAACTTCGCCGAGTGACTCAGACAACAGACAGAGTGATTCTTAGTCACAACCTCAGTATATATTGACGCCAGGAATTAATTCGATCCCCCTTAAAGCAAAACGATCAATCTACACCGCTCCTCTTTCATACCAAAACGTGATGGACAATCTGGACATTTTTGAAGAACTCGAGCGCATGGCGCAGAACGCTACAAGCTCAAAACTGACAGACATCAAACCATCCTACAATGACATTGAACGCTGGCAGAAACTTTTCAAATACAGCTATATGGAAGCCGACGCTCTCATCACTGCACACCGCGCAGATATAACCCGAGTCCCAATCACTGACGAGCATTGGTCTCTCATATCTTCTGATCTTGAGCCCCGAGGCTACGATCGTGAAGCATACGAGCACTCATTAGGTTTGAAGGATCTGTTGAAGAGTCAAAGCACTATTGTCCATGACGCGGATGGGAATAGATGGACATTGTTTCGCCTGGGTGGATTAATGGAAAACAAGGAGAAGGTCAAGGAGATTGCGGGGTTGGAGAGTGTACCGAAGGTGACATGGGGAATGAGTGAGAGAGGCACAAGCGAGTTTGTTTGGGTGGATGATGAGGCGAGAAGCAGGATTGAAATATGGATTGAGATGCAGCAAGGTGGTTTTGGCAAGGCTTCTCCTGAAGATGGGAAAAACAGTTGACCGACGGAGAGATTCTGGTCTCAGGGATTAAAATTAAGCCTGCTGCTCCAGCTATTCAGACCCAAGTCCGAATCATATGAGTGTGCACATCAGTCTTTGACCATTAGAAGATTGCAATGATAAAGAACCAATCGGGCTCTAAGGAGATGTGCAAGGACCACGAGTAATGCACGAGATCAGTTGGCAACATAGAAAGACAACCGTATTTCAAAGCCTCGAGGCTGTAGAGGACAAAGCTGAGTGCATAGTGCATAGTGCATAGTGCGTAGTGCTAGAGTCTCTCTTCCAGCCAAGGCTAGCAAGCTCTTCCAATGTCCTTGAGTAAAGATAGGATAAAGCGCCGAGCTGCCGTCCAGCTACAATTTACGATCTTCAGCGCAACGATTGAATATATGCGGATAACCATAGATGCATCACCTCATATCCGTGCGTGTATCCGTTGTCAACATTACCCCAGAGTCGCACTTGCAACCAACGGCTACTAAACCGGCAGTTGATCCCTTCTCATATCACAAGTGCTATCTTACGCATCAAACTTTTGTTGCAGATCGTCAAAACCGCGCTTTCCGAGCGGGCCGACCTGGATGGACGAGAATACGAAGTTCGGCGACCTTTCTGTTTGTTTGCCCCCCTCCTGAAAATTTTGTGGGCAGAAAAAACTTCTTTCGCCATGTATCAGGTCGGATTTATGCAATTGCGAGCTTATTAAGGACAAACCGCGCGCCTCCGTCTGCCAGAGGCCGAAGACAGAGACGAGACGGCAGCTGTGATTTGCTGCATCGGATAGAGAACGTCGGGTTATCCTATGAAATCTTGAGCGGCCGCTTGCTGGCAATTTCCTGCTTTCAAACTTGTGATGGATGATACGGACGTATGATGGAAGCTTTTGATTCGATGCAATCTGGTGGGCGATTACGAAGACGAAACACCGGCAGAGCGGGGTGATTCCGAGTCATGTGACCAATAACACGTCCGGTCTCAATATGGCGTCTTTGCTGGAGCTTATTGGAAATTCAAGAACAGTAATAATGATATCCCAATTGAGAGATCGGGATAGCATGTTTGACATAAGACAGGGGAACTGAGAGCTTAGTTGTCCCAGTATGGCAAAAACGCTTTGGCCCCCAATTCAACCCTCCCACGCACCCAACACCGTGCAACCGCCCGATTGGTTTAGAGAAATACAACCGCTGCAACCTAGACGAATATAAATACATCCACAAATAACAATCTCGGGTTTGCATTCACAATTTACCCCTTGCTGTTGTCCTACCTCGGAGTCGCTACGGATCGGCAACGGATCTCGCTAGAGCCCCTTCCACCAACGAGCAAAAAAGGTAAACAATACTTCAAGAGTGATTCTGCAAAACTGCAAAAAAAAACCCGGGGACACAAGTCCCTTGGAACAACCCCGGACGGGTTCGTTTGAAGTCGCGATGATGGTGCGTGTTCCGCCGTGTTGTCGAAGTTTGTTGTTACGCGACGGTCGTTCGCAAAATCATTAGTTGTTGACCAGAAATCAGTTTGTCCTGACCAAGTGAGACGTGCTTGGCTGCCTGCTGATTTGAAAATTGATGGCTTTAATGAGTATAAGAAGGTAAGGTATGTAACGGTTTGGGTTAGGCGACCACGCATAGAAGATATTAATGTTTAGCTAGGCTCTCAATTAACCCGTGTTTATGACTTAACCCAGGCCAATCTGGGTGTTAATTCGCATGGAAGCTCATATGTAATTCTCTACAAAGTGAATTCAGCATTGTGGTATTTTGATATCCCTCTGACTCAAATGCGAATTTTCTGTGAATCTACCGTATCAAATAGTCTTGATCCAGGGGCCTCCGTTATTCGAAGCCCTATATTGCTCTTCAACCGCCAACCAAGTATTTTAGCATTCCTGAGATGTAAAGCGACCTAGTAAGAATCTTTTCACACCCCGAAAACGGACAGGTCTCAACACAAGCAGCAAAGCCACTCTAAATGACGCCCTACAACATACCAAGCCAAACGTCGGAACTCTGCCCAGTCTGCTTCGAGCGTTTCTATGAGTATTTTGAGTTCTCAAGACATTACAACAGCTCTCACACAGACGATAATGCATTGCCTTACATGAGACGAAGCGATAATGGTTGCAACGCTGATGATGATAGCAACGATGCGGAGAGTGAACTGGACGTCGAGAAAGAAAAAGAGGATGGTGTCATGGATCGTGTTAATCACCAGGTTATTGTGCTACTTGAGTATCTTAAATGGACAGAGAAATTCTAGGAGAGGCAAGATAAAGAGGGTTGGGGATGGATGCTCAACTCTTCTGGATGGCATGGATTATTTGTAAAGTACCAGCTTATCGCTCCATTATAAAGCTTGATGTGATATCCTCAACAAAGTAGGATATTTAGAACAACATTTCTCTCGCTATATCAATATGCAGGTTTTCTCTATCCATTGTTTTTCTATCCTCGTCACTTATGCATGCTCGGTTCCTCATAAAGTTTTTGGCTCTCATCAACCCATGTCTCGTTACATGTATAAACTCGCTACAGCAGTGATGTCCCTCTTAATCATCTCCTGGCAAGTCTGCATCTTCGTAAACAATTCAGGATCACCGATAATTCTTGCCGCGTTCTTGACCTCCCTGCATGTCTCATCCAGTCTCGTAATAACACGTACAATCGTACCTTCAAGAACATCTGTCAGATCAGTGATATTCTTGAAGCTCATACCACGAGCCCACTCATAAACAACTTCCATGAGCCCAAATCTTGGTCTTGAGACAAAGTCGTTGGAATCTTCAGAAGACAAGATGACTTGGTGGAATGTCTGCCGCTCGTTGACTTTTTCCGAGATTTCGATGATGGTCTTCATCCCTCGTTCAAGGTTGCCGGTAAGGTTGGGAACAGTATCTGTCTTCTCTTGGAAAACAAATGCGGAGAGAAGAGCGACGATTTCGGCTGGTTCGTATGCTGCTAGGACGTTGTCAAGGATGAGTTCAGTAAGAACTAGTTCATCAGCCGAATGAATCTCGCAAGCCACCTTGCCTTTCAGTTGAACTCGAGAAGAATCGTCGATGAAGTCGAGGTCTTTGAGGACCTGGATGCGCTGCTCATAATCAGGAAGGAGCTGCAAGTTCTGGTCCGACATTAATAGCCGTAGTTGAGAAATGTTTTCCTTGATAAGCCATTGATCGTGACACATTGCGAACTATACTTTGTTAGTATTATGCAAGGTAATCGTTCTATATAATCTTACATGCTTAATGAACTGGGGACAAGCTAGGCAAGCAGCTTTCTGAGCAACAGCACCCTCTTCAAGCCTCTTAGCGAGAACATCTCGAAGCTGCAGATCTTTGATACGAGACCAATCCATTTCATTCCACTCATCACTCTCCCACGATTGGCATAACTTGTTGAGCTGATCTTTAGCTGCTTGCATGGGATCACCACCATTAAAAATCTCCGGTATGACACCCTTGAGGACAGTGTTGGTGACACATTCCAGATCAGACACTGGTATCTGAAGTGTCTTGATTTGAACATGCTTCTTGTGCTGAGGAAGTTCGGTAAACATCTTTCTGTATTTTGGCAGGTACGGTAACAGGTCCGTTGAATCTCTCTGATCTCTTCTTGTTCTGATCTCGCACACATGTAGGATGGGGGCGTTTCCGCTTGTTGCACCTTCACGTAGAAGAATTCCTGGAGTTCGAATACCGTCCCTCATATAAATCACAAGTCTTCTTGGCGAAAACATTCTTCTGCCAACAGGAGTAGCAAGTAAACCAAGGTGTAAATCAAGCGTAAGTTGCTTATAGTTTTGAGCAGCTTGATGACAGTCGTCAAGGTCTTTGTCGCATATATCGCAGTCTTCCCGCTTTATCTTTGCAAGGTCCGCCTCGGAGACCTTGACAGCCTTCTCATGCTCAGGAAGTAATTGCTGGGTTGCATGTTCACTGAAACTTCGCTTGATCATCTCCTCAATCTTCAGTGCCTCGACGCGGAGAAGATTAAGAATCATGTTGTAGGTCAATCTGAACTGGGAGCGAAGCTTCGAGGGATCTCCAAGGATCATTTGTCGCAGCTCCGTCACAGGAGGTGCTTCTCCTCCTCCAGGAGCGACGATGATGACAGATCCAACTGTATCAAGACCACGACGACCAGCCCTGCCAGCCATCTGAGTATACTCACCAGGCAGCAAGTTCCTGAACGAATGGCCATCATGTTTTCGGTATCCAGAAAAGACAACAGTTCTAGTTGGCAAGTTCAAACCCATGGCAAAAGTTTCTGTGGCGAAGAGAACTTTGACCAAGGTTTGTGCGAAGAGAATTTCCACCACTTCTTTGACAATCGGTAGCATACCTCCATGATGTACGGCGATCCCTCTCCCGAGCATATCCCGTAGACGAACAATTTGTGGCAGAAGACGATCTTCCGGCTTCAATCTCGCAATCGACTTCTCAATGATCATATGAATTGCGCTCTTTTCTGTAGCGGTGCAGAAATCCTGGTTGCTGAGAGCCTCTGCATTCTCCTCGCATCTCTTCTTGGAAAACACGAAAATACAAGCTGGAAGCAGATTCTCTTTTTTGAGGTACTGCACAAGATGGACCCAAAGAGTCTTGTCTTGAGCAGCAGTCGTCCGCCCCCCAAGTCTCCCACCTCGGCCCATATGGCCCGGGTTATGGCTTGCACGTGGTGGGCCACCACGTCCTCGCTGTTGTGCTCCTCCGCGTTGTTGGCCTCCACCTCTTTGATTTCCACCTCGAGGATTCTGGCCTCTTCCTCCACGAGCATTGCCGCCCCCACGAGTAGCCACCTCAGTCGCTGGTGCCGCTTTCACTTTGTCTCTTCCGGACAAGACATCATTTGCATCTTTCCAGCCCTTCTCAATGAATCTCTTCTCGGAGTCCACAATTTTAAACACACCTTTATCAGCCCAAAGGTAATGCTCCAATGGCACAGGTCGCTTTGGGGTGGATATAACGTATATGTCCTTCCTCTTCGTCCGCCCAACCCATGATGCAAACTCATAGGTATTCGGGACAGTTGCAGATAGGAGAATCAAGGTAACCTGTGCGGGCAACATGATAATAACCTCCTCCCAAACCACACCTCTTTCCAGGTCGTTGACGTAATGAACTTCGTCGAAAATAACAAACTCCACATCTCTAATCAAATCCGCTCCCCTATAGAGCATACTTCTTAGAATCTCGGTGGTCATGATGAGACAACTTGCTTCTGGTGCAATTTGGACATCACCAGTTAAGATACCAACTTCATCGAAGATCTGCCTGAAGTCTCGGAACTTCTGATTACTCAACGCCTTGATCGGTGAGGTGTAAATTGCCTTTGTCATATGCTTCGCAGCTAGAGCGATAGCATACTCAGCTACCACCGTCTTTCCAGCGGATGTATGGGCAGCTACAAAGACCGAGTCGCCATTCTCAAGATGGTATACTGCTTCCTTCTGGAAAGTGTCCAGCTCGAACGGCCATTCTTTCGCCATATCCGGAACCAGCTCCCTAAAATTAGTAATATCCCTCTTGATATCAACCATATGTGCCCATTCTCTCCCCCCACGCTTTGAGCTTGAAGCTGCCAGAGTTCCACGTGCTTCCAAAGCCGGAAACTCGACTGGTAGCAGAGAATCGATATCGTCCTCCTCCTCATCTTCTGACGCATCTCCGGAGTCCTCTAAGCTGTTGAAGCCGTTTGTCTTCCCACCTTTCTGCCCAATCTCCTGGTCTGGTTCTTCTTCAAGTAGATTCTCTACCTCCTCGGCATCTTTCATCTCCACATCATCTTTTTTCTTCTTTGTGAAATCCAATCCCCTCGTAAAGCCAGGCGCAATCTCAAGTAGGCCACCTTCCCCGCTAAAGTTTATGACCCGCTCCAACTTGCTCTTCCCATCCTGCGCGGCACTCTCTGATCGCAAAGCCTGCTCTTCCAGTGCTGCCGCAGCTTCCACTCCCTCTAATCCACCTGGAGCAAAGGGAAAGAACCCCGCGGCTCCACGCACAAAATCCGCCCTGTTGGCGGGCTTGCGCAAAAACGAAGTGCTGTTCTTTGCTGTCGCGCTATTCGCTGGTACTGTGACTTCCTTGTAGCCTGTAACGCGTCCCTCGAGGCCTTCGCGTGTGAATCGTGTGATCGTTCGTGTCTGGGTCGGCGCGATTCTGAAGAGGGAATTGTAGTCTGGAGGGGCATCCCATCGCCTGGAGTCACAATCAGTTCAGAAATTGCTCCAGCAAGGCTGCAGAGCTGAGCTTACTGTTGCAACTTGTTGAGCCATTCTGCAGAGAAGGTAGAAGACGGCGTCAGATACTTCTGTTCCAACTCAAGCTTGAGAGCTTCTTGGTTTTGCTTGATGCGTTTGCGAGGTCGTTGGTCATCGAGAATGCTGTCAATCCAGTCATCTGCGCCACCTGCAGTGCTGGATGAGAGTTGCACTCTCTCCAGGGCACTGATCAGATCATCCGCCATGACTTCCGGCCTTTCGTACAGTTCGCGAGTGGTGGGGTGTGCAGAGATGTGGGTGTCGAAGAATGCGATTCAAAATATCGAGCGTCATCAAATAGGCGAAATCTGGGGTCGGATTTACCCCTCCATCAAGCTGAAATCTACAAAGTCAAAATGTTTATTTGTGGTATCTTCATTAAATTGCTCCTTGCATGTGCTTAGTATACCTATGCACTCCCTTTATTGTTCTTTCATTAACCCTGAGGCATAAATCATACTCCAATCACTTTCCCCCTTCATCACCACATGCCATCCATATCCATTTCAGCCATGGCTTCCATTTCATCTTCGTCAAAGTCATCCTGCGCTGATGCCTTCTTAACTACAGCTGCAGGTCGCGCGTTGGACGATGTAGCTTGCAGTATCTCTTCCTCTTCAGCAAGTAGGGCATCTAATTCGTCCTCTGGTGGCTCCTCTTCAGCATTATTATTGCCCTCTCCAAATAAACTTCCACCACCGAACAATGAAGTGGGAGCAGGTCTTTCTGTTGACGTTTGCCTAACTGCCCTTGGTGTAACATCGTATAAGTCTTCCATATTCGTATCAACCCCAACGTCTGCGGCCGGCGTCTTTGGTCTCTCGGCTGCCCTCGACTCAAATATTGGCGCAATCCTGGGAGCTGTCTTTTGTTGCCCATCATTTTCTCGTGTCGGAAGTGCTGGCTCGTCGAACAAAGGATCATCGTTTGGATTTGAATGTGGTTTTCCCTCATTAATCCATTCCATCCGCATCATCTGCATCCTCTTTTTGTGTCCCATCCTCTCTACCATTGCTAGGGCATCCAGAAATTTGGCTTTTGGGAAAAGATCGTCAAGCCATAATTGGTAAAAGGAGAGTAGTTTTGCTGTGTCTGAATACTGAGACTGTCAATGTCCGAGGAATAGTATATATAAGTGCTTATCCTACCTCGTGCCCTTTCCCTTTAAATTTGAGGTGGTGTTTTGCTTTCGCTCGTAATTTCGGAATGCCATTTCTAGAAAGGAGTCTGCGAATTCAGTAAGTATGCCACTTTGCCAACGGGCCATGGTTATCTACCTGTCTTCGTCTAGCTTGACTCTTGGAGCTCTGGGTTTCCTGGTGATTTCGACCTCTTCCGTAATACCCAATGCTGCGTCACTTCTCTCCTTTTCTGCTTGGATTGCCCTTTCTTTTGCTGCAGGTGGTTGATAACTCTCACTAAACGGATCATTTTCGTCATCGATATCATAGTCAAAGAGGTCTCCAAATTCATCCCCTCCGGAAGTAGGGACATTAGCAGGTAATGGTGTCGCAGAGGCAGACATCTTGGTAGGGTTATTTTTCACAGTAATCAATAAATAAATATAGATTGTCGTGCAATTGTCTGGTTCCTTTGAAGTTGTGTGCTGCAGTATTTGTTCCTCGTGGAACACGTTCAACGCGTCTTTCAACGGCGGACGTGATGTGCACGGGCCATCTTGAAATGCGCCCAAAACGGCTTAGCGGGCTTTTGCCGGACCTCAAAGACGACATCCAAATCAACGCTCAGAACAAGTCGAACTGCAATTGGGACATCAATTCTGCCTGCAACATGTCGAACATTGAGTCGAGGCCGTTTGTGCCAGCAAAGAAGATCCAGACTGATTATCCTGTCAGTAACCCTGCTCGACTGCCCTTGAATGTAAAGCTAACATTGCCCTCATAGCTGATCGACAGCGACCCGTAAGATCCCACACAATTGAGAAGGAAGGAAAATGAAACTAAAGATCGCAGACACTTCAAGAGAGTTATCCAATATGCTCGACCTTCGGATTGGGCTTCAGGAGCTGCCGTAGCCACTGCCGGACCTGGTCTGATGTTGCTCTGGGAGAGAATTGCGCCCTCTTTGGTCGGAAAGGGTGGATTTCCACCGATCATGCGACTCACTGGTGTGCTTGGAGCTGGAGCTGGCTTTATGTTGGCTTATCAGAGATCTGCCTGTATGTTGGACATTCCGCAGATCCCTTGCAAATTCTAATGCGCTTTGTATAGTACGATTCTACGGCTTCACAGAGAACAAGCGCGAGTTGGATATGGACATGAAGGAGATGGTCACAAAGGTGAAGAAGGGAGAAGCGCTTTATGGCGAGAGTTCAACCACCCCATACATCCAAGGTATGGCCAGTCGAAATTCGAGATATACCGGACTTTGGCTGCATGTTATGCCATGGTTCAACTTTGTGAATCACAATCAGCACGGAGTAGACACAGCAAAGTACTACCAACAAGCTGAACGAGAACTGGAGGCTGAACGGGTTGGAAAGTAGGGCAGATGGTCACAATAAGATGATTTGTACATATGGCTTAGGAGTTGTATTTGTTTGATCATTGAGGACGTGCTTCCAAATCTTTTAATGGCTATCACGGGCCGTTGTGAACCATGTCTTGTTCCCTAACAAACTTCTGGCAATGTCTCTCCTGGCTCATGGCTTGACAAGCCAAATGCCTTGGATATTAATCTATATCTTAAAGTATGTAGCCTCTCATCCATTCCCTACATCACTCTTGACCACAGGTTCTACCTCTAGCTTCAACACCCTCTCCTTCTTATTCCTCGGTTCCGGTGCCCTCCCATTTTCCTGGACATAAAATCGTCTCAACACGACAATGGCCTCCTCCCTCAACCATCCCCCACTGACCTCATAATCATCTTCATGCCTGACTCTCCTTATCTGCTCTTCAGGCCCTTCTAACTCCAGCTCGTCATCCTCTTCAAGTGCTCCGTTGGCTCGGTGCACGTTCAATACCCCTCCTGTCCCTCCAAACTTTTCATTGCTAGCGCCATAATACACCTTCCTTACGCCGAACTGGCGCAACAAACTAGCACACATGATGCACGGCTCCACTGTAACGTACAAATCACATTCTTTGAGCACCTCTGGACCATACTTCTTGTCGGGAGAAGTGAGGATCTCGTTTATGGCGATGAATTCCGCGTGCCGGGTCCCGTTGTAGGTGCGGTTTGTAGCATTCATGCCTCTGCCTATGATGGTACCCTTGTGTACAAAGACACATCCAACTGGGGTCTCATCAGTGCGTAAAGCAAGTTCGGCCTAAGATAGAGTTAGTGATGAGCTTCTGAGCAAGATGCGGGATTCACACCATGCCGAGAGCCTCGCGCATGAAGCCCAAATGTGTTTCTCTCTCCTCTTCGGACAGCTCCGATGCCGAAATTGGGTAGCTCATGGTTGAATATCTGGCTCACAAGAGATCTTTCGGTGTTTCATTCGCTTCTTGTTGTTTCCTTGGCCATTTGCAAGAGCTAGATGGGTTGATCTCCTTTCGTCTCGACTAGAATAACGTGGCAGGATTTACCAGCGGGTTTTTGAGAGACATCCAGAAGTTATAGTGGTGTGCAAAATTAGCACCGATTGCCAAAACGGTTCAAAGTACTCTTGTCCAAAATCTGCAAAGAGGATTCACGTCACGTGATTTGTATGCCAACCTCCGAATTTGTCTTGAGATTCATCCACCTTCTTCTTCACAGCCAGAATAATGAATAAGCACAATATCACATTTTTCTTCTTTCTTTCGGGTTTCTAGTATGCAGAAGAATCGCCCAGTCACTGATTCCCAAGTGGAAGGGTCATGATTAGCGAAATGTCCTGTATTGTGCAGACGAGCCCTGCTTCGTCGCAAGCCCAAATGTAACAGAAAGCTTCAGCCTTTGGCCAGTGAATATCTATTAGAGGAGGCATGGCTCCTTCTCCAGCTGTCTCTCAGCTCAAAGCAGACTGGCACAGGTTATTTACGAGTCCGACCTCAGCCCGCCCCCAACCCGCCCCCAATCTGGCCCAATCTGGCCCAATCTGGCTCCAATCTGTCAAGGATGAAGCTGTGCACCGTTCCTCCGTGTGGCACTCGTATCCGCGCTATTTCCGTCGTGGCATTTATTCAGGTTGCATCTCAAGTTCGAGTGGTGGTTTTGTACGATTCTTTTCTAATTATCTGTGGATGCCAGCTTTAATTATGCTGTCTCCTCTTTCGTATAATGTCACGCGCCCGTATCCGTTCAGATGGTTTACCATTTCTTCAATAGCTGGAGGCCTTGTTGCCTTCGTCGCCTTCACTGTTCTCAACTTAATCACTAGTGGTTATTATCTCAGGCAGGAGGCTCTTCTCTGCAGCATATGATCGGGTACTGATCAGAGATAGTACTGAGTTTAAGCAGAATCCAAATATCACAATGAATGATGGTCCATGGTTTCGCAACTGGCCATCGTACTTCTCTGGAAAGGTAGATAATCTGAGAGCGTATCAACAGTCTAGGCAACTACCAACATGTACAGATGCTACCATCATGCGAACCTGCTACTATACTGGTCGGAACTCGTAAGTTACTAATACAACTTAAGCGCTGTGACTGAACTCTTGCCCATCAGAAGTTTTTACTAATCACCATGGATTGACATATACGCTGGTCAGTGTCGTCGAGCCTGATGAAGCAAAATCTCAACCTGAAACTCCCCTCATTCTATCTTCTGGGATGGCATATCTAAATCATCCACTTGAGGACTGCAATGTCAATATGGTGCAGATAGATCTTGAGTCAACCGATCGGGCTGCCTGGCAATTTGCTACTCAGCAATGGGGATCGGGTACGTAACTTCCCTCGGTCACGGCAGAATTGAGAGGAGGGGTTTATCACAAACTATTGACTCATTTTACGATTTATCATTAATCATTGAATAGTATCTCGTGTATGTTTCTCACAGCTGGGAGTCTTCTTCTCTCACTTCTCTCTAGGCATTCATTGATTGCAAGATGGTTAAACCACATGGTGTGACTCGACTTAATTTGACTGTCGATTACGATCTTCTACCAGGAAATGTATATCGCAGCTCAGGCTTCGAAGGGGAATTTCCGACATTCAAATTTCTCAAAACGAATCGTTCTGATAGCGCTGCTTTGTGGTGGGGGGAATCCTTGTTGTAGGGTACTTACCAAATTGAGGCAAAATATTAAGTAACGAACATTATAGATCGATGTACTGGGACAAATTATCCTATGACATGCAACAAATACGGGACAGCGAAGTAAGGTCAAACAAAATCGTGATCCGCAAGGGTACACTAGGTACTCTCCTCTTGCAAATGAGCAGATATGTTCTAACCACTACAGTATTCACACCAAACACCTCGCGCGATATTGCTAGCCTAGAATACTTCAATGTCGGCTACCGTTTCATCCGAGACAATTCCAACAGTGAAATAATTGCTCACGATCAAGGGGACTACAACCTCTCTGCTTGGTCTTCGACAAAGCGATATCCCAACATCTGGGTTCCAGCCGACAGTCTCGCCAAGTCTCTGTACTCGGTCGTGCTAGCGGACCTGGGGCAAAACAAGTCCACCATCCTTACATCCCCAGATGCTCTACAATATTATACCAAAGACTTCGCTACCTTGACGAATCATACGGGCATCAACACTAAAGCTGGGCCAGCGAATGATTCATATGAGAATCTGAAGGGAACGTTTGGTGCTCTGACATTGACACGCGCAATGTTGGTCCAAAAATATCTGTGTCAGATTCCCCGACGGAAAGCGACTGGATCGCTCATCATGGCCATCCTGTTGGCAAATCTGGTGTTGTTGTCTGCATGTTGGACCGTGGTGACTTTTGTAGCTTCGACGTGGGTTTCCCGGATAGATACTTCTGGTGAGTAATGTCGCTCTATAAGCGTAGCATGTGACAGCGATGCTAACTTGTGAAGCAAATTACTGTGTTGGTTGTTTAGCTGATGTATCAATGCCATTGATGGACTTGTCAGGGAATAGTCTACAGCACGCGCATGAGCCTGTGGATGTGAAATCTCCAGCGTTGACTAAAGTTACAACGTCTGGCTATGCCCCATTGCCGCCAGTAGAAGTGCAGATAGATAGTTCCTGGCCTATGGATCTGTTCAATGGTATTCGGAGAAAGCCAGTCCCAGTTGTAGATTTACCTCATTAAAGGGTGGCGTGATAATAATGTCGGTATTTGAGCGAAGGAGAGTAACATGACGGACATGATGGCATATATTTATCTTTGATATCGATTCAGCTCGAGATTTAGTCAATTTACACAGAAATGAAATTTTGCCACTTAGCATTGATTCGTTGCTGGCTCAGCTACTTGCTATGCTAGGGCTTATTTATGCGCTTTCACTCATCAAATTCATTGCGATTCCTTCCGCATTCACAGTCAGAGTTTGTTTCGTTTCGGAGAAGAGTAAAACCGAGTGGGCTAATGATAACTATCAGATAAATTGTTCTACGGCTTTCTGTTCGGCTCCGATTAGTATATGTATGTACAGTCACTTGAGAAGCTCCCTGGGCTTTATAACCAAACAAATCTATTCTCCCAAGCCCTTTACTACTTTTTCAATTTTACTTTGTTCGCTGGCGCAATTCTCTTCTTGAAATCGTACTTTCGGAGATCTTGACATCAAGTCCCAGTTTGAGAGCTGCGTCACATCAATTGTCCTGTTTTTATTTCTCTGTTAATTATTCCAGCATCACCATGATATTTTCAAACCTATCTCAGTTCTTCCAAGTTTTCTTTGCGGCTCCCCGTATTGTACGTCAGATCAACAACGGCCAAAATCATTATCAATATAGCTTTCCTCATCTCTGTCATTACCCCCATCCCTCCCACTCCACCCTTCTGTTCTATCCCTCTCCACTTACACACATCACCCAAACCCTCGACTTCCAATCCCAATTCCCAAATCAGATACCCCTCCTATCGGAACCCGACACCCAGCACCTTAAACGCCATAAAGTATAAACCCACCGAGTCTATCCATCGCTTAGCCCCACCCGCGTAGCAACCTCCCGACATCCGTACGTACAGAGGGACGCAGAGGGCACTAGACCCAGAATCACCACACCACTCCCCGTCCCAGCTCAACCCAGCTCAGCCCAGCCCAGCCCAGCCGCACACTAGAGCGCACTATCGAACAAGGCAAACGAGGCAAAACCCCACCGGCAGGCAGGCCGGGAGACACGGACGAGCAAACCCATCAAAAACGGCTCATGCAGGATGACGGAAGCTCAGACGGCAGTTTGACGAAACTATCGTGCTCTCGCTTCCGGGTGGTGGCCGACGAACTGTAAAAGTAAGGTAAAGGTAAAGGTAACCTTAGATATACTTTACGTCAGAGGACCTAGCGTACCAAAATAATCTGACAATGCCACGGTGAATTTTGGGACCGGGCGCTTGGTATGGAACAGACCAGACCAGCCAGCCTAGCGAAACAGCGAGACAAGGAGACTAATCCGTTCGACTTGCTTGGGATGATACGCACCACGGCGAGGACGGGTCCCAGAAAACGAAAGATGTGCTAGCTAGAGGAGACTACTTGAAAGACCAATGAAGAGTCTGCACCCACCTGTCGAGATTATACGCACAACACAACACAGTCTATTGAAAGAAAGAAACCGCCTGTGCGAGCGAGGAGGAATCCATCTCTCTCAGCCAGCCAGACGCACGACCTCGACCGAACTGGTCGAAATGTCTCACTGGTCTCACTGGTCTCACCAACCCGAGCAGTGACAGCGACAGCGGCACATACTCAGATAGTCAGTTACTGTGGGCCAGAGGGAGCGGGCTGACCGTGCGGTGGGTGGCAATAGCGCATACGCCAGTTGGGGCTTGTAACAGTGCGATGTGCAACAAAAAAAGAGAAAAATTTAAGGCTGCGGTGCGATGCGATGCGATGCGATAGATCGGATGGGGAGTGTTAGAGTTAAAGTTAGAGTTTGAGGGATGAGTGAGGAGTGAGGAGTGAGAGTGAGAGTGTGTCTCTTCTGAGGGGGTTAGAGCGGAAACGGAAAGGGGGGTTGTACTGTACTGTAGGTCGAAGCGATTGTGGGATGTGATGTGGGATGTGATGTGTCGGGTCGCTAAGGGGCAAAAGAGACAAGGGATCAGGGATGATATGCAGGATATGAGGAATGAGGGATGGATGGATGCATGTATGTACCTATGTAAGGTACAGAAGAAAAGAACATGTTTTCATGCAAGGTATACGTGGGATGTATGTGAGATACACAGGTACGAGCGAGGAATGATATGCTGGGAAATGGTGTGAGTTATACGTTGTGAAAAGGAAAGAAAGAAAGCGCATGAGAATTGGGAGCTTAGAATAGGAAGGGGGGATGTGAATTTAGTCTCCATTGGGAATATTGGGAATATTGGGACATTTCTTCTCTTTGCTGGGTTTTACGTGGGTGGTACCTTTCTTTACCAGTACGTGTTTGTGCGAATCAGGTTCAAAACGAGGAAATCAACTTCAAAATGAGGCAGGTGAAAAGAGCACGAAGCTGAGCACTCTAACCCATGATCATTCAGTCGTCATTCATCACCCTCCAGTCCCCTACAGTGGTTTCTGACCCCACGTATTATAAAAGTAGACGTAAGAATGGACGCTCGAATCCATCAAACTCTTCCTCACATCCACAAGATAGACCTGCATTTCCTCAACCGTCCAGCCCATGCCCCTGACCAAAGCGCCGAGACTCAGGGCCTCGGCGCCATCATGCAGCGCGTACCGCTCGTACATGCCGACCATCTTGAGCGTATTGTTGCGCGGCCACGGGCCGATCGGGCACTTGAATACCTGCTCCTGCACGTTGATGAAACCGGCGTCGCGGAGCTTCTGCGCGTTCGTCTTGGGCGCGTACATGTTGGCCCCGAGCTTCTGCAGGCCCTCCGTGATGAGCTTGAGCCACTTGCCGGCGGCGTAGCTCTCGGGCATCGAGTTGTCGTCACAGAATGACTCGGGGACCAGATCTTGCAGCTCGACGTAGCCGCCTGGCTTGGTGGATCTGTGGTGGGTTCGTGTTAGTTTGTTTTTCTTTGAGGGGGCTTGCTTTTGCTTTTGCTTTTGGCGGGGTAGCGGGGGACGAAGCAGACGTACCGGAATGCTTCTGACAAGACCTTGGGGAAGTTCTTGATGGCAGGTGCCATATGGCGCAAGTGCACGTAGTCAAAGATATCGTCACCGTGTAACCAAGGACTCTCGGCATCGTCGACCATGAACTTGACGTTCGGGGAACCCAAGCGGGTTGGATGGGCGAGAGATCAATACCGAGGATGGATGCGGAGGGGTACTCGTCGCCCACTTCATATTTTGGTTAGTCTTCTATTCATATTCTCTTCTCCTTACTTTCGCGCTCATTCTCCCACGGCAACTTACTATCAACACACCAAATTCCCGTGCCCGTTCCCACATCCAACACCTTCTGCACCTTGCCCTCCTCCAACGGCGCAAAGTGCAGCTTCCCACCACACAGGTTTACAATCATGGCATGCTTCATGTCCTCGCGGGCCTGCTCTGGCTCGTCATTGGGGAACTGGTAGAGCCCCTCTCGGAACTTGTGGTAGCGGCGACCATTCTCGAAGCCGTAGTTGCGGACGCTGGAGGCCAGCGACGTCGAGGCGACACTGATGCTGTCGCTGGAGTATCCATCGTCGGTCTCAGCCGCGGGGTCTTCGTCCTCGGCAGGCCCCGCGACAATGGTGGTCGTTGCTTCGGTGGCGGCGGCAGCAGCTAGCAGCGGGTCGTGCGTGTCTTCCACGACGGCGATGGGAGCTACAGCTTCGGCCGTCGCGGGAGGTGGCTCGGTAGCGGTGACCGCAGCTACGACTTCAGGAGTGCTCTGCTCGACTGGGTCGGTGGCTGTGGGTGCGGCAGACATGGTGGAATTGCGCTTTGTCTGAAGCTCGCGACTGAGATGTAGGGAGAACGAGAGAGAGGGGATTCGGAACAATGCACAGAGAGGGGGATTGAGACTGTGAAAGCGGCGAGAGAGGGGAATCGAGAGGGTGAACAACGCAGAGAATGAGGCACGATAAGATATCTTCATCCCCGCCCCGCTCCATCGGGACTCGATGCTGGAACGAGCCCTGTCGATTCCCAAAGGAGACAGGACCTGGGACACAGGGCTTCCTGCGATCCATGCTTCTTACCTTATCCAATGCTGACACGGCGACTTTGCAACGACGAGATCGCGAGCTGGGTCGGCCAGAGAGTGGGAATGCAATTGTGAACTGCGAGTAGGTGGGATGTGATATGAAGCTGATACTCACGGCCATCCGATCAGCATTCTGCTTCTGCTGGTGGTGGTGCGGGGTTGAGCGTGAAGCCCCACTCAAGCAGAGCCTGAAGCATTCACGAATGGATGAATGCATCCATCCATTCAACCTCACTTACAGTACAGTGAAGTAAGATCTTACCAATAGCCCAATAGCCCTGCTTAGCTCATGCTTCCAATTGAAGGCCTCACCAACCACGTGTCAAGCCACGGGTTCGGGCAAGATGGATGTGCCGTGCGAGATTGGACCCAGAAGCAATAGCAGAGTGGAGAGGGAGAGTACAATACAGTATACGAATATGAGACCCAAGGAAATTTGTGGCGATTCTCAGTGCCGCACAGCCCACGTGATCCTTGCACGTTCCATGGTTGGAGGAGAATATACCCACCGTATGTGGATGCACATACAACCTTTACTGTACAGTACAGTATACAATGTCTAGAATGCAACATCATACCGAACCTTTCTTGGCCTGGCCTTGGTCTCGCCGTGCCAAGGGCTCGGGATGTATCGTCACCTCGAGCATACTGTCCAGTACAGTGTAACTTTCCCATGAGACTTTCCTTGAGACTTGAGACTTGAGACTTCAGATTTGAGACGGGGCCCGGTTCGGATAGATCACGACAACGTGTCGGAGATACGTCTTGTCATCTTGTCATCTTGTCATCCAGTTTTGCTTGTCGAGTCTCACCATCCATCTAGTCGTTGGTTGAACGTTGAGAGGAATAAACCTCCGCCAGGTACAGTCCAGTAGGATGTCCTTCCATCCTCTACATGACACCAAGGTACCTGACTTACTTACGGACTACAGCACAGTAGTACACATTAAAGCGATGCAGTTGGTTAGTTTGTTGGTGGCGTGCACATGGCCATTATCCGAAGCTTCCAGCACCCAGCACCCAGCAGCCAGGAACCGAGATGGGCAGAGTGAGCGAGCGAGCGGCGCAGCTTCTGTCCGTACTGTAGTTCGTGGTTCGTGTGGGGAAAGGAAATGCGAGACATTTCGCTCGCTCCCAATATATCAATGTGATTATTCTGGAACATCCAAAATTGTTCCGAGATGCAACAACGCATCCCCGTCCCCGACGTGCGGCTCTTCTTGCTTGCGTGGATGGATGGAAGCAGTAGAAGCAGTGGCAGCGGTGGAATTGGGAGATGCCCAAATTTCCGTGTCCCATTCATCCAATTCTCCCTCCTCCCTTCACTCTCCCTTCACTCCTGGCCTCAAACCGGCCTCATCTCCATCGATCGCGTGCACTTTTGACTTTGGCTGTTCATCAATGCAATCGATGCAGCCGTTCATCTACTCACTTCATGTACCGTCCTGCCCAGCATCCAATTCTTCCCTCCTCCCTGTCCACCCTCACATCTCATGACTTCTCCATCCATCCCCGTCCTCTGGTCGAAACGCCTCTTCGTCTTCTACAACCCATCCCTCAGGGATTCTCCTCATTTTGGCTTTCTCGCGAGAGCATGTCTGCCTCCTTCCCTTCCGACCCATTTACCCCTATTCCCTGCCCCCCACAAAATCAGTCTCCTCCCCTGCCAGCCACGCCACCCGAGTGGGCGATGTGAGTGGATGGATGATGAGAGAAGCGCGTTTCTGTTCCAGAAGCTCCGAGACTCTGTCGCTCTGCTCGGCTCTGCTTCACATTCCCCTGCCCCGTGCTGAAACACGGCCACGACTCGAGATGAGCCGTGGCAGGGGAGGTGAGTCGAGGGGAGACACGGATCATTTGGCCGAGAGGGGATATTACCTGTACCGTTGAATCCAATATGGTAGTATACGGGATGAGTATGGCAGTCTGGATATACTGTAGTACTGGCTGGACTGGACTCGAAAGACGGACGGGGACGACGGCGCACGGATTATAGTGGGCGGGACGAGGCCTCCGACCCCTGGATGTTCGCAATCGTCTGACGAACCGAGCAACACGACGGGCTCCGCCATCTATCGTGGCATCCCTGGGAACAAGCCGCCGAGACTCGAGAGACGAGGAAGGAGGAGAGAGAGAGAGGTTGGTTGGCGTGCATTATCTGGATGCCTCGATGGGAAGGTGGCGTACTGCACTGTAAGTCTTACGACGTACGATACGATACCGGTGGAGACGGATGAGGAATGCGTGATGATCGGCCGTTACACCACGAGAGGGCATCGCTGTGTGCGACGTCAATCTCAGGAGAGCAATCTCTCGTGAGGCGGTACGAGTTGCGATCTCCAACACAGCAAGGCAAGACACAGTAAGAATTGGTGTGTCTCGCCAATGGCGTGGCTCTCCTCTATCTCGCAGCCCACAACACCGAATATCACCAAAATAAAATCTATTGTGGGTTGGCGGGCGCCACCAACCGCTTGCAATTGCTGCAGCAGAAGACGCAATTAGGGATTCGCAGCTTTGCTTACCAGGTGCAAAGGGATGCAGATCAGACCAGACTTCCCCTCACTCCTCAGCATGCGGCATAGAGGAAATATCGAAGATGCGGGATGCATTGATCACGAGAGCAATGCATGTACCTGACATCCTTACACACGACGATGGAGGGACGGAGGGAGGGAGAGTGGAAGGCGGACGACGTGAGGCACACCCAGGACGGATTTTCCGGCGCGGAGAAACAAGATAGGGACGGACGGAGGGTGAAGTCACATCACTGCATGATAGACGAGAAGGGATGAACGTGCAAGAAAAGAAAACCAAAACCAAAAACCAAAACCAGAAATTCAATTCCCCAGCCCGCCTAGCCATCGTGGTTAATTGAACGAGAAAAAAAAGAAAATGGCGGCTCCATGGCGCATGAGGATGAGGTGGGATGAATTCGAGTTATGTTTTACTTTTACCTCTCTCGGATTCCAGACCGTGGGTCATCGTTGAGAGCAAGATGATGAACGTTCGTGCATCTCGAAACCGACTTGTCACACCTGCCCACGCATGTGCGAGAGGGTCGCCGCGCAGCGGTGAGGTTTCGACGGGTTCTGATTTGAGTGTTTGGTTTCCGGTGAAGGCTCCAAGCTGAGATGGGGATGTTTGCTGGCAGTGGGCGACAAGGAGGATGGCTGTTGATATTGTTTTGTTTCTTCTTTTACTTTTTGGTGTCGGGAACGGCGATTGGCGTGGATGGGATGCTATGTGTGGGATAGGGGGGCGTGGTGCATGCTCGATGCCAGCGGGCGGCGCTTTGAGGCCTGGCTGAGTCAGGAGTGAGATGCTGATTGCATGGTGCAGTTGTGATGCAGTGCAGGTGAGCGTGAGCCAGTGAGTGCATTTGCTCGAAGCGCAACGGTGAGAAGATGGGAGGCTTATCTCGTAAGAGGCTCATCACAATTCACAAATCACAATTGGGATGTGCTCTGATACTATTGATACCTGCAAGAGGTACAGAGGCTCTGAAGTGACGGAGCTTACCTCAGCTGGATAAGGCGGGGTATGCTATGGATGCTCTGCTCTGGTATGGAGCGTAGATGTTCCGGTACGGGAGGGAAGTGCCAGTGGGAGTGTCAGAGGGAGTGCCAGAAGCTGGAGCAAGTGCCCGATGCAGTGCCAGTGCCCACGCTCGATCCCCAATAGTCCCATACCGTATGATGATCAGGAGAAAGCGAGCGACGCTACTCTGCTGCACACTCACACACACGCTACTTCCGGACCCCTATTCTGTTAGAGTTCGGGGTGTAACATATCCAGAGGGACCCAGGTTGTCACTAAGTGGGCACGATGCGGTCTGTGAAACGGCTGGTGGTGCTCCCTGCCCTTCTTGTTGCCTGCCTCGTCTGGCATGCTCCCTGCCTCCCTGGCTGGGCTCAGTGACTTTCGATGTGATTCCGAGATTCCATATCCTAGCCGGAAGGAGATCGTGGATCGTGGTTCGTGGATGTTGGTGGGTTGGGTTGGCCTGGGTGGAGTGGAGGGAGGGTAAGGGGGACGACGTGGATCCGAGCTGCGGAGGCTGCGGAAGGAGGAAGGAGGCTGTCGTTGCGGTACGAGCTCAGGGGGTGATCCCTTAGCGCCAAGGGGGTGATGCCGTGGATGCGCACACGAAGGGGTGGGCGTGGATCGGATCTGTCGATGTGGTGGATGGATGAGGTTGGCTGGTTGGTGGATGGTTGGTGGATGGCGAGGGCTGGCGAGGGAGGGAAGTGGAACAGCCTAAATTTGGCACCGCTCCGCCGCGCACCCACCTCAGCCCCCATCCGGCCTAGCGCGCCTCAGCACTCGCTTGCGTCAGGACACTCTGTCCTTCATAAAGGCCACCTTCATCCTCCCCAATTCCCACTTCCTCAGTCCTTCAAACCCGGCACTGCCCTCCTCTGCCACCTCCAGGCCGCCGCATTTCCCCTCCGCTGATTGGGCCGCACCTCCCAGCGAGCGCCTGCCTATCTGCCTGACTCATCCTGCCTGCCACTGGCGACTGTGTCCTCACCACTATGCACGCCCCCAGGGCATACATCTAGGGAGGAGCGTCGATATACTGGAAAACCCCAGCAATTGGCCATTATCATTACACGCCAGCGACAACAACATTCACTTCGCAATGGATTCTAACGCACACATCAAGTTCGAGCACTCGCCCGCCGATAGCCTCGCCGACAGCTTTGTCTCGACGCCGGGCACCTCCTACCCTCCCCTTTTCAACGACATGAATCAATCCGAGGCCATGACTCCCCAGTCATATGACGACGATAGCATGTTCGGCGGTTCCATGAACGGCAGCATGGCTGGCACACCCGCACCAGAAAAGAAGCCAGTCAAGAAGCGCAAGTCTTGGGGACAACAACTCCCAGAGCCCAAGACCAATCTCCCACCGAGGTACATACTCGCAACGAACTTCAGCATCATTGATCAATTCGCTAACCCCCCTTCTAGAAAGCGTGCCAAGACAGAAGATGAGAAAGAGCAAAGACGGGTCGAGAGAGTTCTCCGAAATCGTCGCGCTGCACAATCATCAAGAGAGCGCAAGCGACAGGAGGTCGAGGCCCTCGAAGCTGAGAAGCACGCCGTCGAGAGACAGAACGAGGACCTCCAGATGCGCTTGGCTGATGCCGAGGCGAGAAACGCCGCGCTTCAAGCTGAGTTAGAACGCATCGGAGGAAGCAAGATGACCGTCTTTCGTGGATCGTCCGGACCTTCCACCCCCGCACGTCCTGAACAATTCAGACAAGCCTCCCCACCCATAACCTTCTCCCAAGATCTCTTTGGTTCATCCAAAGAGGACGACAACCGCCCCATATCTACCCAAGCCCTTGTCGAGCCACAACCACAAACCGTTAACCCGGCTTCCCTCTCCCCCGAGATCCGAGCGGTTGCCGAATCCACCAACGCCAGTTCCTCCGATATGACACAACATCCTGCCGCGGTGTTGTGCGACCTGCAGTGTCAATCGGAGGAACAACGGCCCTGGACGGATTCGACAATCATCTCTCGAATTTTGGCAATGACTTTCTTCCTCAGCATGACTTCAGAGGCTATTTCGAACATCCTCAGCCCTCTGAGTCAGATCATCTCCTCTTTGAAAACGGGATCGCCCCTGTCCTCGACCAGTTCCATCTTGACTTTGATCATATGGTTGGTAACCACGACAACTACGCTGATGACCCCTTCACCTTCGATGACTTCATCAACCACGACGACCAGCCCGCGAACGAAGTACAGTCTTCGGATCAGCTTGCTGAGACGACTGCTAGCCTGCAGCCCCAACTTGGCGCGTCCTCTTATGGATGCGACGATGGTGGCAATGCGGTCAGCGTCTGAACAGCAGCTCCCCGACTGTCTTTCCCCCGCGGATGCGTGTAGTCCTGGTAGTACGGATTCACCGAGTGTCGCGACACTCATGACGTTACTGTGGGCCATTCATGTGATCGAGAGAGAGCGAGAACAGAAGCTGATGACACCGGAGCTGGACGCAGCAACGGAGGTCAGAGAGGCAGTCAGAGAGCTGGAGGATATGTTCAGACAGAGAGAGGTGAATGGGAAAGGGGTGGTTTCATTTATGGCTCAGCAATCAACAACGCCCAGTCGTGAGATTGCGGGCTGGACTTGGGAGAGTCAAAAGTCTCTGGATGGGTGGCGTACGGCGTTCAATAAGCATAACTGATGGAAGATCAGATGGTTTTGGCTTGGATGGATCTGAATCTTAGCGGTACCTGAACTCACGATATTGCCCTTTGTACACCAGATGTATTTTGTGCCAATACAATCAACGTTGCCTACGAAATTTTTTCTTGTGAATGTGACTTTTGCATGTGTGGTAAAATTTGATGTGTGATGTGCTGATATGCATACTTCAAGTGGAGTGTGATGATATTATTAGGTGGTGAGATCCTTCAAGTGAAGGCGTACGCTCTTGCACTCGGATACGAACAAAATCCACGATCTGACCCAACTTGTCCTTTTAACTGAATTTGCTCTGCCTTGCCCTCCCTCTGCCTCTGGATGAAGAGTTACAGTTACACGCTGTGTATGTGAATATGCATCTGGGTAGTAGTACTATTCTTAATCTTTGACCAGCAGAAAGAACTTCACAGTAGGAGTTTAGTTAGTCCTAGGGTGCAATGTTGTCTCAAGATGAGGAATAATGCTATGATGTGAAAGTCTATCTATCCCTTACTTAGTAGGTAGAGGGAGTGCTGGGTCCTTAAGCTGGATGTTAGGCCTCAACAACCATGTATTCTCTCTGGCTTCTCATACATACCCCTTTACGCACGATATCTTGATCTTGTGGTGGTTGCGTTGAGTGGCGAACTAGTGACTCCTCTGCTTTACCTCCTCTCCTACCCTAAATCGCGAGAGGTAAGCCGCAGGTATAACGTCCTCCTATCTTCCTGTGTTGTCTCATTCACGTCTTACGTATATCGCTCTCATGTATCTCTCGCCGTGTGGTAGTCCGTGGTCGTCTCTGTAAAGTTTTGATCTATCGGAGGGGAAAGTTACCTTCCTGCGCTGTGGTCAACAGCTGGCTGGCGTAGTGGCTTCAGTTCCCCTTTCGCTTATACGACTTACTGAAAGTGTACCGAGGCAGTTTTTCGCGTCAGCGTATTCAAAGTAGACAGAAAAATCTATCTTTGTGAGCATAGGTGATTAGCTAATTAGATGAGTAGATTGTTAGCAGTTCAGTCTTCATTATAACCGGTTGGTTTGCTTTTGCTGTGCGGATGCAAGTGGGAAGGTGAAATTTTGCTCCTCATTGCAGCCAGCTCGTCCGCATTACGTATCCGACCAAACGCGGGTAATTTTCATGTAAGCCTCATGCAAATTGAGCGTCTCTCCAACAACAGAACAAATTCACCCCCGACGAACACTTGTATCAGCCTCACTCAGGACGGTTTGCAACACACATCTTGCTCTCTGTAAGGATTGACAGTCATGCCAAGGAATTTAGCGTGCATCCACAGGGTTGTCGAGTGACGAGAGTGGTCAATAAACAGAAAGAAGACTCTACGGGTCGTGATTTTGGATGCGGCCGCCGTACCAAATGCTGCATCCTCGACATCACCTATTGCTTCTCACGTCGCGCGTGAGACTCTCTGTACCTGGGCATATGCACTGCGCTGTGTCACCAAGAGCAGGTGTTGACGTGGAGCTGGATGCATGCACAAATGAGGCAACTGGTTGCCTTTGATCATTTACCGATCATTTGCTGTAGAGCCTCTTCTTCATGGCATTCGTGTGATTTAGCCGGCATCTGAATCACGCAGCTCTAAGCCCCAAGAGGCATTGTTCGCTTCGAGAACTTGTGCAGGAGAAGCCTTTTTGCCTCGCGGCGCTGGGCAGCAAAGTTGGCTCGCCAATCCGCGCCTTTCAATCAGTGCTGCGGCTGGACGCCATCCATAACTGGCATACCTTAAAGCTGATCTTGATGCAGCGTTTCTCGCTCCCCATCCATCCCGCATGGTTCGCACTGCCGTTGCCTCACCACCGAACCCCTTTCGAGATATCTGGTTGGTCAGTCGCGTGCGGACAGCGAGGCAAGGAACCAAACTGGGCACATCACTCGTCGGCTTCCCCAACGGCTTCGACTCCTAAAGCAGACCGCCTCGCAAGAGCGGCTCTCACAAGATGAGGGAAGATCTCGAGGATGCTCTATATAAACCCCGGGGTGAAGTGTAGAGCTGTTCAGCTGCCACACCAGATGCCTTCCAATTTCATCGACGCACTCCCCAAGAAAGATGCCTTCGCCAGAGCAAACACCAACCGTGGAGCTGTACTTGGCTTTACATTGCAATGAGCATCCAGAGTTCTACCGTGGCCCTCACAATCAGATCAATACCCACGACGGCCAGACTCCAAGCAATGGCTTGTACGAGATGGAAGCAAGCTTTGAGTCGATTCTCAGCTCTCCAGGAGCGGCTTCTTTCACTGAAGTTGATCGTGATTCCCAGCTGGGCGTGATACTACAACCAGACCTCAAGCCGGTCACGGGCCCAGGTCAGGAGTTCAAAGTTCCTACCTGCAACCCCTCTCCAAGACTCTACGACGAATTCCCTTCTTCTCCTCATATAGAGTACACTTTTCAACAGAAAACTCTCGACACCTTCACTACAACTATGGCATGGCAAGATGATCAAGACCAAGCTTCTTTGCAATCTGCCAGCTCTCAAGGAAATCGTGGCCAAGAAATGGTGAACCTACCTCGGCTTCAATTCTTTACTGACTCCGCCGTCAACTATCTCTTCCCTCCAAAGCCTGTTGAACCGTACCCCTATGACAAGCAGGTCAAGGCACATGCTGCAACGCAACCAGGAGAACCTCGTCGTACTGACGACATGACTTTGTCAACCCTGCCTGGTCAGATTGACTGGGGCTCTTCACTTGAAATGAATCCCATCTCAGACGCCCAGTTCGTCGGAAGCCAGCACTGGCAAGAGCAGGTTGCGAATATGGATCCCACGCTTTCGAATTTTACTGATGTGTACCATTTCCAAGATGAAAGCTCAACCACTTCGAGTCACACCATACACCATCAGATTCAGCAACCATGGTTCCAAATGCAGCATGACACGACATCATCCTCAGCTGTGCATCAGATTGATCCCAACAAACCAGTGGTCCTCCTCCCTGAGAATAGGAAGAAACGAAGTGATGAACTTCCTGCTTCCCCTGATGCAGGTAATTGTGCATATTTAGAAACTCAGAGGGTAAAGCTGAACTTAGCAGATAAGGAGACGGGAGACAGCGTCGCACAGTCAACTGTACTGAGGCAGCTTCTCCCTGGCTTCAAGAGGACCCGTGAAGAATCCTCAGATCCAAACTGCCACAGCGCGGTACCTTCGCCTAGCAAGAGGACTAAGCCCAATGCTTGCATTATCTGTCGATACAAAAGCACTAGATGTGTTCACGTAAGTTCTTGCTACCCTTAGATGTTTGTAGTCGGCTTACCCTATCATCCAGAAAATAGATGGAGGAAGATGCTCGTGCTGCGAACTCCAATACAATCGTATACCGATATCTCTCAGAGAAAATCCCCCAATCATGAAGGATATGACATTCCTCGCGACTGGTAAGCATTGATACCTATCCTCACTGCGTGTGCTGACTTTGATCTAGATGATTTGCCTCGGCATCTTTTTGCACTGAAGGAGGATATGCTGCTCAAGTCAACCTCTCAAGTCTTTGATCTGGAATACGGCTCAATAATCTGCCACTTGGAGCCTTTCCGCCCAGGGTATCTCCCATCTCAATTGTCTGATAGCAGTTATCCAGTTCGCTTCTGCAAACGGACCATCAAAGCAGACTCTCTATGCCCGGAGTTACTCTACTGCCTTCAAAAATCATCCATGAACGAGTTCATGAGTCGTCTTGCTATGCATATACTGCCTCCCGGGTTGAGAAGCTTGAACGTGAGATGCACAAAGCTTATTTCTATTAGTCCCAAACTAACACCAATTAGACAGGAATCATATCCACCGCCCTCCAATTTTCCTTGTGGTATGGCATCCTGTCCCAGCTGGAAGAGAATAAGATCTACCAAGCTCGAAACATCACCACTATCCAAATGAAACATGCCCTCCAAGTTGTCGTTTGGTCTATCATCCTCATTCTGGAAGATCTGCTTTCAGCTATACAGATGAAAATCAACTCCACGGGTATAGACGCTCAAGAAGCAAAGCAGAATCTGTGCGCCGTTTGGATCATTCATCGGTTCATGAATTCGCACAGGAAGAGCACTTCAAATTTGACAGCCTCCAAACTCCCAGGCTTACAGAAGAAAGTAATGTCAAGTTTGACCGGGGACCCCCCTAACGAAAACCAGTATGATTTTGAAACCCATCTCTACGAACGAACCAAGGTCATTCTTTTCACTATTCGAGAGTTCCGAACCACCTATGGAGCATTTTTCTGCTCGGTCGAAGAAGGCGACAAGTTGCAATCACATATTGATTTGATTGCGCTGCAATCGAAACTCGGACCCCTGATCAACATCACTCTTGAGAAACATGACCCGGATCTCCCAATTGGCTTCTTGGATATCTGTACCACTATCTACCAGCCGCGATCGTTCCGTCAAGTCTTGGAATCTGATGGATCCGCGCTAAAAGAATCTCTCAGCAGGTTGACGCTCGAGTCAAGTGATGGGTTGGCACAAGCACCAGTATCAAAATTGAAATATCCACCTACTCGAGAGAACTTGAAGCAAGTACAACTTGAGCTGGGATACTGCTATTCCTCGGCCGATTTTGAGCTTGGGAGTGAGGCAGGTTCGTCGAGTGCTTGCGGGGTTCAGAGTGCATCGACTGTAACACCTGCTGCAGCTGATCAAACAGTGGCTGCTATCGCAACTGAGAAGATTTCTGGTGCTCGAAGCATTATTGTACTTGCCTGAACTGGTAAGTGACCGGCTTGTGGGAGCTATTGTTGTGCAACCGTGGCGCTTGTTATGACGAAATCGCTGGAGCGTGTCTTTCAAATTCATGGCTGTGAGTTAATGGAACGGGGCATAATACCAGGGGCGAAAATGGTCATTCTTTTGTGCACGCCTCTCAGAGCTGCTACAGTGGCGAATCCAACTAGGGGGTCATTTTGAACCAACCCCTTCGTCTTTATCGCCCCTAGAGCATTTAGGCCCAGGTTACGAGATGGGAGGGGAGAGGGGGGAAGGATGACAGTCGACAGACAGAGAGCTTTTCCACGTTTGCCTATTTCAGGGTATCTCATATATCTCATATAGCCCAAATATCTCGCATAACGAATTAACGAATCAACGAGTTGATAGTGTAAAATGAAAATACGTTGCTTACTTGATAGTTGCAGCTTGTACTTTACGTCTGGGAGTTTACAGCTTAGAGTTTACAGCTTAAAGTTAGAGCTAACAATTTACAATTTACAGTTTGCAGTTTGCAGTTTGCAGCTTACGTCTTGCACTTCAAATTTTACGCTTGCAATTTGCGTTTTGCAGTTTACAGTTTACACTTTACAGCTTCGTTAGCAAACCAGCACCTCAGAGCAATACAACAGTCCAGCTGACTGGAATCTGCAGAGACAAATTGCACAGTAGTAGCAGCAGCAGCGCAGCTACTCGTTCACCTCGACTTACCAGCTTCAGCCTCAGGGCTACAGCAACAACTACGGCTTCAGACGACTCACCTTTTACCCGGAAATTTATATCTTCCCATTTCTTTCCTGTCAAGCAGCAGTGCATGCAAGAGCTTGCCAGAAACTTGCAGAGCTCAAGTCTTAGCCCAGATCTCAAGCTTGAGTATGAGCCAATCTCGATGAGCTTCAAACTTGATGTACGTGTACGCCTCTGCACCATGCCTCTCTGAATTCGATGCTTTCTGCATCTCTCCCCTATAATGTTTGTGTCTTGCTATATTCCCACTCTCCTGCATCTCTGTATTTATTCCTCGTTCTCGGAGATGTAGGATTTCGAAATGTGTGCACTTCCGCAGTAGTCATGTCCTTTTTTTTTTCTTTTTCTTTCTCGACCTTCGACCTTCGATCTTGTTTCTGCCTTCCGTTCCGTTCGACTCAACTCGAGGCTCGGAAATCATTTCGCGGACGGGGAGGTGGAGAGAGCAATTTGCTCGACTTCGAGGCTGCCTTGGTGAGTCTGCCTTTGTGCAAGTAAAAGCAAATTCGTGTAAAACCTACCTGGATCAGCAGTTCCATGATTCACACCATCCATTACCATGTCTAACCGGACACAACAACGAGGCATCTGAATCCTCAGCCCAGCTGAGACCAAACATCAAGTCCAGACCCCAAGTTCGACCTAATTGTCTGTCTCCCTCGATTGCCTGAAATCCCAAAGCCTCGTGGGTGGAGTTTGCAGCCTCCCTGATCCGGCGAGCAATGTAGCAATACGCCTTGTAAATTGTAAACCAAACCCCAACATCCGTTAGGCAAAAGCCGCTAAAATCATCAAGGGCGTATTTCCAGCTGTGTGCATATCCACATTCCATCCCAAGCCAACCCCACGCGCCGCATCCATCACTGAGCCGCAACCACGCATCAAACATGGACCCCAAACCCGACCCGAAGCGACCCCACCCGGCCGTTCATCAGGGGCCATGATCACCACCAGGGAAGCAGGGCGTCAAAAGTCCCAAGATATCTCAGATGGTCGCGATATACTGGCCAGGCAGACGGTCACGATGCGGGTCTGCAGGAGCCACGCTCGACGGTATGCGCTGGCGCACGCGCCGTTGGTGGGTGAGTGAATGATATCATTGAAGCTATCGCGAGGCATGTGTCAAGTTTGTGACGTCTACGCCGTAGAATGGACGGATATAGAAACGCAGAGACAATTGCCTCGTTTGACGTGCCGTGCGATTTGTTGGAAGTACTAGGATGTATGAGTGTTTGGCAGGGAATTATGACTTGTTTCAATTTGATGTGACCAGGGGAGAGCTCCGCAGTGCGACGTGATGCAGGACTGGGGATGCCTAGATTCGAATTCGATACCGAGACCGGAATAAGGTGCGGTAAGGGGGCATCGTGACGGAGGTTTAGGATGCCTGGGACGAGATGAGATGTTCGAATTAGGTAGCTACTTACTGTATCAAACACGAGGGCAACCAGACTCGCCTGGAAGCTAGGACCGTATACCGATCCATCTTCCCCCAAAACCTCCACATTACAAAGCTTCAGTCCGATGACTCGCACCGGCGCGACGCGGGTGAACACGATGTAGTAGCAGTAGAGTCACCACCCACACGCGTTACTTCGTGACTCTTCGGCCAGCCTCAATTTCATCGCTACCGCCTAAGAACAGGCAGGTGCAGGCTCCAATTGCCTCCAGTGTCCCAAACCTGCAAAAATCCCATCAACTTGCAGATATCCAATAGTTTGCGACGCCCACAAATACTGCAATTCAGCCGCATTGCTCCCGTGTGACACTATCTCGGAAATACAAGCTCAAGCTCTGACCCCACCGTTTCTCAGCCGTGGCTGGTAAGCCTCCACGCGAGCTTTCGGACCCCAATCAAACGAACAAACTGGAACTTTGAGCTCGAAGCTACCCCGGTCTAGAAAACGGCTATTCCGAATGCTCACCTCACGTCATATTGGTGTAGGAATCGCGTCCTTCTACTTGCGGATCCCACTCCCTGTGTTCCAGTAACATCGTGTACTTCGCTTGTCTGCCATGCACCAAGGAGTGAGGCAAACGTTCTAGATCCTATTGAATACAACGAGACCGAGTAGGTTCGGCACTGGCTTGTGCTGCAAGGTGTATTCGGGGCGGACTTGAGGACTTTGGGATTATCTCCGATTCGCGTTACGGCTGGAGGTGGGAGGGTAGGAGTGAGATAACACTCGCTTCTCGGGAGTCGAAGTGAGGCAGATGTCGAGGAGTGGAAGGAAGAGAAAGGGCGTAAGATTCGGAGGATGACTGTAGACGCGTCAACACAGCTTTGTGATGACGCCTGATCTGACTCCCACCATCGAACTCCAATCCATACAACTTCCTCCCACCATATCAGTCTGCACCAAACCCAAAAACGAATTGTCCGCAGATGCGAAACAAGGCTGAGCGGGCTTCTTCCTTCTCTTGTGCCAAAATCTTGGGATATTCAGCACAACAGAGGCATTCTCCAACCATCATCGCCCGACGGTCACCGAGCAACCATGGAGATCAAAACCACAGCAGACCATCGGCACCACACCATTAGTAGCAAACAGACGCAAAGATCAACAAACAAACAGGCGGCAGTATCCCATCAGCGCAAGGCTGGCAGCCGAGTGGGCGTCGACAATGAGATTCTCGCAAGGCTTCGTGTAGTACAAAGTTGACGAGGCTGCAAGGCTGCGCGCAAATCAGGGTGTGGCTGCTTTCATGGCCTTGACTGAGAAGCCCGCCGCCCGGTTTGTATTCAGCGAGGAGCAGAGATAAGGGATTCTGCGCAGTTCTGGAAGAACCAAGATACCGAAAATTGAAGAGGTTGGTTGATGGAGCTGCTGGTCGAGGATGGGAACAACGTGCGCCTGTTGGAGGGGTGGGAAGGAAAGTTGGCAGTGGAGGTGAGGTTGCTGCTAGAAAACCTGACATTGTCGTCCAACAATCCCGATGTGCTATCAGATGCTCCCTTGATCAACGCTGCGAAGGTTTGCCTTACGCTAGAAGGGACGTTCTGATTCCCTGGCACAGCGTGATAGTGGCCAGTGACGTGATTTTCCATCTCGTGGTCGATCTCTGATGAGAAAACCAAGTTGTGGTGTCTGATGATCCCGCCACAAGGCAACGAGTCAGGATGCCGCGGTTGGAAATCGATACCTCCCATCCTGTCTCATCGCAGGCTGACGTTTTCTGAGGGACCAATGTCGCCTGTCATCGCGTCAGGCTATCCTATTGTTCATCGATCCCACAACTGCACATGCCTGTGACCAAGTTCACAGCCTTTTGTTATAATCTCTCTCTTCAATTTATTCCTACTGGCTTTTACTATACATGAAGCGTCTGTTTGAGCTTGGGGTCTCCATATTAGAGAAAACGTATTTCTTGTTGACAACGAGCAACTTAGGTGCACGTTTAAGTCACAAACCCACCCAAGAAATTGTAGTTGGACTTTGGTCACAAAAAAGAAATTCATGACACAAAACCATATACAGAGAAAGGGATGAAAAGGTTTAGCACTGGTCAATCTAGTAGGGCATTCCCACTGCAGTAGAGACCACTGCAGCAGAGATGCCCAAATGTATGGGGGAAAGTTGCCGGTGTAACGATAAACAGAGTTGGCAAGATTGTGATGCTCTGATGTTTTTTGAACAGGGAGCCAGCTCTCCAGTTGTGTGCCTGTTCTGTATATACTACAGACTGATTTTCATGTTAGGACCAGAGTAAATATGTAAGATGCAAGAAGGTGAACTTACCGGAGGTTGGACTGCTCAATTGTATTAGCTTGTAAGGATTTGAGTCCCTGATAATTTCAGACTTGTTGGAGATTTCCATATGTGAAAGCTGGCAATACTCGTCGGCGCCAGAGTTGTTTGAAGAGCCTCCAAGATGAAGGGATTTTTTTTGGTTTATTTTTTTTGCCGACGAGCAGACACAACACAAGAGTCAACTCTCTGGGTGTATCATGGCTATTGTAGGTGAAGATTCATTCTTGTCAACTCTCTCAAGATCTGAATCATATTCTGATTTTGTTGGCGACCATGTGTTTACTCGACCAACGCTGTTGACAGTAGTGGCTGAGGCGAAAGTCATTGAACGGTTGGGTGCTTCAACTTCAGGACCCACAACAAATTTCTTCCCATCATAGGAAATATATGACACTGCTTTGGCAAGCTTCAATGCCAGCCACAAGATACGCTCCTTGCGCTGAGCCGTCATTGACGGTCTTTCGTGATGTTTTTCCTCCTCGTCCAGTTTCTCGTTCGCAAACCACGCATCTGGGAAGTAGTTTTCTGCAAAGAGGAGCCCGCGCATTGCAAAGTCTTCCGGAAATGGACGATTGTCGTCCTTTTCGGGTACGGGGAAGCTCTCTACCTCAATGCGACTCGGCATTCCCACCGAGGCGATTAACGTATTTAGCATTACTACCAACAGTTCCCATGGGAAGTCGGCTTCAAGCATGCTGACAGCATCTGAATGACGCGACATATTGTCAAGGAAAACGAGAGAAACATGAATGAAAGGAAGGACGTTCGGATCGCCAATTCTGCGCAAGACGATCTTGAGACTATCATTACTTAACCGCTGGGCGTGCTTGAAAAACACTAGAGCCTCTGAGTTATCTTGTTCTTCGGACATGGGGGTATCTTCCTCGGTCTTTGGCGTGATGATCTTCATGAGGACGTTGTCTTTGGACCCAAAGCCTAACATTGCAACTGAGTTACTGATTGCGATATGCGTCCCTTGCTCCATGAACTTCCGTGTCACTCTACCAATCTGATTGTCAAGCAGAGACAAGAACTCGTCCACTGCAGGGTCGTACTTGGTTATGTCGCGGTTCGTAAAAAGCAAGCCATGAGCCTTGACAAAAGCAGTGTCCAGGGGAGGTAGCCGATACTGATTTTGAGCATTATCTGAGTTGAGTACAGGCTCAAATAACGTCAATACGCTCTCACGGGCCGAGGCAAATGGCACTAGGACGCAGAGGGACTTGGAGTAGTAAAACAACTGCTGTAGGGCATTTGGACGAGCCAAAATTGCCAGATGGTGGTACAGCCTCCCGGTTGTTGGCGCCTTGTCAGAAGCTTTCGAATACCAGTGCCTCGCCACCCCAGTCCACACTTCTCTATCACGAATGTCGTCATCTTCAATAGCCATACGGTATCTTCCCAAATCACCGAGGCACTCTATCCATGTGTCCTCAAATGCGGGTACCGTCTCGTACAGAAGGGCCATCATTGAATACGCAAGGTAGATGAATGCTAACATATGATCAAGGGAAGCAGGAAGACCTAGTTTAATTTAGACTCATTTCTCGTATCGGGGGAAATTCATAGGTATAAGCACTCCAAGAAACACGGAAAAGACAGTACTTACGGTGACGTAGAAGCTCGAGAAACGAGTGGATACCGTGTCGCCACATGCGGGCTGGCATAGCATACTTTGAAGCTAAACGTTTCAACGCCGGACTGGCTGAGGGGTGCTGGCTCGCCAGGAAAAAGTCATGGTGCTCATGAAGGAGCGTCCTGTGCAGTGCAATGAGGGCTTGCCATTGCTCGTTGTTGAGCTTAGGTTGCCCCGAGGGATCAGCTAAGGCAAGCGTAGCCTGCTTATTATCTACTTCAATACATTTGGCTTCGACCATGACCAGGCCAGCATAAATCCCCTTGACTTCAGCAACCAGCTGCTCTTGCGAGATGGGACGAGTCTCTGGCTGCCCGACCATGACGTACCCCCCCTCTTTGGTTGTTGGTGTTACTGCTTGTACCGAGGGCGCTGAAGTAATGGTGGCAGGATTTTGGAGAATGGCAACCGGAGCTTGGGTCACAGTTGCAGGTGCTCTGGAGCTTGGGTTGTTTGGTGAGGACTGAAATGATCTTTTTGAGTTTGTTTGTAATGCTTGTGTTCTTTGTTTTTGACCCTGCCGAGTGGCTATATTGTTGCGATCGACATTGGAAGGGCGAGCCGTGGGACCATCCTGCTCCCTCCACAGTTGTTTATTTCCTGGCTGCGGCCGTTGTATATCAAACATGTCAGAACGTCGCACATCAGAATCTGAGCTGGCCCCATACGGGGCAGAGGTAGGACGGGCTTTTGAACTAAGTGGAGGGGGCGAAGTCGATGACTGACGGTATGGCGACGCCGAGCCTGCTGAGATGCCATCCCCTATGGCGGCTCGCTTCCGCGGTTTCTCGCGTGTTGCCTGCTCATCCCCACTAGATATATTCTCATCTTCGGTGCCTCTGATGTTCAAGGTTGCCACACCCAGCCCCGACACCGACCGGGTTGGCGGCGCCGGATGATTTACATCTAGAGGCCGCTTCGCAATACCCCCGGGTCAGGCTGTGAGCGATTGTCCTCGTTTAGATTCGGTTTGCGCTGTGACTCTCCTTTCGATGTGGTCGGCCTGGAGGCAGGATTCGGGTCAGCCTTGCGCTCGGTGAGAGGATTAGGGTACTACCTCTTTGGCGCACAAACGCTTTCGTAAACCTTGCGATATTTCTCGAGAGCCTCGTCTCCGCCTTCGGTCGGCAACAGATCCTCGTGACTGCATCTTGCGTGTGCCCAGAGGGCGTCGGTGTTGGGGAAGATCCTCTTGTCGGGACAGTGCTGACACGCCCACAACTGCGTATTTTTGGTGTGTGTCCTCTGATGCTGTACCCACCGGTCGGAGAAGTCCGGCAGCTTGGTGGTTCCTTTTCGCATGTTTCGGACTTTCTTGTTTTTCTTTTTCGCTTGCGGGTCTAGGATATCTTTCTTGCAGTGCAGGGTGGGGTGGAGCGGCAAGGCAGACCAGCATAACACACGTGACTGTGCTTGGGCTGGGCTGGGCTGAGCTGGGTGATAGATATTGTCGTTTGTGGCGGAGTGCCTGCTTAGGTAAGCAATGACACACTTGTCACGTTTCCCAGCTCGTGGATGTCGTGGAGCTGCAGAGCGAGCAGGACGAACCACAGGATCGTGCAGCGGGCACAAAATGGAAGGTATCCGGAGGCACGCCCAGGCCAATTGAGTGGGTGCAGATGATTGCAACGAGGTCGAGCCAAGAGCCAAGAGCCAAAAGCCAAAAGAACAAGAGAGTAGCAAATGGAGAAGAGAAAGAGAAAAATATTGCATCAGGCGGGTGGACAGATTTATATCATTGTCGCTTTCGATGCTGCTTTCGGGGGGAGAGGTGGGATGGCAGAGCCTCATTGCGGACATCGGTGAAAGATCGCAAAACGGTTCGCCATTGCCTCACGACCAAGTGCAGGGTCATGACGACCACCCCGTCTCTCAACCATTCCATTCTGCCTTGGCAGCCTACTCTATCCACGCCCTCCCTTGGCTGGCGCCTGCGCTGCAGCCACGCCCTCTGCTCCAGTCGCACCTCGCTCCGCTCGTGCCACCTGCAGCCGGTCAGTCACGGAACAGGGGTCATATCCGCCCCCCGTCTGGCGCTAGCACACGCCCGGCCTGCTTTCGCCTTGGACGTCCGCATCGCTGGTCCAACCCTCTACAAGAAGCGAACTCGACCCCCTCACTGCGGCGACGTGACGAGAAAGCAATGTTTGCACTCCAGCCACTCTTCCCCAAGGAAGTCATCAGCCCTACGTTGCGCAGCGATGCATCTTGCGACGAATGAAGGCGAGGGAATGGTGGAAGGGAACCTGGTTTCACGAAGACGAGAAGACACGCTGAGGATGGCCCTCGGTTGGTAGTGCTGAGTTGGCAGATCCCTTGCCGCGACGATTGTTTGGCACTGAGCTCTTCCTCACTAGACAGCTTCGTTCAGCCTCGCAGCTGGCACAAGGCGGTCCCTACCTCCAGGACCAGCGTTCCCCCTATTCTACCCCTTGCGTAGTGATTCGATTCTGGAGAGAAGCTGAACGCTGACAGCCGGATACAGGGGAGGATTGGAAGATGTCTGGTAGGCGCGCCCAGCTCCTCAACCAACTCCTCTGGCCAATCCGTAAACAACTCCCCGCTTATGCTGGAACAACGCGTTCAAACGGTACCATGGCAGTCTCTACGATGCCTCTCAGCCCGAATGTGCCTAGAAACGAGGCGATCAGGGTCTCCCTTCGGTGAGCTTGAAGCAGATGGGTTAGTTGACGGAGTTCTGCACTATGTTTTCGTCTCTTTGATGAAATTCCGCTCTTCGATGTGCTGCAGGCGCTGCAACGAGACACCCAATGACGTACAGAAAGCCACGGCGCTTTGTCCAGCATTCAGCGCATGAAGAATTCAATATTCTACCTTTTAACGCCCTGTGATCAAAGCCTCATGTGACGATACGTTCCTCATAGGGTCGCCTTTTGTACATTCCTGCATTGCAGGATACACACGGAACACTCGCTCGTCTACGACTTTTACAAGCTACCAAAAAGAAACCAACACCGCCTCAATTTGCTGATGGCAGCTATGAGGCTACCATAATGGCCTAAAAAGAAGCAATCTACATAATGTCGCTACATTAAAAAGGTTGCGTCCCAACGACGCGTTGGGCAGCAAAGTAGGACCGGATGAAAATGAGGCGGGCGAACTGCGATCATGGAAATTCCTGGTTCACAAATCTAGTCCAATCTGGATAGTCTCGTCACGATTTCACATAGCTGCACTTATTGTGGCATGATCTGGTTCGCGGAAAGATGCACAAGAGCTCCGCACTTGCACGCTGGCTGAATATTCTATCTATTATGCGCTGTAGACCTCCACTATGGTTCTGTAACACATAAGTGTATTGCAGTGTAAACTTGTAGAATGTGCAAGCTGGCAGATGCCACGCAGGAAGAATTCCCATGAAGGATGCATTGATTTTACACTATTGTCAAGCTCCGAATAGACACTCGCATACCTCAAATACAACACAACCACGTAGCTCCTGCGGGCCGAACCTTAATCAACCACATGGTTCAGCGCAAAACCACCTGCAGAATCTATTTAAATCCTTATCTGTCTACGTGGCATCGTGGCTGTATTTTCACAATCGTGGTTAAGCAGTTCGTGCACTATCGTCATCGCGTCTCCCAACGTCTTTCGTTGCTAGGTAGATTCAGGGTGCTGTTGCGGTGGTCAGATGTGGCGGAGTTCTCGCTAAGACATTATCTCATCGTTCTTCCACGACCCCACAAACTTTTTCCTACTCAAGACAAACGGACGCGCGTATTACCCCAGGCAACTGAATTCGACTGGATCGGAGTTTACCATTCATCCTAGAAGAGTACCTGCGTAGTAAGTCGGGCACGTTCGTTTCGATGCTTCTTAGACGCGTGGGCGATGATCTAGCTCGGTTCGTCGCATCCGATCCGCAACTCCAGCTTCGCAGGGCTCATGATGATCCTCTCAGCAGGTTTGGTATCCAAGCCTCTCCTATCAATAACAAGGTAATTCGGAGGCCAAGCCAAAAGCAGAAGAGACATCGCTGCAAGCAGCTGTGTTGGCATTGAAGGCAAAGAGGTCACTTGGTACCGTTTACGCAACAGCGTGTCTAATTGACTTTCCTTCGCCTCCTACAAGGCGGATTCTTCTCAATTACATGTTACCAATGGAGAGGGATACGAGATAGCCTTGCGGGAGCATGTCATTTCACTCTTCCTTGCCTCATCTCACCGGCCGGTATCACGGGCGTGTTAATTCCGTTTGCAGGTTGTAGCTTGCGTATACGCCGAGGCGATCCAATACGAGCATGAGAATCGATAGTCTGTCTTCAAACTGCAGCTCTTCCGCCCAGCAGTCGAGACTAACAAATGAAATGCAAGCAAACACAACGGGAGTGCGTCTCGCCAATCTGGGGTGATTGCAAGCGCCCGATGGGTAGAACAACTTGATATGTCATATGTCGAGAAGTCATTATATGCAGTAGCTAGTACGACCTGAGGTTGGTAACACGTTTGACTTGGTACGACGTTAGATTCCAGTCGCCCGGTAATAATTCATAATATCACTTTGTAGCACGTAGCCCGAGACACAGCAGCCCTACATCCTCTGGTAACATGGCCAGCTGCTTTCCGCAGTCCCGTTGCACCGACTCCTCGGATGCTACGGCGGCTGATGACATGCTTTGATGCTTTGTGATCATGATCACACTTGCCGCACTCCCGAAACCTCTAATCATTTCTTTGAAATCAAACCCGGAAAAGGGCAGCGCACATGTAACTAATCACGGGATATGGCGTCTTGATGCTCTGATCAGACGAGACACGCCATTGAGTTTGCCGTGTTCTTTGAATTCTTCCACGCGACCTGCCGCTTCGCATTGAGCCATTTTTTGCCCATCGCCCATCGCACAACACGGGCGAAGGTTGCAGACCTCATCTTTGAGTAACCACCCATCAAATAACTCCCGGGAGATTTGGGTAGAGACAAGTCAAGGCGCAGTGAGGCATTTGCTGCCTGACGGGTTTGAGAACCAGCGAGCGAGCGCATCTTCTAATCTTACCTTCCTCTCAAAGTTGACGTTTGAACATCGCTCCTTCGGTCCGGGCAACCAGTACCTCGAATCGGGTATTGGCAAAGACCACCACCTTCTCCCGCTGCAGAATTGCTGCACGAGCAAGCCGAGCTTCCTTTTCGGCTCGCTCTCCCGTCCTACCTCTGGCGTTGCCTACCCATCGCCTACCCATCAGACCGACCGTGCGGGTATCAGCCTTTCGGGCGCGGCCGAGTGCGCGGTATCAGCTACTGTATAGCAATGCTCTGACATAAGTGCAAATAAGACGATGACCTTCCTTACAGCAAAAGATCCAAGAAACAGGGCGTGGCTGACTGACTGACTGATTGCCAATTTAGGAAGAACTGTGGCGGTGCACTTTTCTTATTCTGCATTGTCTTGGTTGGGATTGGATGGCTCTTTTTGCACTTCTTGATACTTCGCTCGCTCAATTACCACCTCCCTCTGCGCCCGTTCCAGCTGCTCCAACTCCCGTTCTACGAACCGGACCGGAAGAGAAAGATGTGCATCGGCAGTGGCGAAAGCCGGAACATCATACACAAGACGTCAGAGGTGCAAGAATACAAATGCTCTTTTTTCGCCTTGTCTTTGAGGTCTCTCCAACCAAACATCTTCGCTTAACTTGGTCGGTGGCTGTGCCTGCTGGCATGAAGGGCAGATCTGCGCTCAGTGGCTCGGTCGATCCGTGGATCGGTTTCGATCAATTGCTGTTTGATGCAATGCCAATGTTGAAGCAAATTTTTGTTGAAAAGGGAGGAAGATGGTTGAGATGAGTTGGGAGAAGATTGTTGGGTTATTATGCAATTACCATGGGGTGACGGCGTCTACTATATCACGTCATTAGCTAAGAAAGCCAAGAAACGGGTGAGCCGATTCGCGCTTCTCGTATAATTTAAGGTTCTTCTAGCGTCCTTCTAGCGTCCTTCTATCGCAAGCTCCATTTTTGCTCATGCACGACATCCAACGCCACTGGAAACTGACGGAATGAATACAATCGATGAGGATAGATGGGGATGTCGCGTGCACTGTTTGGCGGCTTTGTAATACAATTAAAAAAGCAAGATCATCTCATATTTTCTCGTTCCATTTGCCTTCGAAGTTGCGCCAGCGTCCACTGTCCACTATCCACTGTCCACAGTCCACATTCGGCGTCCATGTGCTCGCTTCGGATATCCGACTTCACCTCACTCAATGATGGATGGCGCAACTTGAAAAACAAGACACCACACAACAAGACTTGCAGAAAACATGGAGGCGCAGCAATTTCCACCTGACCATTCATATGACTCTTACACTTATTCTGTCCTGGCCTGTGATTCGCTGATGGTACGCTATTACTATCTCGATTCGCTAGCGAATAATAGCAAGTACATGGGATACTCGTCTCCAAAACAGGCGATCCATGTACAGGGGCGACATTTGCCCTCTGACAAGCATTTCAAAAACGCTATCTCCGACTTGAGTCAACTCTATGTCCGAGCTGTATCATTTCCAGCCATAGAGAGGGCTTGAGTGGCTGATCCCCCCCCCCCCCCCCGGTCCGAAATCCCTGGCAGTGGCTTGGAGAAACAACCTGAAGTCTTTGCCCTCTTGAGACTGGTTCCAGGTAGCAGGCTTACGCAGTGTACTACACCATTGTAGGTCATCGGAATCAGTTGCCACTAGTGAGCTTCACTTGGTGGTGTGAAGTCCGCACATAGGGGTGGTGGCGATGGCATTGTAGGGCTCCTGCTACGAGGATCAAGTTGCCTTGTCTTCGTGCTGATGTCTGCTCCTGTGAATCCAGACAGGTAGAGTGATTCATTTCTTTCGTTCCCGGCCGTGGTAAGCTCAGACTCTATTGATGTTACTGTCTTAAGCTTAGACTCCAGACAATGGCCTTGAAACTGCTGGGCTTATCTCCACCACTTTGATATTGGTCGCACCGCTCGCCAATAAGGATTCTCAGCCCCCAGAACCTCCGGGTCGCCTCAACTAGGCTCCAATTGATGGTAATTACATGCCCTTGTAGAACTCGCCTTGGCTTGTCGACTCGACGGCCTTGACCTATCTTGTAACCGGGGGTGGTCTCCCTTGACCTCTAACTAGAGGAGTAAGGGAATAATCACCAGGCACATGCTCCAATCGCCGTCGTTCACAAGCTGCCATCAGCAGATTAGCGCCATCCAGTCGCCTCGCGCTCGATGCTCATGCCAATAGTTCGTTATGTATCCCATGGCTTCTTCTCACCGAGCAGCTAGCAGCTAGCTCTCAGTTCCTATCACAAGCCATAGGCTCTCGCTGCAAGCTTCAAGACGCATGAACCAGTCCGTGAACATCTGTAGCGTTGCCTCGTTGCTGAAACAGGTTGCTCTGAGGGCTAGCGTCCTTTCATCACGGCTTCATAGCCACGATGAGAGTCATCGCCGCCCATACCGACTACCACTAACGAAGTCGGTGAAGTTGACTGGCAGGATGTGCAGAAGTGGCTTGTTTGCCTCGTTTTTAGTAATTCTTATTGGCACTTTGATTGTTGAGGTGTGAGAGTTCAAGCTCTATGAGCTTCTAGCTCTTTCGATATCCTCGCGCATATACCAAGAACTGGAGTCATATGAAGTTGTTTCAGGGCTGTCGAGCACCACCGATTCCGAGTGGTCTTTATCCAGAATACTGGGTGTCCCGGGATCCCGAGGGAGCGGTGTGTATGATGAGTTATGCTTTGAACGGAGCCAGCGCTGCATCAACAGCCTCACCAATGCGCACAAGTCGCAGCAATATGCAGGGGGTAACTTGCTCCCAAAATACCACAATGTGTGAGACATGCAGCGTATTGTCACGTGACCGACTGGAACGAATATCCACTATTGGCATTCAATCAGAAAGTTGTAATTTTGCCAAATCACTTTGAGAGAGCAAAAATTTATACACACATTAAGAGCCTGGTTGTGAAGATTGTTGAACAGCTATGTCCATTCAAATAAAGAAAGGCTTAAATTGCTGCCCAACCACCATTTGGGGTCCTGATTCCCAACATGCTGGCTGGCAATGCTTCTGGCTGCTTCCACTGGCTCGAATGATAGGTCAGTTATCACTTCCTACTCAATTTTGCGAGCAAGTCGCGCCTGACAGTTTAAAAAATGCCCTCCAAGTTGGCAGAGAAAGTGAATGATCAGTACTTCAATTGCGCCTATTGCTGCACCGGCGGCATATTGCCGCGTTTTTTAATTGGGCGTTGCTGTGCGCCTTCGCTAATATTGAACCAATCGAACTCGGATGATGGCCGCACATCGTGCTCAAAACTTTTGTCTAACAACATCGTCTAGGGTGCTACAGTGAGATGCAAAAAATTTGAACCCATGTCCGGAAAGACAATATTCTTTAGGGTTTGGAAAATGCGTACTTTGAGTCCTATAGCCCTGGAAGTGCGTATATACTCTCACGCTAAGGTGACATAGGTTCAAAGTTTTTGCATCCCACTGTATAGCATACTGAGCAACCTCGTTCTAGCTTCTAGGGACCAAAGACACTACTAGGGTTATATACATGGTCATTTTGGACTCATCATACTTTAAGAGCCCTTTGTGTGACTTAAGTGAGACCCTTCCCATAAATCGCATGTGTCAGGTGACCTTGTACCACGTGGTACGTGAACAATCAAGAGTTAAATGAAATGAAGGTTGCTGCAAGCGATAAGAGGATAGAACATAACATGGGTCAATGTAACATACAGTCATGGAGCAAACGCCCAGAGATCAAACTTGGATCACCTGAAGCTCTATCAACAGGTGGCACCGCAAATTCAGATGAGTTAATCCTCACCGCTCTTCAACTAACTCAAAGCCTGTACGCGGAAGGAAAAGGCTTGCACAAACTTTCTCCACATGTAGTAGCAAGGCAAACTCTTGCATCGTCGGATGCATACCGCGTGAACAAGGAACTTATTGCTCATTCGCTAATCACTACCCGATGTCGCTCTCAATAGAAACCGGGTCGGGAACCAGATCCCGCACGCGACGACTATTGTCACCCAAATGCAGCGAGAAGGGATTCCCAACTTATTCTGCCTTGCAGGAAAGCTTGTCTTGCTCCAAATTTGCTTGCAATCCGTGGGTGTCGAGAGCCCGTCCGCCCTGTGTATCGTGCGCAAACGACTTCCCAGAGGATTCCCAAGTCTTAGACGCAGAAGCTTAGAACTCTGGTTTGAATCTCCACCATGCGGACGGAGTGACGCCTCCAATAGCAGGATCCCGGGAACGATTTGGAGAAAACGAGTTTCTTGAATCTATCAGTACTACTGGGGTAGTGCAGATCATGAGGATTGTTAAGATGGTGAGGATGAGATGAATGCGCGGTAATAGCTAGTTCGAGGAAGAAAAAGCGAAAGAGTAGAGCCGAGCGAAGGCATATATAGAAATGACGTCACGTGAAAAAGCTTAACTGTACATCGCCAAGGCGTATTTCGCAAGCAACGATGCCTACGCATCCTGCTATCTTCACTTTGAAGAAAGCAAACCTCTCGGAAACCTAATGTTTTTGATGTGATTGATTGAGACCCTTTGCTTATCCTCTTCTCATCTCCCTCTCTTTTCACGCCCCGGCTATGCACAGGCTAGCAATGCTTCTAGAACCATATGAATCAACGGGAACTGCGGGTTTGGCTTGATATTTCCCACATTTTCCCGACTTGTATTTGCCCCTGCCGGCAGGATGTGGAAGATCCGTGAGTATTGAGACTTGGCACTAAGCGTTGTCGACAAATCCTGATTACAATGGCAGAGAACCCATTGAGGTTCTTAGCCTCTAAGGTTCAATTATTCTCAGATAGAGCTGGATGCGACATAAAAGATATCAATTGCCCCACACAATTGGACTATAAACTTGAGGAGTATTTGAGTGTTTCGTATCAAGACAGAAGCCAAGAAGCGATTTCTGGCTTCAAGTCCTTACAGCCAAGAAATTCTACTTCAAATCTTCGTCAAGTAGTCATGGCACTTTTAAAGACTTTGGTTTTGGTATTGACTTTGACTGTGCTTGGATTTGGGTCTCCACTTACTAACCTCTTTGGTAAAACATCTCCAGATCTTCAAAGAGACTCTGCTAACATGATTGCAGCGCGAACTCGGTCGTATCCAGACCTGCTCGATGCTGAGCTAGAAGATTTGATCAAGGGCTTGAAGTGTGGAGACTGGTCGAGCGTTCAATTGACTAAGGTGCGCAAGTTCCTCGATCTCATGAAATATTCTTGACTAACTGATATAGGCTTACATAGCTCGCATCAAGGCGACGAACTCGGTATTTCAAGCAGTAAATGAAGTCAATCCGGATGCTCTTTTCATCGCAGCAGCTCTTGATGCAGAAAGAGCTGCCGGAAAAATCAGAGGCCCTCTTCATGGAATTCCGATGCTCATCAAAGATCTCATCGCGACGAAAGACAAGTTAAATAATACCGGCGGCTCATTCGCACTCCTTGGAGCAAAAGTCCCGCGAGACTCTACCGTTGTTGCAAAACTAAGAGCAGCGGGGGTTATCATCCTTGGCAAATCGAATCTTTCGCAGTGGGCAAACTTCAGATCGATGGTTACTTCTGATGGCTGGTCTTCATATGGTGGTCAAGTCACGGGAGCCTACTTTCCGAATATGAGCCCCTCCGGTAGCTCTTCTGGAAGTGCTGTGGGAACTTCTCTGGGTCTCGCTTGGGCTTCATTGGGTACTGAGACTTCCGGGAGCATCATTGCACCCTCTAGTAGAGGTAATGTGGTTGGTATCAAGCCTACAGTGGGTTTGATTTCACGATCTTTGGTCATTCCCATTTCGGAGCACCTTGATACGATTGGGCCTATAGCTAGGACAGTCAAGGACGCTGCATATATATTGTCTGCCATTTCAGGAAAGGACCATCAAAATGATAACTACACATCTGCAATTCCGTTCACCACGATGCCAAATTATGTCAAGGCATGCAAACGTTCTAGCCTCAAAGGTGCAAGAATTGGAATCCCCAGAAACGTTCTGTCTAGCGATGCTGATCCTATCATTATGGCTGCTTTTCAAGCTGCTGTCACAGTTATGAAGAAGGCTGGTGCCATAATCGTTGACAACACCAACTTCACCGCCTATGACGACTTTGTGGCTGATGGGACAAGTTTCATCACAGTCCTCGCAACTGATTTCTACACTGACATCCCAAAGTATCTTTCTCAGCTGACACATAATCCAAATGGCATCCGAAACGTCCAAGATATGAGGAGATTCACAAGAGCGTCTCCTCTTGAACAATATCCCCAGCGAGATACTGAGATATGGGACTTTGTCTTGAACATCAGTAGCAGTAACACAGATCCAATATTTTGGCCAGCTTACCAGAGATTATTGGGCTACGCGGGTTCGGGGGGACTCACTGGGGCGTTAGCTACCTACAAATTGGACGCTTTGATCCTTCCATCAGACTACGCTGTTGACTTCCCATCAATGGGGGGTTTTCCTATCATTTCAGTTCCAATGGGCTCATTTCCAAGCTCTGCTCCGGTCATCACCAAGCCTCCTTTTAACCTGATCGATGTTGCACCTAATATTCCGTGAGTATCCCTGCCTGCATTGCGTGACAGTAGCTTTCGATACTACGGTACGTTCTAACATTATCAGATTTGGCATTTCTTTCATGGGACCTAAATGGTCAGAGGAATCATTAATCGGATATGCATATGCATACGAACAATTAACCCACTTCAGAAGGAAAATTGCACCTTACACGTCACCAAGCATAGGGCTCGGAGATGTGTGACTCTTTTCGTTTCCTTCCTGCCTGTACATAAAGCCTGCAGTTTCTCGGGCGATTTTGCCTTGAAGCCGATATCGCAGAGCGACATGGCCAACAACTCAGATATAGTCCCTTGTTCAGTAGCACAAGAGCGCCTTTGAAGGATTGGTTGGTCCTCACCAGAGGTGGATAGATAGATGAAGTAAAATCCTTCCCAGACCCCCAGTCCTCGCATATTGCCAACACGATGCCTACAAATCCTTCGTTGCTCACCGCTCACATCGCCGTCGACGCCCATCTTTATTTCCTCTCCAGCTTCTTTACTGCTCTTGCGTGAATTGTGTACAACTTGTTGTACAATGTGGGTTTTGATCACGCCGTCCCCATGTCGGGAGTTGATGTGATGCTCATGGATCGGCTTTCCTATTTCACACACCGAAAGCAATTCCGAATTCGTTAACCCGTGCAGGCGGTCCGTCCCACAGGGGCAACCTGGTGGGGTACATCGTAATTTCCACCTTAATTCAGAAACGGCTAAGGTACTCTCGATCCTCAATTTTGTTTTGAAACAAGGCAACAAAGGTCGGGCGCGATGAGGTTCAGGGGAAGCTGCTCGAAACTGCCAATGGATGATGCAAGCACCTTTCCGGGAGTTCGGCATGGAACGCGCCCGGATATTGAACTGCCCCGAGCAGCCGTCCGTGCATCAACACTGCAGAACAGAGGAAGAGGTGCGGGGCAAGGCATATCAGGCACATGACTAGCTCATGATGCGTAGTTGCCTTATACTCCAGACATAGAAGACCCAAGTACATTCACATACTATGTTATGTGCTTGCAATCCCTGTCAAGCACGCAGCGTGGCGCAGCGATAAGCGCATGCTGATGGTGGGGTTCATTTCCCCCATGAAGACATCCGAAGGTACCTTGGTAAGGTACGCTTTAAAAGGCTGCTGATTTTGCCCTTCTTAACAGAACCCAATGCGCCGACAAGTGAACTACAAAGCTCTCTTGGTCTCTGCGGTATGCGACACGGTCATCTAGGAGTGATACTTTCGTCGGATTCGAACCTCGAATTTAATGCTAATACGGGAGTTGTCCGTTTACTACATGCTGTTGTAGATCCCCGCTATGCTACGTAAAGCGGCGAGAGGGCAAATTTTTGCCTTCATGCAGTTGAATTTGAAAGTGTAAAAGTGAGGCTGCAGAGACCGGCTTTCTGAGCAAAAAGCATGTTCTCGAAGCCTACCAGCTTTTCTTTGCAGGTTCCCCCACACGGAAGAAGTCCCTCACACCCCCCCCACCCAATGGCAGATGCAGATGCAAAGAAAACATGGCGCATCTGAATGAGCGCATTGTGGCGGCGAGCTGAAAATGCCTTGCACAGAGCCTTGTGCAGAGCATAAAGACGTGTGAATCCTCCCTCACAGTTTCGCAGCAACGGCGCACAAATTTGCGATAGTTGTGAATTCTGAAACTAAGGGGCTTCTGAATGCTTTTGTCATAAAAGTTTCGCAAATAAGATCAGGAGACAGTGGTAAGTGATCAAAGCGAATCATTTGCCTCATGTGGAAGGGCCTTTCCATGACTTTTTGTTATTGGGTGGTGCGTGGGAAATTCGACTATTGGCTAATTTCCATGCCGCCCGCTCTGGTGGAGCACATGTGCCACTGGGTGATGATCCATCCCCCATGTCGTTACTCAAAAGCTCGATCGCAAGAAAAAGAGAGCATGCCAGTTTGCCTATCATTGTGCAAATGGCTTGGTGGAGTAGCAAGTGCACCAAATCAGACGAGGCCTTTTGTCTAACTCGGTAGAAAGCGCGTTGGCTCCTCACTATCTATCTCTCATTGCGAATCATAGCGTACGTCATCCAGACATGATAATGAATCAACATTTCAGCTATGGCAAGGCCTCGAATTAAACCTCATCGAGAATGCAAGGCAAATGCCTAGTGGAATGCTCTCACAGTAGCAGGGCAAAGTATTATTGATTTTTCTTCCCTGGCGGCTTAGTGGTCCCACGACTGGAGGTCGAGACCAACTTCAGTTGCAGCAACTCCGACAGTGCCGGGTTCACTTATGTAGAGAGATTAATAATTTCGGATACGAGTAAGGCAGAAAGACAGCCAGGGGAACTTCTAAGGCCGAGGGAGTAAGCAATTAGACTCCACTATCGAGGCAATCGTGTAAATGGTTGGGTAATACGTCTACCCCTCCCGGAGCCTTATCCGTTGAGACGCAGCACATCGCCAGGTTGAACCGATCGGTCTGAGTAGTTTCACCTCGAGGATTGAAAATAGCAAATCTTAAACAAATTACTCATTCAGACAAACTTAATAGTAGAGTTTGAAGAATGGCACTCTGACTGCACCTTCTCAAAGTGTTGTTATCTAGACCCTTACTCTTGAAAACGTCTCCTCCAGTTCTTGCTTAATGATATGCAGACTTAGGTTCCCTGAGCGATACGAATGAAATCTCGATTCAGGAGTTCTTTTATCGCACCAAGGGTGAATTAGTTATATCCAGACGCAGCAGTAGGTGCAAGATTAAAGCTAGAAATTGTGCATGTAATGAGATCCTGAGGAGATCGTTTAGATCTATGTTGGCATGACTTAGTGATTTCACCGCTGCTCCTCAGTAGCATGGGTACCTATGTCTTGATTGTTTACAAGAAGAACTTGATTGCATGTTCAAGTTCCGACTCTATCATCTGCTCCAATGCATGGGTTGTGGACATTTCCGATGTAGAACTTGTGAGAATCATTCCAATTGCTTGGTGAATAAGTAAAACCTTGATTTTATGACGAAACAAGAGACATTCCAAGCAGTCTCAGAATCTTAAATGAATACGTCATTATATGTCTATCCTCGAATCTAGAGATCTGAGACCCAGACAAGAAACTTTGACATACCGCGATCTGTGGCATGCTATCTTCACGAGGCTGTGGCGCACGGAATAAGAGATAGGATTGTTGTACATGGAAATGGCGCGCAAATAAAACCTGAATTTGGAGCAGACAATGTCTCAGATTAAGTAGTCGACTTCCACTCTTCGGGTTCCAAAATTTAAAAGGTAAAGATTCTGTTATAGAAGAGTGGTCGCGATTGAGATCAAAACCCAAAAATCACGTTAATCTGTAGGAATAAATGCATTTACGCAGGACTTCTCAGCCAAGCACAACCACTTCCATCTAGATATTGCCGTCTTATAAGTCACGATCGAGACCCATCATACCCAAGTCTTCGGTCCAATTTTCCCTCCCAAGGGCACATGTTTCCTCACAGCCTTATCGGTCTGATCCAACGTATTGAACACATCCACATTCCCAAACCACTATTTTCAACCATCAGCAAATATAATTTAATTATCTTTAAAAGGTGAAACTCACTTGTGGTGGGTTCTGATTCGTAACTTGCAAGGTAAAGAAAATAAGCAATGTGCAAAGAATAAGCCCGCAATCGAGAGCTGCGGATGTGACGTAGTTCTGCTGCATTTTAGTCTAGATAGAAGAGGCGGTAGAGAAGAAGAAAGGGTGTAAAGTAAAAAGAGTTCCTGACATATTCGTTCCACCATCCCGTAAATCTTCTGCGAATCAAGCGCTGGAACACAAATCCTGTGAACCCCCTTTGGGCTAATCAGCTGTTGTCTCGCACCACCTGCGCAAGAACGACTTACCATAACAGGTAATTATACACCGTCGCTGGTGGAATCGCTCCTAAGCCTCCAAACATGACTGGGATTGAAATATATCTGCTCTTTTGTTAGCTCTCTCACCTCAAAGCGGGAGGCGCACACACACCGAGCCACGCTCTTCGGCCACTTCTTCGCCGCCAAATAGGTTACGACCGGTAATGCAGCACCAATGAAGAAGTACCACAGGAGAGGAGAGTATATAGCGCCAGGGCTGAAGATGCGACGTGGGCCAATGGCACCCCAGATGACTGATGCGGTGAAGAATACGTTACCCCCTGGGCAGGTATAGGAGTTCTTTTGGTTAGGGGTGCAAATGCTACAAGTTTTGGAAGTGAGTGTGGGCTTTTTTTTGGTTGATCGAATTAGGAAACGAAAGGGAAAGAACGAACTCGGGTATGTGGCCCAATGCCCAATTCATGACGGCTATTTGGACGATGGAAGACCAGAGCGTTGCGACTTTATCTCGTATCAGTTGCGACACTTGCAAGAACGGGCAGTGCAATACCTGATTGAGCCCAGAACATTGACTTTGGAGGGACTTTTAAATAATGTCCCAGCTTCAAATCCTGTAAAAAGTACTGCGCTTGCACCATAACAATGTAACCTACCTCGTCAGCATCCTCTGCCACCTCGGCGTCAAAGCCTAGACTCCGGACCAAAAAAGGGACAACCTACCGTAACTCTTAAACATCATCATAGCTAGTGGCCTCCCAGGCGTCATATAACCAATAATAAACTCCGTAATAACATTTAATCCGATCTGGATATTGGTCGTGGCAAAGATTATTCCGATTGGAACGACCCAGATTATCGGGATGATGATGCAGATTATCATGGCCCACCAGGTAAAATGTGTATCCCAATAAAGAATAGTGAGAAAACTAAGAGCCAGCATCACAGCGAATAATACTGCATACCACCTACTGCGCTGTTAGAACTGAAGTGGCGGCCTGGGGTAGAAGCCGTACCAATCAGGGGCATCACTATAATTTTTCATCATTCTCATGTGGATGTCATCTTCTTGGTTTCGGGCTTGCTTGTATTGCCGGATGATGGTTTTGCTTTCGTATCTGCTCCTCATCAGCTGAAAACTCTCTCTCAGTCCAACACAATTCCTACAACGCAGTGTGGATGATCACGGCAGATATTGCAGCGAATGCCATGCCATAACAGAGTGCGAAGTTGGTGGACAAGAAGATCGGTGAATAGGCTTTGTAGAGATCTTCGTTGAATTCAAACTGAGAATCTAGGATCTTGCTAACATTGTATCGATGTCCGGTATTGTCGTAACTGCGAGAGTCTTGCATGGGGAAGTAATCTGCATACCTGACCATGATTTGATGAGTGATATGAGACGAGAGGATATGGAAAAAGACGAACCATGCGCCGCTATAATGAATGCCTAGGGGAACGCATATGTAGAAGATGAAGAGTCCAATCATGGCATTCATAATTGCGAACCAAGGGCTGGGGAAGGTTAGATGAATGTCCATTCCTGAGGAGGGAGCACGCACGGGATCAATGGCGAACCTTGCGAAAAAGAATCAGCCTACTAGATCCTGCATGCAGCAAAGGGTAAGGTACCTAAGAAGCCAGTAATCATCGTCCAGTCAAATGTAACTGGTATTAAGCCGAGTCCTGTGAGGTGTTAGTTGTCCGTAGTTCCAAAGCGTCTGTCAGAACATACCTGTCACCCCACCAAATAATTGATTGACAACCACATTTTTTGGGGCAATCCAGCAAGCAAAAGTGAAATACGAGAGTCCTTCAGGTATGAGAAACGTCAAAATGTGTTTGTTCTTGCTTTCAAATAATTCCCTCATCGACTAAGCATTGACTATGAAAAAGGGAAAGCGAACTTCGAAATTGACTGGAAAGTTCTATTATCGATATGAATATTTGCATACCTTGAAAGATCCATCCTGGAAACCAGTACCAGAGAAAGGAGCCTGCAAAGCACGTCAGTCTCGGTAACTTCCCCGCTCAAACAATCGTAAAGGGCCGCAGTCTTACCAATTAGCACATACAAAAACCACCTATACCTCGAAATTTGCCAACCATTCGTCGAGGCGGGATCGGAAGGGCTATGGTCATGCAGACTGGCTTATCTTAGCTTCTCTCGTTCCCACGTCCCCATTTCATTTTCTAGAATACTTACGTATACATCAGCGCACAGTTGACCAAATTGCTGGGCCAGATCATCGCCGCCGGCCAAACCAACCACCTCCTACAGACACCCGCAAGACCATACCCAAGCATCTGATTCGTAACGGCAAACAGCACCTGGAATGCCCAACCAAAGCGCTGCCCATAGAAAACCTGTTGGCTCACCAGCACGTCAGTGGCATAAATTGCGCTCCCGGCATAAGCCGCATTCGCCATAACCACTATGAGTGTGTGTTCTTTATAGTTAAACCTCCCTGGCCGGAGATTGAACGTTATAGAGATGAACGGGAGAGTGAAGATGCGATCAGGAAAGACTAGGTCCCAGAATCGCCCAAGTGGGTACGCAATCAGTTGAATGGCGTAAGTAGTCAGCGCGATGGAGGGGTTTCGAAGAGAAAATAGGCAATTTATACCTGCGCCGAGGGTGGTGAGAAGGAGGCCAATGATCCAGGCACGAATGGTAGAGGCGGGGAGCGTGGGATCGTCCGTGGCTCGTACTGCTGCCCTGACCTATGAGTTCATCTCAGTATTCCGCCGCCACTGATGTTTTTATGACTTTCAAACAACAGTTTCTAGCTTTTCCCTCTACCGATAAAAAATTGAATACAAACCTCAGGATAGGGTGAGTTCTCTATCAGCAGCTCTCCCTCCACCTCGACTCCCTTTTCGGCATTCCTCTCCCCCAGCATAGTATTAACAGCATCAAGTTCCTCCGCAGGCAGGTTTGGATCGAGCACATGGCTTTTGGGGAATCGTCTCAAAGTTGCGATTGCGTCAAAGGGGACCTCTTTATTCTCTACTGCTGTAGTGATACCGTTGTCAGCAGTAATGGATTCAGGGGATGATGATTTGACATGTGTAAGAAGTCCTTCTGCGTGAGGAGGAGAGAAGTCAATAGCTGATAGATCGTTGGTCTTAGATTTAAAAGTGAAGACGGTTTCTTTCTCCAAAATGGAGGTTGATGCCATGTTGCCCATTGATAACTGGCTGATGGTTGAGATGAACTAATGTAAGGAAAAGATCGCAAGAGCATATCAATCCCGAGAGTTTGCAGTTTTAACCAAATGGAAAGAATACAGTGGAAACAGAGCAGCGAAACTTTTGCGTCCATCCTGAAGGTATTTTCTCAGCTACGGGTATGATCGCCCTCTGTACACACAATCCACCACTTGATTTTGTAATCTCGAGTCCCCTTGACACAATCATCCCGAGGATTTTGATATCGAATAGAAAGATGGTCTCAAAATGGAACACAAAGTCGTGTCTAAAGGACATGCAAAACAGTTCATGCAGCTACCCAGAAAGGCCGGTCATGGTCGAAGCTGGAGTTCCTGGACTGGCCCTACTGTGTCATTTAACATGGTGCATCGTTACAGATCTGCTGGGAGAGCTCCAACATTTGTTTGCTGAGACCCACGATTTGACGGTAAGGGAGGAAATATGTGTAAAGGTCACACTTGTGTTGGTGCCACTATGGTCAACTGGTAGAAAGATTTGAGAAAGAGCAAAGCTTGACAAGAAGCAAGTAGCAACAGTTCATTCTTTCGAAGCTAGTTCGGCGCTTATCTTCATGGAATGTTCTGATAAGAATTATCGAAGTAAGCTTTCAGGAAAAAGGTAAAGTAGATGGGGAGTAGAACAGATTTTCACCAACTCGGTGACACAAAACTGGTCTCGACGGGGTATTCTATTCGGCTTTTGTCTATCATGCTCAAACTCCACAAATGCAAAGACTCCTTCATCAAACCCTATCATGTACTACTTTACGCGATAGGGGCCTCAAACACAAGAGAGACGCCGTCATCACCAGCGGTAACGATCCTACTTCCATCACCCTGAACAAAGCCCATAACACCTCCACCCTCTCCGTCACCCCTATGACCCTTCCACTCCCTCACAAACCCACTGTTGGCCATAGCTGTGCCGCCTCTGGTGTCCCACCTCCTTACGACACCATCCATACCGCAGCTTGTCAACAGCCAGCCTCCAGATTGTAGACTCTTCACAAATTCCAACTTCACAACGGAGAAGTCCTCATGCGCTTCCTTAATATGCCGACGAACAGCAAAGCGATGCGCAGAATCAAAGAGTGCGATACTGCCATCGACGCTGCCCGCTGCAATGAGAGTGAGTGGCAGTGGTGCGAAAGCGATACTTTCAATCCCATCTCCTTGAGCTTGGAGATCTGCGAGAATTTGACCTGCTTGGCCGGCTGAAGCAGCACTTCCTGCAGCTTTTCCACCTGCTTGCTTCCCCCCTTGGCCTTTGAAGCAGCACCCGCTCCTGAAGCTTCGGTGCTGAGGCGGGGTAATCCGACGATCTTGATTGAACCGCCTGCACCACCAACGGCGACAAAAGATCCAGATGGGGCGATACCCACACTGAAGAGTCCACCCTCAACAGCGAAGCGCTGATCCAGAGATGTAAGACCGACAACATATGCTCCGCCTTCTCCTTGTGTCAAACCTGCTGCAGCACCTTCTCCAAACACATCCCAGACATACAGACTGCCGTCTTCACTTACAGTCGCAAGTAGTTTCCCATCACTGGACCATGAACCCGCAGTACAGGACTCAGTGTGCAAGAAGTACGACTGAACAATTTGTAATGGCGCAGCCTTTGACTTTCCATCCACAGTATAAACCCAGACCGATCCATCATTCGCTCCCAAGGCAATAGTATTTGGGGACGCAGGGTTCGGACATGGTGCAATCCAGTTGATCTCCTCTACCTCTTGAACTTCTGCAACAAATTTCCATGATTGAGTCTTCGCGCTCGCAGCAAAAGCTCGCAGTTTACCGTCTAGGCCACCAGAAAATAGAACCTCTCCCTTCGGTAGCGTAAAAGTCAGCGCATTGATGGAATCTGTATGCCCCTCCAACTTGAAGAGCGGGCTCAAGGATTTCCGCTCCACCGGCTCATTCGGCGCACTCTGGTAGCTTGCAGGTAGAACTGGGGTATCATCTGGCGTAGAATCAAAGATATAGCCCATTCCCCCAGCATCATCCCCCTCACTACCTCCTGTAGCCACGATATTCGGATTTAGAGGGTGCTGCGCAATGCAAAATATGCTGTCCTTGTGAAGATCGAAATGTGCAGCAGAGTCGTTGTGTAGTTGTATCTCTTGCATAACTTCATCTTCTCCGTCTTCTTCTTCGTCCCCAGAGTCCATAGCTGCGTCGCCATCTTCTTCGATTTCCTCGTCCATCTCGGAGGGGTCAAGCATGGCAGCTTCTTCCGACTCGCCATCATGAGGATCTTCGAAATCGTGTGATGACGACATGGTGAAAAGGTTTCCAGAAATGAGTTGAATGAAAGAGAATATTATCTGGATATCTCAAAGTTATGGCCTCTCAATACTTTTATATCGGTGTTGCCCTTTGACCTTCTTGTTGATTTGTAAGATTTTCGTGGATCGCGAAGGCGATTTTTCCTGCTGCGCTCGATAATCATGACCCACTTTTCTTTGCCCCTCACTTCACCCCACCTCGAGTCACTGGACCTGGGAAGCTTGCGACAACACGACAAGTCCAACACCAAGGATTTCGTAAGTGCTCATGTTGACTATGTGATCTCATAAGACAATAGTACACCATCGCCATGTCTTCCTTCTGCAATCATCCTGCAGCCTCCATCAGCAGGACATTCACCCTCTTCCCACAACTCCCACAAGAGCTTCAAGACACCATCTGGTCAATTGCGTGTCATATTCAACAAACAGAAGGCAGAGTTATCTGCATTGCCCCTGACATGGACTCCTACAGCCCCGAGGAGCCAACACCAGAAGATGCTGGACGAGCGCAGGTTCGAGTTATACACTCGAAAGCAAACCCCATCCGCACTCCAAATCTCCTTCACACTTGCAAATACACAAGATACATTTCACTGAAACAGTATGCACTCTGGTATATGGCAGATCCTTCAGGCATTCACAATTCTCGCAAAGTATATATCAACAAGGAGCACGATACTATATTTTTCGCTGGCCAAGACTACTTCCAATATTGGATTCTCCAGACAATCTACCAGCGAGGCACCACACAAACCCCGGTAGAAACCAATAACTCTGCCCGTCTCGCCTTCCTAAGTCAATTATCAGGTGTTCAGAATTACGCATTCGATATAGGCCTACTTATCGACATCGACCAAGAATACTACATTAGCAAACTCTTTGAAACCCTAGGCGGCTCTACTGTCACTCTCGTACTGCGCAACCCTAGCTGTATGGATGATTGAAGCAGTATTAGCAGTCTTGCCAAAATCAACCCATCCAGCAGCCGGCAGGAGTGCGCAGACAAGGCGTTGATGTTGCTCGAGAATGACCGTCGTGAATATGAATTCGAAGAGGACGAGGATGTGACTTGTAAACCTAAATTCAGGTGCATGAATGCGGTAGGCTCGCATCTGGATTCTTTGAGCAACAATATTGATGATAAGTGGGAGTGGGAAGGAGACTCTGAACTGATGGGCATGATTGATCTTGTGAGTATTCCTTCCCCATCTCGGAGGAGGTTTTGTCCGAATGCGAGTGGCACTTTGTAGCTGAAGATAAAACATTATTAGCAACTGAGACATGACGCTTCTCTTATGGATACCGCCCATGGTCAGCACTGATACCGCAGACCAGGCATGGTGTGGATAGGGCTTTTTGGGCAGTCGAAACTGAAGGATGTTGAGAACAATAAGATGTATGTGTGGCAGTCAAGCTTACAACATGAACCTATTCAAAATTCAGAACGGGAACAGAACTTACCACTCCTTACCACTCAACATCCTCCCCAGCCGGAGTACTTCTATGTCGTAAATTTCCACCTTAAGCATTAACTGAAACCCAGAGAAGAGATAGATCTGTATGCAATGGCTTGAAATTTGAGAGCTCTTTTGGAGAGAATGAAGTGCGATTGTTTGTGAAGTTACGTGAGCAATGCTAAAATTTGCATGAGTGGATGCAAAGACGCAGTAAACGTGTAAGACATTTCCCCTGAACAACGCCCTTACCACTAATCATCCTCTTTCTACTCCAAGCCTGCCCACCATCTACCGAATTGCCGTTTCATGTCATTGCTTCATCTGCTCTGGTCTTGTCCATCTACAAAGCCATCCCAATTCATCTAAAACGAAAGAAGCGCTCTTCGCCACTGGATATCCTAACACATTCATAGCCTACAACTTCGCGCTCTTTGCCCTCCTATCCTCCTTCTCCTTATCCCTCAGCAATCTTCTCAGGATCTTGCCCGATGGACTCTTAGGAATGACATCAATGAACTCCACCCCGCCCTTCAGCCACTTGTGCCTAGCTTTATGCTCCTCGACATATTTTTTGATCTCCCTCTCGACCATACGATCATTATCTTCAAGTCCTACTGAATTGGACTTCACGACGTACGCTTTTGGGACTTCACCTGCTGCATCATCCGGGATGGGGATCACAGCGCAGTCGGCAACGGATGGATGTGTGAGGAGGTGCGCCTCGAGTTCTGCAGGTGCGACTTGCAAACCTTTGACTTTGATAAGCTCCTTGATGCGATCAACAATCACGATGTGCTCATTTCCTTTTGGAGAGAGACGAATCACAGCTTCGTCACCAGTACGCATCCAACGGCCATTTCCATCTGTGTCGTCGATAAAAGTCTCCAAATTGGCTTTCTCATTGTTCAGGTATCCTAGAACAACAGATGGTGATTGGACCACTAGCTCACCAGGTTGGTCGTAGCCAGTGATTTCGACACCTTCAATTGACATTAGCTTCGCCTTGAAACCAGGCAGAAGAGAACCCGAGGATCCGAAGAAGATGTCGGTCTCAGGAGTTGAGCACACAACAGTACATGTTTCGGTGAGACCATAACCTTGTCGAATCAGCCAGGTCGGATATAGCTTCTGCAAATCCTCGGCAGTTTCAGCACCCAAAGGTGCTGCACCTGTAAAGATAGCCTTTACACTGCTAAGGTCATACTTCGAGCAGGCAGGCTGATTCTTGGCCATCTGAATAATGATCGGAGGAACCTGGAAGGTGGTTAGAGGTGGAATCAGGCCTTGGAGAGTGTACTTACCAGATACAAAGTCTCGATCTTGTAGGTTGCGATAGCTTGCAGATAACTTGCAAGCTCAAATTTTGGTAAAATGATTACACCATCACCTCGATATGTGCTCCCCTGTGCGATAACAACTAAGCCGTAAATGTGACTCAGGGGTAATAGACCGAGGCAGACTTCCGAGCCGTTACCTGGTCTCTTGCTACGTTGAGGCTTCTCCAAGGTGGCAATTTGCATGCAGTTGGCTATGACATTGCGATGGGAGATCATAACGCCTTTCTGTATTGAATTAGCAAATTTCCATCCTGAAATGCGGCTCCTATTTTCCGACTTCACTAAAGACTCTGACTTACAGGTAAACCAGAAGTTCCACTAGAATAGCAAAGATATGCTGTCTGTCGCTTTCCCTGGCCCTTCTCCCATTTCAGAGCTGCAAGCGTCGGTTGTCTCTCGCCAAGAGCAATCAAATCGTCCACAGTCTTGAATGGGAGCTTCTTATCTCCAGAAAACTCCTTGGGCATCTCCAATATGTAGACTCGGTTGCTGGGAATGCCCACAGATTTTGCGGCTTTTAACGATGTTTCAAGGAGAGGGATGCACTATTGGTGTTAGCACTCCGTTTTCAAAGATGGAATTAGAGAGTTACTGTAAACAAAGCCTTGGCCCCGGACGATTTCAATTGAAATTCAAGCTCGGCAGCGGAGTAGGCTGCGTTTGCAGGTGTCAAGATGCCGGAAAGTCTGTGTGTTGCATATGCTAATGTCATAGAATCAACCTAGAAAATGTCAGTACTCAGCTTGTCGGATGGGCAGTTCAATTTCGTACCGTGTTCAGCGCAAACAATCCCACAACTTTGTCCCACTCCTTTCCTACGTTGGGTGCCCATCCAAGCTCCTTTGAAAGACCGCTGGCCAGTTTCTCTACTCTCTCCACCAGCTCCACCGCTGTGTATGTTCTCCCTGATAGACCACATGTGAAGGGATTCTTTGATTCCTTCAACGGTGTTCTGCCATATTTTTCATTGAGCATAAAATCGCAGATAGGTATGGAATCGTAAGGATCTAGATTATCACTTTATCAGCCTCTTTTCTTTTTACTCTGCGCGTCTGCATCGTGGGATCTTCAGCAACCAGGGAAATAAGACTTCCATACCGATTGCGAGCTTGGGAACCCATGATGGAGACGTGAAGACCATTGTGAGCAGTAATCGTGTGTGTTCCTGTCGGACCAACCTGCCGAGCCTGGATCCCTGCGGAAGGCTAAATTCTCACTCGCGAATCTTAAGCCTCCGGATGAGATGAGATTTAATATTCCCAGCTTTCCAATCAAGTGCACTCGAGAAGTAGCCTGATCGTTCCTGCAGTAAGATGGACTGAAAGTAAGGAAACGAGCAAGAAGGCCTCGAAGTGCGAGGAATGGCTGAAATAAGAGGAATGCTGGATGGGGAATGCGGACACGGCCAGCCACCATCATCCCTAGCTTGGAGCCGTTGCCCTACCCCAATATTCGGCAGCAATTGATTTCATTTGCGGGGTTGAAGGCCGTGGCCGAGGTGATTCCTTGCCAAATACGGATCGCTAGCTGTTCTTGGGCTCTTCTCCGCGAAGGACAAGGGAAGATGATGTCACGTGGGGCATCTGTGACTACCTGACTCGCGTCACGATCGAAGAAACTTGACTCGTGTTGAGACTGTGGAGCGGTGAAATAGAAGCTGCATGTCGGTCTCCCAAAAGGTTGTGACATTTACTCCTTGCAGCCTTCTTGGAGAAATAACGGCTGAGAGTTCGGGAATGTGAGGGCGCACAAAGAAGGCTTTGTTGGGATGATCGCAGAAGTGGTCGCTCTAACTTGACGCCCCTGACACTAAGTGCGCCAACTACCGTGTTCTGGACCATCACCACTTGCAAAAGCAGAATCTCTGATCAGTAATACGTGGAAAACAAGAAAGCACAACAGGGATGCTAGCTAGAGCAAGAGCTTCGTGCTGAAATCATCCCTCTCCCAAAGTGGAACTCTGTCTTGCGACTGTTCCGTCACACGTTCCACTGCAGATGTGCCTTCCTTTCCCCCGAGTTTGATACTGGCAAACTTCAGCCACAAGTTCTTAACTTGCTGCTTAGTCTTATCATCTCACGGACTTTCCTGTCAACGGCTAGGCTCATCGAGATGTTCCAAATGACGAAGGTGTGCAGCTTTCGAACCTTTTTCCCGCTCAGACGATATAGTCTGAGTGGAGACTGGGGTGGCACGGCCCCATATGTTAGCGCATTGTCTGTGCACATCCCCAAAAGAACTGTGATCCAACGTCGTTGATGAGATGGTAGACTCCGTGAATCAACACGCCATTCATATTTTGAGCACATCAGGAGCGCACGCAACCAAACCCAAGTATGTCTTATGCTAGGAAGCTTGTGTGTTTCTACTAGGCGGATTAAAGCAACACATCCCCAGTTGCAACCAAAGCTTTCCTCCTTTCTAAGGGGGAGGTCATCTCGTCTAAAGTGACATACAGGCTTCTAAAAGAAGAATGGGAGACTAACTTTTGCACTCGTGTACATGTTCAGTGACAAGATATCTTTATTCGGCTGAGGACGACGTGAGACTGCAAGTTTTGCGGTTTCGGTAGGTGTAATGGTGGAAATCCAAACAAGTAGGAAGTTTCCTATGCTTCTCGGTTCGTCCGGTTTCTGAATTTCAAATACCGATTATCATTGCCTTCAATTTCAGCGAGGCTTTCCACATCCCTCCCAAAGAAGGCGGGGCAATCGAAGCAGCTTCAAGTGTTTGTTAATATATCACCAAGAAATCTCTTCCATCCAGAAATGGGTGTTGAACGTCAAACGAGGTTGCGACGGGATTTCCTTCAACCAGAAGTACTTCTCAGCAGCCGCTGTTTGTGTTTGAAATACGACCATTTGAAAGCGAAAATATTTACTATTCAGGTATTAAGGTCTCGCTCTTGGAGCTTGCAAGTGCTTACATAAACGTTATTCTGTTTATAGATCTGCACTTTGCAATCCACAATCATTACTTCTGACCGCTTTTCAAGCGAAGCAAATAATTTCTCAGCCGATTCAGTGGTTTGGCCAGTTGCGTATCTAGTTGATGCACTTCACAGAGATGACAGTACCCATTTTAAGTCCTGCTGTTCGCAAAGCAGTTCGGTTTCTGTTATGAAGAGTTAACCGGCATAGAGTAAGAATTGCTAGAAGTAGGAGAAATCAGAAAAAGAGACGGATGTAGGCACAGTCGGTGAATTTCAACCGTGTCGTCTGCTCACTTACAGTAGAATATGCACTCTTAGTGCATTCATGCTTGATAAGTGGCCGGTAAGTGAACATGTCATTGTATTACAACGCACAATCCAGTGGGTTCGATCATAGTACTCGAAGTTCTTCTCGCCTTTGATGCATAAGAGACTAATCCCCTATGGTTGGGACAATATCTCGAGCCCTCGTTCACCAAAGGCGATTGACGCGGCAGTCTATCAACCGTTGTAATTTCGGATAGAGAAAGCGATTTGGACATGTGCCGTCTTGCTTTTTGATAGCAGGAGGATGAACTATTGCCCTCCAGTCGAGTCTCTTTGAGCACTCGATATCAATGGTCAGATGTGAAGGGTTTTATCCTCAGGGACCTTGATTGGGGAGGTAGAGAATCACATATTGTATTCCTATTTCCATATAATAAAGATTCACTGCCACTCGTCACCAGTCTGTCCTGTGAAGTATCTAGATCGATCTTTCTTTGATTTGGGATGTCTTTGTCGTTCCTGCCAGTTGACTTGTGGTGCCTTGCGCACTAGGCGGAATATAAGGCGGAAGCACTGTGCAAATTCACAAAAGTTAGGCGCTCAGGCGCCAACAAAGTCTTCCACCCCACATTCAGATGTGGGCCTAGATCGACTTATTCCTCTCCTCAACTCCAAGATCTGCCAAACTCTTCACCATTCCCCTGCCATCACACCTGCAAAGGCATCACATCCCTGAGATAGTTATTCTTGACCACCTTCATTACACTGCTCTACACAACAATTTATCCAACTGAATACTGCCGCTCAAGTACCAGCTGGCTGCTTTAAGTGCCTAGGGGGAGAATATCAGTCAGGACGTCAGCTTTGAGGGCTCATGTCCGGCTCACGACGTCACCTTTAATGAAAGCTACGTCCGGACGTAGATGGAACTTCTACTCTAGATCACAAAGATTTCAAATTTCGAGAAGACATACCTGGATCACGACGTCACCTTGGAGAAATCATATCCGGACGCAGACATACCTCCCACTCTAGGTTGCAAAGAATTCCAATTTTGAGGACTAATACTCGAATCACGACGTCAACTCTGGAACGTATCTGGATGCTTCTTCTATTCCAAGTCAGAACTAATAGTCAGTAAGTCATCTCAAAGTCAGGTCACTTGCTTTGCTAGGAATCCTTAAGATCTTTTCTTGGGCTAATCCATCTAGCTTCTATTGTTGTTAGTTCGCTTTGAACTGCTATTCGTATCTGATTAACTCTGATACAGGTAAGTAATAATTGAATTATTACTCTCCTTCACAGTGGTTTTATTACTGACCAAGATTTCCTTACCAGATCGTTCAATTGTGATGAGATCTAGTCTCTCTCAACACCACTTCTGTCTTTCCACAACCATATCGTCCTACAAATAGTTGGATTGCCACCCAACACTCAGTCTAGCACACATATACATCAGTACTCAATCGTACTTTCCACCACTAGACGAGACGACAAAGCTCGCCGCTGTTTATCAGTTACTCAACCGTGCTTTTCTTGACCGGGCGTTGCAGTAATTATCTGCGAGTATTCAACATTCACTCCGTCATACTTTCCACTACCGGACGCTCCGTTGAATCTCTGTCACTAGTCACTATTCACCCAATCGTACTTTCCTGTACCGGATATTGTGATAATTCTCCACGACTATTCACTATTTACTCAACCGTACTTTCCTCTACCGGACGTTGGGATACATTTCTCGGACTGTTCGTCAGATATTCAATCGTGCTTTCCTTCACCGGGCGTTGAGATAATTCTCTCCAAGTATTTGTGCGCCTCTTCTTCTGCTCTATATTCTCATCTCCATACTCATACACACCCTACTGGAGAGTTTGGCTCACTCGATCTAACTTATCAATTCTGACTATTTGCAGATTCAAGACTCACACCTCCTCTCGCCATTAGTGAGATCGAAGCTTCTATCCAGCAGTATGAACATCAAAAACTCGTCATTTCAACATATAGACAGGGCTGGCAGCCCTGTAGCCAATATCAGCACTCTACCCCTAAACTCAGAATCTTCAAACACAAGCGCTATGATGCCAGGCTCATCAAAAACATCTCCAGTCACAAAATGTTTGGTTGTCAAACTCAAAGTCAGATATGATCCAACTACCACTGGAGGATCCAGGATTGACAATGTGAGTTATTGTTGTGATTGTTGTTTTCATCGTGCATCAGTTATCGCCGTACTTCTTAGGCGGCAATAATGGTAGGAAATGATCACTAAGGGTCTCTCCACCACCTTCGTGCTTTCCCTCAGCAAATAACTGCTTCACTTGTTTTTTTAATATTATTTTGAACTCTGGAACACAATAGTCATTTGTTCTAACAATCATCTAGAAGCGCACCAATTTTGGCGTGACAACTACACCATCGTCATCAACTGAGAGAACTCTCCAAAAGGGAAACCATCGTTATCATCCGGTATGTGCCTCTGATAATTACCAACACAAACTTGATCTTTGTGTGTCATCATTACATCTATAGAATAAAAATGAACCTGTCTCCAAGTGGAAATAGGCGGGAGCTAAACTTATATTCCGGCTTTTCCAAGTTGCTCGTAGCTGATAGATATCATGTTCTCAACCATATATGGTTCCCTCAGATTCTTACTTGAGAGCTCTCGTATGCAAGCTATCTCCCTAAATACAACGCCCTTTTTCACTTGTCAACTCAATTATTAAATGTCACTAACATCTTCAAGTCTCAGGAAATCCCCGCTACCACCTTACCAAATTCAGTTGTCAGTTCAAGTCGCATCACAAGAGCCGAGGCAGATCAAAGAAGTTTGCCACCTCCAGGTGAAGATCTCACACGTATTGTGGAAGAAGCAAAGATCTGGAAAGAGATCCCACAATACCTTACAACAGCACTCATTCGCCTCGTAGATGGAGAATGGATGGCTCCTACAGCCTGCAACAAGTAAGCTAGAAGCTTTTACCTGTCTTCAAGACTGATATCCACTAACTGGTAAAAGGTGCCAAGCAAAGAAATCAAGTCAATGCAATCGGAACACGCCATGCAAGACATGCAGCAAGCTGGGCATCTCATGCACTGATGACGGACTTATGGTTGAGCTAAAAGCCCGGAGAAAACCCCGATCCATTGTTGGGTCTGAGTCCGCGCCAGTTTCACTGGGTGCTGCCACTTTAATTGGTTCAAACAAGCGCAAGAGGGGTGACGGAAACAGGACTATCAGCTACACTGAGATACCTGTTGACGCCGATGATAAAGAGCTTGATGCATCAAACACTACTGCAAAACCCAGCCACAGAAAGAGGCAGAAGGTAGAGATAGCCGAAGAAGAATTCAGTCCTGGCGTCAGTCTGCCACCTCCTGCCACCACAAATGATGCTGCGTCTTCGCACAAGCATCTAGCCAACGACAAACGTGCCACACGAGGTTCTACGACTTCCAAACGACAGACAAAGCCGAAGAAAGGAAACCAAGCTATGGAAGAGAATTATGACGATGATCCCCAGAAAGGGAAGCCTGAGCCTTACGGTCAGCCAAAAGTATGGGGCTTGAAGCGCCAGCAGCTTTGTGAGACGTTACCCTATTTCAAGGCGTATGAATCTGCAGCCTATACAAAAGATGGAATTCTCTATTCTCTCTTGATAGACAGAGAAGTTGGTGATAATGACAAGTTCACGGATCAAATTGTTATTACAAAGTGGTTAGTACTACAACGGCTCGAAGTAACGCAGGCTAATAGATTCAAATTAGTGGTGGTGGCAAGACTCAAGATGAGAACGGAACTATGGTCCAAACCACAATTCAATCAGAAGAGTCTGCGACTATTGGGGCTTTCTTGCGTGCGGTGGAGAAACAACGCCCAATTGTTGTCATTGCAGGTCAGCAAACTAGCCACCCACTTCTTTTGATGACTGACTCTCTCCTAGGAAAAGGAAATAGTGCAAGCCCCTCTCGACTGCGAGATCACTATAGTGTTCTTGACTGGTTTTTTGTCACGGATGTTTGGGCTGAGAAGATCGGCAGAGCCATATTTTACAAAGCCAGGTTGGAGAAAGTCAACCTTGGAGAAGTTTCCTGGTGGGCACCAATCGGCACTGAACTGTGCGCTCCAAATTTCACCAGCCCCAAGGCCGAATTTCATCTTTGCCCAACTTGCGAGGAGCCCAGCAAGCTCATTTACAAACGAGGCTTCACCTGTCTGCAGACTATTTGTAAAGCATACTTCAAGTTTGATACTGATCAAGGTAGTCTTGATTACACTGAGAGTTTCCTCGCGGAGCGTACTCAATATCTAGGAGAAACACCGGGCGAAATCTCACCCAAAATTCTTACCCTTAACGAAGGGGACTTTGGTTGCGAAGACAGGTACCGGAAGGGTATTGTATGCCCCAAGTGTCGCTGCTGTATTCGCCGCATCAACTGGTTATTTTGGGCCTGCGAAAATACGCCATGTGATTTTCGATATCAGCTTAGTCTACGTGCTCTCCCAGTTATTCTGGCAATGAAGCAAGTCCCAGAATTTGTCCAGGGGCTACCTATTAAGAAGTTTTTCTTCCACAAGGATATTCGGCGCAGCAGAAACGTTATTGGCCTTTATGAGGTGGACAAATATGATCTCCCAGGCCCCGGTGGCGGCACATGTGGTACAGTATCTCACTTCAAGTCGAACGGTATCATCAATCAGCAAATAGACGGCCCAAACGATCTCTTTGAGCAGATGCAAATTGCGAGCTTTAATCTGAAAAGAAATCCAGCACGATTACCCGGCAGTAAGCACATCCAGGGTTTAAGACTTATGAGGATCATCACTGACCGGAACAGACATCAAGGAGACTTTAACTTCTCACTGGGCAACTAATTGGGTAAGCATGTAGAGATGTGGCGTAAAAGAAAATTCTAACTTCACACAGGGTGCTCCATACAAGTTTGGCGTATCTCAAGAGTCGCGAGGCTTTGATGAGGCTCCAGAAGTAATCCTCAAAGCCCTCATGCGTTTGAAATGGGCCGCAGAACAAAACATGACCAAAGAAAACGACTTGATTGAGTCTTTCAATGAGTTGCTTGCTGTGGGTTATTTCGAAAGTTCTTCCATGGGTGTAAGTAATTATTCTTATCATTCATCAGCTTAACTAACATGTACAGTTCCACGACGATGGGGAGAAGGAACTTGGCCCTACTGTTGCAACTTTCTCACTTGGTGGTAGCGCTAAGATGGAATTTCGCCCCAAGGCACGCAGCAGTGTCGGCTATTTCAAAGGCGATGATCAAACCAAGGGAATCGGGAATCAAACCAAGAGAATTGGGAATTGTAAGAAATTGGTCATGCTTTCCCTGAATCTCCAGCACGGGGACATCCTTGTTATGCATGGTTGTGAGATTCAAAAGGAATATGAGGTGAGTCTGAGGTGTATAGCTTCTATTTGTTCCAAGCTAACAAATTACATAGCACGCTGTAACATTCGAGGGAAAGCTACGCTTTGCTCTCACCTCACGCTATATGGATCCAGATCGAATGAAAGAAGCCACCGACCGAGAGCACAGTCTCAAGGCTGGTACACTTCCTCCTGGGTCTGAGAGATTTATCTACGATGGCGATATCAATGCGCGCCCACTCAAGAGGAAGAATTTTATCGATCCTACGGCCAATTTGAACACCGCTTTTGATGAACTTCGGAAGGCTGGCGACCTCAGCGCTGAAGGAGAAGAAAACTTCTTGCTGGAACGACTTGCCCGGTGTCAAGCAGCCAAGAAGAAGAAGAATACTGCTGGTACTGAAGCTGAAGGCTCTTTTGCTCAGGCTACTTGGGGCGAATCAGATATGTAGTGAAGGGAGGGATTGAAGATTAGAATGAACCTGTTTTCTCTGGCGCGGCGTTCTTAACTTTCGCATACTGGCGATGATCACGGTTGCTTTTACGATCCTTACGATACATGGCTTGTTACAAAGATACCCGGATATGGATGGTTTTCTTGCGCTGGCATTTGCATGGTCTTCTTGACTTTAATAGTAGAGCGCCTTCCTATCTTAGCTAGCTAAGCTAATAAATAAGCTTCTTATTAGAGAAATAAACGCACACTGCGAGCTTTTATTACGTTCATGCCTTGTGAGAAGTGACCCTGGACATGAGTTAGCTGCGGGCCCTTTCAAAAATGCTGAATGGGGAGCATTTCAATTGAGAGTATCCCGCCACTAGGATAGTGGAAATCCAATGTCCAAATTCGAGGTGCTGATCAGCACATCTGAATGGAAACAACCTGCTCTGAAGAATATTACAGACTGAATGTCCATGATCAAAATAATAATCCAGGAGCCTAATTGATCGAGAATATTCTGCCCCCAGAATCAAAGAAACCCAATGCCCCTTTCTAAAATGCTGAATGGGACGCATTTTCAATAAGAATATCCTGCCCTAGGATAGCAGAAATCCAATATCCATTTTTGAGATGTTGATTGGGAAAGACATCCGTATCTTCAAGGTAATTGCTGTTAATTACAGGCACAGAAACTGGCAAGGTGCAAGGCTAATGGTGCTCGATCTCGGACCCTTGACTCTGTTCTCTTAGGCTCACGTACATTCCAGTTAAGACGTGATACAAGTAGCAACATGTATTCGAGTTCTGGTTTCATCTTCTTCATTAGAATTGCCAGATAGCTTTTCCATAAACTCCACGCTCCGAAATGTTTATGATGAGTTAAAAAGCTCCTACTAACCACCCATGCTCCATAGACTTACACGTGCCGCCGATACATGAACCGATCACGAACGCTTCTTGCCCTGCTTCGCGGTCATTTTCCTGAAAGCCTCCATACCACCAGCACCGATTGGGCGCGAAGAAGGATCCAAGCCCTTGCTAGGATCGAAGTTGCTCTTTGGTGCGATTGTGTAACTGGAATTTCCAGATTCCACTCTCGCCCTGCTACTTCTGATGGGTTGAGCCAAAAGTCGTTCTCTTTCGAGTTCACGTTGGGAAAGACCAGTACGCTGAGAAGCAGGAGCTTGTGAAGATTGAGTACCTGAAGGTCTAAGTGCAAGCTGAGCCGCCCTGTAAACAATTAGCTGACGTATAGCCCACATGACCAGAAATACATACAAGACATCGAAATCTTTCGTCACCACCTTGCGCTTCTTGTAATCATCACTGCGCTTCAAGATTGGTCTTGACCACTCCCCTAATAATCTCTCTGCGATACGCTTGATTCCAATTTCAGGCTTCTTGCTCTTCGTATAGTAAAGCACAACTTTACCAATGCCACTGCTCAACAAAGCCTCTTTTTCGATTGGCAGCTTCACAAGCGCAGCAAAAAGATCTCGCTGGATATTGTATGCTGGCAGACTCCCATCGTTTAAAGGTTCGAGGAAGAACTTGACCGACTGTAAAAAGTTGGTATCTGGATCAACAATCGAGTGTTGTACTGTGTTTCGATTTAAGAGGGCAACCACTTCGGGAAGCATCTTCAGCTTATGAATAGCAGGTTGTCCCTTCTCACGAGCTGTGTTGTCCGCCTCACAAGCTTGTTCCATTCGGATCTTCAGAGCCGCAATCTCATCGTCAAAGGCTTCTTCAAGGTCCTGAATTATGGTTAGCTGATAGAAATTACCTTGCCCTACAGAGTGATACGTACTACTTCATCCTTCTTGCGTCTTCTCTTGTTGGGGTTCTTCAGAGCCTCATCCATAGCCTTGTCTAAAGCCCTTCGACGTCGCTCCTCGGGTGTGAAATTGGCCTCATTCTCCGGAGTTGGTGCTCGACGCTCAGTAGGGCGATCCTTTCTTCTCTCTCCATCACCTCTCGTGGACTTGGACTTCTTGGCCCTCTTCCCATCAAGCACCTCTCCATCTGGATCCTCGTCATCATCTCGTCGTGGACGCTTCTTCTTCTCGCGCTTCGCTTCTTTGGGTTTCTTGCCATCAGCATCTTTGTCGGCCTTCTTCCGCTTGCCTGCCTTCAGAGATCGTGCTATTTCTTCGTCGACGGCGATAGCTGGTCTATTATCATCCAATGCCACCGTTGTTGGATCAAACTCTGCGAATTCGGCTTCATCGACTTCTGACAGCTCGGATTCATTGTCGGATTGGTCGTCGTTGTCTAGGTCGTCCATATCAAGGTCGGGGTTTGCGGTAGGTGCCTCTCGTTCCTCTGAGAGCGCTCTATCGGAATCGTCACCATCATGGATAGGCACTGGAAGTGGAGAGTCGCCTAGGTCTGACATTGTGTGTGATTGAGAGGGTAAGGAGGCAGCAGTCGCAAGAGAGGACCTCAATCGAAATTGGGAGAAGGCTCGAGACCAGAGATAGTTGTGCGGGAATCGCTTCTCGCGGTATCGACTATGCTTGATGAAGGCAGATTCGTCGGGAAGACGTTGTTGTTTGCGTATAGGTAGTGGTCAAGGTTGTCGCTGCCTTTTTGAAGCTTAACATTTCGACACTGTACACGCCAAGACTTTAGTCCCAAACCTTAAATCCGAGGCGCATCCGTGTTTTTGTTTACTTTCTGAATCTTGGATATTCACCCATCCCATCACGAATTCTGCTTTGATAGCGAGAATCGCATAAAAAATAATACTCGGTTGCAAGATGTTTGGCAATCTCCAGTCACAGAAACGTTCGCATGAGAGCCCTATGGATTTCGAATGGCAAACTCAAGGGCCTACTGATCCAAAAACACCATTTCCGCAATACAAGCCACTGCAGGGACAGAAGAAGGGTAAGTGCATTTCTCTGCCTTGTCGGATCTGAAGCTGATTTAAAAATCAGGTGGATTTGAATCGCCAATACCTCCAAGCTCTTTCGTAAATGCAGCGGCTGCACACCCTGCGACACCATTTCGCAATCCCTCGTTCACCACGCCTCGAAAGCCCTTTGAACCAGAGCTATACTCAGAAGTTTCCGGAGCAGAGACATCTCCAGGTGGTAACGCAGATTTGGATGACACGCCAGATCCCCCGAAGACCATCCAAACAATGACGGCGTTCACAGGCGGAAATGCTGTGCGCCAACCAATATTTGGAAGATATGGCAGTGGATTCACGGGGAGCAGTCCAGGGCGTGCAGAGCAGCGGAGAGGCAAGGTTGCTACTTCGATATTGCAGAAGATGAAAAAACGGAAACGATTGGACCGAGACTACGGAATGAGCAGAAATCGCAGAGATGATTCAGATTCAGATTATGACTCGGGAGACTCTCGAGTACAGAGCAGAAAAGGCAAACAACGCAAGAAGGAGACGCAACCAGGCTGGTTCATCTCGATCTTCAACTACATTGAATCACATCCGAATCTACCAAACGTCCTCTCCTATTACGCACAGCTGGCTGTCAACACCTTTATCGCAGGCCTTACCGTATTCGCTGTCTATACCTTCTGGATGACTGTCCGCGCTGACGTCGATAAAGCATCTGACGTCGAGCGTGGCCTTGTTCTCGCTGAAATGGAAAAATGTTCAAAAGATTATATAGACAACAGATGTGGTGTTGCCTCCAGATTACCAGCTCTGGAGGTAGTATGTGACAATTGGGCCCAATGCATGCGTCGAGATCCAGATAGCATCGGGAGAGCAAGAGTGAGCGCGCACACGTTTGCCCAAATCTTCAATAGCTTCATTGAGCCTATAAGCTACAAGGCAATGGTAAGTGTGTCTTTCCCTTTCTTCGGGATATTACTAAAAAAAAAACTCTAGATATTTGTCGTCCTCATAGTCACTGTCTGCATCTTGGTCAACAACCTAGCCTTTGGCATGTTCCGCTCCAAATCACACCAACATATGCCTCCCTCCCAAGCCTTCTTCCCACCACCTTCGCATTCAAATCCAGCAGATTGGCAATGGGGACCTCCACCACAGACACCTCGCCAAAACAACATAGGCTACGACGCCTTTGGACAGACGTATCAAGCTATCATGCCCAGCCAGACGCCCCAGCGGAGCCCAAGCAAAAGCTACCAAAGCCCAAGCAAGGGCAACCGGAGTCCCAGCAAGGGAGATCGTGACTTTTACTGAGAAGACTTTGTACAGCACTTGATTTAGTTTGCTAGGAGGATTTTTAAGGCGCTTTGGTATTGCATGCATGTGTTTTCTCGTTTATTGGATTTTCTGCGCATGGATAGGACAGGGCACGGCATGGTGGGCATGGTATGGGACAAACCGCATTGATTGGGAAGAAACTGTACCAATACACGAGGGAGGAGTACAAGATTATGAATTTCCTGGTACTGCATAGCACAGTATGGTGCAGATTCCCTCAAGCAAGCAATAAGGAGTGAAGAATATACCAACAATTTGAACAGTGATCATGCTTTTTATATGCTTTTTGTGTGCGGATTAGTGGTCAATGATGTACCTGCTTGAGCTCATCGGAACAACACAGGAGGACATGGTAGGTAAGGTAGACATGGAACAGTATGGTATAATAGTTTTTGAGCCACCTACCTATGCATGTGTCTGTGCCTATGCCGATGCCTCTGCCATATAAAGACTCTCCTATCTTCAGCTTATCCTTATGAATCTTCTAATCCCCTTATTCCCTAGTTTGGTTTCTCCTTCTTACCTTTCTTTACGCCTCTTTACCTAGTCTCTCCGTTTATTCTCTCTCTCCCTCCCTCCTCCTATTTCTATATCCCATTTCCTTCCAAGCTACCTCACACACTCTCTCTTTCCCCCTAATCTCCCACCCATGCGTAGCTCAGTATCAACTATCCCCTTATCCACCTCTCCCCCCAATCTTGCCAACTTGCATACCTACCTACCTACCTACCTAGTTACCTTACCTTACCTTACCCATCCACCTCACAGCCTCGCCGACTTAGCTCCTCACCTCACCCAACCCAACCCAACTATAGGTTTATAATTCCCAATAAGCGATCCCCAAGCACACAAGACAACCAGCATGTCTCACTGGCTCAATGGGTCGAGCGTGAGATTCAGGTCAAGGTTGTCTTGGTGTGGATCACCATACACCAGGGTTTCAATTCACGCCATCCCGAACACGAAATACGAATACATACGAACTTCCTTCCTTCCTCCACGCGACTTCAAAATCCTCAACCGATGAGGGTTTCTAAGGGACTCCTTCGGGGGTCCTGGAGTTTTGCTGCAGGTATCTAGGAGTTGGTTTTCCTTTTTCTTTTCTTTTTTTTTGGGCGCGGAGGAGAGTTTGTTTATTTACAATTCGCCTCGCTTAATGGGAGACTCGGTTCGCTTGGTCGACTTTGTTGCTCGAGATGGAGGCCAACTCGAGATCAATTCATGCTCTGTATGCTTTCAGTTTAATCTAGCTATCTACTTTAGCAGGATCCACTCTACACCTTTGTTCCCGTCTCGGTTGTTCGTGTAGTCCTTTCTACATCTATAGCCGCCCCTGCGTCCATGCCACTCATCAGCTATTCTCTTACCTGCTCTACCCTTCACCTATTTCATCCTCACTCTGCCTGATCCTTCAATTCAATTCAATGAGCAGCCTACTACTTGCTTACTCGTATCCTATGATCCAAGTCTCCATCACGGACTCCATGCTCGATTCCTTCTACTTCTCAACTCCCCCTGCTCCTTCCACGCCACTCTCACACTCAAACACAGACTAACCTCCCACCAACCGCCCTAACAACCTCACAATCAAACCGAAAGACACCCATCCTCTAGAGCACGCACAAGCACCTAAGCACCTAAGCACCCAAGCACTCACTCGTTCAAGAAGCACAAGATACAACCACTTGCTTAACAAACAATCAAAATCCATTAAACCGAACCCAATTCTATTCAACCCATCTAACCCAACCCACTGATGATCCATCCATCCATTCATTCAGTCAGTCATTCATTGACTCCTTTTCCCCTTGCCCATCCCATCCTCATCCCCATCCCATATCAAACCCGAGTCGCACATCCAACCCTAGCTATGATGCCAATCTATACCCCATCCCTGTCCTACCCTATGCCATACCACCATGCCATGCCATGCCCACCCCACCCCACCATAAATTGCATGTATGTGATCTGACCCATCAGTCATTTTGACCTTGCATCAAGTTTATGTAAGTATGTATGTAAAGTGTGTGTGTGTGTGTTTGTTTCTTTCTCTCGTTCGTTGGATTCTCTCGTTCTTTCTAAACTTCTCCAATTGCTTTCTTGCACCCCCTCTTCAAACCAGCCAATAACACGTCATATTCACTCATGCCCATGTATCCATCCATCCAACCATGCCCGTCCACCTGCCCTCCATTTCCATCATCCCCCAAATCCCCTGCCCTAACCAACCCATCCGTGAGTGAAGAAGTCGAGAGGTAAAGAGAGTCGTTGGAGGGATAGAAACAAAAAAACGAGTGATGCTAATCCCATTTCCATTCAATCATTGCACAAGAACCCCAACATCACCCATACCAAACGTGTACTCCCCTCTACATGTTGGAGAATCACGCAGCTCACCGCTTCTTAATCTCACTTGCCCATCCCTCAATCCCTTCCCCTTTACTTCCGACCTCAAGCCCATTGATCTTGACGCCCTTCATGCCAACGGTATCCTCTAACCATTCTGCCCCAGCCATGCCACCAGCATTGGCTCTCTTCTCAGGAATTAACTCTAACATTGGTGTCAGGAATTCGGCAACCTTCCTTGCTTCATCTTCCTTGAAATGATATTTCTCCTTGAGCACGTCTGGCAGAGCCCAATGCCGCAGCCGGTGGATGTTGCGGAGTTCGCCTTTCCTATTAAAGATCTCTTGGCTCCACTTGCCGGAGAGACAGAGTGATTTGGGGAAGGGGCCGAGCAGTTCGATGATTTGAGCTATGTGGTCATCGTCTTTGCCGTATTTTGTACCTGATTGGGGATCGAAGAGATAGTCGCCCGTTATTAATTCAAAGACCTGATGAGGTCAGTGTCACTCTGCTTGGCAGAAACGAGCAACATACCATAGCAGCCATACTCCAGACATCCGTGCTTGCACCCCACTTCGATCCTAATATTACCTCGGGAGATCTGTATTGTCTTGTCTGAATATCGTTTGTGAAGTGATGGCTTGTCCAACATGCATTACCCAAATCTGCGATCTTCACTGATATCTTCTCATACCCTGTGCCCTCCTTCTTGTCTTTATCAAGAGAAATTCCGGAGACCTCACGGGTGAGCAAATCGCTACACATGTCAGAATTGCAGCAGCAATAAAGGAAGGGAAACATACGCTGTCTTTTCTCGCTGCTTGTGCTTCTCCTCTTCCTCCCTTTCTGTCCTGGGCGATGAGTCTTTCGAGCCTCCTATTGCACCACTCATTAGGTGGGGCTCCAAAGAGGTAGACGGTTTGTCAATGACGGGAGAATTGTTACCTTCACTCATCATCTGGTTCAAACTTGTGTGGGAGTTTGCTGAGCTCCCTGGAAACCTCATCAATTCGGCGTGGTTAAAGCTGGCATTCAATGGACTGGGTAACGGTTGGCTGCCCGTGATGAGAGTTCGACGCCTTCTCCGTCCATTGGGGTTGTCTTCCTTGCTCTTGGGCTCTTCTTTTACAAAAGTCTTGACAATCTGCTCTACATCGCCAATCTCGATCAAGACGTTCTCCGGCTTCAGATCTGTGTGTATGATGCCGCACTCTCGGTGCAGGTAATCCAGACCCAGGAGGACTTGCTTGGTGATCTGCTTGACGAGGGGCATGGGAATGCCGCGATGATTCCATCGCTTGATCAGACCCAGTAAATTCTCGCCCAGCACTTCAAACACCATGCAGACGTGGGTCCCATTGGGGCCTTTGTGTTCGAAGGAATCTAGCAAGCTCACGACATGTTTCCGTCCAGGGTGGTCAGGTTTGGCACCCACAATCTTATTGAGCAACTTGATTTCGTCTATGGCGGTCTCGGTGTAGTGTGCCGCGGAGCGTACGACCTTCAAGGCGACGTGCTTTTGCGTTACATTGTCCCTCGAGAGCCACACGGTGGAGAAGTGTCCCCAGCCCAGCTTGCGCACCACGGTGTACTTCCCCTCTTTAAAGAGCTCACCGACCTGGACGGGGTGATAGCCGCCCTTGCAGTAGTCTTCAGAATCTTCTTCATCGGCCGTCGTCTCTGCAGCATCCTCTCGCGATGATGCGGAGGATGGGGATCGGTTCATTGTGGTGGTCTTGGTGGAGTTTGTTGCGCCGGTGGATCTGTGCCCGTTGTTATTATTTGTTGTGTTCAGCAGATTCTTGAGCAACGACGACATGTTGTTGATGGTGGGATTGACGAATTGCGATCCAGCTCATTTTGATCGTGCCGGATTTTGGATGGTGCAGGTGAAGGAGGAGGAAAGCGCGCGGTGAGAGAGTTTGGGGCTTGGGATTTGGGTTCGGGGGGTGGCATGTGGAGGGGGACGTATTGATAGGAAATATACGAAAAGGGACTTACCCTGCTGCGGTTTGATTCGATGGGGTGGATGAGGCACTGTCAACGTCCTGCTGCCCTCGGTAGTGATGATGGGCTTCAGCTCCTTCTTGCGCTTCTTGTTCGCATTTCCATTGCCGGCGCTGGCGACCTGCTTTGCCTTCTGGATGGCGGCCTGCTTGATGTGCGAGCCGTTCATGGTTGCGGTTGGCGGGGTTGTTTTTTTCGATTGTTGTGGTCAGGTCAGGCTCGCCTGCTGGGTTGGGGGAAAATTGCAGTCGAGTTTGGAGGGGGAGGGGGCGAGAGAGCGCGAGCGTGACGACGGGGGAGGGAGGATGGAATGCGATGCGATGCGATGCGCGACCTCTGCGGACGGCGATGGAGAGGTGGAAATGCGAAATTCGAACGTCGAAAGTCAAAGGTCGACAGTTCGAGGAGATGAAGGACTGGTTGGCGGGCGGGCTGGCTGGCTGGTTGTATGACGCGCGAGCGGGCGATCCGGTTGTCGCAAAGTTCCTGGCGCTTCTCCTCAACAACCAAACCAAAACACAGGGCCGCAGGTGCAGACCAAGAAATCGCGTCGGGTCGAATCGAGTCGAGTCGAGGCGAGACAGCGACAGAGGCAGAGAGGGAGAGAGGGAGGAGGCCGTGAGGAGGGGAGCGAGGGGAGTGGAGGGGAGGCCGAGATGTGGTAATCACCAAATGCGATAGCGGGGAGTGGCGGCAGATTGCGACGGGTGCCGATGCAGCTACAACGGACGGCGATGGAACTGGAGATAGATGGGGAGGAAGAGGAAGATGGGGATGAAGATGGAGATGGAGATGGAGATGGAAGTGGAATTGTCGACGACGCGACGATACGAGGGAGAGGGAAAATGGAATGGAAGCTGCTTCTACTGCTCGAGCTGGAGCTAGAGCTAGAGCTGGAGCTGCTGCTGCGGCACGGCAGTCGTACGCATTGGAGTCTGTTTCCAATGATGTGATGCGATGGGATGTGATGCGAGATGCTACTAGCTAGCTCAGTAGGCAGGTCCTGTAGCTACCGTACCTGTCTATACCTTATGATTTGCCTTTCGAAGCAGCGCAGGATCGTGTGCGTAGTGCATTGCATTTCATGGTGCCCATTTCTCAACCTGAGCTGAGCTTCCCTTCTAGTGCCCTACAACGGCTTCGGGCACTGCACGGGAGTGTGCCCTCGATGGGGCAACGGGGCCTTGCACTGGGGAGGCTGCAGTGGACGGGGACTGGCACTGGCACTGGCATTGGCACTGGCACTCGGACTGTGAGTGGGAATGCGACTGCGACTAGACCTGGCGGATGTCTCGAGGGTGGAGGGTGGATAGTGGATGCTGGTGGATGCTGGGTAGTGGATGGCGGATAGGAGGCATAATTGGGGCGGATGGCAGGCCATGGCAGGGCGTGGCATGATCCAATCGCCCGCCTTAACTTGGTCGAGAGAGAGAACGTGCGCCGAGAGATGTACTGACCCAGTTCTGGGATCTGGAAGGTAGTGAAAGGAAGGAAGGGATTGCTGATCCGGGGATATGGAACGACAAGAGGGGAAAAGAGACACTCCTAGGAATGCCCATTATCATCATCATCATCGACAGCAACATGAACGTCAACATCATGAAGCTCTCCCTCCATCCTGCATCCTCCATCCGGGGCATGCTTTCGGCTCGTCCCTCCGTCCCTCGTCCCTCATCCCTCCTCTCATCCCTCAGTCAGCAAGAGGGGCAACACATGACATGGGACACAAGAGGGCCCAAGCCTTTCCAATCTTATCTCCAGTCTGGATTCAGCTCGCGCACTCCTCGTCGATATCCATATCGATATATTGACCACCTACCGAAGGGTGACCAGCACCCACCAATCAGACACCTGCTACTGATGAAGTCATTTTTGTGGACAAGGAGATGAACACTCACTCACTCACAGGACTGCTCACCATCTCTCAAGCTGGGCTATACCTCTCTCCCCCTCTGTTTCTCTTCATCCATACCATCGTTACCAGCAATGCACTTCCTGCCATCCAGATTTCCCCGCTCCGAGCCATACTCGTCAAATACACACCACAATGTGGCGACCAAAAGAGGCTGGCTTGTATCAGATGTTTATGTTCAGCTGGCAAGCATTGCAGATGTACCCTTCCCCTGTTGGTGCACCACAACCACCACCACCCGGAGCAGCCGTCCCCTGGAAGATCGCGTAGCCTCACCAAACCAGGCGGCTAGTTGGTCGAGAAAATCTCTCATCATGTCTCATCATCCAGAAACCCATCATGAGTATATGGAAATTTTCCCACGTCCACCTGCCAGCCGCCAGAAAGAAAAACCTGGGCCAGAACGCGCAAGTGCAAAGTATGCACCTCTATCGGTTGACACGTAGAAAGTATAACCATGAGATCTAGGGTCATTTTGTGACGAATGTAGGTAGATCGCTCACGTCCGAGCGCCTGATTGGATCTTGGATGTCTTCCCATCCCAACTGGCTCAAAGGACTCCCAATTGTATCATTTTCTAACCGACTCTCCGACCGACAGCCTCTAAAAATCTTAATGAGATGCGCCTACTCGTGGGAGTTCGAAGATTTCATCTTGGTCTGCGGTATCCACTTCCCCCTCGGTAACTTGCAGGTACAATCATGGCTGCGGATGCGCATGCACGGAATCCTGCAGTGGAAGGAAACCACCCGGTCGGTGCTGTGGTACCAGCGAGGAAATAAATTAATCTCTCCCGGAACGAAATAGAGCTCACATGGAGCTCTGCGGTCTGGCGTTTTAGGGTTCGACTGTGGCAGGTGAAATCGCACACGGGCACCGCACCTCCTGTGTTGCCAGGTCACCCTGCTGGCCCCTCGGTTGTTCTCGCTTGCCGCTTCGGGAGGCTGGAATAGGGGTCTGCAAATGAGGTACCACAGGAAATGATCTTATATTTGCATTCATAGAGAAGAATACCTATCTACGCACGACTAGGTCGATGGATTGAGTTCATCTATCTCTCCTCTTCGTTTGTGGATTCGCCTCACTGAGCATAAGGCAGAATACAAAATTCGTCAACAGTGCTTGTAATTCCAAACCCTCAAGAATCAAGTATCGCCGTCGTTGAGACTTCACTTCCCTTCCACTTCCCTTTCAACTTCAACTCTTCACATCTCCTTCCCTCCAACCCCTAATCCCCATCCTCTCCATCCCCTTCTCAAGCCCACGAACCCCTGCTCCTTCCCCAACACACCCACGTTATCTTCCTGCCCTCTCAAATCTGCACTCTCCAACCCCCAGAGCCCAAACTGAACGATGTGATCCAGCGCCCACCGCAGATCTCCCGGCACCACATCGTGATACCGCTCTGCCCCAGTCTCTGCATCCCGACTCCAGCTCAGCACGAGCATATTCCCATGTACACCTCCCCCGGCCGGCACGTCTCTATCAGACACCTCAGATCTGCGCAGGAGAGCCTCCAAACACTTGTTCCTCCCTCTATCTTCTTCTCCCTTTCCCTTCCCCTCTCTATCACCCTCTCCTTGCAGCTCAGAAGACATCCTACTCCCCATAAACACCTCCTGCGCCCTCCCCCTCACAACCCACGACCTCACTTCCCACCCCTCCATCCCGTCCTCCCAAAAAACCGCACCACCTCCCCCGCCTCCAACCCCGAGAACACACCCCGCTCCACAGTCCCAACCCACACAAACTCCACCTCCTCCGCATCCCACGGCAGCAAGAGCGCCAACTTGCGCTGTACAACCCCATCCCCATCCCCATCCCGTTCTCCATGTCGTAACCCGTCTCGAGGCTGCAAACCCAAGAACTCATCGTACTTGCCGCAGACCAGCGCGTGGAGAGCTGCATCCTGCCCTTGGCATGAAGCGCTGGAGTAGAAGATTGAGGCGCACGAGGGTGTAGGTTTTCGCGCTGCTTTGATTCTGGATCTGGTTGTTTTGGTGCTTGGTGCTTTCGATTCGCTGGCTGCTTGGGAGTTGGCTGCTTGCACCTCGACTTGACCTTGGAGATTCTCAGCTACATTTGGTTGTGTGGGTGATGTAGTTACTTGAGCTGGCTCTGTGGCTGCAGGGCGCGTGCCTGTCTCAGTTGATGATCTCGTTGCTTGCGGCGACTCCTCGATCGTGTTGAGTGCCGGCTCAAGCTGGCGATTCGTCTTTCGAGGGTGTGCCATTTTCGTGTCGAGCTTGATTGCGTTTGAAGTTTGCTTTGAGCGAGTCTGAGAATCGGTTGTACGCAATAGAAATACACACAAGATGTTATTAGTTCCTGGTCGATATCAGCGGCGATCGTTCTGTTGATATAGGTGAGTTTTTGATGTCTGGATGGATTGCAAGAGCACAGGCCAAGGGAATCAAAGATTGATGGAGAGGATAGATGAACCAGCAGCAGCTATAGAGTGGTGAAAGCTAAAGGTTTTGGAGAACTAAAAAGCCGGTGTGGAATTCGAAGTGGCGCAGAAATTTTGATTATTGTCCTCATTCAAAGAGACGGAATCGAAATTTTGGTAGGCTACATCTAAGCGAAAACCAACCCCTTTTCTATACTCAGATAATGGAAGCTTGGATCTTTAAAGCCTTAGTTGGCTTGGGAAGCCCACAATATAAAAGCTATCACGCGGTATACTTTTGTCCCTATTCAGTAAGCGAGAACAGTGTCCTTCGAGGGGTTTGGAAACTCATAATTCTCTGAAGAAACTACGATGGAACTGATAAAAGTCAGCTCCAGAAAGTTCTTTGGATGTTCTTGAGATACTACGCACGATTTGGTGCGAAGTTCTGAGCTATAACGTTGGAGAAAGCTGCGTGCTTGTTTCACACGGGCTTTTCATAAGCCACTTGGAAGAAGTGTCCGACTGCGGTTTGAAATTTGGTATTTGGTCAAGTCAGAATCTTTGAAAATTTCCTTTCATTTAGCTTAGCAATGCTGAACCTGAAGAGCCCATAATCTAGTTGTACAGTCACAGATCGCTTTAGCTACTACACAGACCCGCTCGACAAAATTATAGCCCCATTGGTCATTCTCGTCTTGAACATCTCATCCAACATTGTCATCGGCTTCACCTTAATCAGCAGTCTCCTGGGCAGTCTCCTTATCATCACCGTGCTCGTTTTTTTCTCCTCCTTTGGAATCGTCATCATTCTGCCTTTCAGGTTCCTCATCCTCAATCTCATTGTCCGTGTCGCCACTGGCAATGTATAGACCATCAGAAAGTTGAGAAAATTGACCAGTCCAATCACCACGAAGTGGTCCAACATATGCCCAGCTATTATCTCCACTCTTTATTTTCTCTACCCTCAGCAAGTCCATATGTTCCTCGAACTTCTTGGATTGAAAATGGTCGACCAGAAATTGCTCACGCCACTTCGTACTCATCAACTCTCCGTTTCCTTCCATGACCGTTTCAATATCACGGAGATAAGAAACCAGGCCCTCAACTTGGAGTGTGGTGATGTCTTCAAAGTTGGAAAGGGCAACAAGTACTGAGTGTTCGACACTTGTGTCCCAACCATTCATAGGACAAACCCAATCAAAACCCGTAGTCTCCGCTTTGATCATCAATAGATTGGCAACATGATTCTTGCATGGATCGAAGCTCATGCCTTTCTTGATATTCCTGGCCCACAATGGACTAAAACTGAGTTCTTTGACAACCACAGGAATATCCATGTGGTGGCAAATTGGTGACTTGTTGGCTGGATCCTTGTTGAAGATTTCATGTAAGCGGTGCAGAGCAACTTCGCGGTATTTCTTCTTGCCCAAATAGTGCATATCACCAGTGCAGCTAATAATTACTCCCTTGACCCACTCATCCTCTTCTCGAAGGAAGTATGGGTTGGGCTCGTCGGACTCGAAAATATTATTATTACAGCTGTAATAATAGAAGCCGTGACGAAGATCTGCAGGTGTGGCATCCTGGTATGTGATTATTTCGGCGCCATTCTGGTCGTTGGAACAGATAACGCTGGTGATAACGTTGTTACCACAGGCAACAGATGCTTCAAAGGTCGAAAGAGAACGATCAACGCTTTCGTAACCTTGATTGAGCGTATTAACACACAGATTTGCTGGCTCTTGATCATGACCAAAGCAATGCATACCCATCCAAATTTCGATCCCTCGACCGAAGCGATCTTGGAAGGCAGCTTCTCCGTTGGATCCCAGCTGGGGGTTGAGGTAGTCTCGAACACCGGTATTGACCTCTTGATATGCTGGTTCTTCGTCGCTCTCTTTTGCACTTCGACACTTCAGCCAGATGAGTTCAGGTTCAGTCTTCGTAACAGGGAGGAGGATGGCAACAATGTGACGAAACCCAAGGTCAGTTACAGAACCATCTTTTCCAGGCTCATGAGCGGGTCGAGTTCCGAGAAATGGGATGAACTTCTTGCATAGTAGCCGGTGCAATGGTCGATCTGCCTTTTGGCACTTTGTTGAGCAGTAGTATGCACCCTTGCAGTCACTGCATCGCGTCTTTGTGACATTACCACACATGATGCATCTGTTCAAGTCCATCTTAAGATTGATTACGATGATCTTTGTTTAGGGGTTGTTGCGATATAAGGCAGACGGCTGAAACTGAAGTAAATTAGTTGCGTGGGTTGATGAAGAACTGCCAGAACTTCTATCATGAGATTTGAAGCGAAGTTGCTGAGATGAAGGTTAACTGACTGGAAGCTCTGCCTCTGGTCTGAGTTTGGAGAGATCCAATATCGAGATCGGTTAGGAAGGAACCATCGGGGGGAAGTCACCTCTCTACGAAAATAAAGGGACGAAGTTTCGGAACGCTTCAAGGTGCTGGATCGAGGCGCGAAAAGAAGAAAGTTTACTCGAGACTGCAAGCAATCACAGTCTCTGGTTGAAAGAGAGCAAGCAATTGCAAAAAAATCGTTTTGTGTTGCGAGGAAGGTAACAACAGGTGCTATGAAGTTCGCAGGAAGAAGATTGGACGCACTCGAAGAACAGATTTGCGAAAAGTGAGTGGTAGAGCGAACGAGTTTACCTTTCCAGGCCGGAGTTTTTCTAACAAGATTATCATGTTGTCGGTCTATAACAACTATTATTCCATTATTCTACCTGGTACCCCACAGGCAACATCAAATCATAATTATTACCGGGGTAAGAAAACTCTGGCCTGGGCAACAAAGCTGCGCATTATTTTCGCCCAACTATGGGTTTGTAAAATTATAAATAAGTATTTTCCTAAATAAATTCAAAGCAATAAGTAATATGACTTCTATTTGCATGTTTGAATTGTTTGTATTAAACATCTCCTGCATTCTGAACAGTTTTTGCAGGCGCCCTTTGAGGACCTTCAGAATTTATCCTATAGTAGAAATTGTCCAACAACAACGAAACCTCACCGATTCGGCTAGTAACACTGGTAACTGTGAAGCTAAGTTTTGTCAACTCCACAAAATCAAGTCCAGCAGCGGCGAAAGAACGCCGACCAGCAAAGGCCACCGTCTTTTGCACAGTATCACCACTGCTAGTAACACCTTCAAAAGCAACACTGCACGGAACGGGCAAGATGAAGCCGAGGATATTTTTAGCGCAGGCAAAGTAGATGGAAGTAACGTCGAAAGACGATGCGAGGCCCGAAGCACCGAACGATCCTGCTGGACTGTTGGCGGTGATACTGGGAGAGAGAAGAACGTTGGGCGAGGTCGGGGCATTGAGGATCTGAAAGAGTCCGGTACCGAGCTTGAGCACGCGAAACTCGCTAGAGTAATCGATATTCATGATTGGATTGGGCGGCAGGGGCTGCCCAACGCCTCTGAACCCTGAGCTCAAGAATGCTGCCCTAGATGAAGCAAGATCGTCGTACTGGATTGGAGTCAACAATGAGGGTTTCCCAACTTGATAACTGCGAGAACTCACCCCGGCGCCTGTTTCGGAGGCTACTCTGGCGACTGCCCGGGCATTCACTGCGGCAGCAAGAGCAAGGAGGTATATGGATTTCATGACTAGCTGGTGGAAGAATTGTTGGTTGCAAGGTTGAAACTGCACTTGAGGTGTTGATGACTATCAGATTGCCGTCAATCAGGTAGCTGGGAACCTCAATCGCTCTATATACTTTACATACTTAGAGATATTGGAACAGTGCACACCTTGGCAACGGATTTCTCCCTTGAATGGTATGTATGTATCACATTCTAGTTGAATGATGTGAATTGTGACCGGAGTCAGCAGCCACTCGGCAGCTGTGTGTGCAGTGACTTTTCTCTTTTGGTTTAGATGATCGAAACTCAAAATTAAGTGGAGATCAAAAGTCTAATTCCTCTCCTGGGATGGAGAGCAAGACACCCTCACCTACTTCAGCCAATTGAAAATCCGGGGTCTGGTCAATTCCAAAGACATGAATTGTGGATTCCAGAACCTTAAAAGTTTTATTGGGAATCAGTCTACTGACGACACCCCTTATGGCTTGCTCCCGAAAGTCAATACTTGAAATATTGACTTGATTGCTCAGTATATGAACCGTTCCCCTCGTAAACTTAGCAAGTTATTGAATTTTGATGGGTGGAAGCTTGAAGTTGCGAGAAGTATCTCAACGCTACAGCGTTGTCACAGCTGAAGAGCCTGTTACTCGTTGCCGGCCTTTGATGTTACCCAGCTATGAGGATTAGCGTTGATTGATGGTCATTTTCTCCAGCTTGAGAGACTGGTCATTGCCAAAGCGCATGCTTCCGATATGATTCTTGCAGCAGGTCTGCTGGGAAACATTCCACTTCGTGAACTATTCGGTTCAAAGTAAGCGTCTTGTTCAATCACGTTCCCCAACAAATTGTAGTTGATCAGGAACGATTAGCAAATCTTTGTTTTAGGATTGGACTGTGCGCGCCGCTATTGGATTGAACCCAATATCTTTCGTTGTGTCCAAGGTTTCTTGACTGGGACGAGCACGGTCAGGTTTGCCTCCTTTTTGGAGCTGTTGTCATCACCGCTACAGCATCATTCCCAAATCTTAGTCGTTCATTGACATAGTAAGTTAGCCCTTGCGAACTTAACTACTGTCAATAGATGTACACAGCTCAAAGGATGCCTCGGAGCTGGTGAAGTCCTTTTTGAACCCTGCTCCCATCTACCCAGGTATCTCATAGGATGTGTTGCTCCACCCCAAAGACCCCACCAGCAACCTTGACCGACACCTCACATGGTAGATCCTGCATAGTTGCTGTGAACAATCCCTAGATCACAAACGCGGAGGGTGTGGCAACCTCCTGCGACGTATTTGGATCAGGCCTTGGAATTGAAAGAGCTTGCGGATCCGCAAGCTCTGGTCTTAACCACCACGACTCCGAAACACTATACTGCGGCGATTTTTTCTGAATATCTGGTGGAATCAACTACTTGAAGAATGCCATTCTTCAGTGGAGCAATGGAACAGTGAGTAGGTATCTATGGGACCGATTCTATTCCCTACCGGTGCTTAAATAGCACCTTGCTGTGGGCCTCGATCACAGCCATTCTTTTTGACTTTGTTCAGGCTTCCGTCCATACACAACAATGCTTTTCACCAACCCATCAGCAAACGGCTTTTGCAACGCAATTGAAAAGGATAACCTACAATTCCCAATACGAGTGATGCTCCAAATTTTTGATGTCTCTCCTGACATCAACTAGATATCGCTCCGTCTTATCCTGACTCCAGCCAAAAGCTTTCGAAAACAATCTCAAGCTCATACCAGATAGTCCTGACAGCAAATTACGCTGTTCAAAGGCTCCAATAAGCCTCAGTCGCTTATCACTAGGCCATGGGGAAGATGGCATCTTATATCTCTGCTCAATCACATCCACGAATCCGGCAGCCTCAAGATCAGACTTCCAGCTCTTGAAAGCAGAGAGCGAGACGGCGATTTTAGCTGAAGCTTCGAGTCCGAGTTTGCTGAAAGCCATTAAACCGCTATCTTCAGGTGTGCTCCCATCATCGCACTTAAGCTCCGGACTAGCAGTTTGGAACTCTACGAAACCTCCAGGTCTTGTATGCCTTGGAAGGAGAGTCAGCATGAGCTTAAAACTGAGAGAGGTAACTTGCTCGTAACATTGTCTGGCAAGTTTCGGCCAGTCCCGAACAGATAGCATGAGCGATCTTGCATGAATCAAATCAAAGCTGTTTTTGGTCCACGTCCACGACATCTCGATGTCTTCTATCTCAAATACACAATTTGGAGGTAGCCTTGGAAAAGAAAGTTAGTTGACTCTTCATAACTCTTTCAGCGACAGAATGTGTACTTACCAGTTCGGTTGAACAGGTGCTAGATCCGCGCCTCTGACCTGACGAATATCAGGATTTGATCAACAATGTAGGCAAAGAACAAACCTCAGCGGAAGGGAACTCATCAGCCACATCGATAGCCCAGATCCCTTGGTGTTTTGTTAGTTTTCAACCCAAAGGAGTGGTGTCATTATCATACCAGTCCCTGTACCGAGATCAAGGATCCTTTGCGGGTGTGGATCTATTGGAGCAAGAAACAGTCTTTTATCCAAAACTATCAAGATTTTGGCATGATTCATGTCAATTCTTTCGAGCTCCTGCTCATCAATTGGCATCCCATATTCTGCGCGAATCATCAATTCACGCGAAAATCTCAAAAGATAATAATCGACGCACCGTGTGACCCATAACTGGGATATGTCCTTCCGTACTCTTGGACGCCTCTCAATATCTCGGACGACAGCGTCTCTGCAATACTGCTGGAACTAGATTGGTGAGTATTCCCCGTCACGAAAACGCAAGAGCCATACCTATTGAACTCAAAAGCAGAGTCTCCATCAGAATGCTGTATTGGATCTTAGTTGCCGTTGGAGCCTTCGACACCTAAAATCTTGAATGAGTACGTACGTCAAATCCTTCGGCATCAGCCTGTGCGGAGGATACTGCCATCTTCAAAGACGATATTATCGCATGTATTCTCTTCAGGTCCCAGCCACAAGTTGCAGCAAATAGATACGTACTCTCAAGAAACAAGCTTTCAGAAACAGGATCATGGTTGTTAAGCTATCGTCTTCGCGGTCGCACCCGTCATGAAGCACACTCTCGGCCCGCTACCTGGATCAAGACACAATTCGGTCCATTTGTCCCTGCCAAAGAGGAATGCGTGCATACTGTGCCGCCAGCCTGCAGCCGGAGTCCTGAAACGCCGAGAGATATGGAGGGGTATGAGGTACCTTACTTCCGTATTCTTTGCTAACCCCACCAAAGTCCCAGTCCACTATCAGGCATCTTATGAGAACTAAAGACCAAAGAGCTTGCTAACTTCTGAGCATAGTAACAATGGCATTTTCTAAAGCCGAATTCCTAAAGGATGCCGACACATTCATCGCTGACGCGAGAACCTTTGAGGAGGATGACCTCGCAGGTCGCATGGATCTCTTGAGGAAACTGGAACTCTTGAAACATAAGTTGGAGCGGCCGATGGACAAAATGCTAAACCAGTGGACAACTGTATATGATTTCGAAGATCTTCTGATGAGTTATATCTGATTGTTTTGCGTAGATAAACGTTATCGCCGCCTTGAACGTCATGGTAGAAATGGAAATCTTCGAGAAAATGCCCCTCCAAGCCGAGATCACTGCGCAAGACTTGTCAACACTAACAGGTCTTGGGAAAGACGTGATTTCTCGATTAATGAGAATAATCGTAGCCGCTGGCATCATTACAGCAACAGGAGAAGATACTTACGTTCATACTCCTGCATCCCGTGAATATCTTCGAAACCATTCAGCAGACTTCTTTCGAATGTGGTGAGCACGGATATTTTGGCATCATAGAGATGTTATGGCAAGCTAATTCACGCAGCACTTCTATGGTCCCAACATATCTCACTTTGCCTCAGTATTTTGCAACTCATGAACCCAGTGACTTGTATCAGCCAACCAAAACACCTTTCTCGTGCGCCTACAACAGCGAAGGTAAGACGTTCTACGAAGTGCTTCGCGATAATCCGGAGGATGGCGCCAGATTTGGTCGTGCAATGAAACTGCAAGAGCCATTCCTCCCTACACTTGGCATGTTCCCATTCTCGTCCTTGAAAGAAGAGGTTAAAGCTGAGAGTGAGCGACCATTCATGGTAGATATCGGTGGCGGAAGAGGACATATGCTGGAAATCATTCATAAGGAGACCGGAGGTGGCTACGGTGCGAGGATGATCCTCCAAGACAGGCCCGAGGTCATCGATACCCTTTTGCCTGATGAGGTTCCTGGGATCGAGAGAATGGCGTATGACTTCTTCACCCCTCAACCAATCAAGAGTAAGCTTCCCAAAATATCAGAGCCGCTCAAGGCTGACTATGCAGATGCTCACATCTACTACTTGCGCCGAATTCTGCATAACTATCAAGACGAACTTTGTGTTCAGATCTTGAAAAACGTGGCTCTGGCTATGGGACCCAAATCTCGAGTGATGATAGGCGAAGTCGTTCTACCTTCAAAGGTTGTAGTTGCTGGTGAGATGACTGGATACTGGAAAGACATGGTGATGCTTGTCATTGGCGGTAAAGAGCGGTCAGCGACTGAGTTTGAAAAGTTGCTGGATGGTGCTGGGCTGGATCTTGTCAAGGTGTGGCCTTTCAAGACTGGAGAGCAAGCTGTAGTTGAAGCAAGACTTAAGAGAATCTGAAGGTGTGCGTTTTCTATGAAGATTTTGAGGGATTGGATTTGTTTCAGACACTTCTCCATTAATCAAATCCTAACAAATGAGAATGACTTTCTAGATGGAATTCGGAACTGTCACCGCAGGCTTGAGCTCGTCTAAGCGGAGAACCTCGGCGTCGGAGAAGGCAAAGTGCCCACAGGCTTTCAACAGGTGAACCAGAATTCATCAGAGCCATTTCACAGACAGAGGTATTTGGACGACCTAGCCAGTTATCTTCATGTTTGTTCGGGGGCTTTAGACTGTGCCAACTGAAGCACCTCAACTCTGGCAATATTTTCCGGAGTGCTCACTCGAGCTCATCAGATACATCAAGGTGCAGTAATTCCGTGGCGTGTACGCTTGAATACGGGAACAAATCTTTATCTTTGGCTATGAACTTGGCGTGAAGTTGGGCACTGGGCCACTACATGCCTGGGACGAAGATGTCAACGTGAGCAGAAGGTAGACACTCGAGAGCTGGAATCCGAAGTAGTATGTTCTTAGCCTCATCTACGCCGTAGAATAATTGATGAAGAACTTGGGCAACTTGATAGACTGAGGATGCGATTGTGAAGACTGGAGCTTCAGCGAATTTCTCGGACAGTGACTGAGCCCTACATGAGGTGGGTGGCCAATACAGTAGACATTGCCTATTCGTCCAGGCGCACTTCAGCAAAGATTGTTCAAAATGAACAAGAAGATACCTAAGGTAGGCAATAATCCCTCGTTCTTGTAGAAACGCGACATCCAGGACTTCTCAGAATAAGGTATCCAGAAAATCACGTGGTTTTGTTGCACGTCGGCATTTCCTGTCACATATTCTTCACCCGGAAAGTCGAGATTTACGAAATTTTTAACGCAAGGCAAAATTGATCAGTTGCCCGCGCATTTCTCGATGCTCAAGCCCGGAGCTATGGCTTCAGTACAGCGTCAATATTTCATTGGAAGCCGATGCTGTATCTTCTCCATCTAGCCGATGGCTTGCGGAAATGCGTAGCAGATAGCCTCCGAATTGCACAGAATGGCCTGTTCATGGTGGGGGAAGTCAGCTATCAAACACTCTGATACGCTGCACATATCGTCTTTTCCCCCATTGATTCTTAGCTGGCTTATTATCTGGTCGAATGCTTAAAGAGAGCAGCTTGGAGACCTGCAAGTATGAGATTGTACGCCATTGCTGAGCATGTACGGGGCGGCATTTCGGCTGCCCCGCGTCCGTTCTGACGAGAACTCTTCATGAAAATCGAGTTGCTTACCGACTCACATATATCTCATACAAAACTTCCTGAACTCTTGAGGACATAGGGTGGCTGTCATGGAGGTTTCCCGCATCGCCCTAGTGCTCACAGTATCACTTTCAACCTACCTGACAGTCCGCTGCCATACGCCTCCCAACCCAAACCCAACTGTCTCTACCTCACAGTCTGGACCTAAGGACAGACTGCACGTTATTGTTGGCCCCAATTATCTACTTTTCCGGCATATTTTGATGGTATCTTTCTGCGCCTACCATGGATCTGTAGTTATCTTCTACCCTTTCACATCAACGTCTGCCATTTCTACAACATTGGCGACAATATGTCCCAGTTACGAGAACCTCAATCCGGACTACTTCACTTGGTCCATACGATCGGTTACTTGCTTGAGCATGATACTGATCTTCACGTCAGTCAGACTTCTCGCCTTCGCCCAGCTTGGCTCGTCGTTCACCTTCAAGCTAGCTCGTCCGCCAGTCTTGAAGACTACCGGGCTGTACGCATATGTCCAGCATCCATCCTACACCGCGAACTCGCTCCTCGTCGCTTTCAATATTTTCCTCTTCTTCCAGCCAGACGGCGTGATGGGATGCTGGATGTCTGAGAATGCGGTCAAAAGCTTTTGGTGGAGTGTGGTAGGGTGGACACTAGCAATTATGGGGCCCGTGGCAATGAATATGCGAGTGCGAGACGAGGAACGGATGCTGAAGGAAACTTTCGGGGAGAAGTGGGAGATTTGGCATAGGAAGACGAAAAGGTTCGTCCCATGGGTATTCTAGGCGGTGGGAGGGATTTGAATCCAAAAAGGTGTTTTTAATGCAGTAGACGGCTTACAAGCCGACGGAGATACATTGAGGAGGGACATATGTGGGAGGCGGGATCTGCTAAGCGTTCTGGGCCATGATGAACTTTATGCTATAGGAATTGGAGAGTGAGGTGGTGGAGCTGGTGAGGTTCTTTTCTAGGTAGACGTGAATACCTTATGCTCAGGCTCCCTTAGCCCCACTAGTATCAGATACAAAGCTCGTTCTCAGCTGCCGTGTGTGCCGCAATTCTTATCTTTTCACGACTGCATCTCAAGATTGATGAATCGCTTTCGAAAGGTGTCTGATTGAATTATACATCTACAATGAGTTCTCATCTCTAATGATTTCTCCCAATAGATTTTTGAGCTCCCGTATGACACCTCAGTGAGGGGGCTGAATCTGTGGCCAGGCCAACGAGCGTTCATCAGGCTGCCCTTCGAAACGACTCTCCAGACTAGAAATTCCTGTTGCTGAGATTCTATGCATCAATAAAATGGCTAGTTACTTTGCGGCGAACCAGAAGCATGGCACTGGGCTGGGAAATACATATCCTACCCTAGCAAATGATCTCTCACCTTCATTGTGCAACAATTGCAAGGAAATGATCAAGGCTATCGAAGATCTTGGGCCTTCGAAGTTTTTGTACGGGGAGAAGACACCATTTTGGACGACTTCTTCGCCTCCAAAACCTCTAGAATGTGTTCTGTGTGCGCATATCCGAGCAAAACTACCTGATGCGGCAGAAAAGTTGATGCGCAAGCACGAGGCACGCTGCTCCAGCCGTCTTCACTTCAAACGACCCAAACCCGCTGTCATTACTTACTCTGTACGGAAAGCACCAACACTTGGTAAAGGCAAGCACAATGGGTTTGAGCTGTCCTGGGATTGTCGTTTTTTCGATGGTAGATCTCCAATTGAGATACCTTTGGAACTCAACTTCATGGACCCTAGGGGAGGCCTGTGTAAGCAGAGATACTCTGAACACATAGCCAAGCTAACACAGCCAAGTTCCAGATCTAGTGTTCCATTTTAAGAGGCCTTGCGATGAAATCGGTGTCTCAACGTCGTCGCCACAGACCTGGCACACTGCAAATCAATGGCTGAAGGAGTGCTCAGCAAGGCACATGTCATGCAGGCTTTCAAAGTTTTGCCCGACCAGGCTGATTGATGTCGGGCTCAATGAAAACTCGGTGATCCAGCTTCGAGAAAACCTGGATATCCCATTTGACGCAACATATGTGACGTTGAGTCACTGCTGGGCCGGTTCCATTCCGATCAAGGCACAGCTACTGCAAGAGAACCATTACTCTCTGCGAGAGCGTATAGACATTGCCAATCTCCCAAAGACGTTCACAGATGCAATCACTGCAACCAGAAAGCTTGGTCTACGGTATCTATGGATCGACTCTCTTTGCATTTTGCAAAATTCTATTGGGGATTGGAGTCATGAATCCAGGGTCATGGGAGACATCTACTCCAATGGCTACTGTAACTTGGCTGCAACAGATTCTCCGGATAGTGCGGGTGGCCTCTTCCGACAGCGCAACCCTTTCGTCGCCCAAAATTGGTCAGTGAACATTGCAATGCATGGAACATTGCTCCCATTCTATCTGGTGGACTATGAACTATGGGATCGTGCCGTTTATGGAGCTAAACTGAATGGCCGTGGTTGGGTCTATCAGGAGAGATTTCTAAGTCCACGTACAATACATTTCGGCCGAGACCAATTGTTTTGGGAGTGCCGAGAAAGGACGGCATGCGAGCTCTATCCTGGTCTTGACAGTTATCAGATTGGGGGCACCACGCCTTGGCCGAAGGTCAACCTTGAGGGTGGTCGAACTAGTGCGCGATTTCTCGAGGCTTGGAGGTCAATCGTTGAAGTATACAGTGGCACATACTTGACAAGGTCGACTGATAAACTTATCGCCATTTCGGGACTAGCTACTCGTGTATGGAAGAGCGTCCCGACGATTACTGTGCAGGACTCTGGAGACAAGGATTGGAGGATCATCTGATATGGCGCAGACAATCAAGCCCAGTCTCCACGATCTCATTCAACTACGATATGCGTAAAAATCACAAGTCATCCAACGACTTCGTGGCGCCAAGCTGGTCTTGGGCTTCACTTGAACATGCCGTTGAATTTGCCTCTGAGACTGGCAAGACCGACTCTTTTTATTCCGATGTAGACTCTAATATGTTCCAGATCGACAGAATTGAGGTTGATCTGGAAGATTCTGCGAGTCCATTTGGTGCGGTCAAAAGTGGTTCTCTCAATGTCAGTTGTCGATTAGGACGAGTTGAACTTGATACGACGTCCCCAGAGCAAATGAAAGAAGTCACGAAGATGCTACTTAACGACTTTCGAGGTGTATATGCACCCACCAATAAAAGTGACGAGGAGAATATTGCGAAAATGGAGAGGAGATATCGCGACCTGATCGACAACTGGGAACAAGAAGGCATTAACGAGCTATATTTTTTACCGACAAAATACCATCCGCTCAGGAGAAGATCCCTTTCCGGCAGAGAAAGTCGCGCGATTGTATATCAAGGCCTAGTGTTACGAAAGGTTGCTGGAACCAGAAATGTGTTCAGCCGAGTCGGCGTTTTTGACTTCAAATACTGTGTTTACGAGTTCTACGCCTGGTGGATAAAGCTGTTCGATGATTTCGATCAAAATCGAGATAGCAGCGATCTGGAATACGTTGGTAATGCTGCAGCCGGGTTTACTTACCAGATCGTCATCGTGTAGGAGCTCGTTCACAACCAGCATAAAGAATTAGAGAATTAGCTTGGGAATACGCATTTGAGGATGTTTACACCTCTATGAACTATCTACCAGCACGCTAGACAGTACAATAGAAAGCCAAATTACCCATGTATACGGATGTGCCACTTCTGTGACCCTGCCTAGAGATTCCGAGCTCAAGGTTGATGAAAAGAGCTACTCCGTGCGTCCCTGATCTGAATGACAGGGTAGCTATGAACAATGTTCGAGTCGCATGTGAAACAAAACAGCGACCAAGATCCCACGGGGAGGAAGGATTCTGGCCGTCTTACAGCCTTGTCAAATACAAACCCAAGACTGACTTTGTGATCCTTTGTGAAGAGACCCAATCTTCAAGCGTTTACAAATGCAATATCGGTTGGTGGGTAACACAAAAGGCCGCTGTGTTTAAAGTCTGGAAGTCTGCCAAGGAGGAAGGATTCCCGTGCAATCCACGCCAATAGCCTTGCGATGCAAGAAAGTGCACTCCAAACTTCAGGCTAAACATTCACAAGGCTTCCTTCAGCAGTTGCATGTGCGATCGGTATGGAGAAATTGGTGCAAATGACAAGTCATCGCAGCCGTTGGTCAGCAATTCCAGCACCGCAATTTCTGGGTCTGCGTGGGTTGGTGGGACTAGGCTGAGACCTCATGTCTCTGCGGCCAGCACCCTTTTTGTTAGCAAACAACCCCACGTCTCTCTGCGGCCTATTCAAAGTTGATTCGAACGCCGTGAACTTTTGGATAGCTCCCAAAACTTCTCGGACAAGCTAAATTGACGGCTTGGTTTAGGGTGTCATGCAAAACGTTTCCAGAACATCTTCAATTCATGACTACAATCTTCCTCTGGGGTTCCAAAGCCTGCTGCCCGAGCCGTGTCTCTACTGAGCCTCATCGAAAGTATTTTGACAAGGTTCAAGATCAACCGGGCGGGGTTCAAGCCAATCAGGCAGATGAAAATGCGACCTTCCTCGAGCTGAAAAAAACTCATCCAAATGCGGATAATACCCTGCGCCATCGGGACCGCGAGGCTGCAAACCAGCCAACGACCTTCACCGATGACAAGGCTCGCTCCCCACAAAGCACAGCCGCGAGAACGCCATTTATTGTCAAGTCACTCAGAAGAAAAGTGATGGTGATGGTGGCGTTTTGGAGGATCACCTCTTGCCCTTGGCCATGCACGTCTTGCTCGAGTGACCAATGTCGCGACGTTTAAGGCTGGCGAGGTGAGACATGCGTTGGTTGCTGCAGCATGTGTATATTACATATTGTGTGAAGGGTCCCTCGCGATTTTTGTTTCTTTGCTTGCATTTAGGTCGTGTTATTGATTTTAATTGCGCGACAATGCCCTCGAATCGATCAGCAATAATGCCAATCATATTCGCAGCTCTGTGCCTCATCCAGGCGATAGTAGTTCGAGCAGATGCTGTAGCAGGCTTTCCGACAGGAATTGTTGTGCATGCAGCCGCAGCAGTTCCTAATGGATGCAGTACGTTCTAATGCTATTTCAATTTCTATCTTCCTCAGTTTGCGACTTCAGCAAGATGCAGCAGAATCCCTCGACGGGTCCAGCCAGGCTGACCATATTCAACAGGCCAATTTGCCAACCTCATCACTGCCTGCGAGTCTGCAACCGTGGGATTTGACGATCTCCCTGGCTCAAAGCAAGCATCATGTATTTGCTACAGTGGAACTTCCTGGTTTCCCAACTATTTTGATGGAGCAGTTCATGAGTGCGTAGTCTGGGCAAAGACTGCAGATCCAACAGACTATTCAGACCTACTAGCCCTCGAATCCTTCTGTACCCATCAAGGCAATGTAGCTGCCCCGAAGACAACAACTGCAATTACCACAGGCCCAACAGCAGGACCCACCGCAGCCCCTACAGTCACCGGCAGCGTGACAGGAGGTGGTGGTGGGGTCACAGCTTGCAGGTCGGTCACGTCAGCGATCTCCTCTTGCGAGGCTGCCACTTCTGGCTTCATCGATATGTCTGGTAGCAAACAAGCTTCGTGTATCTGCTACAGTGGTAGCACATGGACGCCCGATATATTTGACGGTCCTGTCCTAACATGCGCTGGCTACTTAAGTACCGCCTCTCCAAGCCAGTACTCAGCATTCCACTCTCTCGAGAGTTTCTGCACTAAGAAAGGAGATGTTCGTGCAGCCACAGCTACTTTAACCACAGCAGGAGGCGCAACCAGATCGGTTGTAGTGGTGCAGAGCAATCCTGCCACGCCTTCCATTGGGACAGATGCCGCCAGCACAAGCTCGAAATCGTCGACAACAACCCCGCCATCAGTTATTGTGGTTACCGTGCAAGCATCGAGCAGTTCTACTGCGGCGCCGACCAAGTCTGGGAGCGCTGCGTCGAGGGGACTGGAGGGGATATTGGTGTGGTTGGGAATGAGTCTTGCGATTGCAGCACTGGGGATGTGTGTCTTGATGTGAGTGGGGTGGGCTTAGAATTCTTGGGGATTTGTCTACGAGTTGCAGGGATCTCACGAATGGGCTTAAATGTGTGAGTGAGTCGGTTGACATGAACATTTATCCACGAAGTTGGAAAAGCTCGGTACAGAAAGGCCGAAGATTGAGGAGGGAAGCTAATAGGGGACAATCTGCACATTTTACGAACGCCTAATGATAATTTTCACGAACCACTTACCAATGACTTCTCCACCTCTTTTGCAACTGACTGTGCACAGAGCCTCACCCCTCATTCTCCCATTCCCATGACAACGCAGCAGAGAGAAGCATGATTCCTTCTTCGATTCCTTCTTTATTCTGTTGCTCTGCCACTCGACGTCACGGGGCGAGACAGAGTCTCAGAGCCAAGTAGCTAGCGTTCTTTATTTTTTCCTTTGAAGATCTGACCGAGTTGGCTGAGGAAGTAAGTGCGGGAGACAGTGGCTTTCAAGCGCGTCAGCCGAGCAGTGTTAGGTGGGACATGGGGAAATGAATGACTCGGGCTGTGGGTTAGTGTGAAGAAACAGAAGAAGGAAGATATCTCTGTCCGTGTTCTGTTGATTTCAGCTCTGTGTGGGTCAGACACTGGGGGAGATACGTGCTAGACATGATTTGTAAGTTTGTGTACTGGTATGGGGTAGTAGAGAAGGTGAGGAAAGCGTCTTCTCGTGGCAGTGGATGTTTGAATTGCACAAAAGTTGGGATCAGGATTAGAAGGTAGTAAGCTTGGCGAGGTTGAGTAGATTGCTCGAGTCTTGATCTTACCTGTAACATTGAGAAGCAAAAACTTACCGATATTCTCCTGCTTTATGGATAGAAAGGAAGAAAAGATATGAAGTTTAATGGATTCAACGCGGGCTTCCAAAACGATAAAGTCTGGTCCTTATGGCCTGCTTGGTCCTTGCATCGAGGCAAAGACTCATGTAGACGGTCGACCTCATCTCCTCACTTGTCAAAATATGTTCCATTCCTGAACTCCAGAGAAACAAACATTCTAAATATTCTCGATTTGCGTAAAGGAAATCCTACTCGCAAACAAATTTGGTAGTACGACCTGCTGATATCCAGTTCCAACTCTTGGAAGACGAAGGAAATATTATCCAGCACGTGACCATCACCTCACAGAGAAATCTTCTATTCGTCCCCGGAGGTTTGTAAGTGTTTCGAGTGAGGGCCACCCCCCTTGACCGATGATTCTCCTTCCAAGACCAAGAACGAGGGAGCGAACCTTTGCGTTTACAGCCAAAAAAGATAGCTATCTAAGGTACTGACGATGTCAGACATCGGCTAGCTCCAACCTCCAAAAAAAAAAAAACACTCACTCACAGTCCAGTGAAGGTACCTGCGTGAATCGAACACGCAACTTCGAGATCTGCAATCTCACACTCTACCATTGAGTTAAGGTACCCCTCTTATACCATTGAGCTAAAGAACCACTGGTCCTGCTCCCTGGTTGGCTTGCTGACTGAGCAAGTATAGTAAACTTTAGCTAAATTTGATTTATGAAGGAAGGCATGGTGCATGGGGCTGGGGCTGGGTGTGGACTTCATCTGAGTCAGCGGGGCTGAAGTCCGGATGAAATCTGTAATGAGGAAAATATGGAGGCCGGAGTGGAGTTTGTGGAGCGCAGAGAGAGTGAGGGAATGGAGCACCGAGACTTGCGAAATGGGGCTCGGAGGAATGCAAGGAAAGCCTAACGAAGGATAGAGCCATGGCAAGGGCTCTGGAAAGACTTGACCTAATAGCATAAACTAGATTCTGCTGTGTTGCAAATTCTAAGATACGGACTCATTTACTCTCTCGGACCCGGAAGATTGTCCGTGGCAAAAGGCCAACGAGACTTGGAACGCGTGACTGACTCACTGGCCACATTGGAAGAACAGATACATAATTTTCAAAGGTAGGGCGGCAGCTATGCACGACAACCATTTTGAAAGAGAGGAAGTAGGTTGACGACTTGGGAAATACATGTCAGCGGAGACACATCTTCACTTCTTCACGATATCTAACAATTCACATCCTCACTTCCGTCTCGAGTAGTGAGCCGCACCTAGCCCTATTCAAGTTTCACACATATGCAGCGGCCGCTGAATTGCAGAAATATGGAAGTGTAAAAGTGTAAAGTGGGGGCCAAGGCTATTATTGAGCGAGGGGCACGACGCTTAAATGCTTATTTTGGAGGGGCACAGTATGCAAGGCATTGCGTAGAGGGGACTTTACCCACAACGACAAAGTTCACTCACAATAAAAGACATTTGCATTTAGTCAAGAGAGATGATGCAGTGGTGCTTGAGGATCAGAGCTAACTATTATTGAACGTACAACACCCGACCGGTCCAGACCAGAATTTAAATCCTCCTTCCGTCCGTCCCAGAAAAGAACCATCATACACCAGTTCAATGAATAGTGTAAAGCGACCAACCATCAGGCACCTAGGGTCGACCTAGTCCAGCTGCTCGGCGTGAGCCATGCATATGAGGGGAGTAATGGTGAATAGAAGGGGGATTGGTACAGCGAGGGGTATTGGCGTGGCGAGGGTGATGTTTCGATGATGCGCGAGGGTGTTGGGAGTGGGCGATGCTTAGCTGATACGTATTCAAACGTCTTTGGGATGCTGGGTGGTATGCTGAAAAAGAAAAACGAAGGAATTCTGCTCCAAAGCTCCGAAAACGAATAGCTTCGCCGACAAGATTGTGCTGTTCCTTCTGCAAGCCTCATGCAGGAGGTAGCTTTCGGTAGAGCTATATCGAGTTCTAGCCTGGGCAGGATTGACCAGACGCAAGGAAGATCAATCTCGAAGTCAAGCTTTGATGCGATTATCGGGGGTGATTCCTCCTCCTGGCGAATGGGAGTGTTTTCCAGGATCAGGGCGTTCATGTTCAGTGCTATGAATCACTGGTGCTGCTGTGGGTGATGGTGGAGGTGGATCGTCCTGAGCATACTCATCATCGTACTCATCCTCGTAATACTCTTCGCTCTGAGTACCTTGACTTTGACTATGGTTCGTAGAGGAGGGTTGCTGCGCTTGTTGGTTTTGAGTTGCTCGATCGTTCGCGGTCGCCGTGGACTTTGGAGCTGTCTTTCCTTTCTTTCCTTTTCTTCCCTTCATCTTCGCTTTCTCGAGTAACCTTCTTCTCTCCTGCTCCTGCTTCCTCAAACGTCTATCCTTAATCTCGTACTGCCTGATCAATGCCTCAGGTGGTGTTCCAAAAATGCGTTCGTACTCGCAGAACTCGCAAATCCAAACATCCTCAGTAGCAGGTGGATGATGGTAGTTTTTAAACTCTTGTTGATGACGTCGTTGGCGGGCTGCGAGAAGGTATTCCTTACTGCCTGTTCGACGCCTCGTCTTTTTCGGTGCGGCTTGAGCTTGTCCTGGCTTCTGGGAATTTGGCGCATGCTGGGAAGCAGCAAGACCTTGCTTTGCTTGTGCCATAGCATTTGCTGCGCTCAAGCTTGCGGGGATATTGGGATCTGTTTGTGTAGCTTGGGTATGCATTCCCTTCGCTGCAGGGCTTTGGTTCATCGTTGAAGCACTACTGAGCCCAGGCCAAGGAACTGTGTTGGGAACTTGCGAGTCGCAGGTAAAGGTGAACTGCGTGGACGCGGGGCTTGCTCGCTTTGAGGCTTGTTGTTGCAAAAGGCTAATATTTTCCTGACCTGTCGAGGGCGTAATGGGGCTCTTTTCAGCGTTTGCATTCGCAATCGATCGAGAGATTATACCAGGGGATTCAGCTTTATGCTATTAGCATAACGAAGATACGTTTCACAAGATCAAACTTACTCGGTGACCATTGGGGTTGTCTCTGTTTTGTTGATCGACTATTACCCCAATTGCTTGAAGCATCAGAAAGTGTCCTCAGAGGGCTCCTGCCATTTCTGATGCGGCCATACCTGCCTCGTCCCGGACCTGATATTCCTTGACCAGCGACTCCATTTGAATTATGATATGCCCCAACGCTACTTCCCACATCTTCCACCAGGTCTTCTATACCAGATATACCAATTCCAGTTACGTCCCCAGATAAATGAACCCCATTCAAAATTGTGTCTCCTGGTGTGGGAATCTTTCTCTTTTTCTTATTATTTGTGTTTTCAAACGAATCATATCCGTCTGCCGACGAAGCTGTCGATGCTGGAGGCTGAGGATTTGGGTGTTTGGAATCTGGCTTCTGAACATATCGATATGATCTTCCCGTGGTATCTGCTGAATGCCTCGAATAGATTCGACTTCGATACGCAGCCTCGTCCTCGTCACTATCCAGGTCGTCTCCATTCCTTCTCGAAACATAGTTGCGTTCAATATCATCTGCCCGTTCGCGTTCTGTTGGATGCGCTGCTTCGATTGCACCGTTCAGCGCACTCTCCTCTCGGACACTATACGGATGGTAGAACAGAGGAGTCGTGCTCTTCGGGGCTGGAGGGTATGTTATGGAATCCGCAACATCGGGAGAGAGCCGTTCACGAAGTCGCCGCTTAGGAAGAGGTCTGATGGGACGTTCTGGATACGGAGAAACGGCATCTGGAGACATGTCTCGTGGTGATTCGGGGGAATAGCCTATATCAGTTGGAAGAAAGGAAATCAGCAAACGCAATATGTACTCTTGCTTCGTATAGCAGAACTATCTCCTAGCATATCTCTGCCTCTGTTGAAGGGAGAATAGGAGTGAAGAACAAGGCCCAACCCAAGGGAGCGGAAAAGCGTACCCATCACAGACATAGACATGACAGCAGGGACAACCGGTGGCAAGAGCAGCTCTTCTTGCAACTGCGGATGTGATGGCAGCCAAGAAGTAGTCGTTTGGAGTATCCTTTCCAGAAAATATCCTAAGTTGCTTTTCCCAATTCTCTCCTATCTTATTGCTAAGGCAGCAAATCAGCCAGATTTCCACTGCAAATTCGTCGGCCCCTATGCTGGATCGCCCCCGTTCCCTTTCCCAAGCCCAGTGTCGTCTGGGGTGGCAGATAGCATCCAAGACGGTGGATCTGTACAGAGTCTGCAGTGGAGGATTCGTACCTCTGATTGTTCAGCGTTGAAGCCCGGGACAGTCACAAAAACACACAGTCGTGGCCAGTATCGCCACAGATGTGGGAGGGTATAAAGATTGGGTCTTGCAAAGCAGTGCACTCAATGGGAACGAAAGGCGTCAACCAGAGCAAACAAAATGGTGGTGAAGCAACAGATGGACTTTGAAGATGGAGACGTAGAAGTGTGCTTGTGCCAACGCTGAATGCACCACTAGCCGATACTGTACGGGAGGCTGCGCGTATTTGCGTCCAATCTCGAGCCCAAGAGCGGTCATGTGCTTTGTAATTCAAGGGCGAGTGTTGAGAGCGATGCATTGCACCTGGGGAGCAGTGTTTCCCGTGACCAGGTGGTCTAAAGTATCTATCGTCTGTACAAAGAGCATATTGCGAGTCTTTGTGCCCTGGACTCCTTCATGCTATTTCCGTATCCTGATTTGCAATGACCTTATATTGTACGGTGGTATTTTTCTCCTTCTGCACCACCGGCCCTCTCCGCCCGCCCTACGCACTCGGCCCCGCTTGGCTCTACGTAGAAGTGGTGGAATTTAGAGCACCAGCTATCCGCCGCCGTCCCCTTCTCGAGAAACTGCCTCTCGTTCTCCACCAAGCACATCTCGCTCGCAGTCATGATCTTTCCAAGCTCTATCCTACTCTGCCACATGCTTCACACGTTCTACAACCTGCTCTAGACTCGAAATCACTCTCGAATTCCAATCGTGGGCATCTTCTCCATCCGGGGAATCGAGAGTCGGCGATTGAAGCTGCTCGACTTGATTCCCATCGAAATTTCACCCTCGACGCTACACCCACAAACACGCTCGTTCATACCGCGCAATTGGTCCAGGTAATTGGAACCTGCAAGAAATACTGGGTTCTCACAGATTGCCCATTGCTACCATGGAAACATCCAGGCGCTCGTCGAGGGCTGCCCGCGCCAGCCAGCCTCTACAATCCGCCTCCCAGCACTCTTCGAACTCCTCGAACTCTTCAGGTCGCGCAGACCGAGCTACACGATCACATCGCAAAACCGAATCGCCTCGGAAAACCACACCCTCGGGCTCGTTGTCGTCCGAACCGCTCGATGATGCGATCGCGGCCGAAGAGACAATGCAAACACGTCGGAAGCGCGGCCGTGCAGACGAGCGCGAGAAGTCATCAAAAACACAAACTGTCACTGTCGAGCATACGAATGGCGCAGATGAAGGAGCTGACGATGAGGAGGCCGTCCGCTGCATCTGTGGCCTGGACGAATACCCAGGGCCGCCACAACTTGACGAAGACAACAAAGATACTATCATGAAGGGCATCGAAGACTCGGTCATCACGCCAGCAGATGTTACGGAGGACTTGGCCGGATTCTTCTTACAGTGCGATGTCTGCAAGGTATGGCAGCACGGCGGATGCGTTGGAATCATGAGCGAAGATACAAGTCCGGAAGAATACTTTTGTGAAGACTGTCGGAAGGATCTTCATAAAATATATACAGCGCCTAATGGGTACGTCATGTCGAAGGATCTCGAGATTCTCATTTTCTTACCATTTCATCGGAGCTGGCTGTCAGCTCTGACGCGAGAAAGTGGCGCAGATCGAGTCTCACAAGGCTGCGCTCCTCAATTGCGCAGATATACTCACAATGATTTACTTCAGTCATGAAAATCAAAGAAACCGCTAACATGTTATCCCGCAGTCAACGTTATTCGCACTACCTCCCTCTTTACCAGAGTTTATCGCGAACCACTTCAAGAGCAGCCTCCTCGAAAGATGGCACACGTTCTCCCAGGGGAAGCAAGAGCGGGCGACTTTCCTCTAGTCTGCAGAGCGCAAAGCGGAGATCAACAATGAACAGCAGAGATGCTGCTTATGATGAGGAGGAGCAGCTGCGACGAGCAATAGAGGCTAGCAAAGGCGGGGAGAAGAGTGGTGAGAGCACTGATGGGGGAACAACAACCAGGAGGGGGAAACGGGGGCGCAGCGATAGTGAAGAGTATGCACTCTATCCCCGTGCGATTATCATGGACTAACAATGGGAACAGGAAGCCTGATGGGCCAAAACGACAGCGTACCGCATCTGCTTCGCCTTCGCCGACACGAGAACCACTTCGGTTCACTTCTCAAGCCGACTCTGACGACGGAACCAATGGCAAAACAACCGGTGTCAAAAAGATCAGGGGCGCAGCAGCACGTAATCATAAGGAGAAAGAACTCAGAGAAGAGCGCGAGCGATCAAGGCAGGAAGCTGCCAAGAAGCGTATGGGCAGAGCTGAGCGGCGACGAGTAGAGGGTGAGAATGACAATGCTGCATCTACGGATAAGGCTGAACCGCCATTCCCAGATTCGGACCCTCCAGAAGAGATGCCGATACCAATAGCAAAGACGACGGTCATTAAGCCCCCTGAAGTCGCTGCACAACCTTTGGATCCCCCAAGCTCATCTCAAGTTGCGACCCCTGATACACCTCCGCCAGCTCCAGCCCCAATATCTCATAAGAAAGGTGGGAGACCACCAAATGCTCGTAAGGGCAAGGTGGGCAAGAATCAGTACACAAAGGACCGAGATCTTCCAGATCAAGACGACAACTCTCCACAGCGATCTCAGTCGCGGGACGTATCCAGAGTTGGTGAAGATAGCGGCCATGCTCCGAATAACAAAACATCTATTCCAGAAGGCAAAGCGAGTAAATTAAAAGGATCCACAAGCAAGGTCACCATGGCCGATATGAAAAAGAGAGTCACGTCAATACTGGGCTATATTTCTCGAACGCAGGTTGAATTAGCTGGAGAATCCATATCACCAACTGCAGGAGCGGCTGCAGCAAAGATGATCCGCGGCATTGCGGATGGCCTGCCTATGATTAAAGTCAATGGCGAAGGAGGCGAAAGTATCAAAGCAAACGGAGATGCAACTCCAAAGAAGGAGTTTAAGGATTTGGCATGTGTGGAGATGATGGATGTCTTGACGAGGCAATTAGTCAAGTGGCAAAAGGAGTTTACATAGTGGGTCAAATGATTAGTCGAGAAAAGTATAGGGCTCACGATCAGGAGGAGTTTGGGTAATGAATTTTGGGATCCATTGGCGGATCATTATTATGTCGGCGTTAGACGGATGGACGGCGGGATCGGATCATGCTTGTATGCTCAAGGCATACCGTCTATACCCTTCATAAGCAATAGCTAATTTCAACTCATGGAATGTTCACAACATACCGGTATTAGCTGGAAAGTAGTGACTCAATATTGTCGCGACCCAACAACAAACGGGCGTGCTTAAAAGTCGGCCAAGTAGCACACCTACCTAGTAGGATGTGGTTTTCAGCCTCGTTTATATGCTTTTGAGAGGGGCCTCTTTGTGCCTGACGAACTGGCTGCATGAGCCGGGGTCAGGGGCTTTGTTTCCATGGCATCGCATGTGCAGGGGAACTGACTGGGTACTCATAGGATAGGTTTGAGGATTCTTTGTACTCCTGTTGAGTTTGAACCAAGTCGGTACAGCTTACATGACTAATCTTGAAATTCAGAAAGGGGCAGAGACCTGTTTTCTAGGCCATCTTTCTCAAATCAATTTCAAATTAATACGCAATATGCATCGTCGGGTGTTTTCTTCATGGGTCTCTATGACAAGTGTCGAGTGAGAGATTTCTTTGAATCTGGCAAAAGACGTTCATTGGTAGACTTTGAGATTCCCAACTCATATCCACACGCAAGACATGTGATATCTCCTCTTTCGACACGAACACCCACCACCTTAGTGTCACCGAAAGCTAGGTAGTGAAGGTATAGTCTCAGTCAGAGCTTGACAATTGGCCAACTCTCTTGCTGCCGTGGTCTACTCGATGCTCGTATCTTCCATTTTTGTCCATCTGAGACGTGAAAACCCTGTTCTCGCACCAGCCAGTGTCTTTAAGCGGCTCACAGTACATATCACAAGATGGCCGACTCCTTTCCGGTCTGTAATTCGGAGGAGGTTGTGCATGCATTACCTTCAGAGTTATAGTGAAAGGTTTTCCCTGCTTCATGCCGTGCAGCTTTTTCATGATTGCTTCAGCCTCGTCGTACTCTGGGTCGGTGCTATCCTCCTGTATTCCCAGCCCCCCTCCAAAGTGTAACACGGACGTCAAAGTGAGCGCTTGAAGGTTCTTGAAGGTAGCTAAAGCTTCTAGAAAGGGTGCAAAATCCTGTCCAGTCATTAGATGTTAGGACCTTCCAAAATAAGATCAAACAGTAAGGAAGACGAGCATACCTCTGACTCCCAAATAGGCAGTTCAACTGACAGTTCCTTCAAGAGCAAATACTGTTCTTGAATCACCATTAAGCTACTGATAGATGGCTCGTCCACTACCCAGCTGATTCCACCCCCGAAGTACAGGTATTGAAGTGTCTTTCGACAACTAAGAATTGTTTCAATGGGGAGCATATACTCGTGGGCAAAGCAGTGAAATCGTAGCCGCTCTAATCTTGGTAAATTGGAGAACGCGCTCTTCATAAGTGCTTTGAAACGAGATCTCAGATCGTCTTCCCAAAACGAAGGTTGATTTATATCGAGATCTCGAAGCTGAAGCAGCTTTTCTGAATTCAAACCTTTCAGGAATGCATCCCAAGCGGCAGCTCCTTCGAGGTGGAGGCTCTCTAAGAATACTGGCTCGCGCTGGTGATGGAGAGATAATGGCAGGAGAAGTGGGTGGTCATCTTTCAATCGGCATCTGAATGGTGGAAGAGCCTCGAGCAAGACACGGTCATACAAGGGTGGGTCTTCGAATTCAGATTTGAGAACGAGTTTGCCACGAAGACCGAAGTTTTGTTTAAGGAATGCTGTAGTATAGAGGGCGACGAGATTCTCACTCTCAAACTGCTTTATTGGATTCTTCCACCTGTTTCTTTCTTAGCTGGTGGTGTATCAACAGTGGCACATGAATACAATGGCCGGTACATACCTTAAGTCATGTATTTGTTTACATTTCCCCACCAAATTTGCTGCTGCGATACATTGAAAGTCGCTACCAGCTGGTAAATGTACACTCCTAGCATATCGTTGGATATTTCTCTTTCCTCACATTAGTTTCTTCTTCTAAAGTTACTGTATTCAACACTTGCTCACCAGAATAACGTCCTCTAGGTCTGTGGGAATCTGGTTTAACTTTCCCACGGAGAGATCGATGACCTGGTATACCACAGGTATAATGCTTGTGTTGAGTGTATATGACAGCAGACGCAACGAGCGAAGCCATACCAGGCACCTGTCTGGTAGGTAGGTTAACCTTGAATGACCTCTTATTTCTATTCCTCTCGGGGCGAAAGTCTCGGCTCGGTATAGTTCTGCAGTCTTCGAAGTTGGTCAGTACTTTTGCTTGGAGTCTGATCGAATGAGTTGCTCACCTCTTCGAAGATCAAACGCCAGATATCCTCGGGCAGGGTTGTCGGATTGCGTTTTGACATTCTGTGTGCTTTGTTGCTGTTTGAAAAGATTCAAGTACTTCGTAACGAAAAAAAAAATAAGGAGGCCAAATTATAGACCAACTTCTGGCTTGCCGGAAAGTTTCGCGCACCAAGTGATTCAACCCTAGCAGGTAGGTGATTCATATATCTTCTCCTAAGCCAGTTTGCACAATACGAATGACCAAAACTATTCATTGTGTTACAAGGAGTCAAAAATGTTAATTCGCGAAGGCTATTCCTGCATTGCGAACTGAATATTTTGATACGAAGGAGAAAAAATGTTGTTTGTAGCTCCTGAATCGAGCCTAATGTCTCTTCCCCCAATTCGGATTTTCACGACGTGCCGACCTCAGATCTACCACAATTCAGAGCCTCAAATAGCCCTAAGCTTCCACAATATCATCTTTGCAAATTCGAACTCCCTCTTAAGCACGTCAAACCGCTTCTTTTGCTGGACCCAATGCTCATCAACTTCCAACTGTTCCTCTCGAACCACACGGTCATGACCATATATTTTGATTTTTCCTTCTCTTTCACCACTACCATCATCTACTTGATCCTTCGTAATAAACTCCAGCCAGTCCTTTTGCATCCGCAATGTCAGTTCTGCATTAGTCTGCTTTGCCTGGTACGTCCCATCCTCTTTCGCGGCCTCTTTCTTGTCCGCCTCAGCCAAGTAGTCATGGAATGCGTCGAATACGTATATGAGATCAACGCAATGGTGCGCAACTCCAAAATTAGAACCGGGGAAAGGGTTACCATATTGAGTGCTGTATTCTTCTACTGTGATGTCACGTTCATTGTCGAACTTCTGGCGCATGAGATTCATGGCAAGGGATGCAGCGAAGCCGAAAATGGTGTCCGAAACGAACTGTATTATTCCTTCGTGGATATCCGACAGCGAGGTGCTAGGTGTGAGACTGTATGCAGAGAGGACATCAGATGCCGAAGTGGGAGATGGGTATGTTGCGTGGAAGATGGCTGAGACTTGGGCAAAAGAAGTTATTTTGGGAAGGACATCAGCGACGAAGACAGAACCCTGTTGAGGTTATTAGTTTATGCTTAGAGTAACGAGAATGGGTAACCTACCTCTTGACTTGCTTCACCGATGAGGACGTTAACAGGTTGTTCATTGGCGGAAATTTCTGTCTTTTCATCATCATAGAATGAGATCAAACACTCGTGCTCTTTCTCAGGCGGAGTAACAATAGAGATGCCATCAATCACACTATCAAAACCCATCCAGCCCAAGTTCCAACTCATTTCAACAAATATTCTCGTCTCCATCTCTCTCAACTTCTCCAACCGTTCTTCTGGACTACCCTCAGCGTTCAAATGCTTGCACATTGTGTCCCATTTGATTTCCGCCTTTGCCATCTCACATGGGCCAAGACACCGCATACTCCCGCTCATAGCTATTGCTCTTCTAAACAGTGGTTTTCGAGCATCTGTCCTCGCATTGAGAACGTGCACATGTGTGCTTGCTCCACCGGCAGATTGGCCTGCAATGGTGATTTTGTCTCTATCTCCGCCAAAATGAGCGATGTTGTGCGAAATCCATTTCAGGGCTTGGTGTTGATCTTGGAGGCCAAAGTTGCAGCCTTTTGTATTGACCGACGCGAGGTAAGGAGTAGCGAGGAATCCGAATACGTTAAGGCGGTAGTTGATAGATATTGCTATGATTGGGGTCCTCAGGGTGATAGATTGTAGAACTAAGCGTGTTGGATCTATAATAGTTGTTAAAACTTGCCTTTTTCGGAGTTGGAAAGGGGACGGTGTACGATCTAGACGTACCCAACATTGGATCAGTGGCAGCGCCAAACCCAAAGCCACCACCGTGGATCCAGACAAAAACAGGGAGTGGATCGTTTTCTTTGCCTATTTTCCGTAAAGCATCTTGACTGGGACGCTGGATGAATAGGTTTAGGCACTCGAATTCCGATTCCGCTACATCGGAAGGGAAGTCCAGATGTGCTTGAAAAGTATCCGAGTTATTTGGCCCAGATGGCTGGGGGCATTTTGGTCTGTTTTATATTCAGCAATTGTGTTTCAAGTTCCTATCTATGCACGAATGGGAATGAGAAGGCGTATTGGGAGAAAGTGAGTATACCCGTTCTGTGTGGCATCGAATATATCAGACGGTAGTTCTTGGTTAAGAATGGAATGTTGCCATCGAGCAGGAATGCTAGCATACGGAACTCCTCGGAATTCCTCGATGTCTAACGAGAGAGGTGAAGGTCTCCCAACTATCTTTTGGATGCGGGGTGGGGATGTACTCGTTGGGAGGTTGAGAGAGACTTTTGAGGTATACATTATAATCAGTCCGAAGTATTAGGGTCAAGGATAAAAATCTGTCTTGATAAGTTCTTGACAAAATATGGGAATATGATATTGATTGCTGCCTGATTGAAACGGATGAATTAAAAATGGGGACTGCTGTGCACAGGAATTCTCGGTTAAGTAACGTCAGTGTCAAGGGAGATGCGCCTTGATAATCATCTGCATTCACCTCGCAAATTATTATCACTGCGACGCGATTCCAGTACCTCAGAGTTTTACACTATTTCTAGGAGCAGATTGTGGAGTACCTCCTCTTTCTTTCAAATATCTTGTTGATATTTATGCTGGTGCGTGCGCCGCTCTCAGAAAAACGGCAACAGGTGAGACTTCTGATATTAAAACAGCCCAAGAGATTTATTAGCTACTATACCTCAAATAATCCTACTCCGAGTCGCTAGACCTTGTGACATATTAGATCGAGCTGCAGGTCTTTCGCTGGCAGGGAGGTTCAGATGCCGGGGATTAGCCATGGGTGCTCCCGAGGCAGGAACACTATGGGGAAGGGAGGCGTCCACTTTAGTCATCACGTGGAAATCTCATCTCGGTGGCGGCGACAATTAACAGCAGTTGACTCCGAGGCATTCCTTGTAGTATGAACAACAAACTGTGGAGAGATTACACGAACCATCCCTGCATTCTCCCGCCGTTACCCCTCAGTGCATCGCCGGCATTCAACCCAGATGGAGAGATCTGGTGGTTAATTTAGCTCTCCGAAGATTCTTCCCATTGGAGCGCATCCGGATCTCTCGCAAAGCAGGCCATGTCTTCTCCAACAACAGACAAGCGTCCCGAGTCATTCCTGGAAAAACCACTCGGATCTTCAAATCTGCAGGATACACAGATGTGCCGATTTAACCTTCCTGGGGAAGCCCGGGGAAGGTTGAAATTTACGTTCTTAGTAAAGTACTTAAGATGGGCAACCGGAAGGGAGGATTGAATGATTGAACAATTGCCTACCAGAAGCTTTTTGCAAATTAAGCACCATGGTTTTCTCAAATAAGGAGATTGCTCTGTTTGCGTTGTTGATATCTACTACATCTTCATCTCCAGTAGATTTGAGCCCGCGACTTGCCAATGGCCTTGCAATAACACCGCCGATGGGGTGAGTTTATGTGTGCAGTGTGCTATTTCATGGGCTAACACTCTCTAGATGGAATACTTACAACCACTACTCTTGTTCACCAAATGAAGCTATTGTTAAGTCAAATGCACAAGCCCTGGTAGATCTTGGCCTCAAAGCAAAAGGGTATAATTTCGTCACAGTTGATTGTGGCTGGACGCTGCCAGCCCGTCTTTCAAATGGGTCAATCACGTGGAGTCCTACTCTTTTTCCAAGTGGTTATTTTGCCCTTGGCCAATTCATCCATGCTAGAGGTTTGAAATTTGGGGTATATTCCGACTCGGGTATACAAATGTGTATGACGGGAAGTCCAACCCAAGTGGGTAGCTTGGGTACGTGTTAAGATTTCTCGAAATTTTGCAAAGCTAATGGAAACTTTCAGGTTCTGAGCAAGCGGATGCTCTCACCTTTGCTTCATGGGGTGCCGACATGATCAAATGTAATATCGTATGCCCTGCTTCGTGATCATATTATTCTAACACTGTCAGTCGATAACTGCTACTCTGAAGCATCAGCTGGATACCCAAACACTGATTTCACTCCTCCTGTATCGCCATCCACTCGCTTTGCCAATATGTCCGCAGCCATTGCAGCGACGGGGCGACCAATTGTCTACTCGATTTGCGAATGGGGCGTCGACTTTCCTTCAGCCTGGGCTCCAGCAATTGGCAATACATGGCGCATTGGAAACGACATAATAGGATCCTTTGGTACAGTCGCAAGAATTTTGAACCAAGCCATTCCTCAGACCAGCTTTGCTGGACCCGGACGTTGGCTTGATCTTGATATGTTGGAGGTTGGCAACGATGTCTTCACTACCGCGGAGGAGCAAACGCATTTTACAATGTGGGCAATTGTCAAGAGCCCTCTGATCATCGGTGGTAGATTGAATGATACAGCTGGGAGTATTTCTTCGTCGTCGCTGAATGTTCTGTTGAACTCGGACGTCATTGCATATAACCAAGATAGTCTTGGCGTTGCAGCGAGTTTCGTCAGAAGATTCACATCTGCAGGATACGAGATCTGGTCAGGGCCATTGAGTGGCAGTCGAGTTGTTGTTGCTGTCATCAACTTGAGTAATGTGGCTACAAGCTTAACATTGAGTCTCCCAGACATTGGATTACAAAAAGCAACGTCTGTGAAGAACATTTGGAATGCTGTCACGGCAACAAATGTTCTCACCTCATACACCGCATCTGTGGCAGCTCATGGCACAATGTTACTTGAATTGAGTGGGACTACTGTTGCTGGGAAATATGTTGTGGCCGACGCTGTCACTTCTGGGTGCGTAGCTTACCCCACAGGCTGCATAAAAGCTTACAATTCTAGCACAACGACAACATTCTCAAAGGTTTACGGTGCCACCACCAGCAACAATTATACTTGCGTTGTCACCTTCTCTCAGACCAGCACAACTGCCACATCCTTCACAGTTAACAGTGTAGCTCACACTTTACCAGCAAATACACTCACGCTCAGCATCACCCTCTCCCTCACAGCCTCCAATACCAACACCGTCGCTATTGTATCTTCCATCACCCCTTCAACACTAACAATTACCGCTCCTCCCTCAACTCTTTACCCCGGTACATCATTCGCTCTTGTTGGTGCTGCATCGCGAACAACATGCAATACAGGTCTCTGCGCTCCTGTCGGGTCTAAGATCGGTTACCTCTCATCCACAGGGTCCGCCACGGTCTCCATCACAGCCCCAAGTACGGCTATTGCTGGTAGCAAATATGCTACGGTGTATTTCATCAATAACGATATCGCCATCAGCACGTCGTGGACCACAGGCACGAACACCAGAAATATGACCATAAGTGTTAATGGAGTTGTGACCAGAGTTGAGGTCCCCTTGAGTGGGAAGAGCAGTGAATTATTCAGTATTGGGCTAGGGTGGCAGGATACTGGACTGTTTGGAGTATTGCTTCCAGGTTGGACGACTGGCAGCAATTCTGTTATTGTTACAAACACCGCTGGTGGATTGGTCGATTACGCGGCTGATTTTGTTGGCTTGGGTGTAGAATGGTAGTTCCAGAGAAGCAGATGGACCTAAAAGGAGGTGGGAAGTTGCGGGGAAATGAAACTAAAAGCAGATGATGCCGTAATTGAAAGAATGACGTGAAAAGAAACATTTTACAAGAATGCTTTAACTTTGTACTGGCTTTTATTCGTTTCAATTTTGCAATTCTTGCCGAGTCGATTTTACTCAGTACTCCTAGGCTCTACTTCAGTCTCTTGTCTCCCCTTCCCCTTGCTCAAAGCCGAAGATTTTTGTTCTCTGTACATCGTTGGCATCAGCAGCTAAGGTATGCAAGGGTGTGGTTATGTGTAGCCCGAGACGAGCTGCTGCAGTTTACGTTGGTCAGAGTTGTGTTACAGTGAACACCAGTTGACTACCTCCCTTTTCAGCTCGTATTCGAAGGATTTCCCACCAGCAGAGGCTGATTGAACTTTAAGTATAAATTATTGGAAAAAGAATTGATCTCCATTTTTGGAGCACATAGATTAGAAATACCACTAGTTCAACTTCTTGACCACGAGGTCTTTCTTATTCAATACAGCTGCTACTTTGTCGTTTCTCAAAATGCACTTCCCAATCTCCTTACTTCAAAGTGTGGTGTTGCTAGGCCTGACCGCAAGCACAATCGCCTTTCCTTCTCTCGTGGGTAAGTCATGGTGTTCTCTCCTACCATACTCATCCACCGGGTTCCCAGACTGACTTGATTGCTCGCCGGCTCAGATTCGACACTTGATTCTCGAAGAGTGTGCAAAAGGCCATTCTGCAAATCTACTTGTCCAGACGGAACGTACGTCTCCCAATAATACCTACTGCCTTATATCAGCGTTCGATGTCTCATCTCGTGCATCTTCACAGGACTTACAACTGCTGCCTCGTCTACAAACAAGATCCATGCTACAACCACCAAGTAACTACTAGCACGTCGACCACAACGACCAAGCCCCAGTGCACGGGCACAAGCTTCAAGGATACAGGATGTGTTTGTTTCTGTCCAGACAAGAAGTATGTCCTCTTTCTGCCTCGTGACTCATGTGTCAATGCGGGATTCTGACTTTATACAGGACAAAGTATCTGTGCAACGGCGAGTTCTTCCGTGATCCTTGCTCGCCTCTTCCTACGTTTTCTGCTTCGTGAAGCAGCGGAGGTGAACTTGGTCCAATATTGATCAGTTGGGACAGGGAGAAGTGAGGGGAAGTGTTTATTGATTCAATGGAGCAACGTTGCATGATTTTAGATCAAGTGGTGCCACTTTTGCTTTGAATGTTAAGGCTAATGTTGGGGCTACAATCTCAATATCCCGCTGGTACCATACCATTTTATCTTCGATCTCTCTTCATGGCACTCATTCTAAACTATGCTTACGCTGAGAAATATTTCTGACAACCTCTTGTTCTACTCTTGAAGCTAGGAGGTGTCACTTGTTCACTCTGCCTGGCTTAAACTTGTTTGCGATATCCTCCCATACACACTCGAGCGATCAGGTGAACCTGCTGACATGACATATATTGCGATTTCATTTCACCACACAAAGAAACTGTTCTGACCCATGGTTCGAGAGATATCAATCAGCATGTTCGCCAAGCCACTTCTCGGTTTGCAACCAGTAGAACAATACGCAGAATCGAATGGAGCAAAAATGCGCCATTTAAACATCTCTTACTCCCCTCAATCGTTTCTCCAATCTCGCCATCTGCGTGCGAAGGCTATGCAAAACCAACCTACTTCTTGCATTAGATATTTATCTCGACGCTGGCCTTGCCCTGCCTTGCGCTGCTTTGCCCTCCCTCCGCAGAATCTCTCGGCAGGCAAAGGGGGCCGGGGCTGGGCCGGGTAAATAGCAACACCCATCCAAACAGCTCGCAGCAGCACGCGCATGTATCCATCCCTCCCTCGCATCGAAGCATTCCGACTGCGCCACCACGTCCAACAACAACCAGCATCACTGTCGCTCGTTTCGGGCACTTCGTGAGCTGCTGACTTGCTCCCGGATAGCGATTGCCTGATCAACGGGCCGTGCTATTGGGTGCTCGCTGGCCTTGGGAGGGGATTTGAGGCTGCGGAGTATTCATGTTGGACTTTACGTGCCGCAATGCGTGGTAATCGATGGCTTTTGAGGGGAGGATACACGAGGTGCAGTATGCGATGTTTGGGAAGGACGGTAGGTAGGTCGCGATCATAGGTTGATGGGGGAGTTGATCGATTGTGTATAAGACCAGACTTTCCGTGTGGGAATACATCAATACATCAACCGATTCATCTCCTAAGGTAGTCACTCGATTCGATCCACGACGTAAACTCCAAACTTCTAATTGTAGTCCCGCTGTACCTTATACCCTTCCGCACACACATTCATAATGAGCACATCAAAGCTCAAGGACATATTCAGTTTGCATCCGGATAAGAAGAAGCGCTATTTGCAGAAAGTCCCTGAAGTTCAGAAGGCTGAGATACCCATCGCTTCTTTCGTGCCCTCTGCTCTGACGGGGGAATTGCTACCAGTAGCTGTTGTCCCTCCGATGAGCCCGGGAACTTCTAGTGAGTATCTCATTTACCTCCAATTCTCATCCATCCGAGCCAAGAAAATAAAGAATCATAACTGACCATCATATCACATAGTGTTCCCTACGTGCGTCCCCCTTTTGCCCTCCCAGCTTGTCTCCCCCTAAACTAACACTGTCTCCCCCTCAGCGAAACAGTTCTGTACAAAGAATCCTTCCGTGATATTGTGATCTCTACGCTCTACGATAACACCCTCATCCGACCACTGCCAATCTTCTATGTATGCATAGGCTTCACATCAGTCAGGACCACCAACACTGGCTCCTCGACTGCTGAGAACGCCATCATCCCTTTGACGCTGCACTATGGGCACGACAAGATGGGCCCTATGTTAGGGTTTGTGGATTCCATTGAGAGGAATGCAAAGGGCACCATTTTGAACACGGCGTATAACCCTGATGCGCTGTTCAAGACTACGATTCTGGATATCGGAGTTCGTAAGTGGCCTGTTCCTTCCCTCTCATTTACCTTTCTCACCTCCTCCTTCTCACTTGAAAATATCAAGCTAACAGCCAACCTCTCAGATCTCACCAAAGAATACTGCGACTTTAGATTCTCCGTCCCATCAGCACTCGACCCCGCCGTGAAGGAAATGCACCTCTTCCGCTGGAAGCAGTGCGAGCACCACCCGGCGGTGCTCTCCCTCTGCAGCGACCGCCCGCTCCCCAGCCACGACTGGTGCATGCTAGACCGCAAGAACGAGCGGGGCATGTGCCTGTTCCGACTCGGGGTCGTTGACGATGCGGCATCTGATATCTCCGAGGGCAAAGGCAAGAGCTGGGGCATGGGCAAGAGCAAGAAGCCCAAGCTGGAGGACGGAGAGGTGCTGGCGGTGTTCGTGTCGGCGAAGCTGCATAGCAAGATGAATCCGGTTAAGATCGCGGCAAGGATCAGGTGGTGCGAGAACGAGGTGTGGAGTGAGGAGTTGAAGCTTGCGGCTTTCTTTGCTGTCATGACGTTTGGGGAGAAGAGGTATGTATTTTCTTGGGGTTGGTGGAAGAAATAGATGCTGACAATGAGTAGCAGGAGAGTCGGAACCGGTGGCGGATTCTGAGGTTGTGGTAGTGGATGAGTGAGTATGCCGCCTTCTTGTCTTTCCTGCTGTCAAGAAGCTAAGATCAGGTAGCCCAGTATAAGGTAGTATAGCAGGAGCGAGGCCAGGGAAACACATACCCAAGGTGCCATCTTGCACCCCTAATCACGCATTCTTAAATTGCAATATACCCATAGCTGCAGTAATAAAACCCTATTGTCTCAGGAACCTATTTCTCCTTCTCATCTCGCTTTAAAACGGGCTCAAGAGATAAGATACCTTATGATTGCACGTAGCTTATCTCATTCCACAAGACAACTCCAAGCAAATTAAAAATTGAACAATAGTTATTGATTTACGTACTGAATACAGTACATAAGGTAGATACAGATCTCATACCATACCATACCATATCATGACTTCCATATTTGCATGCATGTATTCATCCATCATCCATCTGTCTCCGCACCATCTACCTCCAGGCAGGAGCGTAACGCGCACCTCAGCTGACCGACGATCCCATTCTTGCTTTTTGCTCGCTTCGGGGGACAACACAACACACCCCTTTTCATGCCCTCGTCTATTTGCGAGTGACAGAGGAGATCGATCGCAACGCCAAATCAGGAGGTACCTTAAATAGGTACCCAGGGAGATTCTATCCCCGACCTCGCTCATCCTCGTTTTTGTTTTCATTCTCATTCTCATTCTCAGGTTGTTGGATCCGTGTTCCCCACGGCCGCACCGCGTATTCCTGTCTCAGCAAACCCAGTACGACCAAAGCCTACCCAAACACACCAGAACTCCAATCCAATCCAGTCCGTTTCAATCCACCCCTTCATCATCAAACTAACCAAGAAACAAAACCAACTCAGACATCACAGAAGTAGAAGAAATTCTCATCGCTACTATGCAGCGTCGCGCTGGGACTAGCCACCACCACTACGCTCTGCACCGCACTGCTAGCCTGCACCGGCGCCACGGCAGCAGCACTGCTCGCGACGACGACAGGAACAGCAGCTACCTGCGTGGTGGTAGTCTGCGGCGGGGCCGCCTGCACCGCCGTTGTGGTCTGCACAACGGGCGCGACGGCAGCGGCGGTCGTGGTAGTCTGTGCGGGTGGTGGCGTGGTAGAGGTCGTGGAGGTTGTGGAGGTAGTCGAGCTGCTGGTTGTGGATGTTGTTGCTGCTACTGCGGCGGCGCTTTGTGGTCCTGAGGCGGCGGCGTTGATGCATGAGGCTGTGAGGGGAGGTGTTAGTCCATCCGTCCATCCATCCATATGTTCTTGCAACTTGGACTTGTTCTCAGAGAGGAAACTAAACTTACTCTGCTGCGTCTGGCACTCCTGCACCGTAATGTCCGCTGTATTCTTACTCGCATTATTCGCCAGGTCCGAACACGCATTCTGCTGATCGTTGCAGCTGCGCTTCGCCGCATCCAGGAACGTGGTAAAGGTATTGCCATTGCACGTAAACGGGCGGGTGGCATCGCCCGTCGCCGTGACGGGCTCACATGCTATGCCACCGAGGGCACCAGAGAAGGCCTATGTATATGGGTTAGTGATTGCTGGTTGGGGAGACGTGGGAGCCACGAACAAATAGACTCGCTGTTGCTGCTCGCGCGCGAAAGAAGCCCGGGAAATGAATCATCATGTCTGCGTCGAATCCGCCGTCTGCTCCCATCCCCGCCATTGCTCCGCCGACGTACGCCGCCAGCACCACGCCCGTAACCCGTGTAGATACCCTCATATTCCTGTCGTGTCGTCCTGTATCGTATCGTGTTGAAGATTATACTTGCAAATACCCAATGCAAATCGCAATTATACTTTCCGTATTGACAGTTCTCGCCGGCGGGAAAATCAATTGGGGAAAAAGTGTTGTTGGGCTGGTGGAGATCAGATCAGATGCAGGTCTCGTAGTGGGTGTTGAAGTCTAAATTGTCGTCGACAGAGCGCAGCGGCATCTTGAAACGTGCAAGGGGGTTGCCATGAAACCGTACTGCGACAATGCAACCACCCCAATCAGCCTGAGTGGAGATGAGCCGAAGAGTGACCTTTGCGGTATCTGGCATTTTAACTGAAGAGGGGAAAAGAAAGTAATGGCAGATATCAGATTAAGGGAGTTGTTGATTCTTGGAGCCGTTGTCTGTGTGGTGACGCCGTTTTGTGTCGACGCTTGGGCATAGGTGAAGAGATGAAATCGAGGAACTCGAAATAGCAGAAGAGAGAAAATGGAACTCGCACAGGGAAAGAACCCGAATCCAACTATGGATTAAGCACATGGCAAAGGAATAGCTCAATTCAATTCAGATCTGCACGCAGTAAAATCTCAGGAACAAAATGTCATGACAACTCCATTCAACCCCGTTCATCTCCCAAGTGCCTCTAAATGGCGCTCTCTAATGGTAATTAAGTACAATACAGGACAACAGACAATAAATGCGTGCTCTCGCAGCGCTGGTATTTGGCGTATCGTAAAGGAAAGAAGTCGCATACTTAGATGCATCCAATTGTAGTCTGGCATCGGGAAACCGTCTAATGCACACTCTCCAAACGGCAGTACAAGTAATGGAATATGATCGCTGAAAAACCACACGAGAAATCAAATATGCTCTTCGCCCCTCAAACTCCTTTTTTGCTCGTCTCCGGATCCGGTGTTTAGAAATTCGACGAAGCGTTGACTTGTCGAGCAGGGTTGTGGTAGTTCTCCAAGGTGCTCTGGAATGGGTTGGGTGCCACGGTATTGCCAGTGCTGTCCTTCTTCTCGTGCCCACTTCCGGCATGGAATCCCATCAATCCATCGCTGTCATCTTCGTTCTTCTTGCGGCCCCAGATTCTCCAGGCAACGATCAACAGACCTCCCAAGATGATCGCTCCTCCGATACCAACCACCACTCCGATGACGGTCGTCTTGGTCTTGGACGACATGCCCGAGGAGGAAGATCCGTCCGAGTTCAGGGACGCGGCGTTGGTGGCCTTGGTCACAGTTGTCGAAGTGGAGGACGAGACCGAGGTCGTGAGGCTACCAGAGATAGTCATGACATTGGTGACCAGCACGACGCTCACGGAGGTGGATTCGGACTCGCTGGCCGAGGTGCTCGTCGACTTGCCATCACGGCTCGAGGATGTGCTTGTGGACTGTGCTTGTTGGGTCTGGCTGGCGGATGTGCTCGTGGATCCGGGTGCGGAAGAGCTGGTTTGGCCAGTGGACGAGGCAGAGGTGGTGGGTGTCGTGACGGCGGTGGTGGTACCAACAGTTGGAGTCACCGAGGCCGATGTTGAAGAAATCGTTGTCGAGGACGAAGAGCTTGTTGGAGCTGAAGGATTCGAGGAGGTGCCTCCGTTCGATGCCGACGATGCCGCCGCCGCAGCACCCACGGCCTTCACACTCTCTTGACGACCGAATACATTAGCATCTAACCATCCTGCTTGCACGAGGGCGAGGCAGAGAGCCAGGAGCGACAGGAGTCGGATTTGAGGCCGCGAAAACATGGCGATGGCGTGTGGTGGAGGGCTTCGTGGGACGAAAGGAAAGAAGATGGGTTGGCCCTTCGTATTCAAGGGCAGAAAGAATGGGTCGAGTCGTCTGGGTGAAGCGGCCCTTTGTCAGCGATTGATTGCGGGTCGGCGGATGGTTGTTTACGTGGCGAGGGCGAGGTTTCGCAAGGCCGAAGGGGTGGAAGTTAATCTGCGGATGGTGAACGAGAGTGTTGAAGAGACGTTGAGGTGTGAGGTGTGATGTGCGGGTATAACGAAGGAAAGGGAAGCCAAGTCCTGGCGTGGAGCGGATGTTGATCTTGTACTGTCGGGGACGAGAAGAATGAATCGAGACGACGAGACACGAGACGAGAAATGTCGAAGTCCATCCACAGGAGCGGCGGATGTTTTTGGTGGATCCGTTGCTCCCTGTCAGCTGCAGCTGCAGGACGCGAGCAGAATTGCTGGGCGCTAGTCAAACCCTGAAAATAGATCGGGATTAGTTGGACTCGGGCAGTTGGATGGATTGCGCGTGTCTTTTGTTTTTGGATTCTTGATTGAGGTATCTGGAGATGAAAGACAGATGAATGTGAATCACGATATGCGAGAGGGGAGGGGGAGAGAGAGATGCGCAGAGATTCCTGTACGAAAAGAGCCCATCGTGCTGGTCTTGCAACGAATACCACCCGGTGATGCTTGAAATGTCTTCATCTTGCAGCGTCAATGCATGAAGACCCGTTGAAACATTTTCCCCCATCCGCCGTGGGCTCCTGCACCTGCTCCTGGACGCCCCCTCGTATGGCGGCCGTCAACCCCTTCCCACACCCCTGGGCGTCATCGGCACGACAGAGGCACTTCGCACACTCTCACTCGTATTCTGCTCGCCCGCCCTCAGTCAACACCTCACATCAACATCGACCTGCTCCATCGCCAATCAACACAGCCTCATGTGGCTCGCCAGTCAGAGGCCGAAACACCTCCCTCCTGCCCGACCTGCCCATTCCGGCTCGTCCGATCAGCACCTGAATGAACCCAACCAAGGGCTGAGGAGGAGGAGGAGGAGGAGGAGGAGGAGGGGGAGGAAAGATGACAGGAACCAACGAACCATCGTCGCCTTTTCCCTCTCCGCAGTGGAGAATGTCATGCATAGACCAGTCAGTCCACCGACCACTATTGACAGCTCCATTTAACCACTGTACTGCACTCCTCCCCTCTCCTCCCCTCTGCCGGAAACACCGTGATGCCGACCAAAACCCAAACCCCAAACCCACACTGGACAGTAAGTAACCCCCAGCAGCAAGGCGAGACGAGACCCTCACCAGTGACGTCGAAGATCATCCGAAGCATGAAGATATACTTGTTTCCCATGTTTCCTGTGCATCGCGTTGCGGGGTCCCATCCTCCCAACCAGGCGCTGATGGGCGTCCGTTCACAGCAACTGATCAGCCCTCACCGGCGAACTGGGAAGCGGGACGCGTCGGTGCCCGTTTCACAGGGCTGATGGCATAAGGACGGTAGTGTGAACGCTGCCTGCGGTGTGTGAGAGATCCTGCCATCTGGCGTGCATATCAAGACTGATCGTCGCCCGGTTCTTTTCTTCCATTGCGGTTTCTGTGTGATTTTTGATTTAGGCGGGTTTGAAATCCTATATTTACCTGTGACGGAGTCGTTGCGCATTTCCATGTGGGATGATGATGGGTGGATCGGCATGGGCGCTGTCTGTCCGGCGGAGACAACTACTCGAGTACCCTGACCACACGAGATGGCAATAGAAGAGCGAGTGGACAATTAATTGCAGTCCGCACGTGAATAGGAGCCTTGGTTGTAAAGCTGCGCCTCGCATCAGCAGATAACGATGCGCACTAAAAGGGGAAGGCAACTGAGGCTGAGAATGAACGTATTACCTCACCTTCCTTACCTTACCTAAGAGACCTCCTCACCTGCAACTGCGTTAGGTACTTCGTTAATACACCTCGCTAATGGGGCTCTTCAAAAACTGCACAACAACCTTAACCTGCCTGGCGATGGTCAATAACCTCAGAGCCAGACAACACATCTAAGCTTCCATACCCACCTGAACCTATATCCCAAGGCCAAACACGATTTCACAATAACATCTTAGATCCTCACTTATTCATGAGCACATATGCAAAAAAAATTAAAAAAAAAAATTAAAGTAGATTCGCTAAACTCAGCCGTGACACCAACGCTCCCAAATCCCTCCAACCGTCCAACACCACGCTACGCTACGCTACCCAGAAATGCAAGACATTGCCACCGTCGATAATGGAGACCGTTGTACTCCACCGCCGACCCGGTACCCAAAGAGAAAGGAAAGGAAAGGCCTGACCAGGAATGTAAGACTAGGTACCAGCCGTAAGGAAAACATTATGGTTCATCGCCCTCGACCTCCCGCTACCCAACCCAATCCAATCCAATCCAATCCAATCCGCACCCAAGGAGCAAACCAAAGAAAATAAAGCAAGACAAATGAAACCAGATAGGAAGGAAGAAAGAACTCTCAAAAACTCCCATTCTCCATTCTCCAAAACACCATATCCCATGCCGCTGTAACCACATCGTCCGTGTCGTAACATGTCATATCGTATGCCAGAGCATTTCCAAGCCCGAGTCCCCATCTCCATCCCCATACTGCACGTCACCGTCCATCCCAATGTCAAGCCATGCAATAGTCTCTCACCAGACTGCAGACAGATATCCTGCAACTTATTGTTAAACCTCATTGTTAACATCCCAAGCTAGCGCTGTGCTGACTTACTATTCACACCTTAGCGCCTGGAAGAGCGACTCGTGGATCCTCCACCTCCACCATTTGAGTGATGTTTGGAAGAAGATTTGGATCCTTTGTTGATCTTCTCGGACATTCGCCTTGAGACAGCATACAGCTTGCATGCAGTACAAGCATGATGGGAGCAAAGTGGGCAGAACCGATTAGCATCATAGTCCATGCCGCCGGCTTCATATTCGGGACATTGGCAACAGTCCCACTTGTTCTCGTAGAAGTACTTTTCTTGGTCGGCCATGTTGACTGTTGCAACGGGGTTGTCGTTGGAAAGGAGTAGAGGGGCAGAAGAGAGATATTAGAGATTGAGATTGAAATTGAGATTCAGAAGGACCTGTGAAGAGGATGCTGATTGTGACGATGATGTGAAACTGAGACATGTCTGGGAAGTGAAGGGATGATATACAGATACTCTCGTTGACCTGGAGGCAGTGTTGAATGCTGTACTTACCGGAAGGGCAACTCTGCAGCAAAGCCTGCGGTGAACGCCTCACCTTCAAACCCCATGTCTGGCGTAAAACGGTTGCGACAAAACGCAAGGAACGATTCGAAAGCCGCTGAGAATAGCGCTCGGTGACGGGATACGAATTGCACTTCTGCCCAGGTGAGAGCGTGATTTGCTGAATGCTTTTGCTCGTGGCAGGCCTGTGGTTTTGTTTGGCGAAGATGCGACAAGCGTCGCGGAGCGTGACTCAAATCGAAGAGGCTTTTTGAAAGGCGGTTCTGATAAGCCCGGTGAGCTGTAAACATAGACAGTGAGTGCTAGTCACGCTCGCCCTGAGAGAAGCATCGGTGTATAGACTGGGATGGTCACTAAGTAGGGCACATCCGCAGCTGGCCCTAACATTGTATGGTCAACATCCGGTCAAACTATGAGGAACGATGCCATGTGATGGAGATAGATCCATAAAGCGGACCAAGGGAGATTATTTAACGCAAAAAGATGTGAATATTACCCAACTCGGGCAAATTGCCTATCGGGCTTCGGCCGCTGCGCTTTCGCCTCATTTTCTCGGTGAGTATAGCGCGCCTCTGCCGGTAAGGCTGGAGAGGATGTGTATCCCATGATGACGAAATTCTTAGTAGCCTTGCATAGGCGTGAGGCGTAACCCAGGCACCAAAGCAATTCGGCCTTTGGTGTCATTTTGTGACGTTGTATAGTTTCGGTATGGAAATTGTGCCTAGCGGTATGCCGTAGGGCGAGTTTAGGAGCCGGAAACACAGCCCCAATTCGGCAGATCAAGACAGACTCGCACCAGGATACACTTGTATGGTATAGCTGCTTCGATAATGACTGAACCTTGGACAAAAAATCCCAAGTCAAGAGCCGAGTTGTGTAGTTTCGTGGCACGTGCGGATTCTTTGAGGAACGTCGTCATCGACAGGCACATGGTACCGAATTTATTGTGCCACTTCAAGAACCTGTTCCAGTCCAAAATTTTCAGATCCACTCCAATACCGCTTGAGGAACATTGCCGTCAAGCTTCCAGTATAGCTGGCCAAATATCACGTGGCAGTATCACACGTGACCAATAGCCTGGTGTCGGTGTCGATGTCGATATCGATGTAACGTTCTGCGTTCAAACAGTCCGAATCTTCGAGGGACGGGGTCTTTGGAGGGCCTGGGCTGGCCGAGCCGCTGAGTGTACTTTATTGTCTGTAAGCCAAGTGTAATTCTGACCACAGAGATGCTCGGGCCTAGATCGTGTCAGCTTTCTTCATTAGAACTGCGACAAGGTTGATCATGAAGAACGATGTAACTTAAAACAAGACTGTAACACAACAATTTACTGCAGAGAGAGGGAGATACGATACTTTCATGTGAGATCGGGCTCTAGCGTGCAGGAGTACTCGAGAATTGCATCCAAAGTAGGCAGATAGTTCTGCCAGTGCTGCAATGGCCGCTCTGAACTCAGATTCCATGATGCAGAAGACTGTTACTTGTGCGAGGTGGACGTGTTCTTATAGTGACGACGAGAGTGGTCAAGTGCGGCAGAGCCGCAGTGCACGCCGCGAGAGGCTTAAAATCGGCCTCCGTTTCGGTGCAGCCACCTGAATGCGGGCCAGTCATTTGAGGCCTAGAAGTCACAACCGTCTCAAAGGACGCAGCTGAGCAATGTCTTTGAATGACTGGACTGAAACCTAGCATCAAGTATGATGCTTGCCGGGATGGACAATTTCCAGATCTGGTTTTCTCGGTCAAGCAAGCCTTCTCCAGTGATCGCATGAAGAACTCAATTATACAACCCTAGTTTGCGGCTGCTCTTGGTTGATTGGCATAGCCTGTAAATACTGCCGCATGGTTCGATTTGACAAAGTCTGTCAACTAGCTGAAGGCCGAAAACGGCTTTGAAGGCAATGCTCAGCGATTAACGTTTCCTATACGCAAGTCCCTAGACTTATCTCATCCGTAAGGGGCGACGTGTGAAAATCATTGGGCTTTCAACATATCTCGGGGCGGTTAGAACCGGCGCTCTTTGAACCTGAATCCTAACTTTTGTGCATTAAAAGTGCATTATATAGCAATGGAATTCCAAGGCTGGCAGCAACCAGAAAAAGAAACTACAGCTTTAGAAGAAGCCCACCATGGGTTCTTGAAGTGTTGCAGGGCAACTATCCCATCTGCCACTTTCGTTCCCCACTGCAAAAATAATTCCAATATGCGACTCTCCAAAACCAAGAGGTCGTGAGCCGTGTAATGGTAATCAATCTGCCCTTGTCGGGCGTTGATTCGCAATTTTGACTTGAAATATGGTAATTGCCTTACATATGGCCGTTCGATGCCCGATGAGGTTGCTTGAGGATTCTGAAGCCTTCCCTCTTCATTAGGTGAAGGAAACCAGACTTCTACAAGGCTTCTGAATAAGATCAAGCTTTTCAGGAAACTGCCTATACACCGAAGTTGATGGCCATTTGACTATTGATGTTTTAATTTTGAAGATCTTTGATGGATTAATGTCTTGCGCACGTATCACAATCACACCATGCACAGAAGTTGATGTGTTGGGACAAATGAATCAGGAGGGACAGAAGACAGAGAACGCGCAAGGCGTTTTTCTTACGCGAGGCTTTGACGCCAACATTAAGCGCGGCCTCCAGTTGTTAACTCCGAGCGATGATGTAAATAGCTCTAACTTCTCCCTCATCTTCAAATCCGTGTGTTCTGGACCCCGACACATGGCAGGTCGCCATAATCGGCATATATAACCTTGTACAAAACTGCGACATATCTTTGGGCAAAAATCGCGTTTGTAGCGGTCGACTGCCAACATCTGGCCCATGGACGTTCTGCGCGACGATACACGATGGAGAGGAACGAGAGGAATGTCGCGGCAAACATCTGGACAGCTCGCGTGATTCCGATAATTCTTGCAGGCGTGGTTGGTTATGCAACGTATGTGCTTGTTGTTCAATTGTGTGGTAAGATGCCATTCCCATTACGAAGTACCTGGGTTCATGTTGACGCCGTTAAGTGGATTATCTTTTGAAGAAGCACCATGATAAATCTGCCGCGATCTCGATTCTTGTTATCTACTTTGTATTGTTCCTTCTTATGTCATCTTCATTCTTCCGACTTGTCTATGTGACGACCTTCATGCCCCCATACGTGGAACTAGGACCAAGAGCCGTTCGAGATAAGAAGAAGCGAACAAAGGAAAGCATAATGCGATCGAAAGAGGATGGAATTGGTGGTGCTGAATACGATGCCGGGACAACTTCTGGGGAAACCACTGTAGATGTTGTTGGCTCAAGTAATGACCCAGATTCCCCAGGCTTGGAACTATTCTACACCAAGGATGTATTTGTATGCGAAATGGACGGGAAACCTCGGTGGTGTTCAGAATGTATGAACTGGAAGCCGGATCGGACCCATCATTGCAGTAGCTCAGGGCGGTGCATACGTAAAATGGACCACTTTTGCCCATGGTATTCCGCCCTACGTAATGCCAATTTACTTGTATGTAGGCTAACACGTCAGGAATTAGGGTAGGAGGTCCAGTTGGAGAAAACAACTTCAAATTCTTCGTACAGTTCACTGGATATACTGCGCTCTACACATTGCATCTACTAATCGTCATGTCTTTCTATACCTGGAAACAGAGCAATGCTGAGGTACGGATTTTCACCTACCTTTGTAGTAGCACAACTGCTGCATTCGTCCGGGATACGAGTACTAATTTGGAAACAGGGCGAGGAATTTAATCGACAATTCGCAGCCATAATAGCTCTGTAAGCACGCCTTCAAGTCTTCCACTACGTGGCAACGTCTAATGATATCAATTTAGTGCTGGGTTCTTTTTTTTATTCACAGCCGGAATGACAGGGACATCTTTTGAACTAATCTTCCGGAATCTGACTCAAGTGGAAAGACTTGGAATCAGAACTCGCGTCCACACGTTGGCTGTACTGCAGCCGCCTCGTGAGCAACTTTTCCAAATCAATCCCACTTTGGCATCTCACCCTGAGTATTACGAGATCACATACCCACTGGGTACTGGTAGAGCACCATTGGAACACCAGGGGCAGGTTCCCGAAGGTCGTCCGCTGGCAAAGTCGTATATGCATGCTCGACGGCCAATCTTCAGTCAGGATGCCCACATTGAGCGTCGATTGTCAGAGGTATCTCAGATACCAGTTATTCCAGTCAGCGATCTTACGGATGGAGATTCAAATCCATCAGAACAGGCGCTTGTCGCAGGATCGGGAGCTACCACACCTGATGGTTTAGGACTAGCCGTGGAGGCACAACAAGTAGCGAAGCGTTCGGAGGTTGCACGTACATCTATGCGGCATTCTCAACGAGAACAGCTTTCTGATAGAGATCTTCAGGCAACTCGAACGTTCGCGATATTAACTGTCTTGAAGCCAGGCGACAATCCTTGGCATCTGGGATCTGCCATTGAAAATTGGAAATCTGTAATGGGCTACACCATTTTAGACTCCCTACTCCCAATAAAATTGTCCCCATGCTGCAACCATGAGGATCCCGAAAGTCATTTCATGATTGGGCCTGCAGTTCACCGTCTTCGATCGTCTGTTGGATTCACTAATCCAGCAGATGTTCCTAACATTGGACCTCGAACGAGGGAAAGAGACGGATATCCTAAGCCTAAAACGGAGAAAGAGAAACTGCACGCCAAGCGTCCGATCTCTGAGCAACTTAACAGACAAACCAACGAACGAGTTGCACATGATAATATCTCGACCGAAATGAGACACCTCAGTAGTAATGGTTCCGCAGTGTAATGGAATCTTACCATATTAGAGGTTCCCTAAAGGTCATTCCGTAGGGAGGCGACGTTAACGTGGCATTTTATGCTTTTCTTGCACATGCTGTTCTCAGATTGGAGGATGCTTGGCAAGCGGATGACAGCGTTACTTTATATGTATGATGGATGAGCTGGCCGTACGCTCACCTGTTTCGGCCAATGTTTGATAGTAATAGATATAGGATAAAATATATGATAATGTTTAAAGACGCGACGCCGAAACTGCGAAGTTGGGTCATAAGTCTACAAGGATCCTTTCAGTTCTTGGCTGGTTTTCGCCATTAATGTTGGTTAGAACTTCCGACGGTACAAGGCACAGTTTAGCCCTCAAGGCATACCGGCATTCAGCTCCCTCAACCGCCCTCGGGCAACGGCGAGCCTCCGAATCGGCTTAATGGACTGACCGAGCAATGGCAGTTTTTTAGACCGAAGGCAGGACTGTTTGCGACTATTTACTGTAGGACTTTGTTTTTAACGAGAGAACCCAAGCTCGTACTTTGTTTAACACAACCAGTCCTGGTCTGGAAATTCATTCATCTATTCATAAATATTCTCTCTGTGCATCTTATGCAGTTGGGATAATAATATAGTTGTAACTCGACTGAGGCATAGCTGCACCTTCAAGCTTCCAATTCCTGCCTAGCTGCCGTCCGGGATCCAAGCTCGACGTTTCGGAAGCAACGACAACCTCACCTGAACGACATGGCACCCATCATCTACACTCTGCTACTCATTAAAATGGATCAGGAATACTGCTCGTATCTTCAAATTGAAAGTGCGAATGCGCGGAAAATATCTCACTCCTGATATGTCTCCCACCCAGACCGCTGACGGCATACTGCACATACCAATCGACAGCAGCACCCTACCTCGCCTGCACGACAGACCAGACAGATCCTAAGTACTAGAACAGTAGCATACACACAGGAACTATGTCGAAGTAGCATCTCAAGATACGAAGTGCGTTTGCGAAGAATCAAGTACTTTAAGACCCAAAGCCCAGGGCAAAACCCTCGTCTACCTCTTCAGCGACAAGAGCATTGTCGAATGAACCAGACACAGTATTCTACCCATCAACGCAACATGATGGCAGTCTGATAATCGAAGGCGTGGATATCTGTATCGCAGCATGCCCATATGCGCCAGGTCTGTACAAGACATAGGAGTTCAAGCTTGTGGTTAAGGATGCGATAAAAGGAAGGATGAGATATTGGGCTTCATATTGAGCACCTGCCTGGAGGCGTCGCCGAACACTTGGATGAAGATGCCATATGGGATGAAGAGTAAAGACTGGTGCAAGAAATGATGGACAGCGAAATTTTGAACCTGTGAATAAACACACCCAGCCTGTGTATGACACGCGGACGAGTTGTTTGAGTATTCCCCAGGCTCTCGAACGCCGAGGCATAAAAATCAATCGCGGGGTAACAGCTCCTTTTGATTTTTCCAACTTCGTGGTACTGGCCTCGGCTTGCACATCACTAAGCTCCGGTCCGACTTGGATACAATACTCTGTGAAGCCTCACCTATCTCATCTTCGACCTCTCTCACCATGGAAATTATGTAGTCCTGTTCAGAGCAGTTTCAAGCAACATCAGTTGCTAATAATCAACCTGCATCTTCGAATTGAGGACAGGCTAAGGTCGAGAGTATCGCATTGGAAGAATCGGCGGTCAATGTGGAAGATGAGACCATGGACAAAACATCACTAGGATATTTCGACCTCTCTGGAAACGGGACTTTTTTTTGGCACAAATCTTCAGCCTTGATTTCGACCAACGGTTTAACGACCCAACTGAGCCGTGACTACACGGGCGGAGGCTGCCCCTCCCTCGGAGCGGAATCAAATTTGAATAAATCGCTGAATAAAACCACTTTCACTCAGCTCAGCCAAAAGTTTCAGATCAAACACAAAATAGTACAGTTATGCTCATGCAGATGCACTCTTTGTTGCAGATGCACACAAAATGATGCTGTACTTGAAAGGTGACCGTTTTAATTATCACTTGGGAATTCGTTCCAACTCCAACGACTCAAAGGAACAGCAAGTCTCAGAGAGGGTGGAACCAAATGAAATAATCTAAAATTGGTATGGTCTACTTGCGTAAGAATGAATAAAACAATAAGCCCCCATTCCCAGACAAAATCCTCCCAGACACCTCTAACACCCTTGATATACCAACCGTTAAAAAACAAATATCAAAAACGCCAACCGCGGAATCAAGATCAACAACACTCAAACAAAGCGGGTACAAGAAGAGGAAGTAAACAATGTCATAAGCTCAAGCGGAACCGCAGAGTAGAAGCAAAGAACTACTTGTGGAATGGTATGAGCAGGAATCGAAAGCGCGCTGATACCGACAAGCAAACCCTGTGCAAGTGACTTGATAGTCCGAAATCCCATCAAACAAGAAGCCAGCCAGAAAAGAAAGGATTCGAGGGCGACCAGCAACCAAAACACCCTCCATTGAGGTATGATATCCCAAAGGACGTTAATGTTGAGTTTCTCCAAGCCGTTTCTACCACACTTGGCCTATGACAAGTGCATAGTCAAGGTCTTTCGCTCTCTGACAAGTCTGATTGGCTCCAGGAACGCGATCAAGTCTGGCTGAAGTAGCAGTAGTTACTGCAACGCCAGTGATAGCAGTCTGGGCACTGGTCGCCATAATTTGCTGGGTTTACCAGAAGAGGGCACTGGCAGCATTGCCACCATCCAGCTGTCGATGGACGTGGGCGTGGGCGGCTGGCAGGAACTCCTGATCCATGGCAGACACCAAGACTTGGGTGGTTCTGTGTATTGGCGCCTGTATGCCTGGAATAGGGGTGATGAGCGAAGTGTTGTGCAATTCTGGGACGCTCGAATGTATCCTCGAATAGCACTTGGGCCACTAAAGTTGGCGGCGCAGCTGCAGGACAATCACTGCACTTGGAGTGCGAACACTGAGGACAAGTTGTCCCATCCTTGTCGGGGTTGACCTCTTTGTCACATTTGTGGCATTTCCACCAACCTGTGATATCTGGTGTGCGTGTACCAGAGTATGGAGCTGGCATGCTTGAATAAAGGACTGGCATATTTAAGTATGGACCCGGCATATTTCTAATCGTGTAAGCGCAAGACCAAACAAATGACGGCTCAGGACTGGTATACCTTGTAGGAATGACTTGACGCGCTCGGCGACAAGAAGGTCGAGGCTTTGGTTGGAAATTTGTAGGGAGGGCTTCAGATGTCTTCAACACTTTCAAAGATTCAGGATGGAAGTTTCAAGGACAAAGGTAGGCTGTGCTTCTTTCCTGTTATATTTCTCTGCGGTTTGTAGGTTGCGTTCGAGTTTGTCTTCGAGTTCGAGTGCGAGTTCGAGTCTGTTGTACTTGTCCCTTTCAACTTTGATCCCAAAACTCTTCCTATATATCCCCTTTTTCATGAATGTTAGCCTTCTCAAGGCTCAGGTCCACCAGTTCCCTGTGCCAGTATGTGTCAGGTTGTTCCACGGGGCTGCACGCCCAGTTGGCACAGTCTAATGGATAACCTCACATCCTGGACTTCAAGTGGATACTCGGTGGTAGAGCCTGAAGGGCACGCTACCATCAGCCAGTACAGTGCACTGGAAGACTGTCACAACTACCCTTGGCTGCCCAGATGACAAACAGCATAGCCCAGCTTTTTGGCGAGCACTTCCGGCGTGGAAAGCAAATAAACCAGGCGGCTATGTTGACGATGGTGATGTTACTTAGCGCGCAGGCGGCGTGATTCGCTGTTGGCGAATGTCACTCTATAGGTCACAGCTTCCCCTTTCCTTCTTGTTTCTTCTCCCTCCGGTGAGCAGCCTCAGCCGTTGTATCCGATATCTTCCTGTCCAGAGCTCGGCGAGCAAGAGTACTCTCGCTGCGCCACTGCTCACTGGGTCGGACGGCATCGCGACTGACTCCTGGAGGATCCTTCTCTGTGACCTACATTCTGGGATTGTGTTCATCCGCGGAGGCACCCCCAGGCTGGCATGCGCAGTCACTAACTTAGCGGAGTGAGGCGATCCTGATGTTTTGTTCAAGTCAAAACTCTCAAACCGAAAGGTGTCGCGGTAAGCATATTGTGGAATCTAGGGCCAGCACTGCCCTGTGCTGTGTGATGCTGGAACGTGACTGTAGGTAGTCATAATGTTCCTGACCTGCCCAGCTTCTATAGCGGGCCGGCGAGTGAAGGACGAGGCTGCCAGTCAGAAGGTCGGTACGGAATAAAATTCCGTCATTTCAAAGACCAGGCCACCGCGGGAACCCGATATCGCTTGCTATTTTCGACCGTCGAACTCAAAACATCCGGAAAGAATAGTCTAGGGCGAGCTTCCGGTGCCAGCAGGGAGAGTGGCTCATCAAGTCCGAAGTACCATGACTGGCACTCAATACACACCGAGCTGTGTCTATGAGAGATGAGAGCCTCGGACGCAAGACAAAGTATGTGGATATTCCAGACAGCCAAGCAAGCAGCTGAGGGCTCAAAGGTAGGGACATCAGTCATGTCAGCTCAGAACTTAGGTGGACGGCGTCTTCAGCTGGTCCCAATTAGTTCGGAATGTCTCGATTCGCAGCAAAGACTAAGCCAAGGAGTTGCACCTAGAACGTTGAGGAAAACTTCTACTGACTTGGAGGAAGGCTGGCAGGTTTCACATATTGCATTTGATCGCATTGTCCCTATTGAGATGGTCGAGCCGACAGCGAAGGGAAAGTTCCACCGCCTTAAAATTTCAACGACTGTGTATGACGGCCTTGTATGGAGGGGCGGGCCCGCGCAGCTGGGAATTTACGAGAGACATCGGCAGATGGAACGCCCTACGAGCACCTCGTGGCTGTTTCAGCGGGATTTTGTCATAAGAGTTGCTCCGCAAGTGCGTGAGTGGAGATGAATTTTCATTTGCAGGGCAAACGGCACATAAAAGAGAAGGGGCATGGGAAGTCACTCTATCCCACGCACGGCCAACTGAGTCCATTACAGAGCCGCACTCCGGTGGTGTGTACAAATACAGACTGGCGGACGCCAGAGTTTCCCTATGCGATGACTTGCATGAATAAAGAAACTTTGTCCAACACGACTGCATCCCTTTCCGCTCCCATCCAACCCGCCACTGGGAATTTGTATACCTATCAGGAGCGACGATTCCCCAAGTTCCACCGGCCTCACGCGATGGCGGGTTGCAGGAGCGCAACAGTGCAGACTGTGATTGAGATTTCCCTTTTAGCGGGGTTGGCGTGTGTGTTATCTACTTTGCTTTTTCATCGCGAGCTCTCCTGCCGTAGTACTCGTTCCTGCGATCAGTCGATCGATCGTCAGTAATGTCTTACTTGACCCCGAATCCTACTCGTGTCTGGAAGGTGAGTGGCTGTCATGAGTCGTACATTTTCTTCCCGCGGTCAGCCTCTGTGCCTGTCCCCTCCAGCCGGTCCAGACTCTCCTCGATGAGACCAATGTGACCTCGCAGCGTGCCTTCTAGCTCGTCCTAAATAGCACCGATGTCTTGTCAGAATGTGTGAGATTGGGAAGAGCGGTAAGATTGAGTGGACAAGAGCCTTGCGTGGTAAGGGAAGGGAAGTAAACTGGAAGCAGTGCAGCGCATTGCATCACGGATGTCCGTCATCCCATCGACATAATCGCGATCGAAGCTGGGGAAGGCTGCAACTGTCTGTGCAGGTTGGCAATATTGCGGCAGCGTGGTCGATGATGCATGAGTTGATGGCCGGATGGTAAGGTGGCATGGAAATATCCTTGCTCCCCACGCGCCTTTCGCTTCCCCTGATGGTGGTGGAGGAGGGGGTTTGAGACGATACGGACGTATTGATTGATTCAGTTCCAATGCCACCAACAAACCCTGACACCAAAACAGCAAGCCGCACGCATGACCGCTTCACGACAAATTCTCCGTAAGGGTGTGGTGCGTGTCTTTCTGGGTGGTGGAGGACAGAAATCTCAGGCGAGGGTGAGGTATGAGAACGAAATACGGGAGACGAGATACGCGACGTTGAAGTGATACTTGATGGAAGATGGCAATTGAAGATGCGAAATTCGGAATGGGAATTGAAAACGGCACTTACCATCCTTGCGTCGTGGTCTTCGGAGAGCTCAATCATGTGGGAGCGAAGGAGGTATGTTCCCCCTGCAACACTGAGCAGGGTGGTGATGTTGAGTCCGGCGACGAGTGCGGGGTTTCTGAAGAGAGAGAGGAACGACATTGTGCGCGTTGAATGGCAAATTGCAGAGAATCTTATCTGGAAATATTTGATTAATGCTAGACAATGATAATATCCCTTGGTCTGCTCTACATGCTCTAACTTATATCTCAAAACACTTAGTCGGCTTTCATCAGGTGTCGTCATACAGTACCTTAGGTAATGCAGCAATTGGTCGTCGCTTGTTGGACCAAGCAAGCACTTAGCTTCTATTCCCTACCAACGCGGGTCGCGTCTCCCTCGAAAATGTCCAGGCCAGCCAACAACCTCAGGTTACCAACTCAACGACGACCTCTTCAAGGGATAGATACTTAATGGTACGGCAATGCGCAACTCGGCAGTTCCTGTGTAGAGGACGGTCTGCCAATTTCCGAGTTGATTCCCACCTGCAACCATGTCGTCCTCACAGCCCTTCCAACCGTCGTCGCCGCTCTCCGTGCATGGCGTCCGGCGCAGAAAGTCACGCTTCACGTACAAGCACCTCGCGCAACTGGCGCTCTCCTCGACGAGCTGTCCGCTGAGGGTAATTGCGCATGTAGACTTGGATGCTTTCTATGCTCAGTGTGAAATGGTGCGGTTAAACGTGGCGGAGGACCAGCCTTTGGCGGTACAGCAATGGTATGATTCCACTTGAAAGGTCGCCATTACCTGAATTGAAAATGAAAGCTGATGAGCACAGGCAGGGACTTATAGCGGTCAACTACCCCTCGCGCAAATGGGGCCTCACTCGACACATCGACATTGCAGAAGCCAAGAAGCTCTGCCCTAACCTGATCATGCAGCACGTAGCAACCTGGAAGGAGGGTGAGGAGACGTGGGGATACCACGATGATGCATCCAAGAATATCGCTACGCATAAAGTTTCTCTGGATCCGTATCGCTTGGAATCACGGCGCATATTGGCTTGCATCAAGGAAACGCTACCGGCACATCTACAGAGGGTTGAGAAGGCGGGTATCGATGAAGTATTTCTAGATCTGTCGGCGCAAGTGCATTCGATCTTGCTGGAAAGATATCCGGAGCTCGCAGGCCCTGCACCGTACGACGATCCCTCCGAGAATCTGATGCTGCCGCCCACGACTGCGCTGGATTGGAAGGCAGATGCGTTAGTGGACCTGGACGTTGACGAGACTGAGGATGATGACCCAGATTGGGATGATATTGCTATTCTGATTGGATCGGAAATTGTGCGGTCGGTGAGAGCTGCGATCCGGGAGAAGTTGAAGTATACTTGTTCTGGGGGCATAGCACAAAACAAAATGCTATCGAAGTTAGGTGTATGCCCCTCCTGTTTCTTTTGTTACAGAGAGACTAAACTAGCCATGATTCCCATCCGCCTCTTGTTGGTCTACCAACATGCTAATGATGCGTTCTAGTCTGCTCACAAGAAGCCAAATGCCCAGACAATCATTAGAAATCGAGCTGTGCAACACTTTCTTTCTGACTTCAAATTTACAAAAATTAGAGGCCTAGGAGGGAAGCTGGGAGAGCAAATTACTACAGCATTCAGTACAGATACTGTCAAGGATTTGCTGCCAATGTCAGTAGAGCAGCTAAAGTCGAAGCTTGGCGCCGAATCTGGAACTTGGGTCTATCAAGTGATTCGCGGAAACGATTCCAGTGAGGTCAACTCTAGAACCCAGATCAAATCAATGCTATCGGCAAAGTCATTCAGGCCGACCATTAACACGCCTGAGCAAGCTCATCGATGGCTTCGCATCTTTGTGGCCGATATCTATAGCCGATTGGTCGAAGAGGGGGTGTTGGAGAATAAGAGAAGACCCAAGACAATTAACCTGCATCATCGGCAAGGTGGTCAAACAAAATCTCGTCAGGGGCCCATCCCTTCCGGGAAAAAGATTGACGAGGCAGGACTCTATGAGCTTGCTAAGAATTTACTAGGTCAAATCATCCTAGAAGGTAAGGTTTGGCCATGTGCAAACCTGAGTCTCAGTGTTGGTGGATTTGAAGATGGAGTGTCTGGGAACATGGGAATTGGAGCGTTTCTGGTGAAAAGTGATCCACAGACATCCAGCGTAAGTATACGCGATTCTAAAGTCGTGGAAGCTACAGGAGAAAGACCGGAGAAACGACGACGTCTCGAACCGACAGCAGGCATTGGAAGGTTCTTTGTGAAGTCTGACAGTACCGATGAGCATGATGATGAGTTTGGGGCCCAATTACCCGGCATGGAGACTCGTCTCGAAGAAGAGCATGGTGCAGATACGGACGAAGCTGAACAGACAACGCAAGATTTGCCTCGCAAAAACGAGGCAACTGAACTGAAAAACCAATATTTGCTGCCGGTTGGCGGATTCGGTCTTCAGCAGCAAAGTATCTTGGACTTCCCATGTCCTCGTTGCAGTCAGGCTCTGGATTCCGCAGAAGCGTTGCAGAGCCATCAAGACTGGCACATGGCTAAAGATCTTCAGGACGAGGATCGAGGGCGCGTCCAACCCAAACCCCCCACAGCCACGTCCAATAAGAAGTCAGCACCAAAGTCGAACAAGAAGAGCACCGCACGAGGAAAGCCAGAGAAAGGTCAAAGTAAGCTCGCATTTGGATGATAGGACGTTTAGAAAAGTTCAACGTCTCTAAATCTCACCGACTCGATGTATCTTCCTATCGAAAGGTGCCACACGATGTATATCAATATCTAGGCTGCATCTCCTGTCGGAACAGGCCCGGATCGTCAGCTAAGAGAGTGAGCTACGGCGAATTCTTTGGCGTGCCGATCCTTGCTGGCTCTGAGTCCGTCGCATTTGCGTCCTTCCAGAGCTATTCCTGCAGATGGAACTTATTGCTGCGACCGAGAGAAAGAAGATTTTCTGGAGCGAGCCGAGGAGGGTTCTCAAGGAGGTCAATTGTCGAATCGCGTGGTGGATCAGCACGAGAAGTGAAGAGTGGGTCTAAACCTGCAAGTCATGGATCCGCTCCTCGGGGAAGTGCGTTCATCATTGCGGGCGAGTAGTTGTTGAGCTCTATGTCCCACAGTGGTCAAGGTAGCAAGATGGTGATCATCAGATGAGAGAATTCGAAATCGAAACATTGCTGATCTTCCTTGGTTCTGCCTTATGGCGACCTGAACGGCCCAACGAGTGAACTCTGATGGATTATTTTGTAAGTAGCGATGATTTTACATTCTCAGCTTCTAACTCTCATGATATACTTGTTTGGCAAACCACGAGAAGCACCGAGAAATCGTCGGAGTATCACGGCCTCCAAATGGAATGACGCAGCTGAGAAGAGGGCATAGATATGAATTGACCTTTTATTGTAGCCGCATGCAAGTGCTATCGTGAACACCACACAATTGTCTGGAGGTCAAGTTATCAGCTAATCAGGAACTCCGAGTCAACCTGAGTCGTTGGGCATGGTTAGGCCGGGACGCATGCCTACCCAACCGTCCGGCACGCCACATTGGCGACCTGCCACAATTTTGCTGGCTGCTTTGCGCTTTTCCTTGCGAGGCGAGACCCCTTCGGACGAAAAGTCGACACGCTTACACTTTGGGGAGCTTCTGGAGAGCGCAATAAGATCTTGACTGCAAGGAACAAGCCGGTAGTCAACGAGCCGATCTCTTCCTGAGATACCGGTAAGTGGGTTAGCAGCCTGATAACTTCTTCGGGATCATCAAGAATCCCGATGATGATATGTAGTGGGAGAGGGATATTCCAACGAGCTGACGGTGGGCAGCGGCGTGGAAAACATGGGCTCACGGCAGTGGCGGTCAGAAGGTTCTTCGCAGACTGCAGACCATGATGGGATTTGCATGCAGCGTTGGGGGTCCACGCGGGTCTGCAGACTGCGCGGTTGGCTCTTGATGCTGATCTGATGCGACGCGATGCAAATCGAACACTGGTTCTGGAGTTGGGATGACGGATAGGATAGTGGAATTAGTTGTAGACTCCCAGCCAAAGCTCTTTGCTCAAGTATCCAGCGAGCGCCGTGGTGATTGCCCGATAAACCTGTTTCTTGCAACGCGTTTCGGTGCAGAGAAAGGCTCTTCACAGTCCCCATACACGGTTCTGGGATTCCGTCACGTCAGCTCCCAAACCGCCGACCTGGTCCATACCTTACCTCTCCCAACCCTGGACATTGCATCGCGCCTGGTTCTTGCTTAAAGCTGGTGTCCCCCACGATATCAGGCCCTCAGCCATCAGTAATCAGCCATCAGCCATCAGCCGTTCTGCTGCATCACACACCCAAAGAAACCAGACCAGACCAGACCGACGTCAACTGGGACTGAACATCCGAGGCCGAGCACGCACAGCCAGCGAGCAAGCAAGCAAGCAAGCAAATCAGCCTCCTGCTCGCGGATATCAAAGCGGCATCACGCGCAAAAACCCACGTTGCGCTGCTAAAGCGGCGACAAGGCAAACAGCCCACTAGCAGCGGTGGTGCCAATTGTCCACCTCGCATTCTCGTCTCCTCCTCTCCCTCACCTTCATCCTCTCACCACTCACCATCCACCTCGCACCCTCTCACAACACGGCCAGCCAGCTCAGAGCGTCACCCCCCGTCCGCTCAGCTGCCTGTTGCCAGACGCATCGTCGCTCCTTGGACTCACCGTTGGCTGGATAATTGGACAGGATACACCAGCGCCTCTCGCTGCCTCTCCGCGCTGCTCCTGGACTATTTCTTGTCGAGGCTCCCCTCTCCCCGCCGCACTGGTTTCTTACCTTGCCTCCTTGGACTTCTGCCAGCCTTTTCTTCCCACCCCATTCAATATCCCCGATCTCTGTGCCACCGCATTGCTTCATCAGGCTGACGTGGTTTGTGTGAACTTGCATCCATCCCTCTTCTTCTCTGGATCTGCTTTCTTTCTTCCTCTTCAACTTTTCCATCGGATTTCCAACCATGTCTGGAGGACGAGACCGAGAACGCGACAGGCGTGCGGCAGCCGCGGCTCGCACGAACGAGTATTTTGTTCCCAAAGACGGCATTGACCGAGAAGTCATCACGGCTGACATCTGCCGTTACCTTGGGAACGATGCTCTCGTACGGCCTGGCAACTACGAGGTTGGTGGTGACTCGCATGAGGACTATCGAGAACGAACGCTGATGATCGTGGCAGGATCCACTGACTCGACAGATCCGACCAGGCTACTTCATCAATGCATACCGAAACCTCACGACCGTAATATGACACCCTCGACTGCTGCCTACATGAGAGCTTCACTAACGATGGCCATCAACAGGAAATGATCGCTGATCTGAAGGCAGATTCAGAAAGGTGGGAGACGGAGCGACGAGCCGCCTCAACCCGAGGACAACCTTCTAATGGTATACCTTTACGAGATTCGGACGGATTTGTTCGATCTAACAGACCTATAGTGGGGTATCGTGATTCCACCACTCATCAGGCCCGACAATATTATGGACCAACGGAAGCCCAACCAGGAGGAACTCCAGGACATACTCCTAATACCGCAGGATCTCAGGTAGGATACAATGATGGTCAGCAGTACCAACAGCAGGCCAGCTACTCCCAGGCTCCGGGACCAAGTTATTCCCAACCCACATATTCCGTGGCTCCAGACAACTACTATGTTGCGGGTGCAAATTTTGGAGTTGATCAGCCGTCACGAGCCCGTGTACCCGCTGGCCAGACTGGGATCAATGATCCAAGGACTATCGTCAGCAATGTCCAATACTCGGGGGCTTCTTCATATCAGCAGCCTGATAGTAGGAGTAACTACTACGCTGGCCAAGCTGGCGCACCAGCGTCATCAAATCAAGCATATCCTCCTCCACAGCCCCAGGACCCCTATTATGCTCGTGGTGCGTACAATCACGACGCAAACTCCCCATTCCACTCCATCGAAAAAAGAGAAGTGTCTAACTTTTTAGCTCCGCTCCCAACAGATAATATGTATTCGCCTCAGGATACTTATGACAACCGACCAAACTACCAGGCCAATGGATCATACTCCCAAAGCCAACCCCCATGACCCAGTCTACTCCAGCTGTTGTTCCAAATACTTCCTCCAGGCGTGAGCGTGAAAGGGAACCTGAGCCACGAGACAGACATTCGCATAGGAGCAACCGCCGTTAGGATTTCCATGGATTTGTCTGCATGTCCCGAGGATTCATCCGCTGGCCTGCATTGTTTGGCATGTTTCCTTTTCTTCTTCTGGAATATCTTGAGCTATCTGGACCATTCTCTCTGGACACATGCTCAGTCATGGAACCAGACCATTGTCAGGTGGGCACTTCACAGTCTGTGATCAGACTTAATGCTCGAGTCTCAAGATTCACGTTACCGAGGAATTGAAGATGCCAAGATCTTCCTGCCAGCTTATATTCCCCATCATGTCCTATGGAACACCTTGTTTGATTTGGAACCGATTTTAATGACGACGATCCCATGTGCAAATGATTGGCCACGCACACACTTGGAGCCTGGATGCTTGATGTCTTTACGAACCAGGATCATGGGAGTGAAGGAATGTTTTTATACGGATCTTACTGTCTACTGCACTAGTGATTGCATTTGTACAGGCCGTTCAGGCGCTCCAGGAAATGTCTTTTTTTGTTGTCCTGCTAGTTTTTGGATACCCTCAAAACCTGCTGCCTGGATCTACCACTGGTTTCCTGTCTGGAGTCTTCTTCCTTCCGCTTTCTCTGTAGGGTGGGTATCTGAGCTGCAATAGAGAGCATAAGCATTGGAATGGACCAGGCAGCAGGATAGAGGAGTTTGTATATACTCCGCACAGCCGAGGCGTTAAGGAAAGATGTTTTACATGATCTACCACTCCACTTTCTTTCCCGCTGGATCTTTCTTCCGTATGGAGTGTGCTTGAGCCGAGGAGACTAGAATAAGGTACGTTTTACTCTTTATAGGTGCAGGAACCCACCCGGGCATGGACACAACCAGCTAGGAATATTTCTCCCTGAGGACGTCTAAACTACACTCTCCGAGCCATGTGGACGAGCTTTCCAGGAGGAGTCAAACAAATTCAGGAAGTCAAGTCACCCCTTGGTAGGCGTGTACCTTTTGCCTGGCGTCAGCAATCTTTCGAGGTCGTCTTCCTGTACCAGGGATCATGACAATCAACAGATAATAGGTTCAGACTAGATTTCATCACGGGACCACCATTGCATTCACCATACCACTTGTCTTAGGACTCTGTACACAAAGGAATTGATCAAGCAGCGTCCGTACAGGACCGAGCTAAGCATACTACTCCCATGTCGTGAGGCCAACAGGCATGCGGACCAGGATCTTTTCTTACTGTTCAATCTGTCCGAATCCCACGGCTCCATCTGTGCTTCATGATCTCATCGAAAGAGCGATTGATTGTTTGTGCATGCCACGCAGGATCTGATCCATACCTACGACGTTGGTCCTCCTTGGTTCCATTTAGAGAGAACGATTACTCATAGGACCTATTTCTCTATCCTGGATTCGCGTCTTCATCGCTGTGTTTATTGTTTATCGGATGGGGAGAGGCTGACTCTTGAGTAGTGCCTCTGCAGTTGCTCTTAAATTCAAGCTGTGATGAGGAGGTTACATGGGGTTTCTCTCGGACATTTGTGCGTGCCGCGGTATCAGATCGAGCATAGGCAGCTTATGGAGGGGTGAGGGGTTGAGGGGACTGAGTGAGGAATGGCTTAGCAACTTGACTAGCTTGGCGCGTGGTGGCAGTTGGCACCAGCTTGTGGTATCTGTGGGTGAACCAGATGGGATTGGATAGAACGAGACCTGATGAACCTCACCTCTCTGACCCGGCACTGGCATGGAAAAGCACTCTAAAATTTCTCTTTGGCGGTATATACACGAGTTGAATGCAAACCTCTTATCTCAAAACATTGATGAAATTCCACTTCTCATTACGAATTGCATCGTGATTCCGTTTGTTCGTTCGTGATATAGATAGAATAAGGTAGGCATGGGTGCATCAGTGAGAACATGTGGCAAGTCGGGAGCCGACAGGGATCATGAGGTCATGATTCCTTTGGAGGAGATCTTATTGACCTCGTCCTGTTGTCTATCGTATCCCTCGCATATCTCGAAACCGGGAACACGATGATGCGATCGGGAAACGGGAGTGAGTGCGAGGGAGAGGTGGAGTCCGAGATGGAATGACATGGCATGGTTTGGCGGATGTCACTTTTTGTTGTGAAAGGTTGATTTTTTCGTCTGCTTGTGACGGCTCTTGGGGTTTCGGGGTTTCAGGGTTTCAGAGGTGCAGGTGCAGGTGCAGGTGCTGTAGCGAGGGAGTGAGGGAGTGAGGGAAGGTGGATGTTTTTTTTCTTCTTCTGCCTCTTCTCTCTCTTTCTGTTAGCTAGCTAGCTGGGTGGGTGTTGACGTTGGCATTGATGTACGTCTGGAAGGAGGTCATGTGGGATGAGAGGTACGGTGGGATATATTACTTTGCATGCATGGAGGGGTGGATGAATGGATAAATTGATAGATCAGGTAAGGGTAGGTAGGTAGGTTGCTTAGGTTGGGAGGTATGTAGGTTTGTATGTATGAGATATGCAGGTTAGGGTAGGTTAGGTAGGTTCGGGGTGCTTTGACAAGAAGAGAGATCCGATCTATCTGATAACAGAGACGTCCAAGAAAGATATACAGGACGCATCTCTCTCCGACACGACAGGACACGACAGGACACGACAGGACACGACAGGACACGACAGGACACGACAGGACATGACACGGGGAAAATAATCCGGCTGGAGAAGATCCACGTGGAGCGTTCCTCCAGTAGCTAAGGTACATACCTTACTGTACCTTATGCCAGGTGTCTTGGTGTCTTGGTGGCTTGGTGTCAGTCGTGGTGTCTTACGTCGTGTGGACTGGGCTGGGCTGGGCTGGTGGTGCAGGTTCGACATTTTGGGTTCCGGGTAGATGAAGAAGAAGAAGAAGAAGATGATGAAGATGATAAAGATGATTCGACAATGTTGATTTGGTGGATGCTGGGAGGAGAGTTTAGAGCTTGGGACTTGCATCTTGGAGCTTGGATCTTGCATCTTGCAGGCTGGATGGATGGATGGATTGATGCACTCGGCTGGTTACGCGGCTTCGTTGCACGTTGCGAGTGGATCGCCGGGTTGGGGCCAAACGACGGTGCGAAGACGAGGACGTGGACGGGGACGTGGGCGTGGACGACAAGGCCGGTATATAGAGGCCAGTGGTGCTGCAGAGATTGATTCTGATTTGGATTTATTCATCTCTATCTCCATCTGCATCTTGTCGAATCTACTGTATCTGCATCGTGCGGTGTGTCCGGATTATTCAGCATTCAGCAGCAGTGCAATTCCTTCGGTGGTGGAGGCTCATCCATCAGTCCATTCTATTTGGGGGTTTCAGCGCTGCACTTCACTGCACATCGCTGCACCACTCGACCTGTGGCTGCATCATTCGACCGGCGAACTAGTTTACCTGCGACGCCTGCCACGACACCAGAGAAGAGAATCTCAACCTTTTTCTGCTGCTGCTATCTGTCCGCATCCCTCGACCCAGTTTCTTTCCATTCCACCTGCAATTGCATTTTCAATCTCCATCACCGCATCAATACGAAAGCAATCTACAACTCCCGCTGATTCGCCTCGTCCCAATCTCCCAATTCGGCAGTTCAGCGCAAACACCCGCGATCATCCCGCCGAATGCGAAACGATCTCCCATCTCAAACGCCCTGAGCACAGCCTTCTCTTGGCAGCCCCCAAGCACCCGCCCCATCACGACCAACTTTCTCCTGGGTACAACTTTTTTTTTCTACACCTCGCAACATTACGAACATCGATTCGACATCCTGTACGACCTCGCGCCTTGTTCTTCGTCTCTGCGCCATCCGGGAACGGGCAGAGCATTAACTACCTGGCGAGAGCGGTTCAATTGCTCACTCCATTGACCACCGTCCACCTCCTCAACCATGTTGACCTTCAAACGGGCCCTCATCTTGGCCCTCTGCGTGGTCACCATGCTCTACCTGGTGACGAGATCCCACACGCCAGCGCCGTACGATCAACTCCCACCCCAGACCGCCGGCGCGGCAGACGCGAAGAGCGCGAAGCAAACCGGTAATGTGGCCTCCACGAGTACGGGCAAGCTACCGCTGGCCAAGGAGAAGAAGCCCACGGGCGGCCAGCAGTTGCTGCACGACATGTCGAGAGCGCCGCTGAAGGAGAAGCTGGCCTATCAGTTCCCCTACGACGTCGAGAGTAAATTCCCGGCCTACATTTGGCAGACGTGGAAATACACACCCGCGTCAGGGATTTTGGAGAGAGCTTCAGACCGGCCGAGGCCAGTTGGTCAGAGAAGCATCCGGGCTTCATCCACGAGGTCATCACCGATCAGGTGGCGGTGCACCTGCTGCGACATCTGTATGCGTCGGTGCCGGAGGTGCTGGAGGCATACCAGTCGCTGCCCCTGCCGGTCCTGAAGGCCGATTTCTTCCGCTACCTGATTCTGCTGGCCAGAGGGGGGATTTATTCGGATATCGATACGCACGCGTTGAAGAGCACCACCGAGTGGGTGCCGGAGACGGTGCCGCGGGAAGCCATTGGCTTGGTGATTGGCATCGAGGCGGATCCAGACCGTGAGGACTGGGCGCAGTGGTACTCGCGACGTATCCAGTTCTGCCAGTGGACGATACAGTCGAAACCCGGGCATCCGGTGCTGAGAGAGATTGTGGCCAACATCACCACCGAGACCCTGAAGAAGAAAAAGGCGGGCGTGCTGAAGAATTTCAAGGACAAGAATGTTATTGAATTCACCGGCCCAGCCGTGTGGACCGATACCATTTTCGATTATATGAATAATCCCAAGTACTTTGATATGAGTACAAGCAAGGGCAATATTACGTGGAAGGATTTCACCGGCATGGAGGCTGCAAAGAAGGTTGGGGACGTTGTGGTTCTACCTATCACCTCCTTCAGCCCAGGCGTCCAGCAAATGGGAGCGAAGGACTATGATGACCCAATGGCCTTTGTAAAGCACGAGTTTGAAGGTATGTTTTCCTACTCCTCCAGATGATTTTGTACTGACCTTTTTAGGCACGTGGAAGCCTGAGAACGAGCGTCACATTGGTGTCATCAACGAAGGATAGTCGTCGAAACCTCTTCGAAAATCCTTGTAGAATACTTTACGATTTCGAAAATTTGCATTGCGAGCGGCTTATCGGGTTTTTTCTTCTTCTGATTGTCGAGTAATAGTCCTTGCGTCTTTTGCATCAGCGGGCATACATACGAGCGGGCGGGGCAATACACGGCTCGCCTATGCGAATGATACTGGCTGGATCCTGGTCTCTTGTCTTGCTGGTGTTTTTGAGCAAGCTGTGAGGGTAGATTGGGCCGGCATGATATGGTACGGAACAAAAATAGACTTGGGTTGGCATCGTTGTACTTTCTGTTTGGGTCCTTGTATATTTGAATTGTGGTAGGAGAAAGAGAAAGGTGGAGGTGATGGCAGGCGCAAGTAGTGTGTCTAGCTGATCGTTGATGGAGGGCGAAGAACGAGAAGACCGAGGAATGGAGGAAACACAAAGACACGAGTTTTTCAAGAGCTGAAATCTTGTGTGTATTGATTTATTGGTTGCTTGGATTGGATGATAGTTTTGGATCCCAGGCTAAACAGCCTGCTGGGACTGAGAGGAGAGTTGCGGTCTAGTGGTCCTGTTATTTCTGCAGAGATCCAAGACTGTAACATTAAAATAGGACGAATCGAGAGAATTGTCCAGCACAAATATCGTTGAATGCTTTATGGAAAATGATCATTGTACCAACATCAAATAGGTGATACGTGAGCCCACAGCATGGTTTCCAAGTATCGCAAATTTCTAAGCCATACTGAACGTGATACGACCCAAGTAAGTCCGTTCAGAATCCAAGACGGGAAGAGCAGCATCGGATGACGGACGACGAACGGGGTAAAGGATGGGATGAATCTCAGGGGGTGCTCGCTTGTCTTGTCTTGTCTGGTCTTGTCTGGTCTTGTCGTCCCTACTTAGATTCCCTCGGTGTGGATCTCCATAGCGGAATCAGTGCGCGCTTCCGGCCCCCCAGCTTTCCCCGCATTTGCACCTGCCTGCGGGACCTGGACCTGGAGCTCAGCTACACCCATGATGCTGCGCCTAATAAGATTGGTTGGTAGGTAAGTATCTAAAGTAGGTTTTCGGATTGCTTCTTTGGCTTTGGATTGCGGATGCAGATACAGATAGCAGCGTACCTTTGGACTTGCGTACATGCTTACATGCGTACATGGTTGCGTGATTGAACGACTGAACGGACGAACGACTGCGAAGACGACTAGCGACTGAATGAACGAACGAACGAACAACAACCGACTTAACTGATTGATTGGACTGGAGCTGTCACAGAGGGAGGGATCAGAAGGGAAGGGAAGGAAAGGAAAGGGACGGGAAAGGCAGTCCAGTCTGCGAGTACAAAGCGTATTGTGCTTGTATAAATACAAGGACAGAGGAGAAGAAAGGAAGGAGAAAGGAAAGAAAACAAGCAAGAGAACACGCAAGCAAGCAATGGGAATGCCATGAGTGGATAACTGACTGGGCAATTCATCATGACCGCGGTTCAATGCTTGGGTGGGACTTTGGGGAGGGTTGGATTTCTGGCTATAAGAGGAGGGGTTAGAAGATTGGGACCGGGAATAGGAATTGGAATGGGAATTGGAATGCTGAGGGTCGGACTCGTCAGCAAAAGCAATGGCTACAGGAGTGGTAATGGCAGAAGTTGCAGAGAATACCTAACCAAATCTCATGCCATTGGACCAACTGAGGTATATCTCCCTTCAACCCCTCCTCTCTCCCCTCCCAATGCAAACAAACACTAACACACCCAGCCTCCTCTCCTCACCCACACGATCCCCGAACACTTCTCTACCATCGTCTCCCAGCACGGCGACCGCACAGCCGTCATCTCGCGCTCGCAAGACACGGCACTCAGCTACCGCGAGCTGGACGAGCGGAGCAATGCCTTGGCTCTGGGGCTGCGGGAGAGGGGCGTGAGGATGGGGGATCGTGTTGCTGTGAGCTTGGGGAATAATTGGGAGTTTGCGACGGTAACGTATGCGGTTTGGAAATTGGGCGCTGTTTTGGTGGGTTTTTCCTTCTTGGCGTGTGCTGGAGAGGGAATGAAGGGAGAGGGCTAACAGCTGAATAGGTCCCTCTAAATCCTGCTTTCAACGCAACACAAGTCATCGCGGCACTCTCACATCTCGAAGCCGCTCACTTGATCATCGGTACAGAGACAAACCTACCCTACAAGCCTCCTAGGGAGAATATTAGCTTGCTGAAGCAAATTGTACCGGATCTTGGAGCAAGGCAGGTAGAGAGTGCAAGCGTTCCGAGCTTGAAGAACATTATACTGGTAGATAATTCCTCATCAAGGATCGACACGTCCTCCTTCAACGTGACGACACCTTTTATTACACTATTAAGTGATTCGGCATCTAAGAGAGAAAGCAGCGTTGTACCAGATAGTCCACTACACAGAGACGATATCATTAATATTCAGTTTACCTCTGGAACGACGAGTACTCCAAAAGCTGCATGCTTGACACACACGGGAATTTTGAACAATGGCTATTTCATTGGCATGCGAATGGGGCTCACACCTACAGATATAGTCTGCTGCCCACCTCCACTGTTTCATTGTTTTGGCTGTATCCTGGGTTATATGGCAACTGCAACTCACGGGTCTGCGATCCTCTTCCCTTCTGAAGCCTTCTCACCACTTGCAACGCTGCTGTCCATCCAGGAAACTGGTGCAACAGCACTGTATGGTGTAGCTACCATGTTCGTCGCTGAGCTGGAATTACTTGCCGACAAAACTGTCGAGTACAAAGGGTTTGAGAATCTGAGAACAGGAATTGCGGCAGGGAGTAGCGTACCTTCTCACTTGATGGCGAAACTACACAAGACGCTTAATCTGACTGGCTTGACCATCTGTTATGGTATGACGGAGACGAGTCCAGTTAGTTGTATGACGACGCCTGATGATCCTCTTGAGAAGAGGATTGACTCTGTGGGGAGGTTGTTACCACATGTTGAAGCCAAGGTGGTTGGTACCCACGACCGGACAAAGATCCTCCCTATAGGAGAAAGAGGCGAGCTCGTTGTAGCAGGATACAACGTCATGAAAGGCTACTGGGGCGACAAGGTCCGCACGGAAGAAGTCCGAGTTGTAGACGAGCAAGATGGTGGGAAAGTCTGGATGCACACCGGAGACGAAGCAGAGATGGACAAAGAAGGTTATGTGAAGATCACCGGCCGCATCAAAGACCTCATCATCCGTGGCGGCGAGAACATCCACCCGCTCGAAGTAGAAAACGTGCTCTTCATGATGGACAGCGTGAGCGAGGCCTCCGTTGTCGGTCTCCCCGACGAGCGACTCGGCGAGGTAGTCGCCGCATTCGTCATCGTGCACCACGGGGTGAAAGTTGGCGTAGACGACAAGGGTGAGGGCGATGCAGAGCTGGATGCTCTTCCTGTCCCTGATGGCGGGCAAGCCGAAGGCGTCCTCACCAAGGAGATGGTGAGGCAGTGGGTGCGGGCGAAGTTGAGCCATCACCTGGTCCCGAAGCATGTCTTCTGGGTTAGGGAGTATCCCAAGACGGCTAGTGGCAAGATTCAGAAGTTCAAGCTGCGGAGTTTGGGGGTTGAGATGCTAGAGGGGAAGGGTGAGGGCGTGGGTGGTGAGAAGCGTGGGTGAGTGAGTGAGGTGGGGGTTAAGAGGAGGGCAGTGCTTAGATGAGAGTTTGACATCGGTGTAAATACAGCATGAGAGTATGTTAATTGAATTGAATTAAATCAAATCAAAGTCATATCAAATCGACTTCTCCTCACACACACACTTATCCGTATATTTGTACTTGTAGTAATAACTCATAAACCGAATTAACACCTCTCCTTGACGGTACCAAGAGTAAAATAAAGAGGACGGGTGAAGAATGTTGAATAAGATGGAATTATTGATACTATTTTATTTTATCCTATTTTCCGCTCTTTACTACGCATTATTCTGGTTTCGGTGTTCTTACATTCTTCGATTTCGATCTTAGACTTATAGATTTACGGATCTAAGAATTCATCTCGATTCCCTGTCTTGTTTTTTGCTCTGCCTTCTTTGAAATTTCTTCGACGTTCCCTTGCGCATCGAGCGCCCAATTCTTACATGCTGGCATGGCGCTCCGGGCATGGATCCTGTAATTATCTGGTGGGATGTTAGTGCTTCATCTCTCGGGGTTCTTTCTTGGGATGGGGTGTGTGTGTGTGTGTGTGTGTTGCTCTGGTCTGGTGTTGAATTTGAATTTTTTGTTGGTTGGGTAGGGAGGGGTTTGGGGATTGGGGATTGGGTGTAGAACGTGGAGTGGGAGTGAAGTGGGAGTGAGGTTCGGGGTGGGTGATTGGGGATTGGATTTTGTTTTGCTGGTTTTTTGAGATGAGGGGTGGGTAGGCAGGTAGGTGGTATAGAGGTGGGTTTGTAGCGGGTTCTGTGTGAGTGTTGGAAATAGAAAACCAGGAGGGCGAGTGGGTGGATTGAGTGAATTTTAAGCTTACGTGCTTTGTGGTTTTTGCTCCGTGGGTGCTAAGGATTTTCAAGCAGAAAATATGGAGGGTGGGAAGGTGGAGGTGAGCTGAAAAGTGAGGTGCCTGGTCTCCTTCCCTGCTCTTTCTTGAATTTCGATTTCGAGATGATTATCCTATGGGTCCGTGAAGCTTGAATTCCTAATGATGATTCTGCTGCGGAGAGTTGCTAGAAATCAGGAGAGAACTATCAGTCCAGCTCCAGAGAGCGAGATGGTTTTCTTCACACAAATCCAAAACTATGTGTTTAGTGATATGAGGAGAAAGGGATGTAGTGAGGAAAGGTTAAATGAAGCCAGGAAAGTGCAATAAATGTGATTTTAGTTGTAGTCTTTTGAGAATGATTTTGATCACTCCTCAGAAGCAAAGAAAAGGAGAAGAGGCGACGCGAGAGGGAATGGGGGACAGATGTTGAGAATTACAAAATCTGGTGTTGGAGGATAGTCATTGTCCGTCTTCACTGAGAAGGTGAGAGGTCTGAATATAAAAGAGATACCAATTACTGCTTGAGCTTACTGAACGAAGAGGTACATGGGCAACTTAGAGAGAGAAGAAATAGGGGGAATTTAGTAAAACTATTATTTACGTCACGCTGCTATGATCAAGACCAGTTTCTTGTATATACTACGCTAGTTTCCACACAACTGGCGTACTTAACAATCTAGTATAAAGAAACTGCTCACTTTAGAGTGTACATCTAAATACCGAGAGCAGATAGGAAGGGACAAATTCAGACTTAGAGGTGAGAAGGAGAAGAATATATTTTTGCGTTTTATGATAGGAGAAATAGGAAATACAAACTAAAAGAGGAAATGAAAGCGTAGTGAGGAAATAAAGAGTTAGGATTGACTTGGGTAGTAAAATTGATTTCGCAGGTTGAAATTATTTGTAAATTTTACTGGCGGAGTTTACGGTCATTAGGTTTATCTGACTACTTACTATACGAGAACAAAAACTGGTTCCACATAACTCTAGATGATACACTTATCTTACATAATATATTTCACCTTAGTTTACCCCTCTCTTGTGATCTTACCCCTTGAATCCTACTCCTTGATATCTTGCATATCGTCTCACCGCCTCTCCATATGCACCGCCTCCCCTACCCCATTCCCAACGACTCCCACACTCCTCTTCCCCGCCAGCACAGCGCCATCGGCATTGCCTAGCTCCATGCCCCTAGGTGCACTCCAGCCCGCGCTGTGTCTCGGTGGCACTTTCAGCAGATACATCGTATCGATCTCCTCAAGCGACTTGGAGTTCGATTCAATGAGGAAGAAATATATCAATCCTGCTGCTACTAAATTACAGCCGGCAAAGACGTAGCCGTAGGCAAAATCGATTTGGTCTGTGATGAGGGGTGTGAAGAAGGCGAGGTAGAAGTTGAAGAGCTGGGAGTTATTAGTTCTTGTTCGGTTTGGATGACGAGTACATTTGTTAGGGGTCGATGAGAATAGGGAGGAGAAAGGAATAAAAGGAAATATAGACATACCCAGTTCGAAGCTGAACAGAAAGCTATACTCTGCGAGCGATATTTCCCAGGGTACATCTCTGCAACGCAGGCCCACGCCATTGGTCCCCAGGTACTCGCAAATGCGGCAAAAAATAAGCAAGCAAATACAATCATCACGTATCCAATCATCTGATTACTCGTACCATCAGTGTTGTACAGCCTGAAGTTACCCAAAGAAGCAAACACCAAGAAGCACATGCACATCCATAACGCACCCAGTGTCAAGCACTTCCTACGTCCGTACTTTTCCACCATGTACAAGCCCGGAAGCGTGGCCACGACATTGACCGCACCGAGTATGATCTGTGTGACGAATGAGTTGGACAGCCCCACTGAGCTGAAAATCGACGTCCCGTAGTACAGGAAGTAATTTGCGCCCGAGAGCTGCTGGAACGCCTGGATGCTGATTCCCAGCAGGAGGCGGTATTTCATTCGCGGGGCCGTGAAGATCTCACTCCACTTGTCAGCGCCGACTTCCTCGTCGAGCTTCACCTGCAACTCGGCCATCTGCTCGGCCACGACGCGGTGGTCTTCTTGTACGCCGTGGAAGCGCGCGATGTTGTACCGTGCACGATCAATTTCGCCATTGCGGAAATCAAAGCGTGGTGTCTCCGGGAAGAGAAGGATACCGAGACACAGAACAATGGCCCAGAGGAAACCGATCCCGAGTGGGATTCGCCATGATCCGGTATTGGTAATGGATTCGGTGCCGAAGTTGATGAGGTTCGCAAGGAGAATCCCGATCGTAATGAAGAGTTGGTAGCAGCACACGATGGCGCCACGAATATGGGCAGGTGCAGATTCACCTTGGTACATAGGCACAACGACTGAGAGACCACCAATGGCGAATCCACTAATGATTCGCCCGATCATCATTTCATACCATCTTGGGTAGATGGCGGCAATTTGAACAATGTTGCCAATCATGAAAATGATGCACCACAAGCAAATGCTGAGGCGGCGGCCTATTCTTGGTTGATTGGCGATGGGTGCTGAGATGAGAGCCCCAGTTAGAGTGCCAATTGAGAGCTAGTGGTGTCAGCTTGGATGTAACTGAAATGAACTTGAAGGGGTGCCTACCATTCCTACGATGAGACCTGACCTGCGCCATGTGAATTCGTACTCTGGTTCTCGTGTATCGGCGAAGTTGTAGAGGAAGTTTTGCATCTCAAGGAATCCGCTGATCTGGTGATGGCAATTAGTACCGTCGATCGAGGTAATCTGAGAAAAGAGACGTACTTGTCCAGTATCATATCCAAAGCATATTCCTCCCATGCTTACAAGGATGGCCATGAAGAAAGTCCGCGCTGTGATGAATGGTACTTTGGATTCATTGCATACTCCTTTCTCGATACTGGGACCTCGATGGCGTGGTGAATCTGTGTCGACTGCTGTGCCCGATGTAGACAGCTCTGCTGAATCTCTGGAGTCTTCCATATTGACAATTGTGTGTAGTGCATAGACTGAGAAAACCAATGCCGTAGAGCATCACTGCCCTCTTTATATCACGACTGCATGCCACAATAGCACTCTCAGAACGAAATGCCATGCCGCCATGCCGCCATCCCTCCTCCCAAGACACTTCTCCATCCTATCTGCCATCATCGCTAAGTATCTCCCACCCGTTGAAAGTAAGAAATTGTAATACTTGACTTGAACCGACATGGCGTCTCGACAATACCCCGCAGGTATGTAGTAGGCCCAGGAAACCAAGAAGCGAACAAGCCACCACTTGGTCGCTTAACTCCTGGTTGAATAATTCATTGCACGAGTTGAAGTGTCAGGTGCAAATGGTTGGCATGAGGAACGTCATGGTCGGCAGCTAGAAAGTACGAAGAAGGATTTGGGGATACTACACGATGAGGGGCGAAATGGCCGAGGCGAACGGCGTCTTGGCCGTGGTAGTGGGACGGGGACGGCTTTTCGGCTTGACACTCGGTCTTGTCCCTCGTCATCAGGATCAACACGGACGATGGATTTCTGGGGTTTGAAGCAGATCAGAGGATGAAGAATTGTCAGGGTAGAGTATCGATAGAGCAGAATGCTTGTGCGTTAACTTTATGCACTGTGCAGGCTCAGAATGCCTAGGCTCATTTTACGAAGGAGCCTGCCTGGTAGGTTTCAGCCCCGCTCTTAGATCGTGTCATCGTCCACTTCCCACACAATTACACGCTTCATTGATTCTATTTGCTTCTATCAATTGACACAATGCCATGTTCAACATAGGCCGGTGAACAAATCGCTTACGATTAATACTGGCCATTCAGCCATGGAATCACAGCTGGGCAATGTTTGCAGCCAGAGAGCCAACCGGCCTGCGTTCGCAGGATGCCTTTGCATTGATCTGGGGGCCTCCCTTCCTCGTCGCCTTGGAACGATATTACTGGCTTGCAGACATCGCCAATAGATCTTCATATGGGGCGGTGATTTGATCGGCCGGGAGACTTTGATTCTTGGAGTCTCCAATAATCTCACCCCACGACTATCATAGGAAAATGAGGATCTTGTCTTACTTTAGGGAATGACTTTCGCTTCGCCCGGCTACAGCGACCTAGTGTCAGGACTTCCGCAGCCTGAGGGCCTAGCTACTGTTGAGGCTCTGTTCGATCCTGAACGAATTGCGCACCCTTATGAACCGCCAACCCCCACTAGGATTTCCATATTCTTGCGAGAGTTCTTATGTGTCCCTTCTTTCCATGTCGTTCAGCGACCAAGGGAATTTCCTTTGACTCACCGAACGACAAAATGACACAGTTACCGGGTGATTCTTTGCTCAAAGACAACCATCCAGCCTTAATTGAGCTGGTGGCGATTCTGAGGCCCAAAGTCCTCACCAAGTAGGCCATGTGGTCAAAACAAAGGATCCAGACTAGAAAAGGAGGCTCAGTTCCTCTCAGCTCTCGCAGGAATGAACGAAAAGAAAAAAACGTCAGACATAATAGTAGGTCGAGACCAGTCTCTGAAAAGGGTTCACTACATCCTGTTCCTTCCACTAACAAGGCAGTATAGTTTCGTCCCAAAAATCTCTTCAAGGCCTTCGAGAGTGCCCTACTTCAATACCGCCTTGTTTAGTTTTCCTTGAGCATCTCGATGCTGATACGCGAAGTTTCTGCCAACTGGGCAACACCATCACAGCTAGAGACCACTACTATAGCCTCGAACATAAATAGAGTGAGCTGCCTTGCCGCCATGAAATGCCCGGCTTTGTTTCAACTTCTTATCTTGACCGACCTTCACTCCTTCGACCCTCAACTTATGTATAAAGGCATCCCCCGAGAATGGATCGAGGTCTACCTCAGCCCTATCCAAGGCAACTCATCGGCCACACCTCCAACAACCAAGCAACATTTACCAACTCTCACGCGCTACTAACTAGATGCCAGAGTTGGGTTACTGGTATTGTGGATGGTGCCAGCATGGGTAAGTATCCCCTTTTCGCTACTATTGTGCTTGGAATGCCATCTCGGCATGCATTTGAGAATTTCCAACAGCAAAGAGTACAGGTTCACATGAACCTATGGATGGATGCAGTCAAGAAACCAGCTAATATTGTTCAGCCCTCATTATAGTCTCCTCGATGCCTTTTGCACTTGCTGCCAACGAGCCCGCGACTATAGTTCCATTTTCGAGTCGAGAGAGACAGGCTTCGCACACGAAGTCCATCGCAAACAGCATACAAAGACCAAGAATATTGTAGGGGCAGGAATAGGGCCATAGCTCTGGATCAGACAGGCCTGCTACTGCTTGGCCCACGGAGATGATCAGGCGAAATGTTCACAAGTTGATTCAATCAAGCCATGTGATACAGACAACACCAATATCTTTTAGCGCTCTTCCAGTCCTGACTGGTGAACTTCTTGGCTATTAATGAGAGAGTTAAGCGAAGCCGCAAGGGAGACGTTACCTTAACGTGGGAGTCGAGTCAAGGTACCTTAACCCCTATGCTTGCCGAATTCCTGCACGTGACTGACTGAAAACAGCAACCCTGGAAGGCTCGACAGAGATACCTCACCTAGGTACTTATGATTATCTTATTCTTGATAAGTCTTCTGGTATCACCTCAGGATCTAGCGAAAAGTCACAAGGCGCAAACCTGTGGACAACTTTGAAAAATCCACCTATTCGTTTGAGGTCCAGGATATCCAAACCTTCTGCGTCAGTTCTGAAATACTTGGGGTTTGTTGATTAACGACTATTTACCTTATGTCATAAGTTTTTCCTGTTGTTCCTTTCGTTTCGGCACCGTCTAGCAGAGAGCAACAGGTATGACTTTAGGTTGGAAAGGGACTGGACTTTCTCCACATCCCGCCTTGTCTCATTGTTCCGAACGACTACTTCAAAAACATTGTTCCGGCCCGTGTGAGCCTCATCCAGTTTGTGCGAGGCTCGCGGCTCTCTGAATGTGGCTCAGCCTTCAAGAGCCTCAAGAATATCCGACAGCGCGGCTTAGCGGAGGCAGTGCTTCTCAGATGCTCTTAACCAATCAGCAGTATCAGGCTGTCCAACAATTTCGAAAAGGGTAAAGTGTACCATTCTCCATGTGCGAGCCTCAAAGTTATCTGACTGTTTGCTAGAAGCTAACTAAGTTTCTTCATTTAGTTTAGGTTTCAAGTTAGTTGGAAGGCTTCGAAACACCTTCCAGTCGTGGGCTTCACATGACAGTTCCCTGCGCCCCAACCCACGTGCTCATATTAGCCATAGAAGTTAGGGCTTGCCCGGAGAGTTAATTACTGTTGCCCAACACAAAGCTCGAACTCATGTAGCGGAGGCAGGCTCAATTAGGTCTGCGGTATTTACCAGAGAACCGTATACACCGAAAATAAGGCGATACGCAGCTCACCGTTGCGACTCCACTTCCTGTCGCCAATAGCTGACCGAAGTCGAGCTGCGCATCCGATAGTCATGGGAGTCTCGGGCACGAGAGTGGTCGAGTTAATCTCTTGCGCTTCTATTGTCAGCAGCACACCGACAACACGCTAAGTGGTGCCCTCTTTTGCCTTGTTCAATGTATGAAATTGCCTCAATAAAGGTGGTCATCTGGAGGATTGCAGAGCCCTTTTCTCCGTATTTTCTAGGCAACTCTCGATTCATTGGAGATTACTTTGATTGCTGGAAGGGGCTAGGATTCCAGAAAATGCCCTCCGACTTCATTTGATGGACCAAATGAGGCGTTGATGGCTCAAGGCATATTTTGGCGTTCTAGCACCCTCGACTCCATGTCTTGTCGTACTGCGAGCATCATATAAGCTCTCTCGTTCCCGTACCTCCTTTTTGCTTTTCATCATCAACTTCCTTCGGTTGATTCTTTGACTCCTGGATATCGCCTTCCTGATTCATTTTCAAACACATTATCACTTTCGCCTCTTGAAACCAAACAGCTCTTCCAGAATGCCACCTAAGAAAGAGTATGTCTACTCGCAGGTCTGGGCCTGCACCAATTGTGGAGTTCACGCTGGCATGTCTTTAGCGGGAACACCTGCTTGCGTTGGCTGTGGACATTTTTGCTGTTCACAATGTACTGTGCAGTGGGTCAAGGTAGAAGCCCACAGATAGATGGTAAGCTTCCAGGTTCTCGAAAATATCGAGAAGGATTAACTGGCTGACACGACAACGCCAGCTCGTTCTGGGAAGCTTCGATAGGTTGATTCCATGTTCAGGTGGAATCAAAGGAGTCGAAGACGCTTCAAGAAATTTTTGATGGTGTCTCTTGATCATGTATCGGCTGGTCATCCCCATCCACTTTATAATATCTGGCAATCACGGACCATCGTCTCCCACCTTTCGAGAGCCTTTCATAGACGACACGGCGTTCCGTTTTCCCAACCACCTTCATGACGTTGGAATCCTACCTTCCCGCCAATAACGAACCATCGTCGCCTGTCTTTTAGCGCTTCAATCTCGACGACACGGCGTTCTACACTTTTCATTCCACTTTGCTTTCGAATCCGTATACCCGCGACAAGCGTAGACGATCGTTCCTCAGTTTCGATTGGGACGAGCAATTCGGCAATCTTACTTCTGCTTCTTAGGTGGTTCTACTTTGGTTTTCACTATGACTTGATGACTTTTTTCCTTGGTTATTTTGAAGGGTTTGATTAGGAAGTTTTTGGATCGCTCGTTTGGGTTTACGAGGTGTTGGGCATAGCGCAAGGAGTCAGTCTGGTCTGCAAGTATCTCATCTTACAGTCATATAAACAACCCCTCCTCGCGGAGCACTTCACAGTTTCATGTTCTACTTCTATGTTCAGATCCTGGCATCGGGTTGGTTATTTTGGGCGCACCTTCGTTAGACAATTGAAATTTCAAACTTTTGGAATTCACATCATTTTGCCACATGCTTTGAGGTGCTATGATAAATAACACTCTCCCTTGGACGTAGACTTTTTGTCTCAACATTTTCAATTGACTGCCCATACAACTTCCTGCCACAGTCTCTGGCCAAACCTTCCGAGTCGTTAATCCCAACTCCACGCGCCTCCCGCATCCTTCACGTTGTGTACTGCAACTTAAGGGTCTGCACATGGCATTCACATCGCAAGGGGTCATGGTACTCGCAATTTCCACATAAAGAACAATCCCAGCCACGCAGTCAGAAGACACAATCATGAAGCCATTCACGGCTCGCCGCAGTTCGCGCAGACTTGGCTGGCCAGGCAGTCCCGACGCACTGCGCACGCACATGAACTGCGAAGTATGCCCAACGCGATCGCACGGAAGAGCCTGGCTTGTTCTCTCCTTCATTTGAGCCGACCGACATCCTAGCACAATCGACATCATCATACATAAGCTCTGAGTTCTTTGCGAACTTGCGCAGTACTTCACGGAGCAGCCCACCGAGATCCTAGTAGCTCGGTAGGCGTTGTTGTCAGCCCTCCACTTAGTTATCCAGAACCATGTTTCTTTGCCTGCCGGCCTATCGAGCCCACTGAGCGCACCCAGCCGCAGCCCAACCATACTCCATCTCCAAACCCAAAGCCAGTGTCCCAAGATCTCAATATGCAGGTGTCTTGACAGCCTCGACGAGGCCAACTACGGCGCTAGCGCGTGCGAGACACCAAGCCTCACAGCAACTGAGTTTGAAAGCCTGTTTTGCGTAGAATCTTGAAAAGCCGTGCAGCATGGCACTGCCGATGGCATGGCGCAGGGATCTAACGAGATCTTTGGATAGTCTGCCTCTGCGTTTCGAAATCGATCACAAAATGCTTCTGGAACAGCCTCCTTTGGCTGATGGCAGTTGCAAAGATCTATTGGGTCTGACCCTGCCAATCACAACTCGGTGTCCCTCACCGACCTCCGACAGCCTGAGAGGTGCTGCAGTAGATGAGATGCGCGCGCACTAGTGCATTGAATTGCCTTGCATTGGCAGAGTGGTGAGAAATAGGTATCCAGGCAGCAGGCACCTTCAGAGATCTCAGATGCACTTCAGGCGGATCCGTCAGTCTGGACAGCAGCGTCAGGTGGCTCACGTCTCGTCCAGAAACATGGTGATCTCCCGAAATTCAAGTCGTCAATTCCGCAGTAGCAGTTTTGGCACGTTTTGAACTAAAGTCGGTCTTTCCATCGGAGAAGTGTACAACTGCGGGCGTCAATCCTTCGCCAGCCTCGCTGCGGGCACATCTTCCAGTTTCGGCGCAAGGACTAGCGGAGAAACTCTGATTCATACCTCTCGCTCAATTGAGCAGCGGCAGTGCACATAAGATTCAGTGCAGCAAGCGGTGAGCTGGATCTGGTGCCCTTCGAGCCAGCGGTATAGTGTTTAGCTGGGTCATTTGTCCAACATCCAAATTTGCAGTCCCCGCAATACCAGAATACCTGGTCTCATATCCCGAACCCCTCTTCTGTGCGTAGGGCTTTCCAAGATGCCAGCTGAACTTTAACACTTCTCCGACCTGGTCCCTTTGTAGGTGCCCTCGTTGCACGGAAGAGGTCTGGAAGCGGTTGCTTTGGGCTTAGCGGCTGCCTCATACCAGGCAGCATAGTGGATTCGCCGTGTTGAACTTCAGGGCGAACCTTGCAGCCGGATGGCTAATTGACAGTGAGATGAGATGGATAGTTTCCATATTATCCTCAACGCGATATGAGATGATCTGTCTGTCATGTATTGCTGCTGTTTGCAATCCCAGATGCTGGGTTGTCGTCAGCCTCGCCGTCAGTCTCAGCCTCGTCTGGGAGGGCTTGTCCATATATCTGAGTCATGTGATCGAACACTTGGATGCCTTGGCAAGTTGGCCCCCTTTTCGCTTGCGGATATTCCTCGCTCCTTCCCAGGTCTCTACCATGATCTCGTTCGACCATCATCTCAACGGCAACAATCTCCAGGTCTGCAAGTATTTCGACGCGACTACCAATCGAGGCATGGCCGGATGACGCATCTCTGGCTGCATAAACCCAGGATCAATCTCGGAACGTACTCGGCACGCTCGTAATCGGGTTTTGCAAGCCTTATGATTCCAGGACATAGCCCTAAATAGACGGCTATCGGGCAAGTTTATCTCTGCATATTGTCAGTGAGTCTTCGCGCGGAAGTTTAGTGATTGATTGATTCAACTTCAGTGTCCAGTGAATGTCCTGCGGGCGTAAAGCCGCTCTCACCCGGCTGCAGCCTGTCTACAGCCTCACCGAGTAATGCAACACAAGACATGCTGACATTATTGGAGGATAAACCTGATTTCGAATTTATCCTTAACTGAGATTTGGGTTCTTGACGGAGAAGCCGAGATCGTGTTATATGGAGAATGAAGAATGTTAGAACTCTCAGATTTATGAAGTCTTCGGACTTCGTTGCCGCACTCGTCCGTGGATTCGTGTTCTTGCATATCATGAGGCACACTACTCCTATCTGGCAAATATATTTATAGCTTGATGCCCGAGTTCTGTGAGAGCAAGCTAGTCAGGAAGTACCTGTGCAGCTTTGGAGCGGGGTAAACATTCTCAATTGTGGAGCGTAGAGCTCGTTCAGCCTCGTGGGAGTGGAACTTCAAGCTGCAGGTAATAGGGGGAACTGCCAATCATTGTCAAGTGTATTGATATTTTGTGGGCATGAGACGTTCCGGTCAGCCCTTTCGGAGACGAATATCCCGAATCTCAAATAAGAAAGTAGAAGGATTGGTAATTCGGTCAGGGCTAATCAGACAGTCGGGAGACAGGTCAATTATTTCGTTTTTAGCACTTGCTATCATAATTTAATGTTGGCTCTGGCTCTCGAGTTTTGCTTTAATTCCAAGATGAAAATTTTCTATTCATCAGATTTCTATATTCCCCAACGACAGTACCAGAGATGTCTCGTTGTGTTCAAAAGAATCAGAGCCCTATCTTTTTGTCTCATTTATAGTACCACGCGAATTTCTGCGCACTTCAAAAAAGACGCAAGCATACCAATCACATCCTAGACTCGGACTCATCAAAAACTGACATTCCATCAATCACTACCAAGAGGATCGTGGAGGGATACACATTGTGGGTCAAATTTCAGATGAGATCAAATTATATGAGCTACTTGAATTGGAAGACATATTATGAGAGTTCCGCCTCAAGCAAATGCTATAATACGCGCCTCTGCTTAGGAATAACAAATTTGATGGATGAACATCAAAGACCCTACTACGTAAATCGAAAAACTTGCTAGCACCTTAATTGATCTGCAGCCAGGGCTTATAATTCGTGTGGGGTCGGCTCCAAAGACGCGAGCAACCAATACCGAAGTGGCTTTCACGATATATCTGTACTACATGAGTAGTGGCAGTTGTTAAGCGAAGGCACTGGCCAAAAAAGGGGGGTAAGTCTCGTGTGCAACTTTACCTGGACTATCTTTGGACGTTGTGACTGTGAAGAGGGAAGAGGAATATATTTAAGGTTCGTTGAAGACTTGAACTTGATGCCTGTGATGTATGATGTGATTCAGTGAGCATCTGTACCTACTCAAGTAAAGTGGCAATGGGCCTTGGCCCACAGCACATTTCCTTAGTCTATGAATTATCTATCCCGCAAATGATTGGACGTGATTATGGTGATATGAACGCAACACACTGCAATTGCTGGTAGCACTTTTGATATTGTTACATCAATGGGTATATTTCTTTTCGTTCCGGACTTCCTTGCCCCGCGCCAAACTCCTGGATATGCGCAAGATTCTTATAATTCTCTTCCATTAGGAGCATCCACATCCATTTCATCGCCGCTTCTTTCTGGCGATTCATCTCCAGATTCATCCCTGCGACTGTCTCTTGTCCTTCTCTCCCCGCTCTCACTACGCTCGCCATCTTCTCTCCCATCTCCATCAACCTCCTCAACATCACTTTCCAGCAAGTCTTCAATGTCCCCCAGTTTACTGACCCTCGGTTCCAGCACGTCCAAGTCTTCCAATATCTCCCTTTTTGGCATCTTCCATAACGTGGTTCCGCACACACGATCCTTCACCAATAAATCATCCACAAAATCATCCATATACGTCAGGCTCGTGCTCTGTCTCCCTCTCCTCCTTAGCTTTCTGTAATCACCTAAGTACTCCTCGAGCCACAGATACACATCCTTCGCTTGCCTTGTCATGCGAATATAGAAACATGCGAGCGCCCGCAAGTACTTGAATTTCTCCCCTCCGTAATCCATGTATTCCCTTAGGATATCGTCCGAAGGACCCAGCTGCAGCAGTTTGAAGGCAAGGCAGAGAAAAGGTGAAGGACGTTGCGCGTCGCCGTATGTGCCACCGATGAAATGGACGTGTTCCACAACTCGCGATACTATATCTGCTTCGTTGACGGCAAAGCATTGATCTTTCCAGAAATAGCAGTCGATAATGCGCTCACGTACTGGCTTCTCCATTATTGTCGCTGGATTTAGGCCATTGGGCGCGAGAGGTCCTGAGGAGCCACGCTCGTCGAGAAAGCGCTTCTCATCTGCGCGATGGTTTGCCATGGTGGATGTATGTCAAGGTGGTATTATTGAGCTACTCTGATACAGTTTTGATCCCAAGTCGCAGAAAGATTTTGTTGAACACGAGGGAGGAGTGTTGTCGAGCTACCTTGCCAGTGATTTCGAGGTGCAGAAAGTTGTTCGTTGAATTCGAGGATGTGAAGTCGTTCCCGCAAGTTCGCGATCTGGAGAAAGTTTCTAATCGATTGTTGCTAGGCCACCGAGCCACTGTTTACGTCGTCATGCAGACTAACGAAGCCGAAGCAACAACGCCTATCTTAGATTCCCATCACGATTTGCACACAGTATTCCACAAAAGCCATCAATAAATATTTAAATTCAAATGCGAAAATGCTCTTGACCTCTGCACAGGTTTCCTTCGCTCTCACTTCAATCATCGGTACGTATTCCTCCCTCAAACCCTACTTGCGATCCGACGTTCCACAACAGCAACTAACATTCCCGTTTACAGTATTCTTCTTCACAACCGCGCTTTTCCTTTCCGGCTACGTGCTTCAACAACAAACTGTACGCGATTTACGAGCAGCGATTAAACCGCAATTGGTGCGATTACCCTCGGGTCCGGATTTCTTCCCTCCGCCAAAGTTTAGGGACGATGGGTACCTGGTTGATACGGTAGTCGTTGAGTCCGAGAAGGGAGAAAGTAGAGATAACAGAATTTCGAAAGAGGATGACATGATTGGCGCCACAAGATGGCAGAAAGCTGCTAGGAAGAAGTTGAGGGCGAAGGAGGAGAGCAATGGGCAAAAACCTTTACTCCAGGGCGAAGTTGGAGGACAAGAACCGGCTGGCGGGGATGATACAACAGCACAGACGAAGGGAGAAAAGTCTCTCAGTCGAGCAGAGAGACGGAAGCGAATTAAAGAGCAAATACTCGCTGACGGAAATGGGGAGACCTTCAAAGGATATCGACGAAGGATGTGGTGATCCCGGAGTACATATGGATTTATATTGGTATCTTGGATATGGATTGGGTGGTTGGAAAACCAGGTACGGGAGGCAATGGTCACTTCACCGGAGTTTTGGTTTAGGAATTGGCTGGGATTAGACGACATGAGATCATGATGAAATGTGTACGATTTGTATGTATTATGATGCGGATGTATGTGTCCCTCACTCTTGGCCCAGCCTTGAGTAAATATATATTATGCCCTTCCATTGTCCCTCTTTTCTTGACCGATTATATCCCGAACGCCTCCCCCTGCTCTATTTGCGAATGCCAACTCCGAATTCAAACACTACATTTTCATTGCGAGGCCAGCTCCATCACCGTATCCGCCCAGAAGAAGTCCTGCTCACTCTCTCCCGTCGGGCTTTCTCCTCTTCCCTTCTCAGCTGTTCCCGCTGGACATTCTCGGCCCATTGCTGGTTGACATCGCCGTTTGCCTGTGTGTTTACTCCTGCACCATTTGCCTGTCATATTATTAGCCATCTCATTTATCGCGCACCAAGTCTGGGCTTCATACCTGACATAGAGCACATCGTTCACCGAAACTCGAGACAGTGTTGTGGCAATTGATGGAGCCCTGAAGTCATATCAGTAAGCGACATTTTGCAAACTGACGCGATACATACATAGTAATTAGCACAATAGCAACCCATTTTGATATTCGCGCAGCGTTAGAATAAGGTTGAAGATGATGAGATGAAGCGTCGATCCTGTCTTTTACAAGCTTTATTTTCCAGAATAGAGGAACGTCAACTGGAACAAGTATATATACGGAGGTCCAGGAACTCATGACTCCGAGCCGTTCCCTGTCACCTATCATCAATGCAAGCGGCCCATCAAACCAGCCTGAGAAAGTCTATATTGTGCATCTTCATGTGCCTCAGCACAACATCTAGACTGCAGCCTCATCAATGCACCCACGTTCTTCCACACTTGCCTCCCCACTCTCAAACGCTCAATCAGGCAACACGGAAACAAATCCCAGAACCAGCGTCTGGCACTGAGAGAATTGTTCACGCACACTAAGAAACGGGAACGTTGTCGCCCAGACAAAACGTCTGATGTCCACAACCGGACCGTCAACTTTGTTTCAGATCGCCGAAGCATTAGCAACGTCGTTCGAGAGTCACCAGTTTTGTTCTGGACCTTTCTAGTTCGACCAGCGACAACAACTGTTTTCGGCCCGATGTCCACAAAAACCCATCGAAACCAGAACCGCAGAGTGCGTGATCGACACCCGAATTTGCAACGTTTGGCACTGATCGGCAGGAAACGGGTGTATTTTTGGTTGTCAATGGGGAGGCCCCGTTTGAAGCGGGATCGGACGCCCAGATGTAACAGTTCGCGCTCGGCCCGCGGCGTGCATTTGGAGCTGGGAAACTCGAGCAGTCCAAACGTCGCGGGTCCTGAGGCAAAGCGACAGCATGCCACTCTACTGGGTCGTGTGCCGGGTCGAAACATACATATCCGGAAGGTTACCCGTGGGCCAATGATTACCGCTCGCTCTGAGGTGTGCTTGTTGCTTTGCTTTCGCGGCCTGCGTTCGAGATTTGGGCCAGACACTCCACGTCAGGCAGTCAGACGTCAAACCTGGGTATTTCAATCAATGAGACTTGATCCTATGACTCTAGGTCTGAGTGCTTCAGGTTGAATTAAAAAAAAAACAAGCTCATGTCGCATGATAAGCTCTCCAAAAAAAAAATGCATCTGATTCACTCACATTCAAAATCTGCGACTCGCAGCGGCAGCAACGACGGGACTGCAGGAGGTTCATCTCAAGGTAGGTTCGGTCGACAAAGGATGGGTCATGGAATTGAGGTCTGCCACCATAAAAAGTTTCAGATCACGATTAACAAGGTCGGAGTTTGCAGTCAGAAACACATCTTCAAAAGTGTGACAGAAGGGAATATATCTCCATAAGAGGACCTGTGAAAGTAAAAAGTATGGCCGAAAGCTCGAACTACGAGCAAGCAAAAAAGTATTGCTTCAAGCGATAAGATCCCTGAAATATACGATCTATTCATAAGACTACACGCAATTTACAGTACAGAGATAGTACGAGTATGCTCCATGAAACCAAAGAACTCCGATTACGCCGACCGCTGGTAGTGCCAATAAACAGTTCCCAATCATCCCTTTAGTTCATGTGCACCCATCACATGCTCAGTCAGCCAGTCAGCCAGTCAGTAATCCATTACTCATTGAGCCGCTTCTCCCACCTGCCTCCAACAGGGAAACACAATCGCCGAGGCCAGAAGACCCATTAAACCACAATAGGAGAGCGTGGCCAGCACACACCATGATAGGAGAAACCACCGGAATTGGCTCAACTCATGGAGAGAGATCCGAAATTATATGCCATGCAATTCTACAGAGATGGTATGAAAACAAGGTATTTGATCTGGTCATTGTTTTAATCTTGTGTGATTCTTAATGCCTAGAACAACATTTTTCGATATCAACGCCGCGATGAAGTTTGTGGATGTGGTGCTAGTTGTAGTTGGGGGTCACGATTATCAGCTGGAGCCGCTTGGGCTTCTGGTTTGCGTCCAGGCGGCCAAAAGTCGATAGCAGCAACAATATCCTCACCGCGCTCATCCTCGTAAGCATATATGATCTGTATCACACTGATTAGTTTCTTCACAACGACGACGATCTCAGATTGACTTACTTCTCGTGTACTTGTGTGCAGCATACGGATATTCCGATGCGGGACAATGTGAACCGCGTTCGTATCAATATTCCGGATTTCGATGAAGTTGGGCTCGAAAGCCAATATCCATGGATAAGAAAGAGCAAAGCTCTGCGGCAAACCCTCCCAGTCAATCCTCCAGTCGGGTCTGGCTCGCCAACCATTACGATTCACAAAGAATGAGAATTCGGAGTAATTTAGAAGGAACTCGCCGTTCAATCGCTCGATGTGGATAGGTCTGACATTCTCCTTTCTCGCCACGAAATCCAAGGAAGTATCTGCCTGGTCGAGTAATGATTGGGTTTCAAGTGTTTCCAGTGAAACAACCTCAAAGCCTCTGGCACAAGCCACGCATAGCTTGGACTTTAGGAAGTGAATTGAAGAGGACTCAGTGGGGATATAAAACTCTTTGAATGCCTTGAGTTCATCCTGGCCACTGTTGAACATCTTGAAGCCTTTCTGCTTCTTTCCCTTGGACATGGCATCGTTTGGCTCGTAGACTTTGATCGTTGTTGAGAGCGCAGACGACTTTACACAGCACACGAGATGTCGACCCAAACATATGCCAGTCCTGAAGAAATTGCAGTGACTTTGGATTTTCTTCGGTCGTTTCGAAAGAGCAGGCTCGTTTGGATTGAGTGCCGACAGAGAATACGACAATAACGACTTTGCGGAAAGAACCAAAAGTAACTGGTACTCTTCAAGCACATCAATTTGTGTAACATTCGTTGCCTCAAGAACTCGAATCGGCTTAACGGCAACATCTTTCGATCGGCGGTCCGAGACGTAGATACCATTATCGGTACCATATATGAGCTTACGTCCTCCATCTGTATTGTGTCAGCGAATAATCAAATAGTCTGTAGGAAGAAGTACGAACCAAAGGGTGCAACACAATTGACCCTATTACTAGCACTGAAGAAGTTGTCTGACAAGATGGATCTGTTGTAGAAGTCTCCACGCTTTCTGAGAATTGTTTGCTGGTCTCCGATGTGTTCCATCCATTTATTTCTTGAACCTGCTGTGTTTGCGAACAGAGTCAATTCATACCCACCTTTCCCAAGATGACGGAAGGTAATGGGAAAGCCTTCTTTCTTTGCCGCGTCGTTGGAACTTGTTGTTTTGGCGCCAGGGATTATAGAAGGGCGTTTGACTAGTCCCAGCTTAGGATTTAATTCCTCCATTTCCCGAATTGAGAGTAGTTCAAGTGGAATTGGCCTTCGGTAAACCTTCACCTCTTCCTTCTTTCCAACCATCTTGACACGAACTAAGAGTACTGCATGGTCAAAGAGATATGCCTGAATGTCGGAGGGATCTGTTGGTGTCTTCTTCAAAGTGCCTTTATAGATCAGTTCTCGCCCAGGATCTGTTAGCTTAAGATCAACTCGCTCATTGGGCCTGAAACGGAGTTGCTCGTGTAGTCGCTTCAAATTGAATCGGTTTTCTGCCTTGCCAGACTCTGCGTTTACACGCGATAGCAGATCACGAATCATCTTCATTGCCTTTGGCACATCCTCTTTGTCTTGACTGCCAGCTTCCGTGTACTTAAGAACGTTGTCAAGTAGTAGTGGGTAACGAGCAAGTCGGGTTGTGGGTTTCGTCAGATAGCCATTCAACTCAAGCTTTCTAGACTCCTTCCGTCTTTCTGTCTCATCCACAAATTTGGAAAAGTAAGGGTTCAAGGAGCGCTCATTTTCGAACTCAAACTTTCCAGCCAATTGATTCGATCCATAGGTAATGAAGGGCTCAAACTGCGGTATGAACTGAAGGAAAATGTCTCCAACAAATTGTACAACCGGTTGCTTCCTTTGCCTCTCGGTGAGTGATTCCGCAAAACGAGAGCTGACGCCATGAATACTCGGGGGGTCGATGATGTTAGAGAAAATTGTTTTGACGATTCGCTCCTTTCTTGACTCGGGTATGGGCGAGGGCGCTGCTGGATTTGTAGATCGTAATGGCATAATCCAGAAATCTCGCAGGTACTCCAAATCTTTGACAAAATCCCGCTCAGTGTACATGATTTCCGAGATGACTTCTTGACGCTTCTTTTCCCTATCGCTAACACTATCAGCAACTTCTTGCGAGACAGTGTTGATCCAGAGCTTTTGCTCATCAGGCTCATCCTGATCGTGCAAACTTGCTTGTGATTTCTCTCGTCGAAGACCTGGCTGTGGTTTCAGATTCAACCTAGACTGTTGCTCTAGCCTGCGCGGGCAAGCAATAGAATAGCATAATTGATCTCTTGTGCAAGTTGGCGAATAACACTCCGTCAGCAGAACAAACACTCCGTTGACCTCGGGCGCTTCATGAGGTTCATCCATCATGGTCTCTCGGAATTGATACATCTCGCTCGCAGAGTCGCGCAGACGGTGGTCGTAGGTGACATCATGGAAGAATTTCTGAGCGTCCAAAGCTCTACCCAGGAGGAGAGCCAGATTTCTATCTGTGGTTTTGATGATATACGAGATCACATCTACAGCCTCGGCTCCACTAAATGCATTCTTGTAGGTAAGATCGTTCTTCGTTCGGTCGCCAACGCTTATCTTCTCCCGAAAGCACTCCCCAACCTTCGACAGCATCGCAGGGTATACGAGAGGTGACTTCTGACGTTTCTCACCACCTCCGGTGCCACTACTGACAGACTTCGCAACCGAAGGTCGATGCTGAAGAGTCTCTGATGGGGGGACAATTGTTGATGCCATTGACATCGATCGACTCATGTCTCCTGGGCTAACTGTCGACGCCATGCTCGTAGTGCGAGTTGCTGTGGCTGGACCTCGTGCCCCTGGAACCGGATACCCATTTTGGTTTTGGGGCATGTCCTGCGGCCCAGATGCTGAAGTTCTCCTGTTGGGAATGACTCTTCCGCTCATGGTCTGGTGCTGATCTCGATCTTGTGGATAGTTGGTCATAGACATGGTCCTTTCATCATGTCTCTCAGGAACCACACGTCCCTGGGCAGTTGTCCTAGAAGACTGCGCTTGGTATGGGGCTTGTCTGAATGCATTTGCTGGCGCTTGTGGAGGTGCAAAAGTATTTGGTGGAGGTGAGTACATGTTGGGTCTCGGAATGCTTGCCATACTCTGCGAACGATAAGGATCTGAATTCATACCCGGAGCTGGCCCTGTGTGGTATCGTGGTACCGGAGGTCTCTGGGCATATTGCGCTTGTTGAGGAGGAGGTGCACGAGGGTCAATTCGGTTGGGGGATGGATAAGGTCGACGATCTTGACGAACTTGCTGTGGCAGATACTGAGGCTGCGGTTGTGACTGAACCTGCCCGGGTGGTCCAGGGGGATATTGCCTTGGGCCGTGGTGGTATCCATTCTGTCCACCACCTCCTTGTGCTGGTGAAGGATATCCCCCATCCTGTGGCTGACGTGGAGGGGGTTGTCGGTGCATGCCGCCTTGCATCCCAGGGCCCTGCGAAGTCATAGTTTGCGTACGCACTTGGTTCATAGGAGGAGGGGATGACGGGGACGAGGTCATCGTCTGAGATCGTCCTGGTGGAGGGGCAGCGCCGAAGATGTTCGAGAATGCAGCTTCTCTTTCATGGTTCGAGGCATGTCCTCCATACTGGTTGGGACGCGGGGGCCCAGATCGGCCCTGCTGGTAGTCTGCCATGCTTATAACCACAATCCCACAATCCTGGAACCAGTATCACCAGAGTTCCTCAACTCCCGGTGTGTGTCGAACTCTAGACGCACAGCACCTCAATCCGGACGGCAGCCACCCCAACCTCCAGAACAGGAATCAGAACAGGTTCGCGCTCTCGGAAAGAGTTCTGCCAGGCGCCTGGCTTGGTTGATTCGAGTCCGGATCGTATTTCCCTAGGCCGAGCACGTTGCTGGCTGAACCCGATCTGTTATGTTGTCTCGTGAACGGATAACGCTTTGGAGTTGTCCTCAACAATCCCAAACTGGCTTGTTGCTATTCGCAGATGTCGTGACTGATGTTGAGGAGGCGCATTGATATGGCGCCAGAGAAGCAGTACACTGAAGGGTGGTGAAAGGTGAGGAATTGAACACCAGATTCTTGGTATCCTCGCGATCTCTAAAAGCTTCAAGCACCTGAAGCGAACATGCGCTAGAGTGATGCTGCCGGCGGTTTGTGGTTTATGCCCTTCTGGTACAAGACGTTCGTAGAGAAAACAGGAACATTATGACAAGATCATCAGAATTACCAAAATCCACGAATTCAATTCGTACGTCGAATACCTTGCATCTCTCGATTCCAAGTTATCTGGACCAACTCTTACCACGTGACTCATGATTACTAAGCGAGTTGTCATTAGGGTGTGCTTGATTGAGGTTGAAGATGTCTTATCAACGTCTACCTCAACCTCCATCCACCTTCGGCACATCATTGATCAGCTCAACCCTCGTTCGCAGAGCTGAAACTCATCATGGCAGACATAGACTACACGCCAAAGTTCGCGCCGTTCTTTGGAATGGTAAGCAATCGAGCTCGATGATGCAAAGAATCCAGTACTGACAGCTTCTGCAGGCCGGCATTGCCTTCGCCATGACGTTCGGATGTAAGGCAGAAAGCTATGAGCAATGGGATCAATGCTGATTTGTGCAATAGGCATCGGTGCAGCTTATGGAACAGCCAAGTCTGGAATTGGAATCTCTGGTGTCGGCACATTCAGACCAGATTTGATTATGAAGGTATGGGCACGCCGAGAGACGATTGGCAGATCTAGCTAATGTGTTCCCCGTGGTAGTCATTGATTCCCGTAGTCATGTCCGGTATCATTGCGGTCTACTCGCTCGTCATCGCCGTGTTGATCGCAGGAGACATGGGCCCGCCTCCAGCGCAAAACTACAGCTTGTTCAAGTATGATTCTTTTATCAATAATCGATGGTTAAGGCTAACAGCGGAATAGTGGTTTTATGCATCTTGCCAGCGGTCTCTCTGTCGGTTTGACCGGACTCGCTGCTGGCTATGCCATTGGCATTGTTGGAGATATGGGAGTGCGCTCATATATGCTACAGTCGCGTATTTTCGTTGGAATGGTTCTGATATTGATTTTCGGCGAAGTTTTGGGTCTATATGGGTCAGTCTTCAGCCCGTCGTGTGTTCTAAGCCGTTGTATTAACTGAAGCAGTCTCATTGTTGCGTTGATTCTCAACACCAAGAGCCGAGGCTAGGTCCATCCCCTATAGTCTAGGAATCACGAAGAAGACACAATTAGTCGGTTGGCATTCACCACAAGAGATCCGAATGATGATTATTGTTTGATTAGGAGGGTAGGTATGTGCATTGCTGGAGTTTGGTGTGTATAAGGGAACGGAGAGAGGGGATCAACAGAAGATTTGATGAATCGAATATGTTGTACAGTTTATTCAGTCCAGGCTGTATACCCATGGAATACTTCTTTCCGCCTTTGCAGACCTTGTTCCTCGGCAAGCTGATTCGGGAGTCCTTATCATTGTGTACCTCGATTATACCGGCAAGTGTCGGAACGATTTTGTTGTCTCACGTACTACTTGATATTTGTGTTACACACATCTACTTTTTCGTAGTTGATAAGGATGTTCGCGTGTCTTTGCGCAATCTCTGAATCATAAGATCGCACACTTGTGACCTCACAATCAGGCTCCCCCACAGCATGGTGGAGCGGTTGTGCCAACAGAGAAACTTTCTTGGAAACCCCAACTGCCTTATTTGTCTAGACCATTGCTACCTATCTCTTCCCGCCTCCCAGAATAACGCAATCGTTCATCATCCTTCTAACTCTTCCATCGCGCCGTTTTCCTCATGATCTTGACAATCATTAATGGAGCCCGAGGGGGTATATGTGGGGATGGGTCATGTTCGATATGCTTCTTCTAGAAGGTCTGAGTGGAAGAATCGCTTTCAAGCTTTGAGGTGTGCCTTTCCTGCATTAGCTTGGTGCTTATGCCTATCCCGAGGCGGTAGATACGTGCCGGGAACTGTTATGCTTCCCGAGCTCACACATCCGTCCTGGCTTCTATCAGCTCATCTTTCAGGTACATCTCGTACGCCTTCCTAATTCAGGACATGCCGTACTTTCGGATCTGATGGCATGCCAGCAAACGCGACCTTGCAGGTGATTTCGGTGTCTTCTACAGGGGACTGTCCCGTATTTGCGGGACGTTTATGCTTGCCATTATGGGCTATATCTAGAGGAAAACAATCGATTAAAGTTCATCGTGTCTTCCTCAACACGGTTGTCCGATCCCAAGAGGCAGGTGGGGTCATTCGATGTACTGGATGTACCATGACCCCTCTCTTCAGAGTCATCATGTCTGCTCGGACTCTCCGTCCTCTCATTCCGACAATGTTCGTGTTGCTATTCGTTACCCACTCTACCATGCCAACAACCGTGGTTGTTAGAAGTCATTGCAATCATACATTCTTCTCGCCTCTCACTGGGCAGCTTGAAGTCCTCTCATCTGGCTAGGTACTCCGTCGTGTCGTGACTCGCGATGCTACCGTTCCCTTACTGGTGAGAAGTCCACCACGGGCCACAACGACTGGAGATCGCCGGCTATTTGCCGGCCGAGCAAGACGCCCGTGCCAAGACGTCTGCACAGCCAATCAGAAGTGTGCAAAGCCACCTTCTCTTCTGAGCAAGTCCCATTAGCCTCTATCAGTGGCGATGCTTGATTGGCATTGTTGTTGCACGCCAGATGCCAAATGCTTGTTGCACGCTCACCGGTGGGGAGACACATGCGGGAGGTAATATTAAGCTTTGCCCTCGACAGGCCTTCGAGAAGGCCATTTGCTGGCGGAGCTGAGCCACCGCAATCGATCCTTGCTGGTGGTCTAATGCTGGCCCCGGCGGGCACAAGATAGAGCCTGTGAGACAAAAGGTACCAGTACAATCGCTCCGCACTTTCAAGATCTGCAAGGCATGCTCATCATATTCCACGTCTTGCTACTGGTCTATTGCAGAGCGTTCGCTCCGAGCTGGACGCAATTAGCCCAACCTTAGATTTGACCTTCCTATCCCAGCCCCTGCTCCGTGCCTGCAGGGCATAACTTACCTTAATTTTCCCCTCGCGCCGGGAGTGCAATAACTCACCTCGGTATTGGCTGTTACTCCACCGGCGCAGGCCAGCAGTTATGCTCATCTCGATTGAGTTGAGGCTGCGGTTTCACCTTCGAGATCATCCTATGTGCTTCTTGCGAATAGCCACGGCTGTCGATCCTGTCATCAGCTTAGTATGATCCGGGAAAACAATGTTTGTACGCTTTGACTAGAAGGGCAGTTGAGAATACTTGAGCCAAGCTCCTCCCTGCTTGGGTTAAGATCCACTTGAAAGCTTGATCACCAGGGCCCTACCACTATGAGCGTGGGACGTTGTTAGGTTGACCCATGCTGTCCATCCGATCGACATTTCGAGGAGGACAAGGCGCTCGTGATGTACTTCTGAGGATATAAAGGAGTCTCTTTGCCTTCCATTTGTTGCTCTCCATCCCGCTCATAGTCTCCTGATTCGAATACTACATTCAGGATATCGTCCAACACAGACAATCAGTTTACCTCGATTCGACAGTTGCCAACATGCTTTCCACGGTCTCCCTCCTTGCGTTGGCTATTGCCGCCCAAGCTGCTCCAACAAGTAACCTGGTTGGCAGCGCTGCTTTCTCTGCTCCAGCGGTCCACCAAGCCGACCACGTCCGTAACGGTACTGCTGCTATGCTCAAGGCATACGCCAAACACGGTCTCACGCCAACCAAGGAAATGCCAGCCGCCTTTCTCAATGCTCTCCACAAGCGCCAAGATGGTTCTGCAACTGCATTCCCATCCGATGGCGTTGAGTATCTTGTGAGCACCACTGTTGGTGGCCAAAACTTGAACTTGGATTTCGACACCGGTAGTGCTGATCTCTGGGTGTTCTCCTCTCTTTTGGCCACAAGCTCAAAGACCGGCCATAACATCTACACGTCCACCAAGAGCACCACCTACAAGGCACTGTCGGGCTACACCTGGAGTATTCAGTATGCTGACGGATCAGGAGCTAGCGGTTCGGTGTAAGTGTGCTACTCTACTCAGCATTTTCGGTACTAACTAGCCACAGTGGAACTGACACTGTCACAATCGGAGGCACTACCGTCAAGGGCCAAGCCGTAGAGCTCGCTAAGAAGGTCTCCTCCGCCTTCGTCTCCGACACGTCAGACGGCCTCGTCGGTCTCTCATTCAGCTCCATCAACACAGTCTCACCCACGCAGCAAAAGACTTTCTTTGACAACGCCAAGTCATCTCTCAACTCCCCTCTATTTGCCGCTTACCTGCCATTCAACGCCGATGGCGCCTATGACTTCGGATACATCGACACCACCAAGTACTCAGGCACCGTCCGCTATGCCACCGTAGATTCATCCAACGGCTTCTGGGAGTACCCCTCCACATCCTACAAGGTCGGATCCACGGTCCACGCCCTCAGCGGCTACACCGGTATCTCCGACACCGGAACCACCCTCATCCTCATGGGCGACGCTGCCGTCGACGCCTACTACGCCCAGGTTGCTGGCTCCAGCTACGATTCCAGCCAAGGTGGATACGTCTTCCCCTGCACGGCTACTCTCCCTACCTTCTCCTTCCGCATCGGCAGCACCTACTACGCCACCATCCCAGCGTCGCTCATGAACTTCGGCTCAGCGGGTGGAAGCTCTTGCTTTGGAAGTCTGCAATCCGTTGGTGGTGGAAGTCAGAACATCTACGGAGACGTCTTCTTCAACGCTTACTATGGCATCTTTGATTCTACTGGACCAAGATTTGGATTTGCTCCAATTGCGTAGATAAATGTGTTGTAAGCATATGTCAAGGGACTATGAGCGGGATGCAAAAGTCGGAGATGCGAGTGGATTATTGTGCATATATATTGTCATCAGATCGAGCTTAGAAGCCCTGTAGAATACTCAGCTCGCCCTTTACAAGTATGATTTCCGTCTCGTTGCCTAGAGACATATTTTGCCATACCAGCAAGTGATTGATTGATTGATATCCACGCGGATCCTGATGATTTCTGCATTGCAACATCCTGTTATCAAACTGTGGGAATGCATGCTCTTGCCATCTTGCTCCCATCTAACCACTTATCATGCACTGAAACTGTGGACTCCATCCAAGAGGAAGCTTAGAATCTCCAGAATGTGTAAATACCAAGCTCAAACATATAAGCAAAAGACTCGACTTTGAAGCATTGAAGCAAAGAAAACAATCATCAAGCAATCCACTCTCCTAAGCGAGTTGTAGATCTGGACGTGTTAGGAGGTTTGGAGACATCGGTTGTGCGAAGGGAATTTGCCAATTTACAGAAGTTTGAGAAAGTAAATCATGATTTATTAAGCAAGACACGCAAGTCTGATATCTATCCACTCCACATATAATAAAACGCATTATTTATCATCGCAACACGCACTCTCCCTATAACCAACACTCGTCCAGAAAAGTTCCCCCTCTAAATCATCCCACCCACTCAAGCCAAGTTGTCACCACCAACCAGGCCCTCGCGTCTCGCCTCATTGATAGCCTTTAGCTTCGCGGTGCCGAGGCCTGCAACGCCCGCTTCCTGGTTAGCGCCCAACCAGGGCTTCTTGCTGTCACCTAGCACGCTGCCGGCCAGGAAGTACACGACGAGTCCAACGATGATGAGCACGAAGGCAATGGGGTACAGGTAGTAGATTGCGTATCCGAAGACCTTGATGCCGATGATCACGCCCCAGAAGTTGCCGGTGAGGAGGGAGATGTCGAAGAAGGCGGCGGATGCCATGCGCAAGATGATGGGGGCGAGCGAGTAGAAGATGGTCAGGGCGAGCGTGTAGCCTACGATGTAGCCGCCGACTTGTCCGTCCCACGTGGCTGAGGCGAATGATGAGCGGTCAAAGATCGCGGCCGTGATGCCGTTGATGATGATGCCAAAGAGACCTAGCATGCCCAGGACTTCGTAGGCCGGACGCTTGCTAACGAACCACTCCTCCATGACGTTGGAGAGGCCATAGAAAGTTGCGCCTGCGAGACCGAATAGGTCGCCCTTGAGCTGAGTTGGGGGGCTGCCGCCGTTGGAGCCGGTGATGTGGTCGGATCCGAGGAGAAGACCCATACCACCGCAGCAGATGAGAATTCCTGCGACTTGAGCCCACTTGTAGCGGACTTTCAGGAGCGTGAAGGAGATGATTACAACGCAAATGATGGACCAGAAGTTGAGGAGTTGAGCCTAGAGATGTTAGTGAAGCGCGAGCAAGAGGAAGGGAAGGACTTACGGATAGCAGGTTGGTGTATCGGTAGGCCAAGACAGTGAAGTAGTTGCCCTCAACATCCATGAAACTCAAAATGGCGTACTTCCAGCCGTCAACCAACAGGATCTTGCCGTATTTCTTGAAACCATATTTGTAGATGGTATACGTGGTGTAGATAGCTGCAAGAACAATGTAGTTGAACAAAGTTTGGAAAGCTGGGATTGAAGTTCCCTTCATGACAAGCAAAGTTGAGAAGGTGTTGGTGGCAGTGATGCAAAGTGCAAGGACTTGTCTAATAGATATCAGTTGTTGCAATCATTTTGAGAAGTCGAAACACATACCCAAGAGCCAGGACAATCCAGAAATCTGCAGTGGTGAAGTAAGAGTACCACTTCGTCTTCTTGTTCTCCAAGTTTGCCATCGCATGTTCCAAAACCTCGTTGCTGGGAACATCTCCAGAACCAGGAACATGCTCATCATTGAGCTGCATTCCACCGTCCTCTCCAGTCTTGCGATAGCTCTCCCCCAGACGACCATCGTGCGTCTCTACCGCCGTGGTCTTTCCGTCATATTTGCTCTCCATGCTGTCTGATTTTCTCCTCTTGTTCCTAGTTGCAAGAGCCGAACGAAAATATGATTCCTCTCCCTCGGAATCTAAAGTATATACAAGAAGTGGTTGCTGTTCTGAGGTCGTCGTGGTGAAGTTGGTGCAGTATCTGCGTAGTGATGTATTAGGGTATCGTTATCGCTATGGCAGTACCGCTCCCAAGTCGTGAAGTCTTTCTCCCTCCTCAAAAAGACAGTAAGCGCAAAGACTTCAAGTCGCTTACTGGAACAATTACGATGCTGCTGTGAACATTGACTTGCGAGAGTCAACGTGCGGGTGCGATAGAGGAAGAGGAAGAAAAAGAGAATGCGACGCGCAAAGGATGTTGCACTTCTTATCCCCAAAGCTTCACGGGGCGGGGCAGGAAAAAAAAGCATGGTTTGTCGACCAGGGCTGCGACTAGCTGGAGCTCTAATTGGCGCAAGCTCCCATGTCGGACGGGACGGACCTGCAAGCGGTGCCAGTCCAGACCTGCCCATGCGGCCTGCTCCGACTCTTGGGAACGTGATGGGGATGGCAGAGGGCATGGTGGCGTCGATTGCTGCACCTGAATGGAGCGTCTCCCAGAAAAGGTGAGCCGCGAGAAGGGCACAGCGGGGATTGATTGCCGCTGCAAAAGATCGATGGGTTGCGCATGACTCTAGATGCAGGAAGACATGGCAATTTGATTGGCACCTGGTGAAACTCTGTATCATGTTGGTGGTGATCGCTCACTGTACGTAAACGAGCTATCAAATTGTCTTGATTTGCATGGCCGATGGCCAATATGGATCCAGTACATATACAGTAAAACACATTAAACCCCATGTTTTTAGGTTTCCATAACCCTCGTAGTCGATTCATCCAACTCCTGCGTATGCCAGAATACAGGCACATGTATTTACTCCCCCGGCAGGATTCTTCATCGCCCTAAAACGTAATGTTTTCGACCTTCTGGGTGCGGAAACTGATCAAGAAGAGATCTCCCTGCTTTCACCAAATCTATATACCCAGGACCGTCTGAGAGTTTTAAGACACGCACATTAAAATTCATTTTGCTCCTTGCGCCATGCATCCTTCATCAGATATCTGGACCTTGACGGGATTTTCTCGCACTAATGCGGATGATTCGAGGGTGCTGCACACCCCAATGTTCTCTCGGTCATCCGCTCAAGAAAGACATCTTCTTGTCATGCTCAACCCAAAAATGACTTCAGAGAGCCCCCAATGTATTTCAGATCCAACAAGAAGCTGTCGTGGCCAAACAGGCTTTTGTCTTGTCCAAGCTCCACATGTGTCACGCTTTTGTTGCCCCCTCTCCTCAATGTCTCAGCAATCTCCCGCTGCTGCCATGCGGGGAATAGAATATCACTCTCCACACCCATAATCAGAGCTGGATGATCTCTCAAACCCTTGAGCCCCTCCACAAGATCTGCTGGAGGTCCAGAGGAGAGTTCAACAGGAGCGTCGAGATCAGATGCGGCCCGGATTCCGGCTGTTCCTCGTAAGGTGAGTCTGGGAGAGTGAGACTACACGACGCCGCGGCCTCATCTCCTTTCTGTCCTGTCGCAAAACGTTGAGAGTGTACGTTTCTGCGTGCAGCACTTGCAGACTGATTCGAAGCGCCAAGATCAAACAGGTCCATTGCCTTGCTGACATACAGCAAACTATTTGGATCGTACTCTAAGCAGAACTTTTCACCAGCATGGTCCAGGTACGTCTCGATCAAGAAGTCGGGGCACAAAGCAGGTGGCTTGCTCGGGTCCGCCCTCCGTCGACCAAATCTCTGCTCCCATTCCGGTCCTGATCGGTATGTAACTGTAGCGATTTCTCGTGCAAGCTTCATCCCAGCATGAGGAGGGATTCCGTCATAGTAGAATCCTCGATTCCACTTTGGATCCATCATAAGAACTTGTCGCTGGGTATGTCGCATTGCTATACTGTATGGATGACTTCGAGCACATCCAGAAATACTAGCAATTCGTCCAACTCGCTCCGGGAACAAGACTCCTGCCGCCAGAGACTGCATTCCTCCCATACTGGCTCCCACGCTGGCGTACAATTTCTTGATTCCCAATCCGTCTAAAAGTCGAAATTGCGCTCGCACCATATCTTCCATGGTAAGGATTGGAAATCTCGTGGCATATCTCTGCCCATCCGCGGGGTCAACACTGCTTGGTCCTGTCGATCCATAACAGCCTCCAATGACATTTGTGCAAATTATATGGTATTTGTCGGTATCCAAACATCCTCCTGGCCCAATGAATTTTTCCCACCATCCTGGTTTGGGATTGCTCTCTGTCGAGTGTGCATGCGACGATGCAGATAGACCTGTATGGAGTAACACCACATTAGACTTTTCCGCATTTATTTTGCCCCAAGTCTCATAGGCAACTTCGAATTCGGGCAGAACTCCTCCCCAATCGAGCAATAACGGTTCTTCACAATGGTATTTCAGGGTGGCTCCACTGGTGTAAGAAGGTTCGGGTCCGCTGGACAAAGATCGAGCTTCAAGGGTCGCAGATTTAGATTCGAGTGCGTCTAAGCAAGGGAATGCCATTGCAGGGTTTGAGGCTTCTGCCAGCGCGGCAGATCTGCTCTTTTTCTGTCCATTTTGGTGAAATGATCTGACAGATTGTGATTGTCCTTTTAAGCTTGAGGGTGGTGAAGAGATGGATGCTTTGAGGGACGTCGACGAGTGCCTCGCCCAAGATGTCGAATGGGGTTGTGAAGCTCTCCGGGCGGCGGCGGCGATGCTCCTCGAGGACTTCATTTCGACTGCTTTGAGGAGAAGAATTGATGATCTTGAGACTTCTAATCAAGAATTCATGACAACAACGATGGTGTTCTTCACTACGCCTATACAATGCCCATTGTTTTGTCAGCTCGAACTTCTGTCCCCGGCCGAGGCGACCAGCCGGATTGCGTGCTTTGCCGTGATTTTCTTGCTCCGGCAATCGCAGCCTTGCATGAACACTCGCCACATCTCTTCGCAGCCTTGTGTGGCGTTGCCGCCTGCGTCATCTCTTGGCAAGCATGATGGTGGAGGTGGAGTCGAGAACAAGGCAGCATTGCTACCAACCATTCAAGCACCACCGCTCACCAGTGTGGGGTGATTATTGACGTTACCCTGAACCCCTCAATAGGTACATATTGCCCCAGATTGCCCATGTCGGGTCTCACTTCTTTCCTCTTCAATACGCTGTCAACAGCATTATTTGGATCAAACATGGAGACCACAAATACGCCACCCAGACCACATGGTCCATCTGTAGATGATGTCTTGGATGTAAAGAATTACTTCTTCAAGGAATTTAACTTACCTCTGGAGATTATCGACGTTGTAATTGACTTCGCAGAGTACTGGCCCCACACCTCAACTATCAGAACTGGAGGGCAGGAGATAACAGTACGAGCTGGTAGACCGTTAACAGAAAACCAATTCATTGTAAGTGAATCACACTATTGGCTCTTGCAAAATATACACTAACTATCTACTAGCTGAGATCGTATCCGTTAGGATATATACCTACTGAAACTGACCCATCTACATGCTCTATGTCAAATACCGAGCTCTATCCAACAATAACACCTAAGCCGTGGCTGCTACCCAAACATTTCGGGAAAGATGCCACAGATGAAGTAGCCGCTCAAATGCTGAAAAATGCACGAATCAGAGGTGTACATCCGTGTCGGAAAGTCGTCTTCACCATCACAAGCCACGATCAAGGCTGGGGAGGTACGCGGGATCAGCGAGGATCATACAAAGGATCGTACACTTGGTTTGAAGCAGGACAAGAAAGGTTGATTGCATTTCAAGATACGCTTCATGCATCACCAGCAAATTCAGAGTCCAAATCAGCGGTGTCAGACAACTTGCCTGGTGACGGAGCTCTGAATATGGAAATGCTGCCTCAGTTTTCCTTCTCTCTCCATACGGATAGCCCTACCCAAACACAAGGAGTGTCAGAGAAGCCTGCAACTATCTGCACAATGCGAACTCTCTCTCCAGCAATCGAGTCCAGAGAGACCGCACACGAACCGCCAACGACCGAGTCTTGGTTTTCTCATGCCCTGATGCCTAGCAACGACTGTATACAGAGGAATTTGACTGCGAATAAAGAATCCCAAACGAATGTCATCACATGGAGATATGATGACGACACAAACCCCGAATCTTTAGAAGCGAAACATCTAGACGATCAGGGACGAGGGCCAGCTTCGAAGACTGGAGAGTTTGTGAGGAACTTGCAGGTTGGCGATGATGTGACCGTCTGGGCTAAAGCGAGGTTCCCTATGTGGGTGAACACAGTCGAGGAGGTGAAGATTGATATTTATTGGGCTGTTTAAGTAGTTCTCTGCGGAGGGTTGGACATTTTGCTTGTTAGGTTTGCATCGCATGGAGTTGAAGTTGGGTTTTTTGCCACTCTCTTACCTGAGTCAAAATATTGGCTAGGGAATTATGCTGATGATGTCAAGAACTAGATATGAATGTATTATTTTTAATTCGTCACAGGCTGTAACAATCGTCCTTCATATCATGTTTTTAAGAAATTACTAATTCTACTTAGCGAGGACCCCTTTAAAATAAGGGGAGAAACGTGATTAAGTGGGTTATCAGGCATGAAAGTCTCTCTAGAAGTCTCTCTAGAAGCTAGAAAGAAACCTTTCAATGTAAACTTGGTTTTCATTGCACCGTCTTTGACCAGTAGATTTCCGAGCAGTTTGATTCTTTCGATTATGGCATGATTTGACTGTACGAACGGACATACATGTGAACTTAACAAATGTGATCGAATGGCAACATGCCAGATGGTGCTTACGTCTCAATCCGTCCCCATAAGCCTCACCAAACCTCAATTTGACCTTCTCTATCCTATCCCGCTCACTTAATCCGACATGTCCTAAGTCTCCTTCCCTTCCGTCCTGAACCGCATACCTCACGCCCTCTCTACTCCTCAACACATGCGAAATCTCACTATTCCCATACGCACACACGTCCTTCCCCAGCCCTTCTCCAATCGCTTCCGCCAAATCCAGCACCGCACGGTATTTCCCCATATCTCTGCCCATGCGCAACATCTCACTCTTGCGCAGCATGTGTATCCAGACGCCGTAGGTGCCGATCGTCCACAGACAGTTAAAGATAGCGAAGAAAAACGCGATTGCTGATGCAAAGCCCCACTGGTACGTACCGTTGGCGAGACACTGCACGTTCTTCGGGTTGATGAAGTAAGTCGCTTCGTAGCTGTGATTTTGGTAGAAGTAGAAGATGTCGGGAGCGATGGTGTAGGTTGCTGTTGAAGTGACGTTTGGAAAGGTGAGCAAGAGCCCCTCGAGATTTTTACGAGCTACAGCCACTGAGAGGCATCGTTAGTTGAGCGTAGCAGAAGTAGAGGTAATGAAACATAATACATACGATTTAAAAGCTCATTATATAGAGTGTTATTCGGACCACTGTTTAGTATAATTGGTCCAAGCGGATTTGCGAATTCGTAAGATCCACCTGAATTCAGAGCCTTAGAAACATTAAAAAACTGAAAACCCAAGTTTCCATAATTTGCAATGTCTGTATAGTTCACATAGATGCTGCTGTTGTACGGTCTCACCCAAGTGTCGCTGGTGGAGACATAGCCGGTCATAGCATTGGTGATAACTGGCCACAGAGCCACCCAGATCACACTGACCCCTAACCACACCAAGAGTAGATTCTTGCGCCAGCCCAATTTCGTAAAGAATGCTTTGATCAGAGGTCTGAGAGAAGTTATTGACGCGTACTGTAGTGTCAACGCCGCATATAAGTCGTAGGAAACGCGACTTTCTTCCATGATCAAGAGGAGCATCGCCGTATAGACACGGTATGTGATATATCCCAACAGGACTTGTCCACCACGCGATACCACGATATCCCAAGCCAGATCGATAAACTTAGCCTCACTGAATGTGAATTTCCCGTACCCAGTAGTGACGTCGAGCCAGGTGGAACCTCCGCCTGTCAAAGCGGTCAGTGCAATTGCTGTACAGAACGTGTCGCCTTGTTTGTAAATGCTATTCGAACTCCCAGGTCCAAAATGAGCCACCAGATGGACGGTGATAAAAATCCCTATGCTCATGATGGCGCCGACGGCGTAGACAATATGTCTTCGAACAAGCACATTCAGAGGCAGAGGTTGAAATGCTTTTGGTGGAAGTTTTCGTTCGTGTGGTTCTTGTTGATCAAAAGCCGCAGACAAAGTGCTCTGAGATTTTGATGGGCGTACATCCTGATATCTCATCTCGGAGTCTCTGCTGTCTTCATGGTACGTAGGTACAATATTCCCGTGTAGTCTTGTTGGTCGAGCATATTGTAGTTTCCTGAGTGTGGAAAGTGTCGGAAAGGAATCTCGATGTCGTTCATGACAGATGGTGGACACGGAATAGATGTGTTGGAAAGTAACACAAAGTCTTCATCAAATGCAACAGAACCACGCCTCAGTAAAGTTATTGAAGCAATTACACAGATTTGGGGAATTGAAGAAGCTCGTACTATTCAACGGCGCAGTGCCTCGCCGCTTCAGCCCTGTCTCCAAATAGGGGCTTCATATGATAAATACTGCCGCTTTTTTAAGGACGAGGCCATGGTCCTTTTCTCAATTTGTAAGGATAGATTGCTTCCCCGCCGTTATTCACTCCACTGCTGGGATTATCTGTCAAAGCAGCGAGCTGCTCCCCCAGGTGGGTTCCCGTGCGGCCCCTGTTGACAATCCTTTTATTACCCGAGTACCCGCTCCAAGCAACACTTCGTTCCCGTTCTACATGTGAGGCGCGTCTTTCGACCTCTAGGGTCAGACCTAGTGTGTACTGCATTGCAAATGAATTTTACGTGCCCTGAGGCTATGATTCGTGATTTTGAGCACTTTCAAATGACTCTTTTATGGCGTATAAGCTTAGGGGATTTATTGATCCCAGTGAGTCATGAGAAGATTTTTTTCCTACAAAACTCTAGCTTAGACAGGTGTACATGTGTGCTTTCCATGAATTGTGTGGTTGAGATCTAGTAGTGTTGTAAAACGGCGCGCGAGAAGATCCTGATACCAAGGTTGTGCTGCGTGTTTGTTTACAAGTAAATCTTGCGTCTTTTGATGTTGCGGTGTGCCAAAATCAGCCTCTTTTTACTCTCGTCTGTGGAAAACCCTTCCGTCCCTACCTATCCCTAGGATTTCATCGTGCCTTATCTTAATCTTCGTCCTGCTCTTTCGCTTCTAATGCTTCTTATGTTTAATTTTATGTGGAAATTCGAACATCATCATGCGCGCACTCTTTTTGAACTGAAACCCTTGTGACATTTCTGCTTCTTATCTCTTTTTGGCATGGTGTCGGGAGTGTTTCCTACCAGCAGTCCCGACGTGCACCAACTTCGGAAAATTGTTTGTGCAACCGACAAGAGCCAGTTGCAGCGGACATTCTTTTCGATCTTTGCTTTATGTAATTCTCGCGTGAAGTTTTGTGTTGAGGCAGTTGTTGAAGTTTTCTGCAACATCCTACTCGAAATTTTTGTTTTTAGTGACCCGTAGTTGCTCGGTAGCTGGGGCTGAGCGAAGAAAGCAGCTTCTTGTGTTGTCGCATATTCCACAAACTTCTGGTCGTATCCTGAGACACTCTCAATCTCGACATTCACGATGGAGACACCTACACTGGCAAATCCACTGCAGTCTGAAAGGGCATACCTTTATGAACCGTTGACAGATATCCGCCTCGAAGAAGATGTCTATGAAGACTACCCCCCACCCAGCTCTGAAGCCTTGGAAGAGGACTCAATATTCATGGATATCCCAGAAGAGGCCTTTGATCAGACAAGTCACAACATTTCAAATGTGAGTAGATGACCCACTTACTGATCAATGCTCACTTGTAGCTCCCAGGACGAGACTTATGTAAGCCAAGAAGGTCTTCGTACGAAGCTGAAAGCCAAATGGAATCGTGTCGCTGTAAAGTTGCACCCACGACGAGATGTCAAAGCCAGCACTGAATCCGGAATTATTGGCCCTCAAGACCTCTCAGATACGTACACTGAGCGATCAGTTAAGGGCAACTGGGATCAGATCCGTCTGATTGAACTCCTCCCTGGTGGCTTCAAAGATGCTGTCAAGTGCCGGATGCACCGACGCTATGTTCAACATGTGGGAACATCGATGTGGTGGTCAGATGTGGAGTATCCTGAGAGTGATCATCCGAACTATGAGGCGCTGTCCTATGCTTGGGGAGATTCTCTGTCACTGGAGTCTATCTACATCAATGACCAATGTCTTGCTGTTAGGTCAAATCTAGCCACGATATTACGGTATCTTAGAAAGAAGAAGGTATCACGTCTCCTATGGATTGACGCCATCTGCATCAACCAGAATGATATAGCAGAGAAGAACGTCCAAGTTCAAAGAATGGTACAAATCTATCGCCAAGCTTCCTCTGTTCTGGTGTGGCTAGGCGAGTCTACCGATACGAGCGACTTAGCTTTCAAAACAATCGAAGCCCTTGGTGGGGCTGAGAAAGACATGGTGCGAAAGCCTAGGATACCTAATTTCATTGATGGTGATGGGGAGCGATGGCCACTTCGACCAGAGAACGAAAACAAGCTGAAATCATGGGAGAGTGTCACGGAAGCACAGAAAATCTCTTTGCTTCACTTGTTTACAAGTCATTCTTGGTGGACGCGCATGTGGATTGTTCAGGAGATCACATATCCTCCCATAGCACGACTTATGTGTGGCAATCGGACAATGATTTGGGACTCTCTTGAAAGCATGTTTTCTCGAGCTGAGGTTGTACAACCATTCCTCCTCGGTCACTCGACGGTGTTTAGCCTCGCAATGGAAGATCTTAGACTCGCAATGGGGAAAGTCCATGCTCTGGCTCTCCTACGAAGTGGTGCCCAAGCATGCGAGGAGCTCATGGGGTTTCAACTTACTGCGACCAGTCTCAGGTCTTTGGCGATGGAGAATTTTGACCGTTCCGCCACAAATCCCCGAGATATGATATTTGCTCTTCTTGGACTTTCGTCTTGCCCGAATAGTGTCACGGTAGATTATTCGAAGTCAGTCCGTGACATCTACATCAAAGCAACCAGAGCAATGATTATCGACGCCACGGAAGAGGGGGAAGGTCATCCATACCAAGTCTGAACATAATATGCACAGCTTATCGTTCCGAACGATCGTCCGATCATGACCTACCTTCGTGGATTCCGGATTTTTCACGCACGCCCGAGTTTGGCGAGGTTATGATGCAAATAATAGTATTGGCATGCACCGACAGTGATTCAGCATGCTACAATGCTATGGGAGACAAAGGAGTACTGACTTTCTCGGCAATTTTTGAACCTCGCGACGTACTTTGTGTTCGGGGAGTATTCCTAGACGACCTTCTCACCGTCAAGGGTCCTTTGCTTGGGGACTTTGAAGATCATTGGAACCCTAACATCTGGGAACCAGCTGTTTCAAATGCGGACATATATCCATGTACAGGCGAATCTTCCATATCTGCTTTCTGGAAAACCCTTCTCCTCGGTCAAGGCGAAGAACCGGGAAGGCGACTGACAGTAGACGAAGAACCTCAATTTCTCTCCGAATTCCTGTGGTGGAGTGGTCGAGAGAGGGTGGAACCGGCACAAAGATACGAAGCACGCTCCGAAACCAAACACGGAAAAGGATCTGGCATTTATGATCGATTCCGACCTGCATTGCGTGGATTGAGATCCGAGCAAGAGCGTAATAGAGATTCCAGAGGCAAGCACGAAAGATGGAGTAGCGTCTTCGATCGACTTCAAAATAAATTGCGCGGCTATACCTTCAGCACTTCGAGGGAGGGCTACTTTGCAATGGTTCCGACTACATCCAAGCCGGGAGATGTCATTATGATCGCACGGGGTCTCAGTGTCCCAATTGTTCTGCGCAGGGTCGAAGATGACACCGAAGAGACCGAAAGAGACTGGGAAGAGATGGAACGATACGTTTTGGTGGGGCCGGCTTATGTTCATGGTGTTATGGATGGGGAGACTACGAGACTGATCGAAGCTGGTTTTATGTTTGAAAGGGAGGTGAGGATCTGTTGAGAGAACTTTCTGGTACGTGGGTTACCGCAGAGCAGCGCAGGGATCTGAACCAAGCACATGGGTAGGACAACACGGGAATCGATAAATCCATCTCGCATTAAGCCAGGTAATACAATCCGCCAGCTCACTCAAGCATTTGCTAAGGCAGGACAAGCCCCAATCCACTTCCCCTCATCCAACTCCCCCAAAATCCATCGCGCCAAACGTCCTCTGTCCAAAACCAAACCATCTCTCCTCTTGCTATCACCAATATAGCAAGCATTTAACTCACCTGGATTTTCATCAAGCCTGGTACCACGGAGCCCTGGAACTCTGAAAACAGTCCAATCGATCTGTTCTCCCAATGCAACAGTTTCCTGCGCAATGCCACGGATCTCCGGATACGAATCTCCTCCAAATCCGCGAATCACTACGTTCACCGCTAGCCACCAAATCATGGAACGCTGGTCTTCTGGCACAGAGTAGGAAGCTGTGGAAAGGGCGAGGATTCGTTTTGTGGTTTTGTTGGCGAGGAGAAGGGGATAAAGAATTTTGAGTGCATTGGTTACGGGCTAGTCAACACATTAACAGAGACACTTAGCCACTCGGGCAAGTTGATCTTACAGTCCCTTCACGTCTGCCCAACGTTGGACCTGCCAACGATATGAAGATGTCTGCACCACAGGCGGCGGCTTTCTTGAGCCCCTCTTCGTCCCCAAGCTCTCCTTGGATAATATGTAGGTTTGGATTGCCGGACAGATCAACCGGGATCTTTGAGGGCGATCGCGCATAGATCGTCACTTCATAGCTAGCTTCCAAAGCTGCGCGCAGGAAGACTAACCCACATAGGCCAGTACCGCCGAGGAGGAGGATATGGTGCTTCGTTGACAGCATAGCTAGGTGATTGTAGTTGGTAAATTCGATCGTTCTAGAGTGTTTCGAAATTTGCGAAGCTCGGCTGTTGCTTTCTGGGTGTTGCCATTTTGCATTCGAAGAGCGACCTTATGCCTGTTGTTGAATCACATCTCAACAGTAAAGTGACGTTGAATCAGTGACACCAACTCATTCGCTCCAAGGTCGTGATACCCCTCTTTCATGCGTTTGTAGCACTCCGGATTCTGATTGAAGTCACACCCCCCGAGCGGGCAAAAGCTTAATCGACCAGCTAAGGTTAGCGTGCCGCGGCTAATGCGACTGCTTATCTCCCAACCTTATCGTGCATATGACATAATTGGATGTGCACGATCCCAGGAGAGGCAAATTGCTCGCATGCTCAATTTTTCCGCCCTTGTCTAGCTCCATCTCCACCAAAAAATCATCCTTTACTCAGCCTATCACAACTCCGCTGATATAAGACGCCCGGCCTCCTGGAAATCCTGCATCTTGAATTGCTTCCTTCTTCCTCTCTATAGTGCTCGTTATTTATACATAGACAAGATGAATATCATCGCAGCGACACAGTTGCTCCAGCAGATGTCCTTATCAGAGACCTTGACAACCCACGAGGCCTTATCTGGAGTCTTTGGCAGTATCAGTCTGGCAACATGGATCTTTCTACTGGTGAGTGGGACCACTTACGTTTGAGGATATACTCTCCTTGTAACACCATACTGATTTCCATAGGTCCCACAACTTTATCTCAACTTCCAGTTGGGAAGTGCTGATGGCATTGCCCTTCTCTTCCTCATTGTGTGGTTCATCGGCGACGTTGCCAACCTCAGTGGTAAGATATTACTTTCTCAACTGAATGATGCCATTTCAGCTACCCTTTCCCAACCATCCTTGGCTCTATCGCCAGCGTTTTCCACTCTGAAATAGCTTCCCTTAGTCCATATCACGTGATATAACTAACCTCATCTTAGGTGCCATATGGGCGAATCTTGTCCCAACAGTTATTGCTTTGGCAATATACTTCTGCTTCTCGGACTTTGTTCTTATTTCCCAGTGTCTGTATTACAATCACATCAACGCCGCCAAGAAGAGTCGTCAAGACTCAGTCGTCTCAGATGTTTCCGAGGAGGAGCCTCTCCTCACTCGTCGCCGCAGCAGCGAGACGATTGGTCTGCCGGGCTCCAACCGTCGCCGGTCCTCTGCTATTGATCATCACAATGCGCTTAGCAAGATTGTTGAAGAGGAAGAGGAAAAAGCAGCGAATGGCTGGAAGAGAAATCTTCTCAACATAGTAGGTGTTATGCTGGTTGGAACTGCTGGGTGGTTCATCGCATGGAAGTCTGGAGTTTGGACACCCACCGCTGAAGAGGGATCTGGCAATGCTGACCCACAAGCGGCCCAAACCGCTGTTGGGGCATCGATTCTTGGTTATTTTAGCGCTCTGTGTTACCTTGGGTGAGGACTCATCTTGATTTTGATACGCATGAGTCATTGTCTCTAACCCCTCACTAGTGCACGCATCCCACAAATCTACAAGAACCACAAGGAAAGGTCTTGTGAAGGTCTTGCCCTTGGATTCTTTATGCTTTCCACCCTTGGAAACATAACATATGGCGCAAGCATTCTCTTCCACTCTCTGGAGAAGGAGTACGTTACTACTAACCTACCGTGGCTCATTGGATCTCTTGGTACGATCGCTGAAGATGTAGTCATCTTCATCCAATTCAGGATGTACAAATCAAAGCCAGACTCTAGTTCCGCAATAGAAGAGTAGTTGAAGCTGTGGTTTATTGTTAGGGCACGGATCAAACTTGTATTTACGCATGTATTTGGAGCATTTGGGTGGCATCTTTTGTTTTGTTTTTGAAGATTGTATATCTGGAACATCTCTCATTTTCTATCTCTGACTCACTGGAGCAAACTTATACATATGTGCCAAAGTATCTCTGTACATCACTAAGCTCTAGGTTTGTGTATTAGCACAGAATCTTGGGCAAAAAGTTTAAGTTACGGCTACACATCACGAAGCTTTTTTATCGTAGGCAAGAAAAAGACGCAAAATCCAAGGCTGTTACTATTACTCTAACACTACGAAATTCACGACCAAACCCAGAGTTACACGTCGGCACATGTTTACATCATCACATTACCATCCCATCCCCTTCCATTGTTCAATGTCGTCGCCTTCCCCCTCTCATCATTCCCCCTCCCCTACCTCTAGCAGCCATCGCAGCAGTCTGCCTGCTTCTAGCCTCCTGCATCTCCTCCAGTCTCGCTTGTGCGTTCGTGCGCTGGTTGACAGCCGCCTCGAGATTCTGCGCAATGTTCTGAAGTTGAGTCGATACGGTTCGGTGGCGGTTTTCCCATCCTGTGAGATCCATGCGGAGTTTTTGAGCTTCTGTCAGCTTATTAGCTTACAAGATAAAGTGGTCTGAGATGTGGAGAGAGCTATTGGGTGTGGCAAATGTTTGTGGGGAAACGTGGAAGGGTTAAGCATGATGTGGGATAAGTGGGACAGAAAGACAAACCAGGAGTAGACTGGCTCCTGAGTCCAGCTTGAATATTTTTCAGTCGATTTATCTGCAACTGGCAATTTCCACGCGTCCTATCTGCATTTGAACGCTCAGTAAGCATACGCTCGATGCGTAAATGGAGGTTCTCTATCATGACCGATTGCTGCTGGAGACCTGACATTTTGTATGGTAGCGTTGCTGATGTGCCAAGTAAATATTTGGTTCAAAATGAAGATGCCAGTGGAGATATGAGCTTTTACTTTGAGAGCAATCCTGACCGCTGCGGAGGTTCGTTTCATATGGAATACTTGGGTGTAGAAAAGATAGGAGTACCTATTGAAGGAGGGGAAGATGGTTGAGGCCGATTGCTGAGGTCATGCACAACCGGCGCCTGCCTAGTGTTCTAGAAGGAGATGAATACAACTGAATAATTTCAGAGGTTGCGGCTGAGACAACGAATAAAACCAGGCTCGGTGATCCGCTGCAGGACCCCAATATCAAACAAAGCCGTATTGTAAGAGACCGAGACAGTACAGTCTTTACCTTTGCTTTTTGTTCCTCGAAGCTTCCTGAAGGCTCTTTTAACTGATGTAGCATGAATGAGATAAGTCATTGAGATTTTGTTCTCATCTGTAATGGAGAAAGTGTTGGGCAGGGGCGCGGTGAGGAGGGCTTTGTTGGAAGAAAATACATTGGTAAGCCCAGTTTCTCTGGCATTTAACCCAGGCTGGCTTACGAAGACCACCAAATTTGTATTTATCATTCGCTAAGTTGTGAAACTTACATTGCCATGAAAATAGAAATGAATGAAAGGTCGAAAGATTGGATGGCAGAGGAAGTGAGGTGCATCATATGCTCACGTGACATATACACTAGCTTCAACCTTAATATTGTCACATCGTTCCCAGACAATCATCTGAAAAGAGAGACCTTTGTATCACAAACCTTTGCTTATACATAGGGGCTTGTTCGTCTCATCAAATGATCGCTTGAGGACACGGCTCTAATTATCCCACCCTCTTGTCAAACGAAACTAGTCAGATGGTTCTTCATTCGCGTTGTCCTCTTTGCTGATTGCACCATTTGTAATGAATGGCAGGCACACTATGCGGATATAGCTCATTCTCACGCAGTCTTTGGCTCTTCAAGACAAGGATCTTGTAGAATAGCTCTGTGTATATCCGAACCAAGTGCTACGATTCGCAGCGCATTCAGGCTCCACAGTTCTTGCCGGTTATTTGCCAGGCTTATGTGCGCAATCCTTCTCACGAAATGGGCCGCCTTGGCTCTACCATGTTCTCATGAACTCACAGGGATGAGTGGGGGAAGAGTTATAAGATGCCGGACGCCACGTTTGTTTTGAGTCCATCCTCAGAGCAAGTGTCTTTAATCGGGTCCTCTATTAGCACGGACTGCACTCTTGACCATGGTCTCTACCTCAAGCTTTACAGTCCTGCTGGCATTCTCAGCCTTTGCCCTCGCAGCTGTTGATGTAGGGAATTCAACAAGTAAGTTACAGTCGGCTGTATTATTAGGCTCTTCTCACATTCCGCTGCAGCACCAAAAAAGATCGGCTTCTTGGTATTCCCCTCATTTCAAGCCCTCGATGTCTTTGGACCACTAGATGCCCTAAATTTGCTTTCATGGAAGACTCAACTCAATCTCTCCATTATCGCCGCATCTCTCGATCCTGTCTCAACCAAAGCCCGCACAGCGGCCATGAACCCGTTCAACTCGACCTTCGGCGAATCCATCGTTCCAACACACACATTCGAAACTGCCCCTCACCTTGATGTCCTCTTCATCCCTGGAGGCGTGGGTACTCTGGCAAGCGATCTGAACTCATCCATCGCATTCGTTGCGAAAACCTATCCGTGCGTAAAGTATCTGATCAGTGTTTGCACCGGAGCTCGAATTGCTGCGCGTGCTGGGATACTAGACGGACGCAACGCTACCACAAACAAACTCGCCTGGAAAACTGTGGTCAATCTGGGACCAAAGACGAGCTGGCGTGCGCATGCTCGGTGGGTAGTGGATGGTAATGTGTGGACCGGTGCAGGTGTAAGTGCCGGTATTGACACCACGCTCGCATGGATGGCTGCGGTATGGGGTGAGGATGTTGCTGCTTCGGTGGCCATTGGAATGGAGTATGAGAGACACACGAATGCGAGCTGGGATCCATTTTCCACGTATTACAATCTGACGGATGTGATTAACGGGGCTACGGTCAGCTCTTGAAAACAGGATAGAGAATATGTTTAGATATCCTTTGCATATCAAGATCGCTTTCCTCATTTCCCATCGGTACAGAGCCATCAATGTGATTCTCATTGGTGTTGTTTTGCCGAGACAAAAGGGGCGCACTAGCGTCTTCGGGTATTTCCCATGCCCAAACAACAATAACATCGCCACACCTTCATCACTATCAGTCTTGCGATCTTATCGATAAAGCCATCGTACTTGATTGAGGTCTTCGATCGAACTGCACCATTTGCTCCCTCGACCGCATCTCATCTATCACAACCTTCAGATTCTGGTTGACAGAACTATCCAGCAAGTACAGGGAGGCGCAGCTGGCCAAGACCACCACGTGTTGTGCAACCTCTGTCTCACCACGCAGTCCTTCACCACCATCTCCAAGTCTCACGAGAAACCAGAACCCAAATGGCCAAACCCGTGCAGCGCGGTCGCAACGACTGGGGCTACGCCATCTACCGCACAGTCTACACGCCTGAATCCGACGCCCTCTGGCCCTCCATCCTCGCCAAGCTCGACGCCTACGTGCACCGCAGCATCTGGAACTCGGTACACCAAGCCAACCCGAAGTCCTTTGGCAGTACCAGCACCAGTATCAATAACCAACCTGGCGCCGGCCCATTCAACTACGTAGCCAACATGCCCGAATGCGCGCTCTTCAAAAACATCGTCTTCTCCAACGCCAGGAGGTACGAGAACCAGAGCGTCGAATCGATCGCCTCGCACTTCAGCGAGTTCCTCGAGGCGATCCCGCCAAAAGAGCGCGTCGGCATTAGCGAGCAGGTGTGTCTCATTATCGACGATGAGGTGCTCAGGTGGCTGCGTAACGCGAAGGGGCCGAAGCCGCCCGGGGAGTCCTCTGGAGGGAGTACGGAGAATGTGTTTGTCAAGGCCGTAGATGCGGATTATGATCCGGATGAGTGCGATGATGAGAGGGATATGGGGTTCGAGGGGTGGTCGCTCGTGCCGGTGGGGTTGTTGCGGTTTTTGTATAAGAGTCTGAATCCGGATTGGCCACTGGGCGCGTTGGTTTCTGCGCGCTCGAGTTATTATGATGGGGCTTTCATTCTTGAAGCGTAGTGGTATGGATTGTGCTAGGTGAGAACCTACAACCGCAATTCTAGTTCATGTAAGATTTGGAACTCTTAGAGTATGATTGGGTCATTATTGTATTCATTACTTTTATCGTGAGATAGCTCTATAATTTTGCAGTATACATTTGAACCGCGAACCTTCCGCCGTAGTCCCGATATTATCACCGGTCGTAATCATCCCACGTTGAATAGCTCACTCTGCTTTGATTAGTGATACTACTAACACCACTTCCCCCACTACCCCTATTCCTATTGTTTATATTCTCACTCTCATTTCCACCACCCACAGTCAAGCTCTGACTGCTAACCTCACCCAACCTCCTTTGTGCATCTCCTGTGTCCCTCCTCCCACGTCCACTTAGCCCCAACGCGACAGGACTCCTTGCGCTGCACCGGCTAGGGCCCTCCAGCACTGGCAATTCTGCAACAACGCTCCCATAGCCACCGCCGTCGTGGTTTCCTGCATCTAATTCCCAAGCCCTAGGCGCATTTGATGCGTCTCCGGAGTTGATTTCATGGATATTCCTGCTGTCTATTTCATGTACATTGATGGTTGGGTTTGGGCTCGGGGACTGATAAGCTGGCGGACCAGGCGTGACCGGCGGCGAGATCAGATTTACGTTTGAGGAGTAATTTTCTTTATGTGGCGTAGTGCCCTTGAAGGTGGGTTGTGTGGCATAATATGATTCTACTTTGAGTTAGTCCGTGATTCACTTCCTCTCTCTCAGATAACTCCTTAAACTGGAGCAAAATGGATGTGTGAACAAAGTTGACATAAAAACATACCATGAGCATCAACCATTGTCACAGTACTCCCCTTCTCAACCGCATGTGACCTTACAGGCTCACCAGGTGGTCCCCTCCAAGGTTCAAAAGCGGAAGCTGACCGAGCGTATGATCTCTGCTTCCGACCTTTGCAGGTCCACCATGCCGCGAAGGCGAGAATCAGGAGCAGCATTATTCCTCCCGCAATTCCGCCAGCTAAAGCAGCAATATTTCGACTCGAAAAAGTGGCAGCCGTAGCAACGGTCGAATTTCCAGCTGCCGCTGCAGTTTGGACTATTACTACAGTTGCTGTGCTTGGGACGCCATGTGAGAGTGTAGTGGTGTACATTTGTTGTGATGTTGAAGGGTTGTCAGTCACCAGAGGGCCGCCTGTTGACGAGACTTTGTACAAGGTAGTCGGGTTAGTCGAGGATGTCCTTGTGCTTGACAAAGAGGTTCGAGATGTAGATGCAGTCAAAGCTGTGACGGTTGAGAATGCCGCGGCGTGGAGTTTTCCCGCAGGACAACCAGCTCCCCCACACGGATTGCTTTCACAGCATCCTTGAAATGAAGGTACTTGACTGGCGCATGTCCACCATTGTCCGACTGAGCATTTAACATTAGGCCAGTATGAGCCGTCATTCGTCACTCCAGGGTCTGGTCCGCTTGCTGTTCCCATACCTGCGGCGCGCAGATCTGAAGCCGGACATCCCACCCCATTGCATGGATTGCTCGTACAGCAGCCGAGGAACGTTGGGTTTTGTGCCGTGCAGGTGTACCATAGTCCTCCAAGTGGACATGTGCCCATCGGGTTGCTGGCCATGGTGAAGAGGTTGATATTGCGGAAGTTGAGACGATATTACAGATTATGGTGGTAACCTTACTAGACTCGTATTTTTAAATTTAAGCAGCAAGACAAAATGGCAGGATATAGACATAGCGAGGAACGATCGATCTCAAATGCAATACGGAATGGAACCAGTTCAAAGTAGTGGCACGTCAGGATGAGGCCGATTTGACCCCACAGACCAGAATAGCACTCAGGTGGGGGCGGAGTCCCGCATTTCGTCTGATGGCCGTGAAACATATACTTCAGATGAGATTCTCAGAGGGACTTTGGAGTGGCGATAAGAGTCTTGGGATTGTCTGTGTGAAACCCAGCCCTGATTTGTTAGGAATAGCCTCGGAAAGCCATACCGAGATCCATGGGGCTGAGGATTGGCGAGTCCCAGAAAAGCCTCCTCAATGTTCGCCGAGAAAGTAAAAAGTAGGTATAGTTGACAAATGAGGGGGAGCGAAAATCCAAAAGTTAAAGGATGACCATGCGCGATGGAGGTAAGGGAGAGACAGTGGCGGAGCAAGTTCGTTTGGTGGAATGCCACATCTACCCACATGATCTTGGATTGTGAGCTGTGTTTGTGTCTTGGTACCAACAGGAACCTCTGCATTGCGGATCAGATCAGGGCAGCCCCTTTCTTCTTGCAAATTGGACAAGCGACGAATATTAAGTGATAGAAAGATTTACTATTACCCATGTTGAATCTGTTGACCTTTTGAGACTATCAACGAGCATGGGTAGCCTCGGCCCCGGATTGCGGGAGCGAACAGAGACCCCATTATGCGGGAGAACGACCAAAAAGCAGAGTTTCTTGACAGCAGATTGGCTGGCTAGTCTCAGACGAAAAAGTAACACAGCCTGACTCAAGTAAAGATTTCCAAAGGCGCGGGCACAGATTTGAGAGGCTGAAGGTTGCGCTGGCAATCGATGCACACTTAGCACCCTTCACGCACTGCTTCTTGTTCTTAGAGCTAGTGCTGAGCGCTCCAAGAGTGTGCTAATGAACGCTGGTGGGGGCTGGGTAGGAGCTGATAACGCACCTCTCCTTCTTTAGATCTATGAAATGAAGTAGCCACCACGAGAGGAGGACTTGCATACCTGCATTCTGCACTCGCAGAGTCACAGAGGCCCTTGGCAGCCTTGCATTGGGATGAAATGTCAGGTTGTATCTGACATTGCTTGAGCCCTTGTCTGATCTGCAAGCGGCGGCCTATTTATCCGGAGCCACACTGAGGCTGACATTTACTGTATCTGTAAGATGGCACAGTACAGTAGCCTTACGCACATGAGAGCACGATGCGCTCTCGTTGCTTAAAGTCACCTGTTTGATTCAGCATCATAGTCTCGGAACATCTCGGTCGTCACCAACTCGCAGAGCCATGTCTCACTAACTACCGAAGGGGTACTAGCCGAGAAGCACTGCAACTGCAATATACTTAGAGCCCCTCGGCACCTAAAATGCCTCTATTCTCAGACTTGAAAGCTTACCTTGCCCGTTTGTTTGGCTTTACCACAACCAACGAATCAGTTGACTCCCAAGCACTTCTTACAGCTGAAACAACTCAGTCAAATTATCGTCTGGATACCGACAGTTCAAGCACCCTCATCCTCCCTGATGGACGAACGCTTGGATATGCACAGTATGGCTTGTTGACCGGACGGCCTATCCTCTACCTACATGGCCTTCCGGGTTCTCGTCTCGAGGCAGCCGGGTACGACGAGGTGGCCCTGACGTTAGGCGCTCGGATTATTGCTGCTGATAGGCCTGGCATAGGATGGAGCTCACCACACCCTGGTCGAACACTCCTTGATTATCCTAAGGATTTAGAACACCTTGCCAAGCATCTCGAGCTAGTAGAATACGGTGTTTTAGTACGAGCAACATCTTCCCCTAGAATTTATGAAGTTATTTACTGATCGCGTTCGCCTGAATAGGGAGTATCAGGAGGTGGCCCTTATGCACTCGCGTGCGCAATGGCATTGCCACGTGAAAATCTCAAGTGTGTTTCGATCGTCTGTGGCCTGGGACCACCTGATATCGGCATGCGTGGTGCGAGGTTTCTCAACTGGGTTGGATTCACGTTTGGATGGCGTTACGGCCCTGCGTTCATCCTGCGGTGGTTTCTCCAACGAGACCCAGCAGGACGTCTAGACTGGAGCGATGAGAAGCGTCTGGAAGTTTTGCAGCAGCAAATTTCAGATTCCAGAGGAACGGCTCCTAAGAAGGATCTTGAGGTTATGACGGATGCAGGGTTTCTCCGACTGTGTCTGCGATCAGCGCGGGAAAGCTTTGCGCAAGGATTCGATGGGGTGCTGCAGGATGGCAAGGTGATGTGCTTGGACTTTGGGTTTCGAATAGAGGATATTCGTGCCGATTTACCTGTGCAGTTATGGTATGGAAAATGCGATGTTCATGTGCCACTCAATCATGGTATACAAATTGCCGCACGATTAGGTGGTAGAGCATCTTTCAGAGTAGAGGACGAGACGCACGCAAGTATTTCACAGAAGTGGAAGAAAGAGCAATTGGGGGATTTGCTTAAAGGCATGTGAGGTGCATATGGAGTCTGTAACATAGTGCTAGGGGAATCGCATCTCAGTCTAGCTGAGCTCTTAAGCTAGTTAATGAAGATATCGCCGCTGAAGATCAAGTTGGGTGTATCTGGCTAACTTCAAAATAATATGTGAGGCATTTGATATTAAGGCTACTTGACATTTAAGTTCAATTGCATTGTAAAACTAGCTTATACGGGGAGTATAGAATTGATATGGAAATTACTCGTTAACAAGTGTGGATTTCTAAACTTTTCTAGAGAAAATACTTACAATTCTTCCCCGACCCCACACACCGTGACATTATTGCGTCTCGAGAGCACTTGTGGATGGAATGAGGCGCAACGCCATTGACTCCCGCAAAAGAATAAACAAAATTGACACAGCGATTGTGGAATCAGAAGAAGAAAATGCCCCTATTGACGCGTCAAGCCCCATTCAACGGTCGCTTGAACAAGCTTAATAATAGCTCCACTTGGTGCATTGTCTCGAATGACGACCAGATGATTCAAGAATAAAGAAAGGGTAGGTTCAGATGGCTCAATGAAGATATATTCCTGTGGTGTTTTTGTCCAGCATGCTGCGCGTTTCCAAGGGGAGGTGCCAAGCCATGGTGGCCCAAATTGGAAAGGCAGCCAGGGGCTAGCGTGTTCCTGAGGGACCCTTGGGAAATTGAAGATTCACGAGCTCTCGACGACCTCTCGTAGCAACTCCGCCAGAAACATTACGCTGCAGTCACTTGTCTGATTTTCGAGGTCACATCGTACTCACTCCTTGTACGACCCTCAGCCCTTCCTTTTCACGTTCTTTCCAATTCCCGATACCCCCTGCTGCGAACCCCGAATCGTTATCAACACAACAATACAAGATGCAGCTCACCACCCTCCTGCTCGCGGCAGCACCTGCGCTCGTAGCTGCAAGAGGTAGCTTGGGATTCGCTCTCGGTGACAAGAAGAGCGATGGAACGTGCAAGTTCCAGGCCGATTACGCTGCCGATTTCAAGGCCATCAGCGGATCTAGCAAGCTGGTCCGCATCTACGCGGCGAGCGATTGCAACACGGCGAAGGAGATCTTGCCAGCCGCCAAGGCAGCTGGAGCACAGGTGGTGCTTGGTATCTGGTATGTTGTTTTGGACGCGTCTGAGTACGGAAACGATGGCAGCTAACAGCGTGCAGGCCAGATACCGATGATAGCTATGCTAAGGATAAGGCTGCCGTTGTAACATATGCCCCCCAATACCCCGACCAAGTCTATGCGATTACTGTTGGATCCGAGAGCATGTACCGTGGCAACTTCACTGGAGACCAACTGCTCGTGAAGATCAAGGAGGTTAAGACTGCAACCAGCAACAAGTTCAAGGTCGGCACGGCCGACAGCTGGAACAAATACCAGGATGGAACCGCCGACGCGCTGATCACGGGTGGTGCTGATATCTTGCTCTGCAATGCGTTCTCGTACTGGCAGGGTCAGACTATTGCCAACTCTAGTGGCAGTTTCTTTGACGACATCATGCAAGCTTTCGGTCACATCCAGGCCGTTGGAGGATCATCTGTCCCCGAACTTTGGGTTGGCGAGACTGGTATGTTTAATTTTTAATGTGGAAAGTAAAACTGTGCTAATTATTCAGGCTGGCCTACTGCTGGATCCGTCTACCAGTCGGCTGTCCCTGGCGTCTCCAACGCGCAAACCTTCTGGTCCAACTCTATCTGTGGTATCCTCGACTGGGGTGTCAATGTCTTCTCTTTCGAGGCATTTGATGAGCCATGGAAGCCCGTCAGCACTGGACAAGATGGAAGTGTGGCCGATGAGACGCACTGGGGTGTGATGAACGCGGACCGGTCCGCAAAGTACTCATTGACATGTTAGTGGCCGTGCTGCAGGATTGGCGGAATTTTTGTTAGACCTGGGGTGCAGAATAGATCCATATGGTAATTGTATCTTCGCGTTGACGTAGAGGTTCGGGGAAAGGGGTTTGATTGATACAGGCGAGTACAGTATAGTACAGTACAGTAGATGAGAATGTCATTTGTGGGGAATACCCTCAATTTTGAATTTGAGCGTTCTCATGCTTGCCTTCAGCGTGAAGTGTTGGGTGGAACATGCCTTACATGCTGCTGGTAGTGTACTAGGCATCCCTTGCAGAAGCTCTGCTCTAGGCTCTAACCCAGGATAGCGTGGCGACAAGAGCCTTTTGGGCAACCTTATATCAACACCGCGTGGTTCCTCGACCTGCACCACGTTTTCCGGTGCTGACGATGGATGATTAGGATCGATAAGGGTCGATGTGTGGATGTGTAGATGCCCCTCTCCTCTCCTCTCCTCTCCTCTCCTCTCCCTCCTGTGTCCCTCGTGGACCTCGGGTGCGGTGGCCCACGAGATGAGAAGAGATGAGATGAGATGGAAATGAGGCAGATCCAGCCATGCACATCACTCAGGAGTATTGTATTAATAGTGCGCACTCACCTCCTTTTTGGGGGGGCGTGCAATTGTCTGCATGAAGCTGCGACTGGCATCCACTCGGCCACTAGTGTCTTCCCCCCTCCAGCCAATCTCGCTGGGCCGGCGTGCAGCCAATGGCGGCGGCGGCAGCGGCCCACCTGGCGAGCGACTGGGCCTTCTCCACACTCTGATGCCCGGGCAGGGGATGTGAAATGATTGCGCGCTGTGAGAGGACGGAAAGGACAGAAGGCCAGAAGCCCGGGTAGTGAGTTGTGGTTGTGCACCATTCGTTCAGTTCAGTTCCGGGTGACAGAGAAGAGAGGATATTTGGTGCTGCTCCTGCTCCTGCTACTGGCCCTGGTCCTGGTCCTCGTCCTGGTCCTGCTGCTACGGCACCTTCACGCCGACCCGAACGAACGAACGAACGAACGAACGAACTTCCAAAACTTCTACCCTCCACCCCCCCGTCCCCCGTCCCATCATCAACAGCATCCTCACCTCTCACCCTCCTACCCGCTCCTCCCATCGACACCATCGCCTCTCGACGCCCAGCTCAGAGGTTTCGCGATCGCATACTTCGCTTCTCTGCATGCCGTCCGTTCTGCTGCTCTGATCGCATGTCGCCAGCTCGTTCGTCGCCCTGCTAATCGTTATGTCACTCCTTTAATTCATACCCAATACTTTTTAATTTTTCCTTGTTGAGCTCCTCCTCCTGGAGTCCGAACGCGTCGCGCTCGCCCCCGGTGCTCCCCCCCCATCAGCAGTCATCCTCGGAACCCTAGAAACAATCGGGTTTCATTCACTCGAGAGAGACACAGTGGCAGACGACTTGAGTCTCGTCTGCGCTGGTCTCGTTGTGGTACGTTGAAGAAGACGGCAGCGGCGGCGGGAGAGACCGCGTCCACCATCCTGCCCGCCCGTGAGAATGGATAATGTGCTGACACCAGGCGATGGCAGAGATCCTGAAACAATTTCTTCATTGAATTCATCGCCTCCTCCTGCTGCACTGGCAGAGGACGGACCCAACGATCTTCCTGCCCACCGCGCAGAACAGCCTGGCTCGCCAGCGTTCTCGACCACCTCGACCGCAGACGAAGAAGGATCATCTCCTATCCTCCCACCGCTCCCAGCTCCCAGCTTTCGCGGCCGGACCTTTGAGCACCAACGCTCCCGAACTCCGTCCGAATCGCACACGGACAGTAGCTACTACTACACGGCAAGTTGGGGATCGCCATATCAGCAACCGCCCGCATCGAGTCGTGCCCGGTCCCACGCCCATACCAATACGTTGAGTAGCCTGGGCAGTGAACCCGACTCGCCCATCCGCCATCTCGAGTTCCATACTCCATTCTTGAGGCCAGCTCCAACTTTCGGCGCCCTTCAAGCAAATCCTGAGTACGTGTCTCAGGACGGTTTAATCAGCGCAGCTGTTCTTGCGAATCGAGCTCGTCGCCCACCAACCGGCTTGACTGAAGATTGGATTCGCCAGCATACCGGAGGTGAAGCTGCAGAGCCAAACAACTGGTTAAGCGACGATCCGGGAGATAGTGAACACTCTTCATTGAGCGGATCCATCTCGGGAGACAATCGGGATTGGTTAGGACAAGATCCAGATCCGCGAACACCGACCTTGAAGACCTTCACAGAAGCAGCTCGTAAGAGACTTCGCCCTCGGCATCGCAGAGTCGCTACAACGGAGACTTTGAAGCAAGAGGACTTTTTGGACAACACGATTCCCGCCATGTCACTCACTAATGAGAACGGAATACTAGGTGTGGAATTGGAGGAGAGACCACCTCCACCACCTCCAAAAGAATGGCGCGCAGCGTCCCTTCCTGCTCCAATTGAGGCAATTGTACCAGCAGCTTCTGAGTCGCCAGCTCCTGTGGCTCCTCGATTAAAGAAGAAGATTCCCTGGAAAGGCAAGAACATTTTGGTTCTGCTACCATGGGATGATGAACGCGGTCAGAAAGGCAAAGCGCCTACGCCAATGTCAGAGAAGGATGTGGCCGCTATGATGAAGGAATGGGAACAGCTTGGATACGATACCACTGGGTTTAATTTGGGCTTTGAGGCGCAAGATGGCCAAGAAGGAAGCCAGGGCCAAAGTCGTAGCCCATGGCCTCTTGCCCAAGATATGACCAGTGAGCATCAGCAGAGAAGCTACAGGGTTAGCATCCCTAATCGTAAAGGTAAGAATTCTCAGAAGAAACCGTTTTCTTTTCACGTTCCTAGAAGCTACTGGCTTTTGCTGTGTGGTGCTTCTATCAAGCGATTTACTGGTCGCATTTGCTAGTCTGCATCATGCGGTCACGGATGCACAATTCCTGCTTCCGAATATTATAATCTAAGCATTGCTAACTGATTCAAACAGAATGGGACGATTATGTGCAAGAGTTGAAGGAAGCCAAGCTTCGAGCTCTGGGAGTTTCGTTTGGCGATGATGATCCACCACCAATGATCTCACCAGCTGTGTCCAACTTGCACAGTAGAAGAACATCAATGGCATATCCCCCGCTGCCATTCTCGCCGCCAATTCCAACATCTTCAGCAAACAGTAGTCACCTGACTCACCACCAAAATCCATTCTCTCCAGTTCTGATGCCAGGCGCAGGATTGTCGACAAGCCAGAGCTCGAATCCCGGATCCATTGCATCGCCAGCTTCGATGCATGCTCACATGCAAGGAAAGTACAATCCGAGACAATCGGTATCTTTCTCTGGTGCGGAACATCCATTTGGATCTCCTTTCCAATATCCCCAACAGAATTCCCCAACAGTTTGGTCGCCGCAGCAAATGTTGTACCAGCAAGGCCACCTGGGACATTCGAGAGGAGGATCGCCTTCTATATCCATACAGAACCTCGGGGTTATTGCATCTCCAGCCTCTCCCTTTTCGCAGGATGGGTACTTCCCTCAAAATGGGGACGTACTTGCACAGATGCAGCAACGACAACACATATTGCAAAGTCAGCTTGCGCATCAACAACAGCTGCAGCTCCAGAGTGTCGCTAGAGCCTCGCCCAGGTTGCAGGAAGTACGAGAAGACCCAGAAGAAGAAGTGTCCTCCAAAAGTCCTTCGAAAACTCCCGAAGCCAGACAAAACAAGCATAATCCTAGCAACAGCCTGCAGCAAGAGATTGATGACGCCGAGTATCACCTCGAGGAGCAAATGCAGCGGGAGCTCGAACACGAAGACTACAGCCCTCACTCGGACAAGGAGGACAACCAGTTTACTGAAAAGCCAGCAACTGGTCACATTCGTAATGTATCTTCTGTTCACCAAACACTTGGCGGGCTTGGTTCGTCCCGATACGCCGATGATGCTGAGGATGGACCAATCTTGCACCATCCTCAACCACACAGCCGAGGACATTCATTGTCGCAACGGCCATTCCAGGATAGTGAAGAGAGCGCCCCAGAATCCAAATTTGCTCTACTCGGAATTGCGGAAGCCGTAAAGGGTGAGCTCTCTGACATTGAGACTAATCCAAGCAACCTAGGAACACCCGTTCAAGGCAATGATTTGTCTAGCAGCGGACATGGTAGATCCCAGTCGATTGCTAGTAATCCTTGGGCGGATTCCGATGCAAACAACACTCAAAGCAGCAGTGCACCAAAACGCGGGCACGCCCCCAAAGCTTCAGTGTCAACGCTCAACGTCGGTGCCAAGGAATTTAAATTCAACCCATCGAGCTCATTCAGCAAGCCAGCTCCCTTCGCGTTCAATGGCAACAATTTCCAGGCTCCGGTGGCTTTTGCAGCTTTCGCACCACCTTTGTCAGCGACTGCAAGCCACTTCAACCATCACTCAGTCTCTGCATCACGAAGTCAGATAAACGTTGAAGCTCCAGTCTTCACTCCAGGTCGCAGCGAGTTCAATTTCTCCTCGTCTGGCCCATCTTTCAGACCTGATGCTCCTGCTTTCACGCCTCTGAAAGCAACATTCTCGGAATCCGTGGGCTCTAGCAGCGAAGGACCTCGTACCACAATCTTCGGCAATATTGATCTGAGTGCAATCAGTACCTCGAAGCCAGGCAAGAAGTCTAAGGCTGTGCCTATTGTTCGCCCAGACAGCAGCCATTCAAGAAACCTCGACGATGAGGTCATGGAGGGCAAAGATGGTCGCATTACGCAAGGTGAAGCTCGCTTCAAGAGAGCCCGTGGTGGCAAGGAAGATGGTGACTCTGTGCCTTTGTTTGCAGAGCCATCCATGCCACTTGGTGAAACTACGCGTGAGCAATCTCCACCTAAGGAGGCACTCACAGTGGTCACTGCCCAGGCTGATAAAGAGAATTCTGCGCCTGTGGAAGAGGATTTGGAGGAGCACAGCCGAGATGTTCCTGCCAAATCGCACATCAACCTTGCTGAAAGCTCACCCGAAAATGACAAGGACTTTGTCCCATACGAGTTCAACCAGCAGAAACAAGCCGAGGACTTCAATGCTGCAAGACCTTTCACGTCACGCCGATATGGATCGGGCCTCCCTGCCTACGGAACTTTTATTCCTTCTGCTTCAGAAGACGAAGTCAGGGCGACTATTGCAGAACCCCAAAAATCAAAAGGGCACAAAAAGAGTGGATCTTCGTTATCCGCTACCGCGAAGCCATTTGAGTTCAAGCCAGGAGCTTTCAGTTTCAGCTTTGGAGAGCCTTCGGATCCAAAACCAACTCTGGTTTCCCCACCATCTCTTCCAAGTGCGTCGCTCCCAAGTGCTGGATTGTCGGCTTCTAGATATGCTCGGAGTCCATCTCCTGCTGTGGAATTGACTTCGCCCGAAATGGAAATGCAACCCCACGAAAGTGCACAATTCCAAGATTCTCTACCAGGACCAGAGAGCCCACCAACTTATGCGGCAGATGATGATGTTGAGGATCGCGAGCCTACGTTCGAAGAGATCGATGCTATCATGAACCAGCTGAACGAGGTTGAGCTTGAATCCGCACCTGTTGATAACGCTAGATGGGCTCAACCAAGCAGTCCACCTCGACAGTTCCAAATGCCCGATCCTGACAACTCGTCGCCGATCAGATTGCAGCCCCAGAATCTTATGCGTAGCGATGCTCCCAGCCCAAGTCCAGGTAGATTTCAAGCATTGCCAGGCCACTCAAATGTGTTTGGCCGGGTCCACGAAGATGTCTTTGGTGGTCAAGATCAGCCAAGATTCGAATCGCCTATTCATCATCTTAACACTATGGACAGCCTACCTCCTAGTGAGTGGGATGATGTCCTTAGTGAGACCGAGGAAGCCAAGCTTCAACCTCGTGCCCAATTCTTTGACAACCATGTCAATGATCTCGTTGGTGGCCTCTTAGCCGAGCGTCTGGATCCCTTGGAGCGTACACTTGAGACTATCCAGATGTCTCTTGATATGATGGCAGCGCGTGCTCCTTCGAGTCGTCGCGAGCGACGCAGCATCTCAGGCGCACTTAGCGACGCTGATGATGAGGATGATGACAATGATGTTCCTCGCCGTTCCCTTAGCCCAAGAAAAGACAAGAAGCTCGAGAAGATCCGCTCCATTGTCTTGGAAGCCCTGGCCGCTCACCAAGGTTCTAGACCATCAACAGCAACTACCGCTCTTGAGCCATCTGTCTTGCCAGATGCTCGCAATGTGTTGACTGCTTTGGAGGAAATGAAGGAGCAATTTGGCCAATCTATGCGCCTTGATCTTCGCGGAGAAGACCTACGAAATATCGTGGAAGAGGCCGTGGAGAAGCGACTGCCTTCAACGCCAAAACCTGTCGTCGACGAGGCAGCGATAGCCAGAGAGATTGAATATAAGGCCAAGATCGCCGAGCTTGAAGAGAGACTACTTCGCGCCGACAGCGATAGTACAGAGCGTCTTGCTGACCTTGAAGGTCGTCTTGCCCGTGCCAGCACTTCCACCGAAGAAGAGATCAAAATCCGTCGGGCTGCAGAGGATCGTTTGGCAGAAGTCCAGAGACTCCTTCGCATTGCATCCGAAGAGGAAACCCGACTCCGTGAAACCGTGGACGATAGGGATGCCAAAATCCGTGAAATTGTCGACGAGAGTGACAAAAAGGTCCGGACCGCCGAGGATCATCGTGCCAAGAGTACCATGCGTATTACGTTACTGGAGGCCGCCCAGGACAATGCTCAAAGATCACAATCTGAGCACCAGAACCGCATTAACATTACTGAGAATGATCTCCGCGAATCTCGACAGGAAACCCAGCGCTGGCAAATGGAGGCTGAACGTGCTCTTGAGGCTGCCAGACGACACAGCGAGGATGCGGAGCAGGCCAACGAGACGAATAAGAACTTGAGCCGTACGATCGAAAGCCTGAGGACTCAGATGGAGGAAAGTATCCGAGTCCGCGAGGGTTTTAGAGGGAAATTAATGGATCTGCAGGAGGATATGGCCGCCGCCGCCCGTGAAATTACCGAAGAGAATTCCCGCCGCGCCAAGAAGGAGCAGGAGCTCATTGCCCGACAGGAAGTTCTTGACGCCAGACTCCAGGCCGAAGCTCGGACCCGGGAGCGACTGGAGACCGAGATTGAGAGGCTTGAGGCTGGTGAGAGAGAGGGTATGCGTGCTGTCAGTGACATCAAAAAGATGGAAGTCCTTCTTACTGAGCTCCGTATGGAGAGTCACAACGCACAGAAGGATGCTGCCCGTTATCAACGTGAGTTTGAGGAGGCTAGAGAATCTGGTTTGAGTGAAGTCCAACGCACGAGGCATTACATGCAGGCTGAGATTGAAGCTGCCAACAACCAAGTTAATGTCGTGCGTGAAGATCTCGAGAACCAAGTCCTGCGACTACGCGCCGAAATCGACAGCGTGAAACTCGATGCAGATACATCCAGAGCCAAGAATGAGATGCTGCTTGAAGAGGCTGAGACTTCGAAGACTTCATTGTTCGCAGACTTCAAACGCAAACACGACGATGAGCTGGAGGATACCCAAACACGTCATGAGCGTCAACTCAGCATCGCCCTCGAGGATGCGCAGCGCGCTGAGCAACACCTGCTCGAGCGCCTATCTTTGTCCTCGGCCAAGACCGAGCATCTTCAAGACCGTGTCTCCCATCTCGAGGAGAAGCTGGAGATTGCCAACCAAGCCGCCAATGCTGCTGCTATAGCTGCAAAGACAGCTCGCTCTGCTTCGACTTCGACTACCGTCAAGCACCTTGGTCGTGCAGTGGAGCTTCCAGAGAAGATTTCGCCGCAGGCTCTTCGCGAGTCAATCATGGTCTTGCAAGAACAATTGCAGCAACGTGAAGCTACAATTGAGGAACTTGAATCCACATTGGCGAACGTTGACCTTGAAGCACCAACAAAGATCTCCAAGCGTGACGATGAAATCATGTGGCTGCGAGAACTCCTCTCTGTACGACAGAGTGATCTCCAGGACATTGTTACTGCCCTTGAAGGCGGAGAATATGATCCAGAGCGTATTCGGGATGCTGCCATTCGTCTGAGAGCCAACTTGCAGATGGAAGAGCAAGAGAGAGAGCGAGCAATGAACGGAGGTTCCGCGCTGAACCTTCCAAACATCGCCGCGAGTCTTCGCGACGTTGCTGCCAGTCCTAGAGTGGCACAGGCTGTCGGACCATTAGCCGCTGCATGGGGCAATTGGCGCAAGGGCAGAACAGATTCAGTCGCAACTCAGCCCTTGTATGCAAGAAGCAGCTCCTCCAGCACCCCAAACAGACACCCAAGCCCTAGCAGCCAGAGCTTCCTCTCTGGTCTCCTCACTCCACCTGCTTCAACTTCAAACTTGCGCTCAGGCCCTCCGTCAAGCAATCTCTCCCGAAATAACGAACCTCAACCCACCGCTTTCGGGTCTACCGGGCAACGTCTCACTGCTGCTCAGCTTGCCAGTCGCCCAAGAGGCATGAGCAAGCAATCTCAAGTAAACCCAAGAGGATCACCAGCTAAGAGCTTGGTTCCTTCTACGCCACCAATGATGCGAAAGACTAGCTACGATGCTGATGCTCGGGCTGAGGATTTTAGCGATGCAGGGTTCTATGATGATGATGAGAGTACCGTTGAGGATGGTCCTAATGCGTCCATGTACGGACCTGGGCCAGCAATGGTGGGGAAGCAAGTTGGGAGCTGGTGATAGAATTAGGGAGAAAGAGTATTTCTTTTGTTTATTTGTGATTAGATTGGAAAGACTAGTTTGATTTGAGGGAAGAAACAGGCATACCGAAAAGTTATTGGAGAAGAAGGAACAGTGCGCTACGCACATTATTTACTTGTCACTTTGTTCTTATTGTTGCAGAAGAGAAAGTATACTTGGCACGATAGTTTAGGATACCCTGGAAACAAAGGTGGACAAGAGAAGATTGCGAATACCCCCTTTTCATTTGTCATATTGCGTTTGTGCTTTTTATCGTCATTCATTTTTTGCTTTAATGCATTGCGAGGAAAGGATGGAATGGCCGTCGAAAGAAATATTAGTTCTCGTCTCTCGTTTTTGACCGATTTGATTTTGTTTGATTTTGCTGTCGCGGAGATGATGTGAGTGTATTTTGTATATAAGTGTGCCAAGAGAAATGGAGGTGTTGGATATATCCCTAATAAAATATATTAGAGAATAGTTGCTGAAATGATTGGATGTCTTGTTTCGTGATGTATGTGAGTGACGAATGGTATTGAAAGCTCGGAAGGGAGTTCTTCCTGTTGACTTGGGATCTCTCAAAAGTCCATTGTACAGCCTCAACCTCAACATCAACCCTCATCCCCCTTCACCCAATCCAATAGGCATAGCTGCATCTACATCTTACTGTAATCTCACAGAACCTCATGCCCATTCTCACACCCATCCTTATACCCATATTTACTTTCGTACGAGTTCACTACGAACCAAACCCAGAAAATGCCAACACCATAACACCACCTCTCGCCTATCCATCCATCCCTAACCTTCCGCAATTCACTCACCAACCAACTATAAGGTACATACATACATAAATACATACATACATACCCCGTGCCCCAGCAACCTACCTACCTACTTACTTCCTGACTGATTTACTTCTCTCCTCCTCTCTCCCTTCTTCCTTCGTTCCCCGCACATCCACATCTCCATCTCCATCTCCATCTCCACACCCCACACTCCGCCGGACAGATGGTACGCCTCCCTTGTCTCCTTGTCTCCTTGTCTCCTTGTCTGTTCTGTAACGCAATGCAACACTATACTGTACTGTACGCTAGGCTACGCCAGGCCACGCCGTGGTGGGGAAGCATGCAGCATGCAGCGGGTAGTGGGTAGTGGGCAGTGGGCAGTGGGCAGTGGGCGCAGTCGGTTCTTGTGGAGGATGGGGTTTGGGTGCGTGGCAGTATCCGTGTCAGTGTTAGTGTTAGGTACCCCTCTTCGGTGTTGTTGTAATAGGGGACGAGGATGGAGGATGAGGTGGAGGGTGAGGGTTAGGGTAAGAGGGCGAAGGGCGAGGGGGGAGGATGGGGTGGGGTGGGGTGGGGTGGGGTTGGTTTTGCTGCAGGGTATGTTTTGAAGTGGAGGAGGGAGGAGGGAGGTGCGAGGTGGGGGGAGGGTCTAGCTGTTGTTATGGTAGTCATGGTAGTTATGGTGGTGGAGCTGGGTGTTCCGTGTGAGTGGAGGATTGGGTGGTGGTTGATTTTTGAGTTTTGGGATTGAAATTGAGTGTATATTAGGATACGAGGTTTTTGTCAATAGGGGGAAGGGGAATTGCAACTGTGGGATAGGTGGAGAAGACTCTCGTGTCCGTCATGCGGAGCTTTAAATCACACGAGGGCAAACTCAATCATATGTGATCACAGAATAACAGAGAACAGAGCTCAATCGAGAGTAGTGAATATCATCGTATGTAAGTCATCATCGCATTTTTTTGATGAGGAAAGATATATACATCATAAAGCTGACACGGTCAGGTAACTATGAACAAGAGAAGGGTAAAGTGAACCGCATCGAGCTCCGCCCCTGCGGATCCCGACCATGCATCTGCCCATACGCGGAGTATCCAGTTGGAGGAGATTTCGCCACGTGCGGTATCCAGTCCAGGTCACGCCTAGTAGTAAAGGTCTATGAAGTCGAAGATCTAGAATTTTGTTAGCAGGCGCTCAAGGAAGCAATGGTTGGATGAGGGAGGGAGGGACAAAACTTACGACGTTGGGGCTCAAGAAGGCGGTTCCCGAGCTGCCGGAGATGACGTTGATGGTCACGGTGTTGGTGCCGCTGACGAGGGTGCCGGCGGGGACGGTGCAGGTGTACACATCGCCCCATCCGCGGTACGCGCCTCGGGTGACACCGCGGCTGTCGATGGTAGTTGGTGCTGCGGGGGCGGCGCACGCGTAGCTGTTGACGGTGGCTTGGGGTCTGCCGCCAGCGAAGGACAGGGTGGTTCCGATGCGGAGCGTGGCGGTGCTCGCGAGCGCGCTGGACATGGTGAAGGAGATCTTCTGGCCGTTGTTGACGTCCTTGAACATGGCCATGGGCCACGAGGCGGGGGAGGTGGCAGCAACGGTGCCGGGGGTCCAGCTGGACATGCGGGAGTCGGAGGGGTGCATGCGGAGTTGCTTGTCGGCGTTGAGGAAGCCGGTTGGCTGGCCGTCGTAGTCGCCCATCTTGAAGATGGTGGTGCGGGAGCCGGTGATGATGGCGTTTGTGGCGGCGATGTTGGACGTCACGGTTCCGCCGGCTGTCACGACTACGGACTGCGTGGCGGCGAGGAGCTCGTCTTGGTACAGCTTCATGGTGTAGGTACCGGGACCATGGCTGGCGAGGTGTACGCGAGCGAGGAGGCGTACGCCCAGTATTGGTAGTTGGCATTGTACCAGTGTACCACGACGGGGAAGCTGGATGAGACGCCGGACGCCGTACCCTTGACCTTTCCACGGCCGGTGGAGGGAATGTATCCGGTGAGACCGAGGTTGTCAAAGAAAGTGACGTCGAAGTCGCTGGCCTTGGGGACACCGCTGCGGGTGAAGGTGAAGATGTATGGGCCGTGGAAACCTTGACGGTAAGACTCGGTCTGGACGTGACCGGAGTTCATGTAGTAGGTGGTCGACTGGTAGCTTCCACCATAGTTCAGGTTGATGTCTCTGAAGAATGGGCCACCTGAACTCTTCTCAGTTCCTTGTCCAGTGGTTGGTCGAATCCAGCAGGCGTGGATGGAAGCATCGGAGTTGGTGGCACAGTAGCCGCTGTCATCGATGAATCGCTCAGATGAGTAGAACTTGCTTCGCGTTTGGCTGCTGACGGTGTAGACATCAGATGCCTCGAGAGCGGTTCCTCCGGAAGTATCGGAGACATCGGCATATGAGTATGTTGGGTAGGTCTCAGTCAAACCACCAGCCAAGCGCATGATGTAACGCAGCTCTCCAATAGCAGGTTCCGAGTTGGTGTATGTTCCCATGTAGATGGTGTTCAAAGTGTCACCGAAGACCATGTAGTGGGTGAGGTCAAAGTCAGAGCTGCTTTGCACACACTTAACAATCACATAGGTACCTGGATTTGTTCATCAGCAAGTTGAGAGTAATTCACACCGGAGAAACTTACCGCTGGTGGTGTAGGAAACAGTAGTTCCCGTTCCTAAGCCAGAGGCAATGTGACTGTAGGTGCCAGAGTACTGGAACTCGGTGCCATAGAATTTCAAAGATGTAATATCACAAGTTGTGCGACTGACAACTGCGATAAACCCATAGCTGCTTCCGGTATTGATGGTGTAGGAAGCAGTGGCAGCGGTGACAGTGATTGCCTGGGCAAGCTTGCTCCAGGCAAAAAGGAATGTAAACAGAGTAGCGAGAAACATGATGAACGACTGTTGTGCAAACCAAAGTCTCACTCTAGGACAAATTTACAAAAATGCAGCATGGCTCATTTATACGTTACGCCCTGGTGATCATCCCTGCACTTGCTCTTGATGAGCAGCACTTTATCCTGACTGGGCGCCAAGAACCCGTGTTGTTCGGGTCCTTGGACACTCGGAAATCGGACGGAAATTCTGCTAAGAGACGGATTTCCAAGATTGTGGAGTTGTCAAAATGAAACTTTGTGTGGGGCAACCGGGAGTGAGACGCAACCTTACCCCTCGGCACCAGCATAGCCCTATAGGATAAAAACATTCTGATGGAGCAGCTGCCTTTAAGGTTGCTGTCTGCGATCACCTGAGCTGTGCACTCGGTATATAAGACAGCGATAACTCTGTTCTCCTGGAGGTGAGGCACAAGTGGAGCGGGCAGCAAAAGTCAATTGGAGTGCGGCTCCAGGAATATTACTGGCGGACCAATTTCCGCCAAAAATGGATGAATTGGTCTCCATCCCGAGATCAAAAAGGGGATTGAAGGGATTGAAAAAGGATCGAGTTCCACCCACATGACCCACAGCGCATTGTGTACCCCGCAACGCAACTGAATCCCTGCTGCAGGCACCCGGTGGGATTAGCTGCGGCTGCCGGCACTTGCCAGTCCACCACTCACATTGCACTTCATGGCGTCTTCCTGGCACGGAACGTGGGATGCAGGTACACATGGGCGAATATAAGATGGTGCGCGGCAGATAGAACCAGCAGAGGATGCGCAATAACAGCACTGGCTGCGAGCGACATTGAAATCAAATTCATCGCATATATCATAGAAAAACGTCTGATCAAAAAACACATTCCACCGAGGGAGGAAAAGGTGTGTTGCAAGAAGACATGTGCGGGGAGAGGCTGATTGGCACGTTGCCTGACAGACGCTCATGCATGACAACTGCGCCCGTAGTCAGCTACGTGATGAGCGTACGAATATCAACACTGTCTAGAGCTGTCACCTTCCTTCTCTGCCATTGATTCTTCCAAGCGATACCATTTCTGCCGTTAAGACGTTTGTTTGTCGCCGACGGAACGGGAACATGGATCCGAGGCAATCTCGTCGATTTCCTGCACTAAGAAGCTCTCGATTAAAGGAACATCCGAGACACCGGGGAACTGTCAGATTCGAAACGTAGATCTGTAGAGGCGATATGAGCAGTCGGCTTTGCGCAGGATGAAGAGAGAAAAAATACAATTTACTGGTTGCTATCATGATCGGACTTCGACCTTCCGCCCAAATGACGTAACATCGCCATCATAGCCACCAGATGCTGCGCCAAGCTGAGATGGCTCGTGTGTCTACTGGACTCTGTGTAACATTCTCTGAGATCTGCCGTCGGTTCCCCCATGGTTGGGAGGGTTTCGTCGGAGTTGAAGCTGGGGGATGTTCACAAGGAGTACGTACAGCTTCGGCTGTCGACATCCAGCGTGTTTTTTGTGTATCAACGCCGCTTTGATCAGGCTTGGCTGCCGCTTTACTACAACCTCCATCTCACCTCCTCCACCAAATCTTCACTTAGAAACAATTAGTAAAAGACTACAATGACATCCCAAAGAGTCGTCGAACGCTTTCCACACCTAGCCTCACTGGTAGATTACTCTCAGAGCAATGCTATTAATACTAGATTTTGCCCACCGAAAGTGAAATACTTGGGCATCACTAAGTTACATCCAAAATTGGCAGTTGCAGTGCAATGACCAAGGCAGATTTATATACAGATCCAACTGTGTAATGATATTGGTCAAGTAATTTCTACCATGATCCTCCTTTCATAAATCGCCCAAAGAAGAGAACCGGTGTGAAGCATTTCCCCAACCAAACACCATGAAATATATCCCACAAATCTTACTTGATACGCTTTTCACCCACTCTGAAACCCGTTTCTTAGATTCTCTTCGTGGTATCCCAGTTCTTGATAGTGTGATATCGTTTCTCGGGAACCATACTCCGCTTCGCGGAACCACCTCTTATTGTATAGGTCAGTGTATCGAAGCAAGACTTCTGCTTATGATTCGAGCACAGAGGCCAGAGTTGTTTCGTCTCCATGTCACAAAAAAGTCCCTCGTTCACCGAGATGGCGTCTGCGCCGTATGAGGTTTCGCTTTCGCACAACTCTTTCGCTGAATGTTCTGGATGCGGGCTGGAGATCAGAGTACTATTAAAAGTACTCGATCGCTTCGTAATCCTGCCGTGGTTTCGTTTGACGGGTACAGCTGGACCAGGACGATTAAACCGTACGGGACGAACGGTCTCACCGCCAATACCAATTCCGACAACCTTATAGTTTGTCAGATCAACTCCAGGAACATGAACAGCGGCTGGATCTGGGTCGCTTCCATCTTCAGGGTCATATTTAAGAGCTGGTATGAAGAATGGTGGGTATATATCAGAGGTTATTGTCGTCCAGGCGGAGAAGCGGGGAGCGCTAGCACACATGAGATCATTATTATTGTTGTACTGTTCGACTCGTGCTTCAGTGACGTCGCTGAAATCAATCACATGAGAACTAATCCCTGAGATTGTAATGCCGTTCTTGGAATTCAACCCGCTGATCCAAACGCAGTTTGGCCTATAAGCATCGGTACCGGTCTGGCCAGTAGATCCAACGATTGTTTCCGACCAGTGCCACTGCATTCCACAATTTTGCCCAACATCTGCAATCCATCCAAAGGCAGTATTCGACGTCGGGTTTCTGACTCCAATAGCGGATATGCAAATCGCGTTTGTGCCGGTAGCATAAACAGCCACATACTCAGCAGGAACATTTTCTACTTCCTTGTTGTTGGCGAGATAAACCGGGTTGATGGAGCCTGCAGCCCAGGATTTCTTGTAATTCCCGGTGTCAAAACCAATAGGACGTCCATCGATGGCGAAGACCCTGATTGCTGGTATGTTACCAGCAAGATTGTCTGGGTCGTCTGGGATGCTGTCTTGTCCAACAGAAATGGACACAGCGGTCAAGGTCGGATTTGCTTTTGGAACGAATTCAGAGACGAATTGTGCTATCCCAACTACACCAAAGAATGCACCAATGACATTGCCGACTTGGGCAAATGCTGCTGCCATGTTTGAGTTATACAGAAAGTTGAATTTGAGTAGTAATTAGACGCGAATATAGGCGATGATAAAAGGGCAATGTTGTTCCGAAAGAGAGACGTCGTGAGAAAGAAGCTGGTATGAATAGGTGTTGCGAATCGAAGTAGATCAGATACCCTGATGTGGTGGAGGATAAACAAGTGTGATGGTGTGAACTGATAAAGTATGAAAACTCCATACGGGAAATAAGCCTGTACTAAATACTCGAACTCATTCTCCACTTCAACCAACCTCAAGACAAACGAGTAACGGTTTCCTTATTTAGTTTCTGACATAGAGAAACATGGACAGCGCCTAAGTTTAAAAGACAACATGGCTTAGATGCGTTAGTCCTCAGTTTACTCGCCTCAAAGAGGACTTATGAACCATTTCGCGCTTGGTAGGCATACTGCACCATCTTGCCACAACACAACTGCCTTCAGCGAGCTATTCAGAGTAACTCAGCCACATTACTGTTGGCGACAGCTGCCAATGCCATGGAGCCAACAGATGACACGCGCGCTTATCGCGAGTGTGGGCTCTTCTACGGACCTGGCAAGGCGTGATAATAGCTTGAGTGGAGGTCACAAAGGCCTCACTTTGGTCGCGATTGGGTGGTTACTAACTGGTAGCCTTGTGGCATGGCCGATGTTCAAGTGGTGAATGAAGAAGGCCTGTGCCGCGGCCACTGACTGCTCCCCCGATGTTGGCTTTTTAGGGACCAACGACAACTAGGAAAGATTCAAACCAACCGAAGCTGTTCACAAAGGCTCTTGTCATTGCCCAGAAGTGAATGGTTTATGGAGCTTGTTTACTTGAAGTGCCGTCAAAGGTTACATAAAGTGTGGCATGTGCTCACGTGACCTATTTATGTCTTTGCCTGCCACGACTTGCATCGTAACGGAAGTTTTGGTATTCTGATTTAGTAAACTTCCTCTATGAGTCTTTTGTCATCCATCAGTCGTCGGTGGTTCTCCAGTTGTGTTGGTCTAATCCCAGGATGTCAACATCTTGCCGCCGAAGCCATGCGGCTTAGACGTATATATCCCGGTGCTGTCACCCACACTCGTGAATAATACAACAACCACCATCTTTTGGCAAGGCTGACTTCGTTGATTAGCCTTCTTTGTTTGATTTCAAGTGAGAAATCTCTTCCTTGTTTCATGGTCCAGCCTGGCCTGGCTGCGCTCATGGAATGGGACAGGTCGCTCACGATATGAAACTCGTTCATGCAACAGCGAAGTTGGCCAAGGTAATTATAAATCTCAGTTATGAAATGTATTTCTATCTATGTGAGAGGACACGGCGGCTAAACCATCTATAACGCGACTACTGTAGAGCTATGTGAGAGATCCAAGGCTATATATGCTGTACCGTCAGCTCAATGGTAGAGACTTCTACACAAACGACATCCGCAATTTCCACTCACCTTTGAAACCCAATTTGCTAAAGTTCTCTGAAAAATTTGGACAATCTTTTATTCCATCGGGTATTTGATATATTTCTTTCGCACCGAGTCACCATGAGGATCCATTTCACTCTATGGGTCGTTCTTGGGGCCCTCTGCACTTTCCTACTTTCCGTGAAAGCATCCCCTGTATCTTCTGAGTGTCTCAAGGCGCCATATCCTCAACACTGTGGTCAGTACACTCTTGATGGAATACTAATTTCCAATTGTTGACTCGTAACAGATATCCAAAGTGTTGTCTCCCAGCACAGAAATAAGCGTGCTATATATCCGCAGACATCTGTCATTAGCAAGTTACAAGAACTCGGACAAGAAATCTTGCCTAGGGTAGTTGCACCTTCGAGGGGAGGTGGTGGTGGCGGTAGAAGACCAGATGATGAGGGAGGCTCAGGCAGTTCTCGAACTGGACTGGGCGACAGCGATGATATTTCTGGAGAAGTCAGCACGGTTGGTGGCCCAACGCTTGGTAGGAGACCCCCTCCCGCTAGCGATGGGTCAGTCGGTGTGGCAGCCGGAGACTCTCCAATTGTTGCCTCAACTTTTGCAGACGCTGCAAGAGAAGCCGCACGGGTATCCGGTCAAACAAGACAACAGGGACTAGACGATGCCATTAGACTCAACTTGGCCGACAATGATAAGGGTACAATTGAGTCATTAGGCTACGAGAGGAAGGATTCGGAGCAAACGGGTGAGAAGCCTCTCCCCGACTTTGAAGGACGTGATGGCTCTGTGTATCTTCAACCGTTCGGCATCGATGGAAGCTCACCTAAGAGTTGGGAAAACCGTCAGATATTAAACTCGGGTGTTGAGGAGGGCCCTATTGTGGATTATTCTATCAACGCTGAACAGAAAGTTATTATCATCAAGAAAGCGTATGCGAATGAAAACGACATCAATCGAGACTCGAAAACAGGACTTCCTATTAATGGAGATCCTTCCAGTATCATGAAGCTCAAGGATCTAATGATGGATAACTGGCGAGTCGCAGCAGCCATAAAAAAGCAGGACGTCAAAGACCTCAAATTTATTGTTCGAGACGATGTTGTGACAAGGGACAGCACGCAAGCCATCGATGCAGCCTTTGAATTGACTGGCGCTGACCGCACAGCGATTGCCACGTTCCGTTCAACTGCAATGGACCCAAAGGAGCTTGCAGCTTTCCAGGAGATTGCCGGAACGGCTCATGGAGCAGGAATCATCCAAATGCTGGCTGACCACCATATTGAACTTGGTGACCTGAAAGTCCTTTCCTGGAGTGTTTTCACAAAACAAAGTAAATCTCCCGGATACTATGTTATTGTGGCCAATACTGGGCATGTTTGATGTATCTATGAATCTGCGTACGATAACCCTATTTCTATTTTGCTGTCTTGTTACTGTTATGTTGTCTCTTTGCTGTGTATTTTTAGCTGTTTCCAGCAAGCAGGATGCTGAAAGGTATCAACTGCCATTTTATTTAGCATAGAATTGTCATCCTCCAATACGATATCAGTTTACTAACCTTTCTTCTGAGATATCATCACTCTTTTGCTCCAAGCCATTGTGATTTGCACTGAAATTGAAATTTTGCCCAAAATAGTAAATGAGCAGCGTGTGCCAAATTTTCCTGAAAGAATTGATGCGAATTTGCAGTTCAATCATTGCAGACATCCTCTCCACCTTAAGCATTGGCTCTATGGGATAGCGATCCAGTGAGGACATATATAAAGACCTCAATATTGTCCTTTCAGGCGCCCTTTTAATTCGGATCCTCTTGTACTCCTTCTCTCGTCAACAACTCTACCATAGAATCCATTCCTTCTTGAACTGCCATACGTAACGCCACTTTGCCAACCCCTTGGTAATCAAGGTCTGCTCCTCGCTCCCGAAGTAGGCGAAACATGGCAACATCTTCCCGCTGAACTGCGTAGAATATTGCAGAAAGCTTATTGGCGTTTATGTTGGCCCCTGCATCAAGTAGAATCTGAGCAATGGACAATGAACCGAGACTAGCAGCGTATGCCAAAGGATCGCCCTTACAGCCGTATAATTGTGCAAACCCCGGGTTTGGATTTGCATTCGCCTGGAGGAGCATTTTCACAATATTTTTGTTTCCACCTTTCACGGCATTGGTCAAGGGATCGTTTGATTCGCTATCATCTGGCGAGCCGTGTCTGTCAACAGGCTTGGTAGAAGCTCCCAGACCGAGAAGGTGGCAGACCATATCTTCACAGCCATAGAAAGCAGCCCCGATCAATGTGCTCGTAAGAAAGCAATGAAAGTATTCGAACTTCGGCTCCAATGAGCTAATGACTTGGACAAGTCTGTTGAAACAATCAACATTCGGAGACCTTATCATGGCCAATTTCAGTACCCGGAGCAGATGCTCATCTGAAAGCAGGATGGGCCCCCACTCCAGCCGCAAAAGCATGTTCAGGACGTCGAGGTGTCCTGCACGCCCAGCTACGGCAAGTCCTAGTTTTCTCCTCCATCGGGTCAAACTTTCTCTTGGAGTTTTGCTTGATAATAGCGCATGCACAATGTTTGCATGTCCTTGTTTGATAGCGGCTCTCATCGGGGAGCCAAAGACTGTGTCGCAGCTGTCGTTGTATCCCGACGAAGTCAATCTCCTGACCAATGACTCGCAATTGAGATACGCAGCAGCAGTTAGAAGTTCCAACTCGGGTTTCATATTCTTGTCTTCAAACATCAAGCTTTTTGGGCTCGTTCGGCCCTCATCAACTGCGAGCTTGCACAGGGAGCGGATAGTAGCGTGCAGAGCTGAATTGTCGAGGACTCCGTTCTCTTTACAGATAATCTCTGCCGTCTCTTTAATCATGGTAGCTCTGCAACGGCTGTTGCTGCTATGGTTCAGCACTCTATTGGTACAGTCGACTAGCCAAATATATGAACTCGTGTATGAATTATGGGTGTCAAGAATTCGCGAGGACAATAGAGCAGGCTGAAGCTCTGCTGAGAAACGCTCTGATAGATTGTGAGATTGAAATACCACATGAATTCTAGGTGGAGGACGTACTGCTGACACGCATTAGTCTCATCGCCCGCTTCACTCCTCTAGTCCAAATCGCATAGATGAGAATGATCTGAATAACCTCCGAGGGAAGTTCCAGGAGCAACATGACTTTTTTTTTGGTGCTTGATCGGCTGGGTTTTCGCTATCGCTGAAGAGACGCAGATGGATCTTCTCTATGAGATGGGGGATGTCGTGGGAGAAATGTGAGTTGCTAAATTTAGTTAGCCGCCCAGGTCAAAACATCCAAACAAAGGGTACCAACACGGCCATGCAAGGCAAGATAATAATTTCAGATTGGCCAGCTTTACTATGCAAAGACCCCCGACTCGGCCACGCGGGTAATAGTGACATGAGTTAAAGCTTTTACAACATAGCTCGATGTTTATCACGTGATAAATAACGTAAACCCTAATCGTACTGGAGCAGCAATCACCAACACGGAGCAGGTATGATACTTTCTAATGAGAGAACTTTTTTATCCACTATTCCCCAGGTACAATCGAGGGCGTTTTCACAAGCTTCCAGCCATGCGTTCCCAACCAGTTCATCCCGTCTCTTCCCGCTCTGACTATTTTAGACCTCAATAAACTGTCTAGAGTGGGGCGGCTATAGTCGCCGCATTTCCTCCTTCGTACCAGAAACTATCTAAATAGAGAACTTAAAAGTCACAGAAAACATCTGGGCCAGTCTGGAGGGACATAAAAGCAAACGTTGACCCACCCAAATCCGACCTCAGTTCCAGCCATATCGAGATTCCACCCTGCCCCCATATCAAATATCTTACAAAAAAAACCCCATCACCATGGGTGAGACCGACTCAACTCGTGTTCAAACGGCCACTGCGTTCCTCAGAAGCTACGCTGCTTTATCAGCTGGAGCACTCCTAGAGCATCTCGACTCCGATTTCAGCCATAAACTACTCCCATCATCGCTCGACTTACCCACACGCAACAAAGAAGCATTTGCAGCTCATGCTGGACTAGTCACATCAATCTTCAGCAGTTTTGCCATGATTCCCCAGTCGATCTTCGAGGATCCGGCGAAGAACACTGTCATTGTCCATACGAAAATGGAGGGGGAACTGATCGGGATAGGGTCGTGGGAGAATGAATGTGTTATCCTGATGAAAATGTCCGAAGATGGCACCAAGGTGGTTGAGAGTACGGAGTTTGTTGATAGTTGGAAAGCACGGCTCTTGCAAGAGAAGCTGATGTCGCGGGGAAAGGGGAATGTATTCAAGGAGTGAGAGGCTTGAGTTGGTGCTTTGGCAACAGGAATTCATTTATCGCAGGGAATATCGAGATTGGAGGCTAGATAGGCGATAGAAATAGAATCGCGAGTATTCATTTATGCTAATGAGAAATTGAAACTTCCTGTAGCACACTTTGTCTCTTTCTGGATACTATTTTACAGCCACAGATCCATCAATTGCTAAAACGGCGTCTTTAAGTTCAAGCATTCGATTTGCTAGACTTGATCAGAGGAGAACATGCGAAAAAATTGAACAAATCCATGGATTCCTCTGCTCAAACATCGAAACATTCTCCAAGAACTTCCATCAATTCAACGAGAAGCATCTCTTGACTATATCGGAGCATGAGATATAGCAAGAACTCCTGCAACGAGAGGAGCCACAATTCGCACAACATTGAACTTAGCCCATTTCCTGAGAAATCCCTCAGCACCCGCCTGGGTCGCGGCCGCAGAACCACCAGTGGTCTTGCCCTCCAAAGCCAGAGAGGCAAGCTTGTCGTTCAACGGCTGCATGTTGATTGCAGAATGCAAGATAATCAGCACATGCATCAGGGCCGCAACAGCAAATGGAGTCCATTCGGTCGTGAGAGTGGACGACTTGTAGCGACAGTAGGTTGCGAATAAATAACCCAAAGCACCGAGTGTGCTAATCGGTCGGAAGAAGACATTGCCTGCTGTCCAGCAGACAGACCATTGACGCCCGAGAAGTGTTGCTCGGCTGGAAAAATCGTGGAATTTCGGATCTGGGAATTCGACAAGGAGTGCTGGTACTGTCATGAAGGATTGCGTGATTGCGTTTCCTAGTAGCTGTTAGCGACAGTTTGATTTAGTTTGTTGACGACTTACCAGCGAGGATGAAGGATATAGAGATACTGCTTCCCAGTACGAGTGTTTCCAATACAGGTGCCATTTTGAAATGATGAGGTCAAATAATTTAGATGAGATTTGTGTTTACGCTGAAATTCAAATAAGAAGGATTTCTAGTGAAGCAGACAGGAAATAACTCATATATAAATGGATTGGAAATGCAACATCTGATGGATGAGCGGAGAGGTCAAGCCGACCGGAGCTGTTGAGCGAGCTCGCGAGTTCACAAGGCAAACTCCTCTGAATATCCATTGAAACCCCAAAAAGCACTTGCATCGGTGCTTACAGGCACCGTCAATGCTAAAAGAGGTCACTATTGCGTGAATTGAGACCGTTCCTGAAGATCTTAGAAGCGGCGAATGCAGAATTGCTACTGATGTCATGAACTTCTGACGCTCCTGCAACAAGTCCGAATTGCGATAATGTCCCGCTCATCGATCATGAATTGCTCGCTTTCGAACGAATGAGAACTGTCCAAGAAATGTCTCCCAAATTCAATCTGCACGTTGAGCCGATTTCATAGACGTCATGGACTTCTGCACAACCTTATTTTAACGACTTGGGATTCTGCAAGCAATAGATATTGACGGATGTCGGTCCCAATAACCTCCGATAACGCTATCTATGCCACTACAGTGTCTCTGCAGCTGATACTGTTAAGACCAAATCTGGCCCAGAGCTGGTGTAGTAAACGACTCTGTCACGTGAGTACTCGCGAAAGCCCCTTAACTTTTGAACGAGGACGAATTGATGGCAGGAGCTCAAGTATGGACTGCAAAGTCTTTCTTTTCACGATAGGTTGAGAAAATTTGGTCTTGCGTATCTAGAGGCTTTTCTCATTGTTGACAATTGAATTTGAGGTGATCACCACGACCACGGGCCTCGCGAGAATGGTACGCTGATCTATGACAGCTAGCGCGGCTCTCCGCCTCTACTTGAGTAACTGCACTACATAGCGTGTGGCAATTAGTCACGGTCATTTCCTTTTACTGGTGCTTATCACTTTTCTATCCTTTGCCATTTGTGTCCTAGTCACACCTTGATCGTCTTTCCTTATCTCAAGGAACGAAGGCGATCTGTTGGGTACTCCCTGGAGAAGCGGAACTTCCAGCACGCTACTGCATTCTGCAAAATTTGCGGAGAATTACGCTTTAGTTCCAATATCGGAAGTTCTAGGAACTTTGCCGTGACTGAGCTACACTTCAAGCACGTATGAATGACAGCGGCGTACCTGCATAGTAAGACCACATGTGCAGATAAAGAAGTATGAAATCAGCTTTGCTGAGTGGCTGGAATAGCGAATATTACGAGGCTGCTGAACTCTTTCCACTGCAGAAAAAGGGGTACACTGGCGATATCTGGAGGGTAGGCACAATGAGAGTCGGAGCTATCTCCGTACTCAAGCCCGAAAACTCTCAGACAGCCTTTGATACAACTAAGAGAAAGAAAACGATCCACTCTGGATCCAGGATACAAACACATCTGTTCAGACATTATATATTTCTTTCATTGAGAAGAAGCATACACTGTGGCATTGAATGCCATCAATTAGAATGCACCCAATCCACGAAAATACTCGACGTTGCACTAGAGATGCTGTTGAGGGCTTGCACTATGGCGATTTCCAACAGCCAGCCATTTTTCAAGCCCTCATCACGGATCCTTATTGGTATCAATCATCAAATGCCAGACCCCATGGCGCGGCCGGTGTATTCCCAGATTTCGAAGCCATGGCTCGCTTTATCTATTGATGAGACGCACATGGCAAAATGGGGGGTTGTAATGCAGTAGAGCATTATGCATCTATCAACCTTGCTAAAAGCGCTAGGAGCATTCACCCGCAAGCACGGGAGGATCGCACCAAAGTCTGACATGCTTGGCGCGGGAGGCTTTGCAGGTCGAAGTTTTAGTGTCAAGACGATGGGAGAACGAGCTCGCTTAGCCTCACTTAATGGAAACCACTCCTCAAGAGCGGTGGCAATAAACTTTACACTGTGAAACCAGCTTGTGAGATCCTACTTTCGCTAATCTAATCCGAACGGCTCGTCCCTTAATCATCGGTCAGACGGCGTTCAGAGACACCGACGACTCTTGGCTTGACTGAGGATGGGCACAGATTTGCAGTGCTTGAGGCACGAGCGACTGGTACACTTGCTTAATTCTTCGCCAAAATCTTTCGCTCTTGGCTTTTGGAGATCATGGACACTTTTTGACTTGAATCTTCACAGGGATTTCGAACAAATTATTGGGTTGTAGCAAGACTCTATTTGTGACCAGTATTCCGGAACATAACTCCAATCAAGTAGCAAACGTTAAAAACAGCAAGAAATTAAGCCCAGTCACCATCCCAAGCACAGTCTCTCTTCCATTCCTCTTATCCTCCATGATACCTTCAATACTCCAAGGTTCAAAAGTGTAGCCTGCCGGGTAATTTGGCTCAATTCCATCAATTGAGCCTCCATCAAGGCCTGTTTTGGCCCAGGCAGCCTTTTGATAATTGTCCTCTGCATATGCTTCTGGATCATGGCTCCACACCCACCTTGGCAGCATTGGTGCCGCCTTACGGGGGTTCAGCTTAACCTTCTCCCAGTCCGTCTCTTGCAAGAGATCCGCGTTTGCGAAACCGAGTTTTTGAGCACATGCCGTGCGGGTGAATCTGGGTGCTGGCTCGTTCAGGAGTTTCAAAACATATGCGAAGATTAGAACTTACCGTAATCGTACATGCGCCCTGATAGACCGTGTGATATTCTCCTTTCCTCCCTTCTGCAGACAAGTCGCAAGCGAGATAGCATCCTCGATTGCTTGGGTCGCGCCGTTACCCGAAGCGGGGAGGAAAGAATGCGCAGCGTCGCCGATTTGAATAACAAGTGCGCCTGGTGATGTCCAGCTTGGTTGTGGGTTACGCCAAAGAAGCTCGAAGTTGATGATTGTGTTGTCTGGTGTACATTTGACGAGGTCTTTAAACACTGGCGCCCACTTAGTGGGCCCGGGCATGTCGTCCATGTCGCGAACGACTTCTTGTGCGGAGATAGTGGAGGTCCAAGATTCTTTGGAAGTCCCAGTAGCCTAGAGTTATTTAGTGCAAGTGCTGAATTAGGAAGTACCTCCAGCCTTACATCGTGATTCATGATCCAGATCATCATATCCGGTCTGGTAAGTGTCAACGCATATGTGCCTGGACTGTCGAAATATTAGCGAGGATCTTGCAAGTCTTAGCCAGCTTACCCAAGAAAAGTCCTAACTATCGGATCTTTGCCATTCACCATGCCAAAGAATTCCTTAACCTCCGGGTTCTGGTCAAGACACTCAATTGGGAAGGCAGCGCGCCACATGGCTCTCCCAGACGAGATCGCCCTCACCTGTCCACCGACCAATTTCTGAGCTTTAGATCCCACACCATCAGCAGCAATTACGACATCAGCCTCATACCTCACCCCATCTTCTGTAACTACACCCCCTTTGCCTGTCTCAATATCCTCGTAGTAGTCAACCACCTTTTGATTGAACTCGACATTGATACCGACTCTCAAAATCTGATTGACAAACATCTTATAGATCAATGGCCTCATTTGGAAGGTTCCAGGTGGGGTCTTAGGATTCAGTCCCGTGGCACGAAGTCTGTCGGCGACCTTCATGGGTTTGATCATCACCTCGCCGCTATGCTTGAAGGTCTCAATCCAAGCATTGTGGATCGAGATATGGTCGTACTCAGCTTGCATCTCTGGCCAGTGTTTAAAAAAACGTGTGGCACTGAGTCCCATGAAGAACATGTCACCTGTGGAGATTAAGTTTTGAGTTGCAGCGTTGTAAAGATCATAGGAAGTCTTACCCGCTGTATTGATGGTCGAGTTGCGCTCTAAGACACGGACTCTCATACCCTTTCGGTGACATTCAAGAGCAGCCGTCAAGCCTGCGAGTCCAGTACCTACGACGAGTACGTCGATAGGCAATTGTGGGTACGACCCAGTCTGCTCGATAGAACCCATGATGAAGATTGGTTGGTGGGGATTTTCTGTAAGATCTAATGGATTTTGAAATACGTGTTGGTCTGTCTTCACATGTATTAATGTGTATTTCTGCGTGCTCACTTGAGAGCTTTTATAATTCTGATAGCATCGAACTCGGAGCTCGCTCTGGCGATGAAGAACCGACCACGGCAATCGGAGATTCGTCGCTGATCATAACTACCCAGATGTGTCAAAAGCTACTGAACGAGCCATTTGACTTGATAATGCAGATTCCTGCAGGCCGAAAACTTAGTTCTTACTTTGGTTTGACAGCTGGACCTCGTTCTTCTCCCGTCTCTATACGACGCGATTTACTTGGCTAGTCTCTTAGGTCACCCCGGACCACGGAGTCTATCACGGCCATTCCGTTGGCGACATACCGATGCATGCTCGGGGAATGATTGAGGATAGAATGAGGTATCTTGATACTGTGTTTAAGGGTATAAGTGTACTGTTGAAATCTCGCTACAGCCTCCTTGTTGAGAACATGGCAAGACGCTTTCGATACACTGCTCTTTCCCAGACACAACCAACACCCATTCAAACATGCTACTCACATCTCTTCCTCTATTTCTCTTGGGTTTTGCAGCTGCCTGCTACCTGGCTTTTAGAAAGCGAAATCAATCCAAGGCCCACTTCGACACAGAACTAACAGAGCTTCCAGGACCATTTCTTCTCCCATATATCGGACGAATCCATGATTTACCTATCCAGTACATGTGGCTCAAGTTCAAAGAATGGTCTGACATATATGGACCAATTTACAAAACGAAGATGTTGGGCGCAACTTTCGTCATCATCTCCGACGAGCAGATTGCAGAAGAGCTTCTTGTCAAGAGAGCAAAGATATACTCAGATCGACCTGCGATGAAATCTCTGTTCGATTCCAAGAGCACAACTGGAACAATGGAATATCTCCCCCTGATGGGAAAGAACAGTAAGAGAACAAATGACCCCATGAGTCCTTCGCATATTCTGACTGTTCTCACAGAGTACTGGGCACGACAACGGAAATTCACTCACGCATATCTCACACAAGCTTCCAACAACCATTACTACGGCGTCATGACTTTTGAGATCAAAAGATTTCTTTCAAAGCTCTGTGAAGACCCTGATAATTTTTCATTTGACATGGAGAATATGGCATCAAAGATCATGTGTCAACTCACTTGGGATGATACAAGCTTCAGCGCATACTACATGAAAAGTGCTTGGGGATTACTCACCCAAATGTCACCTGCCGGGCCTATCACTAATGTTCTAACACCCCTATGGCACCTCCCGCTGTGGGTCAATCCTTGGAAGCGTGCCGAGCACAAGCGCCATGACGAGCAGCAGGCCTTCTGGATGGAGAAGCTCCTCGACACCCGAGCCAAATTGGAAAGAGGTGAAGCTCGACCAAGTTTCACGAGACAATATCTGGAGAACGTGAAAGCAGCCAACTTATCAGGTGACTATGAAGCTTCCTCCGTGATAGGCATGATGGCTCTGGTAGGAATCTTTACAGTCGCAGGGCCGTTGCACTATTTCTTGGTGGCAATGGTACTGCACCAGGATTGGCTGGCGAAGTGTCAGGCAGAGATCGATGAGGTTTGTGAGGGACGCATGCCAACTCTAAACGATTCGGCCAGACTTCCGGTGCTCAGAGCATGTATATTGGAGACGCTGCGCTGGAAACCAAATGTACCGACAGGTGAGAGAGATGGCAATATGACGCAGAAACTCGACTGACAGTCTACTAGGTGTTGCCCATGAATTGGAAGCAGACGACTTCTACAGAGGTGCTTTGATTGAAAAGGGAACTCGCATTCTCCCACTTGATTGGCATGCTCCCTTCAGTCGAATATAAATCACTTGCTAACATATTTTAAGGGCATTCATGCGCAATCCCAAGAAATATCCCGACCCAGAAAACTACCGCCCTGAACGCTATCTGGAGCCAGCTTGGCCTACCTACCGAGAGCCACTGACCGTGTACCCAACGATTAAAGGACTCTCATCTTTCGGTTACGGACAAAGACAATGTCTAGGTCAAACACTGACTCAAGATGAGCTGCTGCTTGCCTGTGGGGCTCTGTGCTGGGGATTTAACATGACCAAGAAAATCGACCCAATAACTGGCCGCCACATTGACATAGACTTGAACGCGTCAAACTCTCTGCTCATAATCAAGCCAAACAAGTTCCAGATGCAGTTCACGCCCAGATCAGCAGCAAGGAAGAAGACAATGCTTGAGCAATGGCGGGTGGCCGAGGCTGAAGATCAGAAGGATAGGGCTGCCTTTCTTGAAAACGCGAAGAAAGCTCGAGGTGCATAGACATTGAGAGTCTTTGTGGTATTTCTTTTCTGTTGGTGATCCTGGCAATCGACATCTATTATTATAGAAAGCATGTCCAGTTCCTCTGCGAAATAACAAAGTATTTGTTTTGTACACTATAACGTCCTTGCGGTAGCTTGTCATCCCTTCGTTTTGCTTGGGCCGTTCTGCGTATGATTTTGACTATAAAATCCCGTAAACCTAGGATTTATAATGATGTTTGTCCAATTAATACTTTTCACAGATGCTTTGCCTTCAATCTATCCATTGAGAGATTGTATCTATCGATGTTCCTGCCACGATTGATTCCTGCTGTGTTCACACACGTGATCTGAGACCGAGGGTCAAATCGATATTGACCATACGGGCAGCTTTTATTTGAGAGATGCGACGCAATCGAGAGAAACTTCAAAGCGGCTCGAAGAAACCTCTCGGAATATTGGCAGTAAAAGAAGAAGCATGGCTGAAGCTGGAGGGACAATGGCGAGAGCTGAAGCTGAAAATACCTGCTAAGAAATTCAAGCTAGCTACGTCTTCTAAATTTAGCTCAAGATCCATTACCTACCTACCTACTTAGTGCAACATGCACGTGGTGGGGTAAGCTTAACTGGGACTCGAAGAAAATCAGTATGGCGACGGAGCAATTGTGCGAACAATCTATGAGAATAAATTAGGAAATCCTACGCATAAGCTACGAATCTTCAAGTACCTAGGTGGCTATACGTGATGCTTTTAGTAGCTCCCAGTGAACTCACAGGGAGTATTGCAAGCAAGAAAATTTCTGGGACAGAATTTGGCGAAGGAGGAAATCGATTTTACGATATGGAATGTGATCAGCAGAAATGAGAGCCAGGCAATTTCTACCACATCAATAATCTTGTATTATATTCTATACTCGCATCTGTCGAATGCTGCAATGAAAACAAGCCGTTTCTTCATACAATCATGAGAAGTTTACTCCTCTCTATCATCCAATTACCCATTCGCGACCACCGTCACAAGAATACCCACACCATCCCGACCTCTACAAGAATGCACCAATAACCATTCCCACGGCGCCGACCATAACAGGTGCTGCAGTCCTCATTGGAGCTGCGTTCTTTGAAGTGCTTGGTGTTCCCACAATCTTGGCAGCAGCACTATCAATCGCCTTGATCTCATTGATGACTGCTGTCTGGGCAGAACCCGGAACGCTCTTCGTGTACCATGCCTGAGACGTGATCTGCTCAAAGTAATACCCTGACTTATCGATTGAGGACTTGGCGCTGGATGGAGCAGCAGAGTAGATGGCGTTTATGGCGGAGGTGTAGGCGGGGGAGTCGGTCCATGTTGATTGCACGGAGTAGAGTGCGGAGGCGAGAGAGGTGGATTGAGCGCCGTTGATTTGAGGGGTGGAAACTGGATAGAAAGCGGAAATTACGGAAGCGCTGGGAAGTGTGTGAGTTTAGGCTTTGAAGTTGTGATTGGAAGACTTACACGTCGAGGTTTGCAGCTGACGCGAGGGAGGCGCAAAGCGCAAGGGATGTGATGGCCGTGAACTTCATATTGACTTTGAGCGGTTTGGTAGTGTTTATGTGTGTTTTAGTAGGTTTCGCGACGCAAATTTCGAAGGGCAAACAAAAAGTACCGAAGGATGCAGGGCATCTATATATCTTGAATACTATCTCTAGACTTTCTGCTGTGCCACCGGCTAATAGAATGATCAACACCGACCAAGCAAATTCTGTCTAGGCAGGCCAGGCAAGCCGGCGCCGCATTGCACCGTCTGACTCTCCGGTACGTGTGCCTGTAAGTTATCTTGGAACATCGTCATTTGTATTGTCTGTGCCTCATTTGTACGTGAAGGGTCCCATTGGCAGTGGCGGTCCATGCTACTTTGGGGTGACCGAGTGAGCTGGCGTCCAATAGTATTGTCGCTAGAACGATAGGGGGCTGACGAGTGGGTTCTTTATACGATGGCGGAGGTGGCTCCAATTGCGGCCAAACCAAACCGCGATGGAAAACCAATCATCGACTTGTGTTCCTGCTTTTCGGAACCGAGGCAAAGCTTGTTTCGACCAATTTCCTTTGGCGAGATATATATATCGCGTGATTCTTATCGCGCGACTTTATGTCCACCTCTGCGGATGGAGAAACGCGCTGTAGTGGGTCATGGCATCCATCATACGATTTATTTATATCTTTTCTCTATCAAATATTTTCTTCATCGTCAGTCTATCCAACCCACGGTATTGCTCCAGTCTCACGCTCCCGTTGTCAGCACCGCAATACAATAATTCCCCAACTCGAACTCAAAGGTTCCTTCCTCACCCGCTACCAACAGACTCTCATTCTTTTGAACAATTTCCACTACCGTTCCATTAACCAATCTATTACTTCCCAGTCCGGCTCCTCTATCTCCCACAACCTCGCTCAATATTGTTAACTTTGCTACTGCACCTGCTGCTACACCCTCAAAGCTGATGTTGAATGGGACAGGAGCAGTCGCGTTGTAAGTTGCAACCTTGAAGATGTATTCTGGGGCTTCCGTAGAGGAATTGGAAGAGGTACCAGCGACGAAAAATGCTGGGCCGAATGGAAGATCAGAGGACACAGGTACAGTAGAGTCGATGAGGTGGGCCGAGAAAAGCTCAATGCCACGGTATGAGGTGGATAGGACCGTTTGGGCGGGGTCGGCAGTGAAGGAGATGAGATCTGGCTATTATTGGCAGGCATATTAGCATCTCCTGAGCGTCACACCCACTTCTCTAGCAACACTCTGTAACACCCTTTTCGAACTCCGAGATTCTTTAGAATGAAAGAAATAGATCAACATACCGACCACTCATAGGAATCCAAATTCTGCAACGCAGGCGCATAGGCCAACCCCATTATCACATCTCCATTCCTTTCACACCCAATCGAAAAGATCGCCTCGCTCACCGCACCCACCCAAATCGGATACTCGATTCTCGGCAGTGCCCAATTTGTGCCCGTAATCGCATTATGCAGATTATACTGAACATTGGCGTACTCCCCCACGAGTACCTTGTGTTCTCTAGGCACGTTGTCAAACCTTTGGAAAGCGACGTAGACAAAGTAATCAGGACGCGTGTAGATATGATAGTCAGTAGCAGAGCCGGCTCCAACAGCTGTAAGATCTCCAGTGGAAGAGATGATGGTGATGTTCGGGTAGAGGGCGTGAATGGCGTTGTAGAAGAGGGAGAAACGGTAAGAGGCATAGGATCCGGCTCCTCCTTGGAGCTGGTCTTCATTGCCAATTTCGAGGTAGTTCAGTTTCCAAGGTTCGGGGTAACCGAGCGAGGCACGTAGCGAACCGAAAGGTGTAGAAGCATCACCGAGAATGAATTCCAGTTCGCTGAGGGTATCATTCACGTATGGGGCGAGAGCCGCGGCAGTGAGGACATCATGCCCGCCGAGATACATGCCGCTCCAAATGGCAAGGAGAGGCTCCATTTCTAGGTCTGTGCACCACTGATCTGTGTCAGTGGGAGTAAGGAGACAAAGAACTTGGGAACTGACGTTGAAATACTCAATAAGACCGAGCCCATCAGTGTTCTCATATTCCCAGGTCCCAGGACGTCCTGGACGAGAGGTCAATGGACCAATGGTCTTGTTCCACAGCCATGGGTAATGGAAAGCATCTCCTTCTCTGTCACTATTCAGCTCTTGGTCTCCTCGCCGAGGAAGTAGAAACGTACACATTATTCCCACCCGGCATTCTCAAGAAACTCGGATTCAAACCCTTCATAGCTTCCATCAGATCGGGACGCATTCCATTCTTTGTTCCCTTGTACGTGGGTGGAAACAAGCTTATTAAGTTGAAGTTAACACTCCCATGACCGCTTGCAAATTCAATCACCAAACTGTTGTTAGAGTTTGGTGCAGCAAATTTTGGCTCGAGGGTGAACTTGTGCTCAGTCCAATTGTTAGACGAGCAATATGATGCGATATCCAGAGAAGCGAAGACTTGTGAGGTTAGGGTAGATTGAAGCTTGACTGTAAACTTTCCACGATAGGAGCCCAGAGCCCAGAAACTTCCCACATACGGCTGAGGTTTTACGCTGATTCCCCAGTATCCAGGGTTGGAGATACCAATTTTACGAGTGGTGATGTTTGCTGTTGGTGCGACGTTTATTGACAGTGGCAGGGCAGTGGATAGTGGTACAGAAGTGTTCTGAAGAGTGAGGGTTGCGTTGCCGATTGGCGTCCACGGTGATATAGTTGATGGGAACTCGGTGCTTCCTTGGAAAGCGCGGTTCTGGATCAGCTCTGCATAGATACCACCATCACCTGAATGGTTAATGTCTTCGAACATAAGCCCATACATTAGTGGGGACGATACATTGCCGCCGGTTGCTGAAACACTTAAATTATAGGCCCTCGTCAGAGGAGCCAAGACAAGAACTGTGTAAACGAATTGGAGCAACATCTTGACTGGTCTTTGATGTGTAGCCGCCATGTCAATGATGAGGACGACTGAAAGGCCATTTTATGCTCAACTGAAGCTCTAACATTTGTTTCGGTGTCGGATCATCGTTTGCCGCGTATAATTAATAGGCACTTATTGACCCGAGCACAGCAAGGAACCAGGTACTAGAGAATGACTATCCACCAGGTCCCAGTATTCTCGCTCGTAGGGAGAGGGCGCTGTGAGACATGATTGAAGCGGATGCTGGATATATGCGAGAAATATGCAGGTACTCGAAGATCTGCTAAGCCGTGGATAAATGCCTGGCGTGGATCGCGGGGCACTTCGCGGAGGAACGGCTGCAGGGTTCTAGTCGTATCCGTATAATGTACAGAGACAACTGATATCCACCAATCAGAGAGTGCGCAAGCCAGTGAGATGTACATTAGGAAATAAGACGGATGTGTCGTCACACTTTAAATAACGAGCATTGCCTCCAGATGATGTAATTAGAGCGTACCCCCCCCTCGACAGAGATGTCCGAAATAAGAAAGACAACTCTTGCAAAGCAGACGGGATTGAACTGGGAATCGTCAACCGCCATCTCTTCCTGGGGCTGCGACTTCAATGTAGGTAGTCCAATGTGTGACCTGGTTGGCTATTGGCATATTAAGGATTGCGGCTATTTAACGATGAACAGCACTGCTGTCATCTCAGAATCCAATCGCGATTTGCTGGTACGCTCTATACATGTACAATTTGTCACTTCTTCCATTCCTCCGGTAATACCTCCAGTGACTGAAGGGAGGCTCATCGATCACAAGTTGAGCTTGACGATATCGATACGTATTCGCATAACCATTCTGCAAGAGATGAGCAATATGCGCATAGTTGATGCGGAAAGATAGAACAGGTTTTTGCAGGGGCTATCCGCTGTGGACTGATTTGGTTTGGCTGCTGGCAGTCTAGGGATAGCCCTTGTTGACCGAAGTTGATTCTCATGAGCTGAAAGATATTGCTTTTAAACTCGAATGCGATCAAAGACAACCCACCCGATCATTTCTCACAACTGCAGCTATGTTCGCTATACTTCGCATGCCGTTGCGCGAAGGGGGAAAGGATGATGATTTTGCGACACGAGATCTGACTGATAATAAATGCACGAGATGGAAATTTGAGAATCCCATGCGGGAATCCTCAGGTTGAAGAATGCAAGGTCCACTCACTCCCGGCCGCGGTTTTACTAGCGGCGGGCCGTCCCTCTATCCGGAGCCTGAAGAGGCTAGCTGCCCCTCGGCGCCTGCTCATCGCATGCTTCTGTTTGCACCCCTCACTCGACCATTCTTCCTTCTTTTTGCGATCGTCTTGCTCCTCGTTACTTTAAATGTACGAAGACTTTGCATTCATCTTCCCCACAGGTGCCAATGACCCTTTCCACTTCTCCAATTGTTCGACAAAGGCTGACCGCATGTTTTCTAGACACAGCCTTGCCCTTCCGACTCCCTTGCTTCAGTCGCCATATTGCTAGCCATTTCTGCATACGACACCTCCTCCTTCGCCCTCCCTTCGAAGAAAACATGCCCACTTTCCGCTACTAGAATCGAGTTCTTGTTTGTTCTCAATTGCAGCTCCGCCCTGCTTTCAAAGTACAATCATCCTTCGCGATGGCACCGGAAAGCACATCTCAACCACCAGGAACTCCCACCCGACACGGAAAGTCGCGTCCTAATCAAATCCTCGATGCGAAGATATCACTTCTATGTAAGGCTTGGCCTCTCGGACTTGAGCCAAAGACAGACCATTCCCCATCAAAGAGCAAAGATACGATCGAGAACGAATGCTTGTTTCTGATAAAGTGGTGCTACCACAAAGATGTTCTGGACGGTGCTATTTTCAAGTTCAAACGCCGCGCAGAAACGCTCTACTCTGGATGGATCAGCAAGCCCAAGGCTGACCGCGGGGTTGTTCCGGCCAGTACTAGAGACATGCCTAAGCCGGTGAACGATAAGGAGCGCATGGAACTACTGGAATGTTTGATTCACATTCTCACTGCACAAAAAGAGGCCCATCCTGACCATAGGCCCTCCAGCACACCCCGCTCTTCCAGATCAGTTGAAGCACGATTCTCTATAGCTCCAATTCCCATTAAATTGCCTGTCGGAACAGGGGCGGAAAGCAAACGTACTCGAGAAGAGCTGTTTTCCGATGTAAACCCCGCGAAGAAAGCCAAAGCACGGGAAAATAATTCTTTCACAAAAATGCTGCCACCCCAGACACAAAAAGCCCGTCCACGTTTGCAGGAGCCAAATTCTTCCACCAGGAGTGCAAACACAAGTTTTGCGTCTGAGGCTTCCTCTGTCTTTTCAAGACCATCTTTTGCTTCTTCTATCACGAATAGCACTCAGAATACTGAGCCCGATGATGAATTGCCACCCCACAAAACCCAAGAGATTGGGACTGACTTCATGGAAATTCAAGAAGATAGGAACAAAAGTTCAGACTATGGTGCTTCGAGCAGCTTCGAGCGTGCTCTCAATACTTCTTTCGAAAGCGAGGTCGGAAAAGACAATCGGTCAGAAGGTCATGTGGATGAAGAGTTGTCGCAAAATCTTTGGGACGTTGGAATCAACGAGAATATTTCGACCAATTCAAAAGTGGTAGTGTTGGACTCGAAAGAGCGTGACTTCCTCACTGGCCTTGAAGCTATCTTCCGTAAGTTGACTCGCCATTTCGCTGCCAGAAATCCACTGACAAAATTCGCTAGCTGGATTTCCTGCTTGTCTACGGACGGCCTCTATATATGTAATTTACGAGATTACGAGAGTCTTTTTACACGCAGGGGTGCCAATACAGGAGTTTGATGCCCCAATTTCTGATTCGCTAAATGACTACGATACTTTGTGGAAGTTTTTAAAATCACTGCCAAATCTGGAAGGGCAGGTTCTGCCTGAGAGATGTGGCGCAGAAGTGTGGAAGTTCGCGGTTGATGATCTGCACCGTGGCAGCAACTCTGTTGTCTTTGCAGGTACCCTCCACCTTGGCACCGATTCTGATCCCTCTTTCCGTCTACGGCTGGATCCTTTGAAGCTCGACCACTCCCATCGCCTCGGGCGTCGATTTGGTCATGATAGATTTTTGGAGATCTGTATGCCATCAATCACGGATAAAAAGCTACCCAAATCACTCTCGAGGCTAGGACTTCGTGGTAGCGAAATATTTTACGATTGGCTCGTTGATTCTGAGCACTGCATTTTCGGTAGGAAATGGCAGCCTTTTTTCGTCAAACCCAAAGAGAGAAAGTCCAGCAAGAAAGATACTGTCAAGGAAATAGAGGCAGAAGCTGCTTTTCGTGTCTATCTTTTTGCTACTGATGGTGTTGATTTCCTGGACAGCCAAACTGCTGCAATTGCGGCTTGCCATGGCACCATGTCAATACCAAAATTACTAAACATGGTGAGGCCTACAGAAGATAACTCGTGGCAGAAATATCTAAAGCTTTTTTCAAGAACGTCTTTGGGTTCGTAGCTTATCCCCCCCCCTCCAATGACAATTGAGCGTACTAATACTGGCCCCAAATATAGCTTTGTCCAGAAATCGTGATACTGTCGTGTTATCCGGAGAGCAAATTCGGTTCCAGAAGCAAGACATCTTGTTCAACGGAGAAGTAATGAACGATGGCGCTGGCCGTATTTCCCTTAACCTCGCCAATCAAGTAAGAATCAAACTCGGACTTACCTATCTCCCGAGTGCTTTCCAAGGGCGACTTGGTGAAGCCAAAGGATTGTGGATCGTCGACGCTTCACGAGATATCAGAGATGACTGGATCGAGGTTTACCCTTCTCAACAGAAATGGCAACGCAACAGCAACGCGGACGGGAGTGGTATTTCCGATGATTGGAGTCATCGCACTTTTGAAGTCTTGAAGTGGTCTGGGCCTCTGAAATCTGCCGATTTGAATACTCAATTCTTGCCGCTCTTAGTGGAGCTTGCAAATGATCCAAAAGCTATGAAAAGCTCTATTTCCAAAATTTTGCAGGACGGTCTTGCGAGTGAAGTGACGACACTCAAAGAGGCATTTGAACAGCCGCAGGCCTTACGGAAATGGGTTCGCGAAGTCAACCCAAACACAAAGGATAGACTTAAATACGGGGCGGTTCATTACCGTGGAGGTATGCCAAACTCTACTGAGGAGCGTCTCAATGTGCTCTTGGATGCAGGATTCAGTCCCACGGGGCTCAGCTTCGTGTACGAGCATGCCAAACAAATATTCCAGGGCCATTGCGACGATCTCCAGAAGCGACTTAACATTACGGTGGGTAAATCTACGTACGCCTATATGGTGCCCGACTTCTGGGGTGTTTTGGAACCGGGCGAGGTGTACATCGATTTTTCGGGCTTTGTGGACGACGCTACGGGATTCACTGGGGCTTTGGTTAATGGTGTCGATCTCCTTGTTGCTCGATCACCTGCCCATTTTTTGAGTGACATTCAGAAAGTCAAGTCAGTCGTCAAAGCTGAATTGATGGGCTTAAAAGATGTAATTGTGTTCTCAACGAAAGGAAATCCGTCCCTTGCCTCCAAACTCTCCGGTGGAGACTACGATGGCGACATAGCATGGATATGCTGGGAAGAAATTATTGTGGACAACTTCATGACAGCCGATGTTCCCAAGCCTATCGATTTAGTGAAAGAAGGCTTTCTTCGGAAGGATTCAACTACATACGGGGATTTAGTGAAAGGCTGTCCGAATCCCACTTCGAAGTTCTTAAAACACTCGCTTGAGTTTAATATGCGACAGAGCATGCTCGGGATCTGTACAAATTTCAAGGAGAAGGTTTGCTACACGCAGAACAGCGCTAATACACGAGAGACCATATATCTCAGTCAACTTCTGAGCGACCTTGTCGATGCACCAAAACAAGGGTTTACCTTCGACGAAGAAGCGTTCAAGACGTTCAAACATCATCTCGATGTCCGGGCCGTCATGCCAAGATACATTAGTGGCGAGCTAGATAACTGTAGGGCAGAACATATCCTCGATCATTTGATCATTGTTGCCAGAACCACCATTAAAAAGTCTCAGACTCAATTTTGGGAGGGCTTTGCAGAGCCTCCTAGGTGGGATGCGGATGTCGTCCTTACATACGAGGTAGCGAAGAAACACGCTACAGCTGACAAAGAATGGGACGACTTGTTGAAATACATGTGCAAGGAACTAATTACCCTGAAGAATAAATGGAGCTTACATTTTGATGTTGGCCCAAAGCAAAAGGAGAAGCATGCGGCGGATTTCAACTCATTTGTGCTTGAGTGTTCGGATGATTTTCACGCTATTCGTCCAAATGTCGACACTCCACTCACTCAGGCACTTCTCCTTTGTTCTGGAGTAGGTAATAGTGATGAACTCTCTCCATGGGCGCTACTCAAGGCATCCGCGTTCTTCGCGATGTATCCAAAGAAGTGGGTATCGAATGCTGTGTGGTGGATTGCGGGCCGACAGCTTCTAAGGTTGAAAGCCGATGCCGGACGAATCAGCCTGCCACATGTCGTCGCTCCTCATATGTTTATCATTCAAAGGCCCGACAACGCGATGATTCGACGTCTGGTTTGCGACGGAAATGCGGCGATGTTGGAGGACCATGGAAGTATCCGGAACGTAGAGGAGCTTGAGGAGTTATACGACGATTAGGATTAAAAAGGTTTGGTGATTGGGATAGACGGCATGGCGTTTCTCAGGATATGTCATTGGGTGCATGATTATGATTTGATGGATGATACCAGGATTTGATATTGGTGTTTGCTGGGATTGTTGGGGCTGTTGGGATAGAGGCTCTTCGTTGGCGTTTAGCCTATGATGAAATAATGGCTTCACTTCGGACGAATAAATGTTATTGATGACTCCGCGCGCAAATATCGGAACACTCAGTTGACAGAACTTCAGGACAGTTTTACTTTCGATCAAAACACTAGGAAGTAAGTGCTTCCGTTCTTAGTTTTTTCGTGCTGCGTCTAAACTCACACTCGGTAGTTGTGTGAAAAACCGTATATCAGGCATGCTGTTTCTTCCCTAAGATGAGATCCGCAAGAAGTGGCTGTTCGATTATCTTTCAGATCTGAGTTAGTTCCACCGTTATATTTGCGGGCTCTTTTGCTGCTTACTTTATGTATTTCATTCCGAGATTCTTGCGCTCTTTCAAAAGTTTGCCGAAAAATTCGAAAATACTCAGTCGTCCTTCCTCCCTTCCTTCCTTCCTTCCCTCAACGAACATCAAAAGAAAGAGCTCGATCGAACCCAAAGTATATAACACTAAAACTTCAAAAGCACAAAAAAATTTAAACGAGAACAATGGAGTCAAACCATCGAGATCTTCAATCCATGATAATATCATGGCGGTGCTGGGAATCGAACCCAGATTGAAACGGGTCAGCATAGAATTCTTTTCAGAAAACCACAACGTTACGTGCTACCATTACACCACACCACCTCCTTGTAACTTTCGCTATGTCTGCTCATTCCCTAGCTGATGTTATAAAGCAATGTTGTGAGGAATATCTGTGACTCATGTGAATTTTTGCGTTGTGTGCGCGTGTGTGCGAGGTGACAAGGGTAGCTTGGGTTACGTAAGTGACCCATAGTGATAAATAGTGGAGTTTGGTAGTGGATTCTGAGCTGGGGAGAGGGAGATCTGGAGGTGAGTTAGACATTATCGATGAAGCATTCCCGTGGTTTTGACTTGATGTTTCGTCTGCTATCCCAGTTCTTTGCGTCGCACGCTTCATGCACCTCAGGCGAGGGCTTGTCGTGATGCACGTCGGGGTGGCGCCTTTCAACTTTGATCTACCTTAAGTTGACTTAAACGGAACCGAAACATTTCCCTCTCTTTTTCGACGATGATTTAGACAGCCTTACGACCTCAAAATGTACAGGTGCATATGCACTGCCTCATTTACAACCCTTGCAAGATACCATTGTGGCTTGAGATGTAAGGCTGCAGCCTGTCTCAGCGGTTTCTGGCCTGCCTTGAAATCGAACGAGTCCCCCAGGAAGACAGCGTCAAGCGTTCAAATTTCTCAAATGCGTAAAAATACTGGATAAGATGTACGAGTCGTGGTTTTTGAAGCAGAAAGGTAGCAGCAATGATTTGTTCCACTCGGATTTCGAAATATTTGGTATTCTGAAACCAGGCTTTGATGAAAGTGCCGGTAAAACGCGAAGGCTGGTGGACAGTGAGTTGATTCCTTGGATGTCGACAAAGATCTCAACAGGAAGCTTGAAACTACTGTGAGTCTCATGAGCACATTGTATTTGAAAGTCTCTCTTACTATATCAGGCTCACTCGACATCGACAACACCTACATCATGAATTCAAGCCCGAATGCACGGCTTTTGATAGGGGAACGTTCGAAAAGGTATCCCGATTGATGAACATCCCGCGATCCTATCTTTTTGTGCGCGCAAATTTGGGTGGTTCTGGGGCTTTTCAGAGATACTCCACCCTAACCGATGATGGAACAGTATCTCAACTAGGTCAGGATTAAAAAGCATCATGTTCAATAAGTTGCTAACTTATTGTAGGCTTTGTGATCCGGGTACCACACTCACCACGAAACGACGAGAAAGCTGTGTGGTCAGTCGCAGTTGCTTGGGACAAAGCCACTTCCATAACGACGGCATTATTCGAGAGCGTTTCAGACTACGACATTCGTGATATTGAGGAGTACATGACTGCTGAAGCAAGTAAAATTGGACATCCGCTCTTTCTCCCTGTCATGCTTCTGGACTTGCTGGTCATGTTCTACATCGATCACAGAAAAGAGCTCCAGTTCTCGCTGTTTTCTTTAGAATCCCAGCTCGGTATAACTCGTGGTCAACGAAGTACAGATGTTTGGAGTTGGGATTTCGATCTTCATCGTGAGACCACAAAGCATTGCGATGGCGTCTACACTGGCTTGGTTTACCTTGAGCGGCGCCTAGAGTTTGCGCTTGGATTATGCGACTTCATCCTTGAATGTCTAGATTATTGCAAGGAAGAAAATGCTCTTGATACAACCAACTTTGCGCACCTGGCCCGTACCTCCAAGCTTTTGAAGGAAACGGTTTGCAACCACCGGAATTTAGTCAAAACCCAACTCCAGCAAGCTTTTTGCCTTCAGAAAAGATGCCAGGCTCTGACTACCGTGGTAAGTTTACTGAAAACCGCAATATGTCAGCTTCCTAACTGCGCTCTAGCTTGCTACGGTAATCAGTCAGCAAAACAGTAACACAAATACAAAACTCGCCCAAGCCGCAAAACAAGATAGCACAGTAATGACAGGGCTTTCTTTCCTGGGAATGATATTTCTCCCCGCTTCACTAGTAGCAGTGCGTCATTCCAAAATATTCCAAGTGATAGTCAAATGCTGATGCAATACAGTCAATCTTCAGCACATCAATGTTCAACTTCTGGCCAGACGACGGTACTTCAAGTAGCTCCAAGAAGTCTATTATAGCCCCAGATTTCTGGATTTATTGGGCGGTAGCGGTCCCACTCACCTTGACAGTGATGGTTACAGGAAGATATTGGATGTTGCTCCAAGCAAAGAAGTCTGGGCAAGAATGGGAGTCGCTCAAGACAGAGAGGATTGTGGCAGGTCAGAGCTGGTACACAACTGGCGATTCTGCACTCTCGCCCATGTATCCAAGGAAATCGTAATTCAGACTTGCATTCACAAGAGACTGTACGATAGGAATGTTTTGCTAGCTAGCTTGTTTCACGACTTCTTACTGAAGATTGTGAAAGTAGGAGGGAAACGACTTCGCTTGCCTTTCGAGCTGATGAATAATGACAGAAACCATGCGAAAAAGGCATGCATTGCAGGTACAAACTGCGGACGAGTGAATGAAGACCTTTTGCTCGATGAGGAAATCTCAATTAGGGGAAGAAGAGGATCAGAAAATACGCAATACGTCTCACGTGATTATGTTATTTTGACCGCTTTAGGATAACATTTCCCGTCGTCGTTATCGTCCAACATTTCACCCCAACTCTGAAAGACTCTCAGACCCCAAACCAATGGCAGCACGCAGCCAAATGGAGCTCAGCGTTTGGAGAAACCATATGCATGGCGATTTGTGTTCAGCAAATAGGTGATACTTGGCTATGAGCTGAACAATACCCTATCTCGTGGCTCCCCGCCTAAGAGTGGTTCGCTCGTCTATCCACTGTGCGTCTACCAAATCCCGAGTCAGCAATGGCGGCAGAGACACGTCAATATCAAGCTCTTGATACGACAAGAATCCGGGCAACATAAGCTCCAACACCCAATGCAGAAATGTAGTCCTGCTTGAGGCTCCCGAACCCGAATGAGGGGGTGCCACAGTGGGGTAAGGCAGGTCTCAACAGTAAGTCAATGGTATATAAGAGCTGCAGCATCGTTGGACCAGAAGAGAGAACATATCCAGAGCTACAGCATCTACTTCCAGATCCACCCCACTTGTACAGCAGATAAGAATAGGTATGTATACAGCCCGAGTTCCTTCTTGGATCTGCCACAAGCTCTTCTACATCAGCTAACAATGGGTTCCTTTATCAGCAAGACCGTCTCCAAAGCCACCCCTACACCCGAAAAGAAAATGGCCGCCTTCACCCACTTTGCGTCGGCCCAGACTTCATTCAAGCCTCCGTTGATCGCCAACGAGAACGCTTTCCTCGGTGATATCGCTACCTCTGAGCCAAACGACCCAGTTGCCCCTATCTCTGCTGGTTTCTACAGATTGGAGAAGGGAACTCCTCTTGTTTATGCCTACACATACCACGAGATGAAGATCATTGTCGATGGAGAGTTCGACATCAGTGATGAGACCGGACAGAAGGTCCATGCCGTGAAGGGTGATGTCTTTTACTGTGAGCTACCTATAGGCAGTAATCCCTTGCGAAGACAAAGTACTGATGTTTGATAGTCCCCAAGGGAAGCACCATCACCTTCACAACCGAGACATTTGGATTAGGATTCTTTGTTGGACAGCGCAAGGTTTGTTTTTCTATATTGCCTGCAGTTTCAAGGCTAATATATCGTACAGGAGGGAGCAGCATAAATGAAAATAAACTTGGGAATTGGAGTTGTAGCTATATCAATGGAAATAATATTTTGACTACCACATTTGATCTACTATTGCCTGTGATTTTGCTTGTGATACTTGCATCTAAAGCCTGTTGATTGTGATATTAGACTCCCGATGCCATTGGACTTGCTACTGGTAGTCCAACTGATCGATAAACAAGCTGATTGGTGTGCAGCCGCTAGGGGTACTGACGATGCAAATAATACATAACTCAATTACCTTGTGCAAGGTAGGTGGATGTGAAGAAGACTCAATTCAGAAAATCCGACCGAGATCGAGATCTAAGACAAGCGTGAATTACCCCTCCAAGCTGCTGTGATGAAGCGGGGTACAGTGAATGTCCCACCCCCACTCTCGCTTGCCACCTGCCCCACTATTCGCACAATTGCCAAAAACTGCCCGAAAGCCGTCGCACTCTCCCCCCAAAAATCCTCTTCAAAAACTCCACACAGAAAAAAGTACCTGCTTTTCCCTCTCCTGAAGTGGAAAAAAACGGCAAAAAAATTCTTGTTTGTCCCTCAGGCGCGAGTCGAACGCTACATGTATCTGTTAGCAGATACCTGAGGAGGATTTTTTGGTACACATACCGCGACATTCCGGTGAGACTGATCAATTACAGCCGGACGCCATAAACCAACTAGACGACCGAGGGTGGATGTGTTTGTTGGACGGAAATCGATATTTGAATATATGATCCCTATGGAAGCGACGCATCACGTGTTAGATTCTTCAGTCGCTCAGAATAGGCTGGTGGCACCACTTATGGGGAAGAAGAACAATGGAATTTGATTTGACTTGTAGACTTGATGCTTCTCTCGTTCTTTGTTTGATTCTTCATCTCGGAATGTGATTTGTCTCAGTTGTCAGGAATGCCAAGGTCACGTTACTCCCTCGTCATTAACCCGAAGCATCACAGTTTGAGTTCCTCGTCGTCACTTCCTCAACTATTTCAACAATCTATCTTGGAGCATATATCCTCATGAACTATTGCCATCTCAGTCAACCTACAGACCACTGTGAATCACCTTTTGGATATGAACCTCGTGTCTCGAGTGCAACTTACTCACACCACTCCTCACTCACTGAACACCGCATCCAGCAACTATCATTAACACACCAACAACCTTGCCGTTGCACTTCCAAACACAATCATGACCACCCAAGACACAACCTTCACCATCTTCCACCAGCTCCCCACCGAGATCCGGCTCAAGATATGGGCACTGGCGTGCTTCGTACCACGCACCATCGACGTCTGGACGAGCTTCAAACGCTGTGAAGTCGAGAACACCATATTCTACTGCCAAGTGTACCTGGTAGAGCTCGCACCGCTGCCGGCGCCAGCCCTCCTCTCAACGAGCCGCGAAGCGCGCGCTGAGGCGTTAAAGCACTACTCGCACGAGTTCCGGACATTCATGAAGCCCTCCGCCGGCATCGAGGTCACGATGCACGCCAGCTGGTACGTGAACTGGGTGAGCGACGTGTTCGTGCCGCGGGGATACTGGAACCTCGTGTCCTTTGCGGACTTTGTGTCGCGCGGCTTGGAGAGCGGCCTCCGCCGCGTGGCGATCGATGTCAGCGGTGTGTTTTGGCGGGAGAATCTGCGCGACTATGTGCTGGGTAAGGATTGCTGGGCGTTGAATGGCGTGCAGGAGGTGCTGCTGTATGATCCGAGGGAGGATGATATGTGGAAGGGTAGCGACTACTTGGATAAGTTCCGCAAGCGCCATATGGATGGCCCGCGCGTGTTGAACTTCGAACCCCTGGTGGAACCTGGTGAGGATGTCTTGCATGTCCAGAGGATTCTGAGGAGGTGCTGGGAACGCATCGAGGGCGTCGAGACAGAGGATCAGGAGCCGCTAGAGCAGGTCAGAGCGAGACTTCAGATTGATGATTTCGGTGCCACGACGAAGGAGCAGCTGATCAAGCCAGAGGTGAGGTTGATGAAGCTAGTTGCTACGAAACCAGTTACTACTACTACTCCTGTGGTAAATCGAACAGCACTCGGTGCTGGTGTATTGGATTGAGTAAGGTTTTGCATTGCATAGGATATGATATAATATGATAGGATAGGATAGGTATTGTTTGAATAGTGCATGTCTATAGGTTGGATGGTTGGATGAATAAACCCGAGTTTTATATCAAGCAGTTTTATATCAAGGATGTTCTACCGCATTGAAAACCTGCCCTAACTTCATGCTTGCAACCGGCAGTTCCAAGTAACAGCCCAGCCGTTCTCAAACCCTACAAGAAGATTTTCCCCGCAATTCCAAAAGCGGTTGCGTGGCGTCCGTAGATCTAGAGTTAAGGTAAGGTACCTTCGATGCCACGGCAGGTTCAATGTCCATGAATGGTAACGCTGCTAAGCGTTTCAGGTTCAAGGGAGGATATTCAATATTCGGTATTCAGGATTCAACGCTCAATGTTCTGTACTCGACGTTCGATATTCAATAGATCAATATTCAATGATGGTGTTACAGTATTTACTATTTACAAAACCCCTTCTCTCCAAACTCTCTCCTATTCACACCCGCTCCTATGCACGGCTCCGCCACCCCACTTCCTCCACCAAATGATCATGAAACCCAATCATACGTCTGGGTATACTGCTTGCTTGCTCGCTTGCATGCTATCTGTACTGTGCTGAAAATGAACCGAAAAAAAAATGCACGCCAATCCGTGTCCCGTATTGCCCACTTGCTGGTTCGTTCGTTTGTTCGTTCGTAAATTAGATGTATCTTTTGGTGAAGCGTGAAAAGTTCGCCATCAATAAGCCGAAAGAAATCGAAAATCGAAAAAAAAAAACCGAATCAATGCCGTATGGTATGGTATGGTATGGTATGGTACGCCGGTTGTCATGACCTTCATGAATGGCGACCAGAATGCCGCAAAATATCCCAAAAACAAAAACGCCGAAGTACGCAAAGCACGCTGTACTGTATGGTATCATTCCGTTCCCCCGAATCCGCCGTCGTTCCTCCATTTCACCATTACAATTTATTCCATCCTTCATCCCCTCACTCTCACCCTCTGCAATATGACTGGAACATCGGAGAAATCAACTCCATATTGCAGACTTTCCCTCACACTCTTACGGCCCGCGTTGCCCATCTTTCCCGTCGTTCGCGTTCCCGCACTCCCCACTAGCCCTAGACCAGGCTCATACCCATAGTCCAATCCACCAGAGAAGCGGTCGAGAACTAACATGTCGCTCGTGGACGTCTTCCGCTGGTGAAAGGTCTCTGGCAGGTGTTCAGCTTGTTGCTGATATTCAGGTTCCGTCTCATAATACTCTGGCTCCGCAAACTTCTGGTAGTTTTCTTTGTTTTGTTGCGTGTAATCCGAAGAACCATAAGTATGATTATATTCAACTTGGCCATAGCTTTGCTGCGCATAAATATTCGAGTCATGATTATTGTTGTAGTTCCACGATGTCTGTCGTTGAGAAGTATCAAAACTCTTCCCACCGTGAAGCACGTGTGGTCTGTCATACTCCATACTTGGCCTTGCGCTCTCTGCTCGTCTCAAGCTTTCTCCATACGAACTCGCATCCATACTCTTGCGTGCTCTCAGTTCCTGCTCCTGAGGTCGTGCTTGCTGAAATGATGATCGCATGCTCGGAGGTCGGCTCATGTCAAGACTTGTGCGTGCTGAAAGTGCCTCACCAGCACTCTTTTTTCGCTCTGCCCAAGCACCTGCCGATATCTTCCAAGCATCCGCTTCATCTAGAGGATTGACCGGAGCGGGAGGTTGTGGCGGAGTACGACTTGGAGCAGCTTGCGATGTTTGCAGTGAATCAGGCGCGAAAACTTGTGATTTTTTCGAAGTGATAGACTTTCGCTGAGTACTCATCGATACTGGCGGTGCAACCTTTGCTTTCTGGTATTGAATGGTAGGTTCAATGTCAACCTGTCCGGCTCCGCTGTTGAATTGTCTTCCATACGACGGCAATGATTCCCTAGAGAGCGCTTGTTGAAATGAGTATGGTCTTCTCCCATTGGCATGTGCCTGAGGAGGCGGTCCCCTCATGCTCAGTCGAGGTTGGCTTCGATTATCACCAGACCACGGATTGCTGTTCTTGATAGACTCGTAGCTTCGTCTCGGTCTCATAATAGTCGACGCGTGGGACTCTTGACTCGCACTTCGAGAGTTTGCAAAGCGTTGAGCCGCATCTGCTTCAAATTGGGCAGTCATAGACTTAGCTCGATCGCTCACAGAAGGTGTAGACTTGCTGGGAATTGTATCAAGTGCGAGCTCGTAGGGTGATCTACCGAGTGAGGATGAGATTGCATCGAAAGAAGTGATGTGGGTCTCGAAATCAAGTTGCAATGATGCTCTCATATTGGTATTTGGACTTGGATCACGAGAGGCAGGTTTTTGAAACGACCGTCTGGGGTTCCAATCTGGGATTGGAGCAGGGCTAGGGTTTCGAGCAGGCGGCTTTTGAAAGGATTCTCTCGAAGGTCGCTTTTGCATTGGAGGGGCACTGCGCTCAGGGCTTCGATCAAGCTTGGTTACTTGTTGGAATGACTTTCTTGGTGACCTCTCTTGAACTGGAGCTGGGGTAGGATACCGAGCAGCGGGTTGCCTCTGGAATGTCTCCTTGACTGGTGCTGGTACAGTGTTAGGAATCACTGCTGGCTGCTTCTGGAGTGGCTCCTTTGCCGGCACTAAATTACGATCGCGACTCCGATCACGAGTTGTCGGGAGTTGAAATGACTTCCTGGCAGCGGAGATCCAGTCTTCTGCAGGAGCAGGCATCGGGGCGGATGGCTGGAATGTGTGCCGCTTGTTGAAGTCAGGTCTCGGTACCCATCCAGTTGAGGTGCTGGAATCCTCAGGAATGGTTGCTTCGGTTGGAATAGCTGGCAGCGCTCCTTGCAATCTGGCAAAGCTCAATTCATCTCGCACTTCGGCACTCCCAACTGAGAAGATCGTGCCCAGAGTCTCCTTGCTGGCTGTTCGCCGCAGTTGTGTCGTGCCTGAAGAAGTGTTTGCAAACGTTGCCACTGGGAATAGTTCAACCCGTTCATCCAAGTGGCGTCGAATCTCGACGGATGGGACTGGAATCCGAAGTACCTCACTGGGAGAGCGGAAAGCTTGCACAGTGAAAACAGGTTCGGGCTGAGGCTGGAAAGATGAAGGACGCGAGACTCGTTTGGCGAGCTTTTTCCTTTGCCATATCGAAGACGAAGCGGAGGAAGACACCGACTTTTCGGAATCGGCTGGACTGTCTTCACGCATCTCGCGAGCCGTGTTGGCGATTGCTGGGAGACTCTTCCGTTTAGATTGGGTCTTTGGTATCTGCAAGTGGGGCTGGGTGTTCGCCGGCTCGATAGACTGTCTCAGAACGGGAGGAGCAGGTAGTGGCGCATACAATTCGTATGGGAAGGTTTTCAAAGGTTGTTGTGGAGTTTCACTGACTGGCTCGGAAGGCAGCTCGGCGATTTGCTCAACAGGTAACGCAGGGAGGGATCGCTTGCTCTGAAGACCAGTTTCTGGGCCAATGGACGAATTCACCGAGTATGTGCTTGACGGCACTCGCACGAATGTCTCGTGGATTGGCGCTGGAGGCGAATCTTTCGGTGGGACTGCTGGTGAGGCGTCTTTTTTGAATGATCGCAACGAGACTATTGAACTGTATCCGCTATCTGCTTTTGCGAGAGGTTTGGGATCCTTTTCGCGAGGACCCTTTGGCTTTCGAACTGGACCTCCTTCGTAGCCCGAATCGAAGGATCGTGGCATACGAGGTGTCGCTTCCAAATTGGGTGTATCTGGTTCCGGCGCAAATAGATCATCTTCGATTGCTGTGTGCTTGCTCGTCGATTCCAATCTTGGTGAAAACCTTGGGGAAGGAAGTGGCGAGTTCTCAAAAGAGAACGGACTCGATGCGATCTCTTGCTGGTACTCATGCGCGAGCTCCAGTGACTTTGTTGGGGAGTGAGTGCTCTTGAACAGCACTTCCGTTGATTGAAAGTCAAACAGCGCAAATGATGGGTCTGGAATGTTGATCGACAAAGGCTCAAAATCACTATCAAGTGCTTGACGTAATGGAGATTCCGTCCGAACAACCCAAGGTACTCTTCTGGCTTCTGCTGGCACTGAAAGAGTATTGCTTCTCTGGCTGAGTCCATGGCGCTGTTCTTTCTCTTTCTCGATGCTCCTGCGGCCCGGTCCTGGCGTCACATAATCATCTTCATTCCCCAGAGATGATGCCCTCCCGTCGCGACTTGGGGTTGGACTTGCCGCGCCATTTGTGATTCTCAGTGATCCCAGCTTATATGCTCCGATGTGTCTGTAGTCCATGTCTGTTGGGGTTTCTGTACGGGGTCCTGGTGTAGCAAAAGCTGGGTTTGGGCCAAGCACTGGCAGTTTAGCAGGAGGGAAGGTCGGAGGAATAGGACTAAAATAGTGGCTTTGCAAATTATCCGGCGCATGAGCTTGTGATGGCAGAGAACGGCGAGGATCACTTTCTACGAATGCTGGGCGTGTGGCGATTCCATGCTGCAACAAAGACCGGCGTCTTATAGGGCCATATTTCTCTGCATCCGAGTTCCTCCTCGAACCTGCAATTGACGGCTGGGTGCCATTCTCTTCAGGGTCGTAGATGGAATTCCTTCTCGATACTCCTTTCGGCTCTGGCTGTGGATACTGTGGGAGTGGTGGAGAGGGAAGTTCCGCAACGAGCGAAAGTCGATTCAATTGCTGTTCGTACTGCGCGGCCTGCGCTTGGTGAAAAGACATCCGGGTCCGGAGAATATTTCTGGTGCGTGTTAGTAGATGAACTTGAACATATGTTGAGGATGCGGTTCGTACAAATCGACAGCGGGGTCATAGTGAAGATCCTCTGCTACAGGCTCCGTCACGAAGGAGTATCCCCTTCCTCTTGGTGCTGGTTGCCTCGACCATCTGTGAGATGGCTGGTCAACGGGATAGGGCTCTTGAAAATCCCCGCCAATTCTCGAATCGATTTCCGGCGCTCGATCTTTGACTTTCTCACTTCTCGATCTGAACAAACTTAATCGTTTCTTTTGCGTAGGTTCGTCCTTACGTTTGGCGACACTCCCCGCTTCGCTGGGTGGGAGCTTGCTGTCCCTCTTGCGTGGTGGATAGTCATTGTTCGTCGTGGACACGGAATTTCGACGACTTCCTGGAGCGGACTTGGAATTCAACAGATTGAGATTCGAGTTGTTGTTCGTCCTGGGTTTCGACAACTTATTCGGCGGCTTTCGCGGCGTGGGGGCGGACTGCTCATTGCCCATGGTGAAGCAGATCAGGTGCTAAAAGTCATTACTTTATATTAGTCCCTTCCATCATCTTCCTCCCAAAATTCCCACGAGTTTCCCGAATGCCAGAAAGAAGAACAATGGAAGGAGGGGTTTGTCGCTGGTGATGGGAGTCCCAAAAGACGATGATGAGACGAGAGAAGCTCGATATCCGCGACAATAAAGACCAGGGTCGATTAAAGTTAGACTGCAACCAGGATTTGGGGCCGATGAGCCTTGACGAAGGCCAGATACAGATTGGGAGTGCACACGGAGCTGGGGCTTTGAAAGTGACGTTTCAGCTTTTGTGTGCAGCGGGCCAAAGTCTTGGAACCGGATTCTGCACCAGATTGATTGAGGCAAAGACACCGCAGCTGAGGACCACCACACACGAACAATTGGGTCGAGAGGGACGTAAAACGAGGAGGAGAAAGAGGATGGAGGGGAGAGAGAGAGGATGAGATCAATGGAGAAGAAAGTCTCTCCCACCCGGAGCGTTCCCACCAGGCCTCATAGTGCGTATTGGATGGGATGGGTTGCGATGGCTTCCCATGTTTTGGAATATTTTCCGAGAATGGTCTCACTCGTTGTCCGGGCGTCCATTGGCGCACCTCGCAGGTAAACAAGTGGTAATGGACCCTAAGGGGCCGTCATGGGCGGGCAGGGGTAGCTTTGGCCAGTCAAAGGGCCAGCTGAAAGCGCGCGAGCAGAAGATCGGCCAGACGCCGTCGCATCAATAACTTGGATGGGCATTCAATATCAGGATACGATGTGGCTGTGCGGGGGAGCAAAGCCACCGCGGCCCAGCTGTGAGACCAATGGGGGGGTGGAGAATGGGCTGGTCTGGGTCGGATGGTTTGATGAGCGAAGATGAGCGAGGATGCACGCATGGACAAGGTTTGCAACAGCGGCGGCGTCGCACAGAGAGAGAGAGGGACGGAGAGAGAGAGGAAGAACAAGAACAAGAGGAGACGAGACGAGGCGAGAAGAGCAGTGCAGTGCTGTGGCGAGTGACGGCGATGGTCATGGAGATGGAGATGCTCATGCTCACGCCCATCCATGCCCCTCGAATCCTGTTCCGTCCACTCCACTTCCCTCCCTCCACTCTTGATAAGGGCAGCAGTACTACGCCGTGTGTCCGTACTGTAACAGACAGTACAGTACTCTGTGCTAGAGGACCATCAGTGAGATGCGCTCCAGCGGTGAATCTGAGACTCGATAAGCCATGGGTCAGGGTACAGTACTGTCAGGGTGAGGATGCGACGGGGTGCAATGGGATGCGATGCGCATGCAGATCTGGTGCTCGTTTCCGGGCTGCCGAGCAAATTGCATGCTGGACCCGCGATAGACCATAACTATGACCAGGACATGGCCAGGACCACGATTCCGAATCTTGGCCACCGCTGTCATGTCATGAAATGAATGATCAGTCCATCGATGAATGGCTTGCGCGGCAGGTGGCACTCTGATCGCACTGCGCGGACGGAACTCGCTCTGCTTCACGGTGCGACATCAGAGGACGCTGATACGGTGGCAGTCGGGATCAGGTTAAACGCTCGACGGGTGGACGAATGCATGATGTAAGAAGAGACGAGAATCCGGATCTGGGGGATGCTACGGGCGACGGGTGAGAAGGCAGGTAAGGTAAGGGGGGGACTTAGCGACAGAAGGCGAGCACGGCGAGGGGGAGGATTGGCTGAGAGGAGGTGCATCGACAACCCGTTTGAGGACGACGTCGAGGTTGGAGTTTCGACAAACGACGCTTGTCGAGAAGAGATGGACACCACAGGCCAGGACAGGATAGGGCAGTGGGGGAGGGACGATTGGATGGAGATGGGACCCTCATCGCGACATGCACGCGGTCAGGGGTGACATTGAAACCGGAGTCGGATCTTCTGTTGGCTCAATGAGGCACGGGATGAGAATAAGATGATGACCAGCAGAGAGGCGCTTCTTTGTCGCCATCCATCAGCCTCACGCTCGCCCTGTGCGGTGGGAAATATTGATTCGACTATTTTTATATATGCCACCCGCACGTCCGCTGCGAGGGGCAGATCAGGTCGCGTCTAGTATTTCTTTTTTTCTTCTTCTGTTCTTCTGGATCGCGCTTTTTCATTTTCTGTCATCTCCTCTCTCTGTTGCAGTGTCTTTGAAAAAATGATCACAGGGCGGACAGCGCAGCGCAGCGGAGTGCAGTGCAGATGGAACCTGCACAGGTCTGTCTGTCTGCAAAGAAACGCAAGCCAGCGAGCGGGAGGGAGGGAGCAGAAGCAATTCTGGTATATGTGTCATTTTTAAAATTCGACGGAAAAAAACTTGTTGAAGAGTCTGAGTTCTGAGTCTGGCGTCTGAGATTTTTCTTCGATCGGGTGCGTGGGTGAGGGAGGGAGTGAGTGCTTTGTCTCGCGAGCGCGCATCGCTGTTAGAGAATACATCTCAGTGTCGGTCTCGGTCTCGGGCTTGGTCTCAGCGTGCGTGCTCTGCTGAGGGACCGATCGACCGACCGCCCGTCCACGCTGAGGAAAGGACAGGTACTGGATTGTCCGTTCCTGTCGTGGAAGGTCTCAGTGCCATGCAGTCGGTGTTGCAATTTTGCATCTCCATGTCTTGGATCTTTCTTGTCATCTACGGCCGATGCTATGTCTCCCCTGGATGATGTTTGCGGTTCTGGAGATGCTCCTGATGGGAGTGGGTGGGCATTTACTAGTCACGGCGGATGTACAGTACCGCGTGGTGAGGAGAGTTGAGGATGGTATAGTGTGCTGAAGTGCGGTGCAGTGTCGCCTTGCGCTCGAGAGGAGTGAAGGGGAGGGAGACACATGGTTCAGGCACATCTACTCAGGTACATGCGGAGGACAGTATGAGAGACCACAATACCGCCCTACTCGAGAGCGAAAGGAATGGAGATGCATGGTTTAGGCATATCTACACGTGCATGCGGAGGTAGAACGGGAGAGTATAATACCGCCTTACTCTTGAACGCGAACGGAAACGGAGAGACATGGTTCAGGCTTGTATACTTCTATATGCATCCGGACATCCATCCACCAATCCAAACATATGTACGGACATATGTGCGGACATCTATACATACATACACAGAGAGCAACACATGAGAGTCACGTATGATCCCCTCCACTCTTGGACATCCACGGTCAGTCCGCACAGCATCACGAGGTGCAGTCTAGACCAGTCTTCAGTCTCCATTCTCCAATCTGCAGTCTCCCCAATGGTTGTTCTCCCCAGATGTCACGACGCTCTCCTCCTGCCTGCACCTCGACCACTGGACCTCGTCTCGCATCCCCTTCCTTCCCCTCGACCACTCACGAGTTGCATAACGAGGTGCAAGTCCGTGAAGTGCAAAGTGAGTGAGTGCCCTTCCCTCTCCGATCTCTCGCCGGACCTCACGCCTCGCGCCTCAACGCACGCACGCATGCACGCACGCAACCCACGAACTCCGTCGTGAGCTTATCGCTGGCCGCTGCACCTGCCCACGAATCATGGGAGCCAGCACCGCAACGGGCCGGGATGTCCTTCACACACAAACTCAATAATGTGGTAATAGTCAGCAGCAGCAGCATCGGAGGCAGCGAGAGAAAAAGAGAGGGAGGGAGAGAGAGAGAGGGGTAATGCGCGAGATCACCGGGAGGGCTGGGAAGGGATGGATCATATTGGAGGGTGCAGTGTGCAGTGTGCGATGTGTGATGTCCGATGTGAAAACAACAACGACAGCAACATCATATACTATGGCTTCGTATCACATCACATCTCGCTGATGTTGGTCGGTTCGCGATAGACGCATCATGAGGTGAGTGATGAGGATGACCAGGATATGAGAAATAAAGGTAGATCGGCCCCCATCTCATCCCATATCCCATGCCTCCCGTTGCTCCCTACTTATCACCGTCCAGGGACCATCGCGTCGCTTGTGTCCTCTGCCGGGCCTGACTTCGGCCACTCGCCTCCCCACAAATCGCACTGGCAGCCGTCCCGCCAGCCGCCAATCACACGCGCAGCATTCACACCCTCTTCCGTCCATCAGGTCACACCTCCGAGATATCGAGGCCCAGGACCAATACCTGACCGTACCATTCTGACGACACACTCGGCTTTTTTATTTCTCACCTCTGTCTCTGCACCCATCTGCGAGAATCCCTCGTCGACCGACCTGGCTGTGTCCTGTCAATGCCTCCCTTCAAGAAACTCTCACGATGGAAACTATAACTATCCCATCGCCCTCCGCCTTCCTATCGTCGCCCGTCCTCAAGCCGGCCCCAGAACCACCACCTCCTCCCAAGCGCAAACCGACCACCACGACGAAGAATACCGTGACGCCCAAGAAGCCTGCTGGTGTAGTCAAGCCCAAGCAATCGAAGAGCCGTAATGGTACGTTCCTTTTGTCTTCGCAGCTCTTATCTTGGCCATGATAAGAGCTGCGACAGTCCGGGAGATAAGTGACTGACTCGACCTCGCGCCGCAGGCTGTATTACGTGCAAGGCGAAACGATTGAAGTGCGATGAGACGAAACCACGATGCAACCAGTGTGACAAGAGGAGTGTAACCTGCGGGGGATACAAGAAAGACTTCAAATGGAGGCCCTTCGAGGAGACGACCTTCACAAATAAGGTTGTCCCGCCGAGGTCCAAGCGAAGTACGTCCAGAGATCTTGGCTGGGGAAACTTTGCTGATGTTCTGCAGATTCCATCGTGTTAAACCGAGCCCCAGATCCAGCTCCAGCGGCGAGTCCCTCGACCGATGGCTCCTCAGCGTCCACTCCCGGTGCGGAAGGGGAACCCGAGGCCTCGATGCAGGATTCCTTCTTCCACGCTGCGGCACCGACCCCTCCTCCCCCAGGATTCTCTCCTCCGAACTTCGCAGACATGCAGTTCGATCATGCTCCAATATTCGACATGAGTACACCTCCATTTCTGCGAGATCTGCCTCGGCCGAGATTCGAACCCGATTCGGTGACAAGGAGTTTAAGTAGCCTGTTCGACGATCCAAATCCTGCACCGCCGAACACAGGGAGACCGAGCTTCTCCGGGCAGTCCCCAAGACTGATAGATCTCCTGTTGCCAGGATCGGAGTTAAATGCGAGACCAGGGAGCGTGACAATACCTCCAGTCAGTCTGGCGTCCCCGACTATGGATATTTCGCCCATGATGGGCCAGAATTTCCTTCCGGCGAGAGAGGCTTCACAGAATAATTTGGAGGATGATATCGAAGAAATCATACGGGATCCGCAGATGTCGGACTCGGAAATGTGGATGATGAGGAGCCCTCTAAATGTGTCTCGGTCACGAACCATGTCCCCAATGACGAATAAGGGAGATCCGTTCAGCAAGATCTACCGGCAGCCAGAAGTTCAAGCTGGAAGTCCAGAGATGCTGATGCTGCGGTTTGACAAGCAGACTTGTGGGATTCTGTCCGTGAAGGACGGCCCAACAGAAAATCCGTGGAGAACACTAGTGTGGCCTCTGGCGAGAGATTCGCCGGCTCTCTATCATGCAATCGCTTCTATGACTGCATTTCACACGTCCAAGGAGAAGCCTGCACTGCGAGTCGATGGAATGGAGCACATGCGACGAAGTATTCGCTCGTTGGCGACGGGCATCGAGAAGATGCGTACAGATACCGCTCTAGCCACGACCTTGGTACTAGCTTTCTCCGAATCCTGGGATCAACATATTTCCACAGGTATTGAGCACTTGAGAGGTGCAAGAATCTTGGTCAACCAGGCTCTAGTTTCACACAAGAAGAGAAATCTCGTTGGTGATGACCTGGCCCGATTAAGGTTTCTCTGCAATACCTGGGTCTACATGGATGTTATTGCACGCCTGACTTCTGTGGATGAGGATGAATCAAGTGACTTTGATGCTGTTTTGGCTCCATTAAATTCGCCTATGATGGTCGGTAGCACTCACGAAATCGATCCCTTGATGGGATGTGCATCATCCCTCTTCCCGCTAATCGGGAAGGTTGCCAATCTATGCCGCAAAGTCAGAAAAGTGGAATCAAACTCTATTGCCATTATTAGTCAGGCTATCGAGTTGAAGGAGGCAATTGTTCAGTGGTCTCCACCGCCTATACTCTTGGTGGAGCGACCTGAAGACCCCACATCAGAGGTCCAGCATGCGTTACAGACGGCAGAAGCATACCGCTATGCCACGTTACTGTATCTTCATCAAGCAGTCCCCGAAATTCCATCATGGTCGTCGGCACAACTGGCGAAGAAAGTCTTGGTATACTTGGCAACAGTACCACTTTCATCTAGATTGGTGATTGTCCAGATTTACCCGCTCTTAGCGGCAGGCTGTGAGGCGTATGAGAAAGAAGACCGTCAGTGGGTGGAGGAACGGTGGCAGTCCATGGCATCACGAATGTGGATTGGCAACATCGACCGTTGCTGGGAGGTCATGCAAGAAGTTTGGTCGAGGCGAGATGATGCCGAAGCTGCCAAGACGGCCGTGGAACGTGGGAAGCAGAGACCCGTTATTGTTCATTCCGAGAGCTCCAAGCGGAAATTCGAGGAAGAATTGGCTCTAGATGATATGTTTTCATTCTCGGATATGCTGAATGGCGGGGTAGGCAAAAAGCAAAGGACGAGCTTCTCTGGTTATGCCGCTGGGCAGGGACAACCAGTGGAAAGGAAGAGAGTTCACGAGCCGGTCGAAGAGGAGATGGATAAGGATTTGACGGTCAGGGGACGTTTGCATTGGGTTGGTGTGATGAAAGATTGGGAATGGGAAAGTGAGTTTTGTCCTCTACGAAATCCAACAACTGTGCTGACATTTGCTAGTCCTTCTTGGATAAATCACCTCCTTATCAAGCCGTTCTGGTTTAACCAACCCCTCACACCGTCCTCTTGCCCTCTACTCGGATTCAGTGCAGCAGTACCACTGTTGCGGGTGTGTGGCACACGTTCACTCGGCCTATCTCTAGCCGATGGACCAAACCCTCCTCTCCAGGTTTCTTGCGGCCAGGAGATACCCACTCGCCTCCGCTCCTCCTCCTTCTCCCAGGCAAGGCGCCTATCCTCCGCCTCACGGGCTTCAGCAATAAACTGCTCGTAAGGCGTCTTCTGTACAAACGCCCGCCGCTGTGGCGGCGCCCTCTTGTCACCCAGAGTAGACGTCGTGGAGAGATTTGATGTCGAATTTTGTCGACTCCGCAGCGCATCGCTGTGGTGCCCCGGTGCGTAGGGATGAGACGACGGCTCGTCGTGTCGATCCGAGGTTATGGATGTGGAATTCATAGAGTGTCGCTCTTGCTTGGAGCGAGAGCGAGACGTTGACTTTGAGCGAGAGAAGAAATGCATTTTGTTGAGAGGCTGGCGGTGATTTGTTGTTGTTGTGTTTATGATGTTTGACGAATGACCCTGGAATGATGTATTGGATCTTGGATCTTGGGAGGAGATCCCGGCCGGTCGTGGTGCAGCGGTTTTAGCGGGTGATTTTGCCAGGAGGGAAAGCGTGGTGTTTTGGGCGTTTGCTTGTTCCTCTTTTCTTTTCTTCTCTTCTGTCTCCTCTCTCACGCTTATGGACGGCTTCTGAGGCGTTTTTGGGAGGCCTTTCCTCGCTTTTGAGTGGCTGGGTGGGTTTATAGAATGGAAGCTGATTTCTCCCGTTTTTTTTTATTATAAATCTTGTAAACCGTGTTTTCTTTTGGGAGGGGGAGGAGGGTTGATATAAAACAGGTTCTATATATTTGATCTCTGGTGGCTGAGAGGTGGGGATGTAGGTAGCTAGGTTGGTAGGTAGTAAGGGAGCTCGTTATACACGGTATCAAATCAAATGGAGTTTGAGTTGAATTTGAATTTGAATTCGAGGATTTGAACCCGCTCGCTGCATGTGTTTCTTGATGTTTTGAGATGGTGAGAGTGAGGTTGGTTGGTGAGATGATGGCTATTGACTATCGAGAGGATGGCGCGTGACTCGTGAGATTTAACGGACCGCTGAAGGATGATTGATGGAATGTAATCCTAACACGTTGATCTGGAACTTCAGTGGATGCTGAGCGTGGAGTGCTGAGTGCTAAGTGCTGAGTGTGCTGGCTGGTAGATCGATCAGACGCAGTAGTAGCTACGAAGGAGCAAGTAGGAGCAGTAGGAGCAAGCAAGAACAAGTGAGCAAGCAGAAGCTTACGTCTGATATATATCTAATCCACCTATCTATCTAAATGCTGACCTAGCCTGACCGTGATCATCCCCCCGAAAGCACCCCGAGATCGGTACTCGCGCTCCCTACCCGCCGGCAATGAATGAATGAATGGATGAATGACACCATCTTGCCCTACCTTACCTTATCTTGGGTACGCTACGCTACCTGGCCATATGCTCGGTGAAGGTGAAGGTGTGGAGGTGTGCTCGGTGGAGGTGGGAGCGATGCTATGTGTGGCGGGAGGGTATGGGGCATGCGGCATGGAGGTATTGGGGATGGGAGACGGGGGAATTGCGGGTGTTAGTGTTAGTGTCAAGTGGTGGTAACGGTACTCCCCGCAGCTGTCAAATCATCTGCTAACGAATATGGTTTATTATCGCGTTTTTTTGGGTTGGGTTTGGTTAGGTTTAGTTTGGTTTCCTATCGCATGGCATGGCATGGTGCGGGATGGCGTGGCGTGAAATGGGATTTACCGTCTGCGGGTAAGCTGGGAGGGCTGAGGAGCTGTGAAGCTGTGAGGGAGCCTGAGGTGAAAGTGAATGGTGAGAAAGAGAGGTAGGAGGTAAGATGTGAGAGGTGGGAATGGCACATGTGGTTGGTAGGTGGGTGGTACGTAGGGAAGGGCTGACTTGTCTGGGCTGGCTGGAGGTTGGAGGCTGGAGGGCTGGAGGGCTTACATATCATAGATGGATTTGATTGGAGAGATGGCATTACAGTGCAAAAACACAGCGAGCTAGCGACCGAGACATGCGGAGGGAAGATGGCAGAGACACAGAGCTGGCAGGGATAGGACGAGGGAAAGAGGAGAAGGGAAGCTGAGTATTGCATTGCTACGTCCCTGGTTGCGAGTAGAATTACATGTACACTTACAATTATAATCAACATCGGAGATGATTAGGAATGAATGGATGTGCTTAGGAATCCAGGGTCCGTCTGTCTTGTCTTGTCTAATTTCGTCTAATTCAGCCTAGTTTAAGATCTAAGTTCGCATCACCACGAATGGATGGCAAGGGAGGTGGGGATCTGGATACTAGGTTCGGATACCGAGTGCGTGGTGCATGGCGAGGGAGGTGAGAGCGAGATCTGTAATCTGCGAGTAGCGCGGGGTGCGGGGTGAAGTGCAGTGCAATGTGGTGTGGATGGTCAAAAGATCGACCTGTAGAATTGGCGGGAATCGCGCTTACCTGAAAGTGCCTAGATGCTGCGGAATGTAACGTGGGAAGCGAAGGGAAGGGAGACCTATTTAAGGTTTGGTTTGATTTGTTTTGTTTTGGTATCTCATGATTTGGTATCTTATGATTTGATTTGGTATGATTTGGTTTTGGTTGGTACGGTCTGGGTTTGCAGGGTGAGGTGTCGGCCGATCGATGCATCACCTGTCAAGCGAGCGAGATGCTGGCTGGCTGGTTGGCTAGTGGGCGACAGCTTAACTCAGCTGGCACTCCCGGAATCAGTAATCGTGATTCCATGCCTTTTGGGTAGGGTACGTGCTTTGTTGTGCCGAAAGGGACTGTGCTTGGGATTGGAAATCGGGTTGTTTTGTCATCAGGGGGGAAAGAGGATGTTGAGTTGATGACGAGGATAATTTGAGGGGTTAGAGTTGGGGGAATATGGGGAAATGGGGAAGGCGGGGTAGGGGCTGTTTACTGATCGTTAGGATAAGGGAATATGAAAGGGGAAGGAAGAATGCTAGTTACACAACTAAATGAGATTTAAATAAGGGATATTTGGGCGTAATAATAGTGATTCTGTTGGGCATGGAAGAATTCGTCAGGGGCATTTCGGTACAGGGGAGATATCTAGCGAGTGCTTGGTAATGTGTAGAGCGGGGGTATAAAGGGGGAAGTTTGCGATGAGATAATCAAGTACGTACATAAGTACCTCAGGAAGGGAGAGAAGGTGAACAGACGGGTTGGCCTCCACACAAAGCCTTTGAGCTGAGAGAAAGTAAGAGAGGACTGAGATGGCATAGTCGACACTTGACAACAGACTCCTAACCCGAAACCCTAGCACGTATTCACTTCCTCCAACGTAAACTCTTGAGCGTAACGACAGTAGGAGAGGGTATTAATAAATAGGTTGACTCAACCTGTTTGGCTTCTGATCTTCAACCGTATGGAAAGCAGCTCGCATTCTAGAAACAGAGGGCTTGACGGAGGTGTAGAAAGATGAAGCAGTTACATGTGTATGCAAGGGCTTGAAACTTGTCGAGAATGGGGAGGGGAGTGAAGTGAGGATGGGTATGTGGGTTGGAATGAGCGTGGACATTCGAGGATTTGTTGTCAATTTTTGGAAAATTCCGTGAGGTGCTGTCAAGTTTATATCATCTGCGTTTGAGTTATTGCTGTCTTTTATCTTTCTCCATTGCCTTCCACTCTCCACTTTCACTCATCCATCTCCGTCTCCATATCTAGAGATCAGCCTTCTTTCCTCAACTCTCACACAGCAAATGCATACCCAAGCCGACTCAACGTAGTGTATCAGCCAAAGCCGACAAAACTTGGTACAAGACCGTGTGTTTGTCGTGCGGTCATTCTTGGAGCGATGAATAGAGAGCTGACGGTTGTTATGAGGTGGACTTTATATAGCTGCTGGTGGTGCAGCAAGATGGGAGGGTGAAGTGGATCCATGAATCAAAGTCCCATATCACGTAGATTGACTCTGAAGAAAATGAAGCAGTAAGCAGTATAAAAACATAGCTTCAGTTTGCACTGCTACCATCGCCAATCAATAATGCCGTGAAGGAAGAACATAATAGGAGAGCTTCTGCATTGGCTAAGATATATCAACTGACTTCATTGAACACGGTACACCTTTCAGGTGCACATATTAGGAGATAATACGAATACAAGACTTGCGTGAAGAGGCCGAGGAGGTGAAGATACCTAATCTTTGTCGGCCTTGAAACTAAGAAATATCGTCTGAGTACGACGAGTACCGAGCAACAGCAGACTGGTTGGTAACAGCAACTGTGATTCTCAGCTTGACAACAATTCCTTGTGTCACGAAAAACAAAATCAGGCTTCTGTGTACTACCTGCGGAGTGATAGAGTACTGAGGGAGGAGAACTGGAAAGGTAGAAGAAGAACTTGGTTAGAAAGGAACAAGCAGTCGGAGCGAGCGGACCTGGCAAGCTTTTGCACCTTCTCCTGCAGAGATGCGTACTCAAAATACAGATGCTGGTGTGATTTATACTTGGTGTGAGTTAATGTGCTTGCCGATTCAATGTATTCACTGTGTTTACTGCTTTTGGGAAAGTGCTGCAGAAGAAAAAGTGATTCTTCAAAAGTGAGATAGATGGTGGGGTTGATGCGGGGTGGCGAAAACCGATGTAAATATTGTCACAATTGCACAGATGAGATTGGAATACATCCATTGAGTTGACTATATACTGCAATACTAAATACAACGAACTTCATCATCATCATCATGATATCATGCCATCTATGCCCAAAAGTCGCTCAAATGCCTCCCAAATCAAACTCAAGAGTACCTTGGTGGTCCGTCAGGATCCTGCTTTGCTTGCGAGGGCGGTGGACCTGGCGGAGCAGGGAAGCCTGAATCTGTCCTGTGGATTGGCTGGATTGGTGGATTGGGAGGTGGTGGCGCGAATCCGGAGTCTGTCCTCGTGATGCCAAGTGCTGCAGGTACGTATGCCATGTGTGGTGGCACGCTCGATGGGCCCGCTGCATCAGGTTGAGGGAAGCCTGATGGGGTCCCATGCTTCTGGTCAAGTCCGTAGGCGGCAGGAGGAGCGTATGCCCCGTGAGCGGCGACGTTGGGGTAGTCTGCCGGAGGAGCAAAGGCGTTGACTTGTGCGTGTGTCGGTTCGTTTATCTTCTCAACTGGAACATCGCCTGGTGGTGGTTGGGCATCCGCTTGGTGAATGATAGTCGCATCTGCTGGCTTGCCTTCTGCTGACTTGACGACTTCCGCCAGTAGCCTCGTTGTGGTAGGAATTTGCTTTACATGCCCCTTGAGAATCTCTCCGATAGGCAAGCGCTCTCCGTAGAAACGAGCATTTTCGTCGTTCCGCTCGACGATGATAGTACCGTCGAATTGCAAGCCACCGTAGAGACCGCGAGACTTCATGTAACTCCACACTGGCTTGCGGTTCTTGAGCAGCTCGCTTTCCACGATACCACCCGCACCGACAGGGCCAGCGACGACGCTAAGCTCACCACCAAGAGAGACGCGCACCTTGCTGAATGCATCGAGGGCTTCCCGGGTGTTAATCACAACCACGCAATCGTAGATATCGATGCCAGCCATGAAGCCTACACCAAGGGTGTGGATCAAGATACCCGAAGGAGGAGACCAGGTTCCGTCCTCTTTGCGAGCAATCAAGACACCTGAGCCACCAGCTCCGGAAACCCAGAGACCGGTACGCATGACGGTGAAGATTGCAAGACCGACTGCTTTCTCAATGACCTTCTGGGGAATCTTGACCAGGACTTTAGGCTTGCCCTTTGGCCCTGCGGCGCCCTTTTCAACGGGCTCTTCTTTGTAAAAGCCATCTTCTATTTTACCATTAGCTCTGGTCATGTGCATGGGAATAGGGGACGAACTGCAGAAGGACTTTAGAATTCTGGCGGCTTTGTCGGACTCGTGGTCTAATGTGGTAGGCCAGAAGGCCTCAGAGCCAATCTTGTTGGTGAGCTTGTTTACTGGCGCACCGAGCTTCTCGAATGCAGACCAAGCCTTGTCGAAGACGGCTTTGCCGCCATGTTTGGCCTTATCAAGGCCAGACTGCTTAGGAGGGGTATGAGCTCCGCTTCCCACTGGAGTAGTGGTGCCGGTAGGATGGGTAGGGTACAGGTTTGGGTTGTTTGGAGCTGCCATTGTTGCTTTTGGTGTTTATGAGACTTGATGAGTTGTCGAGTCGAGATGTGGTTATATATTTTCTGTTGCGATGCTGCGCATTCGACTTTCCTACTCAGCCACGTGGGGACTCGCGGGGATGACGAGGCATGAGCGACGGCGAACGAAACGACGAATCAGGGGCAATGATGTCATGACTAAGCGAGCTCCGTGCAAGAAAAGTCAACATCAACATCCAGTTTTGAGAACCTGCGCCACGACATAGAAGCGGTGCTTTGCATCTGATTGCGAGTCTTGCGGGTACGAAATACGAAGGTAGGAGGTGATCGTCTCGGGTGCGTTGTCCTATCTAGGTATTGTATCTCGTGACTGTTGACCTCCTCCGACTCGGAGGCTCCCCAAGGCTCGTATAATAATGCACCGCATGGGAACGTTCCAATTGTTCTGGAAGATGTGTATCCGGAGCTTGGCAGTCGGAGGGAATTGACCCCTTTGGCAGAGCTCGGCACTTGTTTGTTCTCACGACCCTTGAGATCTCGGAATCGCCGATTAGGTTGATTGGCGGAACAGGACCAACAGGCTCTACATGCACCCACGAGCCTTCTTTGGGCCGTCGGTACGTGCCCATCTTTGGCAGCTCTTTTAGCCACGGTCATGCAGGTTTTCATACAACGTATCCTGCATGCCAAGTATGCGGCTTGGTATCACGTGACATAAGTTATGATCTTCTAGAAGGCCCGAAAGCACCAGTGTACCTGATCCTGCATACCGATTCCTACAGTTTACTGTTTCTGGCTCGGTTCCAACACATAATCTTACGTGAAGGAGCCAACCCAGCCAGTGCCCGTCCTGGTCGCACCATAGCGCCAAGCTCATCGGTCACTTCCGTCAGTCAGACGGGCCAGGGGCTGGCGCCAGGGCTGAAAGCCTTACCTGAGATTGCAGTAATCTTCCCCACATTGATTTAACCTTATATTCAGCTACGACGCACTGTTCTTTGGGGCAAAACTCATTCTAGATTCATTGTAACATTGCAGCTCGCCACTATGTGTTCATCGTCACTACCAGATGCTGCCAGGAAGCGAAGAAAGCCAGCTCCACGAGTGAAAACGGGCTGCTTGACATGCAAGTAAGTGACGAGAATCAATCTCTTGGCGTCAAATACTAATACCCATCAGATATCGTCGAGTCAAATGTGGAGAGGAGCGTCCTATTTGCCATAGATGCATAAAGTTTGACGTCCAGTGCGATGGCTATCCAAATGACCCTTCACCGACATCCAAGAGCCGCCAACTGCTTCCAATCCCACAGTATGACTTGTCGCTGAACATCTTTGAGAACGAGATCGAACGTCAATACTTCGATCTTTTCTGTACTCGGACTGGGTTTGAGATTCTCCCTGGCTTTGTAGCCGGCTCTTTACGTCAAACACTGCTACAATATTGCCATACCGATCCTTCCATTCGGCACGCAATCGTGGCCATAGGGGCTCTCGACAAGACAGCCGAGATGACCCAGAACTTCAGCAGCCTGACAGTCTCCGATAACAAGACGAGCAGTAACTCGCACCACACTGCTGCATTGAAGCAATACACCAAGGCAGTACGACAAATGAACCGTGCCGCTCTAGGCGCACAAATGGATCTCAAGACCACATTACTCACCTGTCTCTTGATTGTCTGCTTCGAAGCTTGGAACGGGAATCTACATCTTGCCGTTCAGCAAGTGCATATAGCCGTTGCTCTGCTCCAAGATTGGTATAACAAGGTGTCACCACCAGGGAGTTTGAGGACCGTCAGCGAAGGCCTCTCTCCTGCGCCTGATGTTATTGATCACGACCTGCTTCAGATCTTCTGCCGGCTCAGCCTGCAGCTGGCATTTATCGCAGACGAGAGCGCAAGCTCCTCTCGCGCTATTCTCGGCTCGGAAGGGAGAATGCCAGTGACTTCCATGCCAGAGCACTTCCTCACTCTGAAGGAGGCATCGATGTACCAGCAACCGATCCAGAGGCGGGGAGGTCACTTCATCGCTACCTATGGCACTGCATGGGGGTCAGGGAACCCGGAACCAACGAGAGAAGTCTACGCTGAGAGGATGGAGATTGAAAGCGATTGTCGTCGTTGGCTGCGGGCATTCGAGTTGCTAGCCAGGACTGTAGAGGGAGTAGAGGAGAAGAGACAAGCACACACGATCCTGCTCCAGATGAGCAGCGGCCTAATCTCCATTGCCACAGCTCTCTCAACAGACGAAATGGCCTTCGACATCTACACACCTATATTCGCTCAAATCGTCTCCCTCTCCGAAGATGTGCTCAATTCATATCCCCGCACCAAGCAGAGCGGCAACACGTATTTCTGCTTTGACACCCGTATCATCCTGCCGCTATGGAAAGTCGGGCTGAAATGCCGGGATCCCATGGTGAGAAGGAAGGTAGTTGCGCTGCTGATGAGCCGCCCGATGAAGGAGGGTATGTGGGATAGCGTCCTGGCAGCGAAGATGGTGAAGTGGGTGACGGAGCTAGAAGAGGAGTTTTTAGATGAGTGGAGTGAAGTGCCTGCTTGGGCTAGGATCAAGGCAGTTAAATGGAGTAGCGATTTGGAGGCAAGAACCGCACTGTTAAATTGCATGCAGAGGGTGGAAGAGGGAGGGGAGCTGGTGGTGAGGAGGAAGATTGTTGCTTGGTGACGGGTGTATGTTACGAAGTTAGATTGTTTTGATGGGCGAGTTGGCGTCGGATACCCTTAGCATTTCAAAAGTTCAAAATTAGACGAATCAATGACACTCAATGGCAGTATACACTTCTACCCAGTGTTTGTTTACAACTTGTTAATCTCGCCTTGGCTCTCTCCAGCCCGGACAATTGATGGCCGAGTGTCCCTTGCTTCCCCTGCCACTTCTCCCAATCAAAACATTCAGGAGAACCAACTGCTCCCAACTCCTACGCACGCAACAGTCGATTCTCACCTTCCTGTAAGAGAAAAGAGAACGGTCTATGCGTAATGGAATCCTACCCTACCCTACCGCCGTACCGTACCTCAGGGGCTCCTCCCATTGCCGTGTCCATGGATCATCGTACGTCCTACCAATTGCTGCCCAGAACGAGGTCGCCGAACTCGCCGAATTCGCTTGTCGTAAAAACCCTGTCGATCCCTAGCGTCGGGGCGTCCCCTGCCTCTCGTCAGCACTCTGTGTGGGAGCGTTTAGCGTCTCGAGTCCCCCTGGTCTAGCGTCGGGAGTTCACATCAGCGCATCGCGCGCCCTGGCGCTGGATGGATGGATGACCGCAGCACATATCAGTCGTGTTGCTGGTATCATCCGATGACAACATTTGCCGTGACCGCTTCTTGCTGGTGTCTTTCCCTGCGTTTGATCCTCTTTTGCCTTGCTATTCACGGTGAGAGATTGTTTCAGCTCTTGCTCCACCCCTTGGATTACGGGCTGCGGATTCTGGAGACGTGGAGACGCTTGCGAGATTGGAAAACCTGTCCTGCATGGCAGATAGATCCTACATCACCACAACTCCTGAGCGAATCCAAGGATATATTCCGGACATCGTACGAGACCTCTCTGGGGCAACGCTGCCGGCGTTTCCTGAATTGCCCAGTGCGTTCGTAGCTATCGGTATAGTCCCTAATGCACAGCATACATCGCGAGAATACTCTCAGATCTTAGAGATAACGAAGCATGTCCTTAAAATCGAAGCCTCTAGATCTAGGGTTCATCTTATGGTTCAAACCAGGTAGAATATATACGCCATGGATGTTGGTATGGTGGTATGGTGGATATAAAGGCCATCGAGTCATTGCCGACATAGACCAACCCATTGCTACCAGAACCGCTCTGCAAATGCGGACTATAGAATCTTGAAGCTTATTGAGCTCTAAGACTAAGATAAGACTCGAAGGGGTCATGAAGAGATGTCTCTATGTTTCTGAATTAAGATAAGTGTCTTTTTGTATTATCTGTATATCCCACTATGAACCAGCGCTATGCGATGCGACATATGCCAATATCCCTTCCCAAACTCCAAACGCTAAATGCAAATCCTATATTAACAATAATATCCTCTGTCTCAACCTTTACTTAATCCAACTTAATAGGATTCTTCGTCCTAATCTTCTCGCCATACTTCCAGAAGAACCACGGCACGGGCGAGAATGCCAGGGCAATAAACGCCAGCAGACTGTTTCCCCATCCCACGCCCAGCTTGTCGTACATGGGCTGTCCTGCCAGTGGTAGGAGAGCACCGAGGAGAGAGCGCAAGATTGTTGCAGCGGCGATGGCGGAGGCTGCGTATTGCGTGTATGCGTCGACCAGGTAGCTTTGAACGGGTAACTGGGAAGAGTTAGTTTAGTTTCGAGTGAAACAGACGTGAAGGGGGCAACGAACCATAACACTCATCATCCCAAATGCCATGAATGCACTTCCAATAATTGGGACGATGAAATGGGCATGTGCCTGTGCACTCCAGCCGTACCAGAACAATCCCACCGGGCAGAACAGACTACAGACTACCATGATAGGCAGTCTATATTCGGGTTTGCCTTCTCCGCCGCCGTTCTTCTTGCAGTAGTAAAGATACACCTTGTCACTCATACCGCCAATGAGAACCACGCCAGAAATACAACCGGCGCCCAAGCCAAGGAAAGTGAGGCCCGCTGCACCGGTGGAGAAGCCGTAGAGACCTTGGAAGACCATGGTGAAAGTGGTGAAGAGGAGATACAGATAGCCGTAGACCATGGACAGGTGCAGCGAGAGTAAGGAGACGATGGGCGAGAGGAAGAGCAGCTTCATGGGTCGCAGGATGGCGCGCTTGAAGACCGTGGTGGCAGGGAGACCAGTGTGGTATTTCGATTGGTAGAGAGGGTCGCCGTGGGTTTTGCGTAGGGAAGCTGCTTTGGCAGCGAGGAGGGTGGGTGCGTAGGTCTCGTTGAGAAAGCCGGAGAAGACAGTCACGACTGCGGACTACAGAGTTGTTAGTGAACGTACGTGGATGGGAGGACGGGTATGCGTACTGCGATGGAGAGGATGCGAAACACCCATCTCCAACCTAGACCTTCGGAGACATAGCCACCGGCTATGGGACCGATGATGGGACCTAGAAGAGGCCCAAGAGAGAAGATTGCCATTGCGCTACCTCTTTGCGCAACGGACATGAGGTCTCCGATGGATCCAGCACCGATAGTGAGAGGGGCAACACCCGCGCAGCCAGCCCAGAACCGAAAGGCGAGGAACATGCCGATGTTGGTTGACTCTCCACAAATGATGGTACACGCGAGGAACAGCACATTACAGCACTGGTAGAGCTTTCTTCGTCCGTAGAGTTCTGAAAGGGGTGCAATGATCCTGATAGTGTGAGTGGATGTAAGCGAAGAAGTCCAAGTAACTTACATGGGACCGATAGCAAAGCCGAGGATGTAAACAGAGACGACGAATGATGCAAGCTCTGTGTTTGTCGACTTGAAATCTTTCATTAGTTCAGGAACACCGGGTGCGAACATCGAAGACGCAAGTGGCCTAGAAACGTCAGTACTTGACTTGAGCACGAAGCATAGTTGGACCTACGTGATCAAAGTGATCAAACTAACGATCGTCAAATTCTTCCATTTCTTCTGCGTGGTCCAGTTGACGGGATTCTCTGGATCTGTGTCATTCTCCCAATCTACCACGTATTTGTTGTCCGAAACCACAGTAGTTGCTGAGAATGGCCTTTCTCTTGGTGTTGATTCTGTGTCGGAGACATCTTGTGTTGGTGGTGTTTGTTGTCTCTCCTTCGTTTCTGCTTTCTCTAGGACTTCAGGTGTAGCCCCACGCTCTAGATCTGACTCGGAAGTCATTTTGACAATGAATGGGCTGATGCGTGTGAAGTGATTCCAAGGAGTAATGTGTAGACTCCAATTGTTTGGCAGCGCGCTTGATTAGATCGACTTTGTTGACTTCAAGCCAATACGGAACGGATATGAAGAAGCCACTAAACACACCGTCCCCTCGCAATTATATATAAAATAACTTCCAAGCAGCAGGGAGGCGGGTACCAACACAAAAGTTATGCATCCAATACTCATCTCCCGATCTGGAAGACTTGTGCACAAAACCGCGTCGGACATGAGAAAGCCGTCGTAATGCAGATCATTGGGACCAATGATACTGCACCGTTAGCGAAGGGGTGCGACTGCGAATTTCGTACTCGGGCTCGCTCCCTCGTATAAACCTCTTTCGTGCTCGCTTCGACTCAGCCAAGGGGCAGGAGCCAATGAAACGAGCTCAAGCGAAATTCTCAATTTCATCCAATGTCAAATGCACAGTCAGATAACAACAGATGATGGGATGATGGGATCCCTAAGATGGAGAAGACGCTGGATTGCTGCTTGAAACCCCACAACCTGGGAGCGAGGCGTCGCTGCCACGTTCTCGGATACAGCTTGGCGTCCGAGACTGCTGCAAGGACTTGCCAATGTATGGGATGAAGTTCATCTGAAGGCTACCGAGTAATGTCAGCAAGGTTTTCACCTCCATCATGACATATCTTGTGACCAACACTCTTTCATACATCCGGATCTTTGAGTCAGGAGATGGAGGTGAGGTCAAGTGAACAGGATACTTCTTTCCAAGCACTTGCTCGTATCTGATACCGTCCGAACCTCGCATCCAACTCCAGTCGACGAAGAAGTTTCATGTTTCGTCGTCGTTGTACCGCGAAGAAATTTTGAGCAGACATAATTGTGCCGTTGTTTCAACTCATTAGAGTTCACGGGATCGACTTGCCAAGTACCTCGTCCTCGCGTCTCTAGACGGTCGACAAAGCATCCGAACTGCGTTCTTTCTACTCTCTGTAACACAGCCTCGACTAGTGGAAGGGCATCTGAACTTAAATTCCGATATCGTAATCGTAATCAATTTCTCTCCTGAGGTTAGCTGCTAGGTGGATCTTGGGACAGGATTCGACATGAGATTTTACCCCATCTATGGAGCACAGACGAGGAACAGACGAGACACAGACAACCCGAACTCCCAATCTGATAGCGAGGGCCTGACTGACGGGTGAAGGCACACCAGAAGATGTGGCATCGGGAGATTTCATCAGATGCTGCTGGGTTGGAGATGAGTGGGGCTCCTTGTCCCGAAGCTCCCCCCTCATCTGATCGCTTCTCGTATCCCCCCCCCTTTCACGGTAGCCGGACCAACCTCAAAGAGAACGGACCGAGCCGGGTCCAGGGGTCCAGCTTGGTATTTCCGCATGCCCTACGGTAGGTACCTCAGGTATGTTTAGCATATCTCATCCCATCGGTCCGGTGAACGATGGCATGCGAAGGACCGTCGAAGAAAGCGGCGGCAGCACGTAAGCATTGACAAAGCAAGGAAATCATTTATGAGGGACTATGGTGGTTAAATGAAGAGAGACTTGCTCGGAGAACGTTCGAATAAGGAAACCCCTACTACAAGGGCCTCGTTGAGGATCCTCGCTACTGCCTAGCACTAGCCTGCTTAGAACGCATTGCTTGAGGAACAAGTGGAATCTCACGAACCCAACAAAGAACACTGCACGATAGCACGATGACACGACTGTCTGTGAAGGATCAAATTCGCGATCAGATTCTGTGAATCTCACCCCTCGCCACCTATGTACCTTACACATCACGGCCTCTGCTCTCTTCTCCTCTCCTTCCCCTCTGCCATTAAATTCCTTTTGCTTCTCTTCCCAAAAATCTGGTATCAAGTGGAGGGAGGTTCCTTTTGAAATATCAATGAAAATAAACGTAAGACCGATGATCTATCAACAGTGCCTTTTCAACCCAGTACATGCTGTGTGCTGTCCTGTCTACCCTCCTGCTCGATAGCAGGCAGGGTGGCGCCATACCCAAAATGCCGTGGCATGCGGGCTGGGCTCTGAAGCCCGTATGCTTTCCTCTGTACGCCGTCTCATGTCCCAATAATTTCCGAACGCCAGGTGATATGTGCAAGTGTTTGCGATGCGACAATGTTCGAAGTCCGTCGTGGAAAATTCTGCTCCTCAGAGTGTTGTTATTGTAGCTTTCGGATGAAATGCGTCAAGTCGTAGTTGGCTGGTCAACTTCCACCAGTTGTCCGACTCACATCATTCCGCTCATCCCTTCGAGCCCCCAAAGCCTCTCTGCTGCTGTTGCTGCCTCCCCATTCTCTGCTGCTGCATTTGCCCGCCCTGCTGACGTGCCATAACCAGAATTTCAAACGCATCCACCCTTCCCTTCAGCGCCGAATTTTCTTTCTGCAGATAACGATTCCGCTTCTCCAGATGTGCAATGTATTCCGTTGCTTTGCTTAACACAGTCGCCTAGTTCAACCCCCAAATCAGCACATGCCCCAACCATACGTCCCCGCCATGATCTTGTGCACGGCACTAACCTTATTCAGCTTGTGTGCAGGTGTCAGGCCCTGCAGATCTTCTTCAATGCCCTCCCCGTTGCGAGAGTTCTTCTTGCTCATGACGCGTAAGCTTGGTACCGAATCGCGTAATGCTGCGATCTTGTCATTGAGATTGGTTCGGTAGCGCTTCTCAATCATATTGTGTGCTGTTTTCTTGACGGGGGGTTACGGCCATTCGTATGGGGCGGAGGCGAGCCTTCTTCCTCTTCATCTTCATGGTCTAGCTCGTCCTCTTCTGCGGAAGATTTTCGCTTGCGGGTGTGTGTAGACTCCGATGCTTCCGGTGATGAGGTCGAGGATGGAGAGCCAGGGAAGGGTTGAGGGGGCATGGCAATGTTGCGCAGGGCGGTTTCTTCGTGGGGTAAGAGTGTGTTCATGTAGGTATTCGGCCGCCTGCTTGGTGTTGGTCGTGCCCAGGAGAGAGGTGTCGAGTATAGATTTTCTCGACTTGGAAGCTCGTTGGGCATTGCGTTCAGAGTTTGGAAAAGAGGTGCTTCGGTGAGTGTGTCATCACCAAACATGGCAGTGTCGTCATTCATAGCCGAACCTACTCCACTGCCTTGAAGCTCGAGACCTGACATCGTTGGTGAAGATGGTTCAAGCTTGAGTTCTGGGAAGAAGTCTGATGTTGGTGATAGAGCAGCGTCGCTAGGGTCGTCCCAACGCATCCAATCTTCAAAGGTACCAAGATTGAAAGATTGATCAGTCTTCAATGCGGGACCAAATTCGTCTTTGGGTAGTGCGAGGGTCGTTGGAGGGAAGACAAGAGCGTCAGGTGAGGTTGGTGATGGTAGTGTGGAGTCGCAAGAGTCTGAGCTAACAAGTGCTGAATCTGTGAATGGAATTGGGTCCCATCCATAAGATGCTCTTATGTTGTTTTGCTATGTGAGGGTCAGTTGATGTTCGAGTATAATCAGGTGATGTTTGATGAAGTGGTGTGAACAATAACAAACTGTCCGGATATTTTCCAGGAATGGAAATGTCACGGGAATAATAGCCTAGGAAGGAGATGTTGAGGTACAAGGAGTTGCTTTGTTCTGGTAGAAGGTGTGACGGGAGATATGGGATCTGGACTTACTTGAAGTCTTGGTTCCGGCTGCGAAAAGTATTCCAGAGTTGGCTTTCTCATTGTGCTAGCCATTGTAGAGTGAGACTCTGACAAGTCAATTGGTTTGAGGCTGTCTCTGTTGAGGAGGATGCCGTCGAGTGAGGTATGGGAAAGTTAAAAGTTATGAAGATATATCCTTCAGACCGAGTTGCTAGTGCCGAGGCTGGATAGTCATGAGCCTGCAGGAGAGTGATGCGAAAGTATTCTAGAAGGAATAATTGGCGGATTGGTATGATTGATCAATACCGTTCTGGCGCCATCAAGGCACAGGAGACACCCTAGATATTTAAGGATGAAGCTACACGGCCACTCGGCTAGACATGAAAATGTCGACAAGCAGCAAGCGCGGTGCTGAGTCCGTAGCCTGAAAGATGTTTTGGACGTGCAGGCCGCAAGACCGATTGATCTTCGTGTCGTACGAGGACCAGCGACACATAAGGTGACTTTGCAAGTAAGAGTGGGGACGAGGGATGCTGCACTGGAGCAGTCTGGGGGATCGGGATTCTCACGTCGCGGAACGCACCGCTTGGCTTGTGAATGGGTGGGTGAAGGAGGAGGAGGAGGAAGGAAACCAGGGGAACAGGAGCATATAAGCGGCCGGCAACAAGTACGGGTCGCCATTAGTCGCCAGGCCTGCATGGAGGAGAAGGACATCTCGATCGCAGCTCGAAAGGAGGGCATTTGATACACTCCAAGGCACACCGGTGGTATTGAGTTTGCGACACTGCGAGCTGGACGCACGAGAACTCGTGGAGTGGTCTGATTTCGCAAGCGTGGCGGCAGCCCCAAGCAACCCCCCAAGCCACCCGTGCAGGGGGTGCTGAGGTGAGTCGGAGGGGGCCGCCATGTGCATAAATCCTGCATCCGCACTGCACAATGATGACAGCTGCCATTCCCATTGGCCATCAGCCCAATTATGCCATGGAGACTTCCAGATGCATCCAGCTGGTTGGGCGGTTGGGCCAGGAAACATGGAGCTCGCATCCCGAGAAACAACCACGAGCCGAACTTGATCCCCTTGCGCTCGCCGGTCCGGGGCCTTGATACCGGATGGTTCTCTTGAGCAAGTCCAGAAGCTTGTCTTGCTCACGTTGCTCCCTCGTTCGAAGTGTCCAGCTGCCCAGTGCAGTGCTCAAGTTGTCCTCTCCGTGTCCCTCGGAGCCCACCAAGGTATCTAGAAGAAGAAGCTCTATCCTCCTCCTACAACCACAACACTAGGTGAGGTTAGCACCTCGGATCAATGCATAATCTCTGTAACATCTCAGCCCGGTCTTTTAGACCCCTCATTTCTTGCGTCCTTGCCACTCAACAACTCAACCGTTGACCCCTCATTCCTGAACCCGGGGAATCTTGATGTCGAGGACGGACAGCTTTAATCCAACACAGCCTAGCACACAACATATCATTTGCTAGACGACATGAGCTATCATCGCGGGCATGGAGAGTGCACAGTGCTCGCTGCCACAAGACAGAACGTCAAGGTTATGGGTGCTGCTGAGTGCCGTAGCAACCTCCAGACTCCGCACATGAGCCTAATATTTTGCTGTTAACACAAACTAGGGGACCTCAACATTTGTTGAATCTTATCAACGGTAAGGGATACGGATTGAATTCCGTCAACGATAACTTCAGGCCTGTGCTTCGTTCTGCTATTACATCAATTGCAGCCCTGAATCAGAGTCTTATTACCATGTGCCCGACAAATCAATGTCTTATTGCCATGTGTTAGATGAGTCAAAGCCGGTAGATGACGTCCACCTAGCCCTCTTCTCCATTCGAGCTCAGAACCAGGGTTATGCTCCATGAGATGTTACGAAGTATCACTCTGTAATCTCAGTTCCGTGTGTGAACCAGGTGCTGCTAACAATCTCGATTTTATGTCGGAGAGGAAACGTACCAATCACATCCTTTCATGATCCCCACTGTCAGCGAAAAATGATATCGTACGACCAAATGCGCCCAGGCCCAGGCCACCACGCGATAAATCGTCTGCTTTTCCCTTATTACCGGCCCAACCCATTACAGAGATTTTCCTTCGTTCTCAAAATGCTTCACGCAGTCTCATACTTGTCAAGGGATTTCGGCGCGCGCGTACTGCCCAACCGAACAGCAAGTGCTACAGGACCCAATGAATGCGAAATGCTGACAACTGGGTACATGATGTTTGCGAAGCACAAAAAAAAGGTGCTAAACACGTCTTGTGATCTCCAGCAAGCATTCTCGTCCCTACCGTCCTATACCGCAACGCGTTTTCCATGACCATCCAAAACGAAAATATGCCGCGTCTGCGTTGCACAGAAACTAAGAATCACTCTTTATTTGGATCAGTGTCATTTTTGCTCGTCTTTTGTGCCGTATTGTTGCTTCAAGCCTGCGAGTTCCTGCAACGTTGTCAAGAGAGAAAGAAGTCTGCAGTTCCAGCCCCACACTACAGCTCTCTCAGCGAAGGTCTCTTCACAATTCCCTCTTTGCCCTTCTTTCCATCCCTCTCACCTTAAACTAAAGGCTTCCCTCCATATAAGATCTTGATCTAATCTTTTCCTCGATTATAGATTCCAGATTCGGAGCTTTGAGAGCGGGAATTCCTCGATAAATTTTGGTCTGCATGAAAAGAGCAGCGTTGAACTTCCCCAGCAAGTGAGCCCAATGCAGTCTCTCAATCAAATTCGTATACTGCGGAACATGAGTTGCTTTACCGCAAGGTTTTCTTTCCACCGTCTCTACTTTGTCTCCGCTCCGATCAGATCATGCCGGTCACAGTGAGGATGATGGCTCTTTCAACCAGCCAGCACTTTGAATCCATGCATTGTCAGCGACTTGATATCAAGTAACGGTTTGCCTTGCAAGGGAAACGGCCAGAATAGGGGATTTTCCGAAACCTTGGCCGGCCCGACTCCACCCCCAAGGTCTTCCGCTGTGATGTTCGGACAGAAAAAATTTGATGATGTCGGAATTGGTCGACAAAGCTCTTTGTAGTCAATCGATCCTCCATGCTCTTCGAACTTCATATCTATTTTCCAACGATCGATCAAGAAGTACAGAATGTCCAGAGCGCGACTGGCAAAGCGATGGCAGCTAGTCATTTCTGTAAGGTCATTGATGCCCTGACGGAGATTCTCAATTCCGCCTCTCGAGTTGCCGTATGTAACTACGTGGGTTATGGTGGATGTGAGCACAAAATACGGTACAAATGAAGGCGTCCTCTTGAGGGTATATAGGCGAGAATAGGATTTGACAAGTGCAGAGATTGCATCAGCGGCTTGGGAACAAAGATCACGTGGAGAGACTTGTGAGCCCACAATTTCCAACTTGATGAACGGTCGAAATAGCAGAAGGATTGCAAAGTGATAGTACATACCATTTTAAGTTAGCATATTCTCTAATGAATTAGAGGGTGCGAAAAATGACTTACTGGGCAAAAAGAACTGCAGGGGTGAAGTTGTGACCGAGTCGAACAGCTGAAGGTAGAGCGTCATACCACTGCAGGTACTCTTGGTAGCATGACAACAATCCCTGACTTGTAACACTACGACCTGGGGCATATAGGGTGTACAAAGTTTTGTGCACAAACTCTGATAGCTCGCAAAATGTTTTGTACACACTCCGAACGTTTGATGGTTGTATACAGCTCGTCTCCAGTGGTGCGCCTGCATGAAATGAGTTTTAGTGATTCTAATAAGTCAGGAAGAGTCTCACCATCGTCAGTGTACGGAATCCATGGTGAAGCTTCAATATGATCTACTATCATAGGTTTTGTGATCACGTTAAGTTTTCGAGAGAAGTGAGGCAATCTGCCAATACTCAAAGACAGAGCTCTGCCAGAGAAGTTAGAAAGTGTCGAAGCATGCATGGGGCAAGACATACTGATCCAACGAAAACGCGCCCCAGAATGTTGCTGCACGAACAGCATGTTCAGACTCATCATCCTCGTCAACCCCCTCAAAATCATCATTTCGATGAAGGCCCATCTCCAAAGCTAAGGAAATTGACTGTCCGGAATAGTAGATACTCTCACTTGATCTACCGCAACTTGCTTCGCGGATGGACATCAAGCCTAACGCTTGGACAGTAGTGAGAATGTGATGGTCTTCTTGAGAGCTCAGGAGTTTGAGTGCTTCGTAGAAAAAGTGGTCGCCAGCGGTGGCACTGTCATGTGGATCTGTCCTGGCATTAGGCTGGTCTGAAAATCTGCAGCCGAGGGCAAGCAGAGCGTTAACCAAAAGAGGTGAGCAGCGTCGTGATTTGCCGCTTCTAAAATCATCCAGGAAATGTTCTTTTGACAAAGTAGCAAAGGTAGGATATTCCCAGCAGAAATATAATGCCATTAGATGCTCTACAAATGCTCCATCAGTTGTTACTGACGTCCATGATTGGTTGAAGTTAGGATGATAATTATCGGATTTCCCCTCCTGGCCAAATGTTGAGCCCAGAATCGTTTCTTGTCCTTGGCTTCTCGCTTTTGCGGTGGTGCTGTCGGGTGTAGAGGCTGAAACTGACCTTCGATGCCACGTTCCGACCAGAGGAAATGATGGACCAGGACGAACATCAGGTGAAGTATCGGGGTCCCAGGTCATAACATCATCCTGCAAAACTTTACTTTGGATATCGTGCAAAGATGCGCCTCGATCAACACCCCACGAGTTGGTTTGGTTCTGATCTTCCTCTCTCGAAGAACTACCTTGTTCATCGGTATTATTAAATGGCCAAGTTGAAGCAACCATATCCAGCGCTGGCTGCAAGGCTCTCCCAATCGCTTCTCGAGCAGTACCTTGGGGAATGGATGTCATGATGTTGCTACTGCTACTTGAAGCAGATCGCTCATGACCGGCGTTTCTCTCTAAATTTGTGGTAATGTTTTCAACTGTATCCCCATTTCTCAGTTGCTCGATGATCTGGTCAGAATTATTTGTTGAGACCAAGGCCGCAAGGAGGCGCTGATTGCGTTGCTGATCTCGTCGAAGGGTTTCTATTTCCAATCGCATCGTTTCTTTTGAATGCCGAACTGGTACTTCGTAGACGCACTCCGATGTGGTACTACGACATCTGCCACATGGCGTTTCGCCATCGCACTGGAGGATAAATGGTTAGCATGCTCGAATACAAGATTAAGTCGTCATGGCGGACCTTTGCGCGCTTTTTCCTGCATTCAGTACAGGCGTTAGGGGTAACGATTCCGATTCCTCGACGCCTCTTAGCATTAGCCGCAGCTTCCTTGGATTCCATTTGATAATAGTACCGCTAGGATACAGGTGTTCGCAGATCAACTTAATACGAAGGCTTCTAACATGATCTGGATTTCCAAGGAACGGGCGAATCCTTTCTTCGCACAGCGGGAAGTGGGATGCAGCGGGATGTGGGATGTTGCGGGGGCTGAGAAAGTCGGCTGTTTATAATTCGAAATCCGACTCCAACAGAGAAAATCGTCTAGAAGGCGAAATGACGGAGGCAAGGGTCTATGAAAGTTCTGGTCGCACGCCGTTCCTGAATCCAGAGACGTCAGCCTGCTGAATTTTGGTATCGCACAGATCTGGTCGACAATTACAACGAACCTGAGCGAGAAGTTGAGGTAAAAATGAACCAACACGCCTTGTGCTCATAAGTCTCGGGTCTGGGCCTAGGGCTGACCCGTCAAGCTCTCGGACCCTGGGCTGGGCCTAGAGCGAGGTTCTGTAGTGAAGGGAGATTCGGTGACGAGATCAGTATCAGAAATGGTGGCCGGCGGAATGAAACTTTGACCGGGCAGTGGTGAACGGTGCAGGGGGATGACTTGGGCTCGAGTCGTCTACTTTAGTTGCATGTAGGTAGTATACGGCAACGATGCTGGTACTGGTGTTGGGTCTTAGTGTCGAGGAGTGTCTCTGCAGGAGTATTCACGTCCCAAATGCCAGAGAACGAGGTTCCTGAAGCGTCGCGAAAACTGCAAAAGGCGCACAGATGTGGGTGATCGAGGCAGCTGTGGCTGGATGGCAAATTGGAATTTCCCATCTGGACGATCAACAATTCGATGTCGACCCGGGGGTGTCTCCGCCCCCCGACAGCGCCAAGCCTTCCGGCGCTCAGGCTTGCTGGTGCGTGCACGTGACGGGACTTCCCCCATTCCTCGGCCTACCAGCGAGTGGGTGTCCAGAAACGAACCATCCAGGTTTTACCAACACTGCGGCTAGACGACCTTACGAGAAAAACTCTCGTATCTCTGATAACCATGGGTAGCGCTGATAGGACGTCGACAGTACATCTCTCAAGTAAGCCAGCCATTTTGGCGGAAAACGTCAGTGTCCAGACCCCACTCTCTAGACGAGGTAGTGGTCCTGGTCTTTTGATACTGGTACCAAATGACAGTGAGATCTCCACCACGATCGCCACCAAGAAGTCTCTCGATCCGGAGCCGATTCGAAAATGGGCAGAGGAAGGATTTGCGGTCGTTCAGGTGAAAGTAAAGGATGCGGAAGGAGGTAAAGAAGGCTGTAGGATGGCTATCAGAGCATTGAAAGAGCTGCCAGAATGTGCTTCATGTGAAAAAATTGGTGTCATAAGTAAGTGTTTCTAGTTGTCTATGACTCACATCGTTATTCAGTTATCTTTTAAGTAACAGTATGTGGTTGGGTTTCACTTTGAATCTGAGATCACATACTATTTGTGAGGAAACATTCTCAAACGGTCTTGTATTGCAATTGAAATGCTTTAGGACTAGAATTTATTCTAGCTGGGACGTAATTTTGTTTAGGTTGTTGTCTGCTTGCAACGGTTCTTACTCGCATATCTGACCTTAGTACAGTTTACGACCTGAACCTTGGGCACCACGAATCTGATACAACAGCCCTCTTTCAGCATCTATCCAGCACACCAGAAGTCGCTGCTATAACTGCATTTACTACCAAACTACCCGAAAATGATTCCATCGCGCTACCACTCTTATTACACTCTACCCTACCACTGAAATCTGAAAAATCCACCTCCACAATCCACCACTACGCATCCGCCGCCTCCTTGAACTTCATTTTCCCTTCGCACCCGGACTATGCAGCTGGTCCCGCAAGTATCGCACATACACGTACCCTCCAATTTCTTAAGCAGCATCTGAACGGCCCATTCTTCAACCTCGAAGCTATCTGGGACGAGCACTGCGCATATGAGTTCGGGGAACGGAGCGTGGAGAACACGATGGCGACCATGGTGGAAGAGCCATATGTCAATCATGTGCCTACTGTATGTCACTCCAACTATTTAAACTCAATTCTCTATTTTGTTCCCTCAAATACATAGATGTACGCTGACTGAAAACCACTAAACAGATGACAGGTGGTATCGGCCGTGCAGCACTAACGAACTTCTACCGAGAGCATTTTATATTCAACAACCCCGAAGACACAGCACTTGAGCTCATCAGTCGCACCGTGGGCGTTGATCGCGTTATAGATGAGTTTATATTCTGCTTCACCCATGACAAAGTCATTGATTGGCTGTATGTCACTTACCCTTCCATCCTAGTTCCTCGCCATATAGAGCCCAGACTTACAAGAGTGTAGCGTTCCCGGGATCCCACCAACCAACCTCCCGGTCCGAATCCCCTTCACATCCGTAGTCAACATCCGGGGCGACCGTTTGTACCACGAGCACATAGCGTGGGACCAAGCCTCCGTGCTACGACAACTGGGTCTTCTCCCCGAATACCTGCCATATCCATACCCGCTGCCTGACGGGCGAACCCCAGGGAAGGGTAAGAGGTTCGAGTATAGACTCCCTGTTGGTGGTGCTGAGACCGCTAGCAAGATGGTGGATGAGAATTCGGTGGTGAGTAACGAAATGTTGGGCTTCCAGATCAGGGAGGTAGATGATGTTTAGCTGAGCGGGTGGCGGTGTGAATTAGACGTCTGGAACTGGGAGGTGACTTAGGTCATTTTGTAAATATCTCGAGATATACGCAACGAACAACCCGTCTTACCTTGCGCTTCTAAGAGACTTGAGTGTTTTCCTATATTCACTTACCGATTCTCAAACTGCAGAACCAAGAGTAGACCATCCCCCCTCCCCGTCTAGAGAACATTAAAACACCATCCTCATCACTCCGATCATTCAGAGACATTCATCTTCTCCCAAAACAAAGGATCCATTGCTCACCATACACTTCCCCTTCCGCCAAGAACCCCACCTCCCCACCAATCACAAGCTCAGCCGACGTCCCAGACCCCGAACGCATGCCGCCACTTAGCGGCACCACTTCGGGAAGCAACAGAGTGGATGCTGGGCAGCACTGCTAGCCGGAAGAGGCAATTCGTATTTCGCTCGGTCGCTCATTGCTGACAAAAGTGCATCCGCTTCTCTTGGACAATTGCTATGTAATAGTTACATGAGCTGGATCTCAGGATTTGGTAGAGGATATGATGTATATAAGACAAGATACCCAAACGTGAGAGCTCCAGATAGCCACTCAATTCAATTCAATTCAACTCAGCTCAACTCAACTAATTTATGTACTGCAATTACTGCTGCTCTTTTCCGACTACGCCTATCGCATATTCAGCTAGAGTTCGGACTTACTTCATCCCAAAACTTATCAACAAACTACAGGAATTCAATCACCATGGTTAAGTTCGATAACTACGAGATTCTCTCAACAGACTACAAGGTTGTCTCCTCAACAGGCATCGCGGTCGATGTTATCCTACCCAAGAATATAACAGCAGGAAAATGTCCAGTGATCGTTCGATTTCACGGCGGTGGTTGGGTGCGCGCTCTTTTCCTTCCTGCGCCACGCTTCAAGGCAAACAAATTCTGACTCATGCTAGGTGACTGGCTCCAGCCTTTACGAGCCATGGTTCCCGCCTTGGATCCTTGACTTAGCAACGGCACACAACGCCATTATCATCTCCCCTAACTACCGTCTTTTGCCAGAATCCACAGGTCTCGAAGTCATGTCAGACCTGGACTCCGTTTGGGAGTGGATGCATGCCTCCAGCGGTCTCTCGGCTCTCCTCAAGACATCCAAATCTGCTGGAGTGGAAGCTGATCTCGGGCGTATCATCACAACAGGTGATAGTGCCGGTATGTCAATTCCTCCCCCGAACAATCCCTGTAGACCTTAAGAATAGATGATAACGAGTGGTACAGGCGGATACATGAGCTTGCAATTTACCCTCTCACATCCCAACGCTATTCGTGCATGCTCGGCCACTTACCCAGGTGTCGACCTCAAAGCACCACCGTTCTCTGTTCCAAGTTCTACCGTGGCCCCACCTCTCCCAGTGGATTTCGTCACATCGCACATGGATACAATTCCAGCAGGGCAGATTGCCAGCTCAGATGATCAACTAACCCGCTTCCCGCTCATCTTTGCAATGATGCAGCACGGGCAATTCCTCTCGTATCTAGGCTCCGATCCTATATTGTTTCCATTCGACAGAATCAGGAATGGAGAGAGACTGCCGCCATTGTTTGTGCTACATGGGAAGCAGGATAAAATCGCGCCTTGTGAGGGTAGTGAGAGACTCGTTGAATTGGTGAAGAGTGTGGATCCGGAGGCGAAGGTCCATTTCGAAGTAAGAGATGGCGATCACGGACTCGACACCGAATGGAATATGGATCATGAGGGACTGAAGGAAGGTCTGAAGCTGTTGGTTGGTGAGTGGTTGAATTGACGAGGTAATCTATAGAACTACAGCAGTGCAACCGGACCCACGATTTGTGGCATCACTCATGCATGCTGATGCGACAATCTGGTTGAGAATGATCGCAGCTGCTGCAAATATTTTGAAATATATTTTGGCGTGTATCAACTTGCCTCTTCGATTTAGCTTACACTCTATTTACCAATTCTATGCAATTATATTCCCTCCAGCCAGAGCTTCAAAGAAGAAATCACCCTATTAATAAAGTAGAATGTAACACAGCCCCTTCTTAGAAAGACGTCTGTGTTTGTAGGAATCTTCTCACTACAAGGGGATCGCCTGTAAGGGTGTACACATTCCCTCCTTGTGCATGGTATTCGAACGTCGCATGCGGAAGTTGACGCATATAAGTGTGCGAAAGCTTGATATGCAAATGCAGAAGTCTCTGTTGGCGCATATGCTCTGCGGAGTGAACTCGCCCTTTTAAAATAACAAAAGCCTCGCTTTCTGGCTCAAGAACTTCAAGCAGAGTTTTGAGTGGCTTCGTGAAAGCTCCGACCTCGTATTCCACATTTTGAACATTTTGAAGTACGATTTTATCAAAATTGAAACTCCCTGCAGGAGGAAATGCTGCTCTGTGAGCCATCCTCTTCATCTTGTTTATGGCGTACTTGAACTGGTCGATGCCGAAATTAATGTATAAGCCTCGAATGCAAGTATCGGTCCTTTCATAGCACAGAGTATAATACCGAAGACCTTCGAAATGAGACTCTCGACAAGTGAGCAGCACCGAAGGAATCTTGTGCTGAACATCGCGATACTCATATTCAGTGGAGATCCATTGAAGGTCAAACGTATCTGGCTGAGAATTTGCCGCAAGACTCCATATTTTGAGACGGATTTCTGTTGGTAGATCTGGGAACTGTAGGAGCTCAGGAGCTGCTATCAGCGCTGTCGGTGGCTCAACCGGAAGAGTCGGAATCCCCTTGATTTGAGCCATAACGCGGGGAATATTTCCTCTAATCCAAGACTTGTATCCTCAGCCACGTGAGCTGTAAGGTACTTGTTAGTTTTCTGAATACCTGTTGAAAAGTCCGATTGATATCGTGCGATACGAAGGACTTCGGCGGGGAGACTGAAATTAGAAGCTAAGAGCCCGTTACCTTAACATGAATTCTGATAATTGAAGGAGCTGGCCCACGATGCCCAAGTATGAGACAGGGGATTAAGTGAGATGTAGATGAAATATCTGGCTACTTGTTGCTCTGAGATGGTGTTAGAAATGTTAGTGGGGTGCAGGTGCAGTCCAAATAAGGTGAGCCTAGTTTCTCGCTTCAACCCTGGCTTGGACTGGTCTGGGCTCTAGAGTGACGTCGGCGCTGTTCGCCCGCAGACAGCTTCAACCTCCTCCCCTACAACAGTCCGATCACTGCAACAACCACAAGCAGCAACAAGATGGCAGAAAATGTGCAGCTAGGTCTCTTGAATATCTACATGCTCACTTTCAACTGCGGAACATCCTTGATTGATGTTGATGCCTTCGCCTCGCAGCTTTTTTATGGTCTCGCGACTTCCCAGCTCCCAGACCTCCTTGTCCTGTCTCTACAGGAGATCGCACCAATTCCTCACTCTCTGATCGGCGGATCGTTTCTCGTACCATACTTCGAAAGATTCTACCATGCCGTGCAAAAAGCTTCTCGCAAGTTCGCTGGTGCCGCAGATGGCCCTCCAATATACGATCCGGTCGTAGCTCGAAATCTGGGTATGACGGGTATAATGGTGTTCGCGAAGGATCCTGAAGCAATAAAAGACATTGAGATTGGTGGGGTTGGTGTAGGAATGGCAGAGATGGGCAACAAAGGAGCTATTGGCATACGATTCAAGTATCAAGTAAATGGGTCTTCAACTGAGCTTACATTTGTCTCTGCACACCTAGCTGCAATGGAAAATCAAATCTTACGCCGAAATGAAGATTGGAAGAACATCGTTCGGGGCATGGTATTTGCGTCAAGAGCAAAAGGTGAGAAAATAAGTGCAACATCATTATCAAGCGACGCACAACCTCTCCTTTCGATATCGCCCCGCGATGCGACCATTTTCAAGCCAACATCCCACCTCTTTTTCTGTGGCGATCTCAACTACCGAACGTCAAAGTTCTCTCCTGGACCTGACGACCATATGGAGACTTTCCCGCAACCACATCATGACGAATCTTCCCCGAGACATTACTATGCGCTATATGAGCATGATCAATTGAACCAGGAACGGCTAGCAGGAAGGACATTACACGGATTGACGGAGGCTCCAGTTACATTTCCGCCAACTTACAAATATGATTCCGAAGAACCATTTCTCACACCAGATAAAGATCTAGTAAAGTGGAGTTGGGCGACACATCGCTGGCCGAGTTGGTGTGATCGAATTCTCTACTTGGATATACCCAGTTGGATGAAGAGAGAAACGCCAAATGCCAAGATAACCATCCACAAATACTCCGCTCTCCCTCTGTTCCCAACATCAGACCATCGAGCAGTTGCTCTAGACTTCTCGGTGCCGCTCACACCCATCCCAAGTCCTGCTGAAGACGAGGAGGGTGACGATCCACGAATAAGTCCGCCATTCCAAATCAACGTTGATTGGAAAGCGAACAGAGAACGAGCTAGAATATTAGAACTAGTGACAGGCTTTGCGATGTATTTCACAAATACCAAAGAGGGAATTGCTGTGTTGGCAGCCGTTGTTGCCGGCACTGTCGGGGTTTATTTCGCTATAAGGTCGATAGTAGAAATTTGAATATACTACGAAATTATGATCATGATTTAAACCAACCTTCCAACAAATATCTTTGTTTTCACAAGGGCTTCTTGAAGTTTTTCTTTTCTTATGGAGTTTTGCGTCAATTTCTGACGCAAGATCGAAACGGTTTGAGAACGTTGCATTAAATTTCACTTCTGTTGCCTTCATCCATTTCTGTTAGATATCGAACATTGCGCTTCTGATAATGGCCATGTCCTCGGCTGCCAATTTTAACTTCGATATCGCCAAGGTGGCTGGCAATAACTTCCTGCTCAGTCACATCCGTCTTGCCCATCTTTCGGATATCCCGAAGGCTAAGGCTAAGGCCATGAGTGACAGCGCCAGTTTAAGCGGCTAAGACCTTGTTAAATATTTGTTGCACATCGCCAATCTGGAACAAATCCACATGGTCGAAAACTAGTTCCTTGATATTGAGTTTAAATGTCTCGTTCTTGTTGCATGTAAACGCGGAAAGTTCCCGCAGCTGGACCTAGACCACGGTTTTAAACTTCGCTGTTGATGACCAAATCACAAGTACTCAAACACACCGTTCGAAATCTACGCATATATTGAGATGGATACCAGTGCAATAGCATGAGAAGGTACACAGGCTTTGCTATTGAGCTTGGTCCATCACAGCTTCCTGGTGCTTGTGGATGATATTCTAAGTCTAGTGTTTAATCCTCACTTCTTGACATTCGTCAATGTCAGATACTTCATACTATCGCCACCGTGGGCTAAATCCCGCTCATAGATCGTCTGCTTATGATCCCATCTTAGCCCTTTCCCCAAGACCTTTAACCTCAGCTTCCCCAGATATGACATCCCTTTACTCATCCTCTCAAACGCCTTCCATTGTCCCAAATGCGATGACACCCCATCGCCCGTCATCAGCTCAACCTCCACACCATTCGTCACCAGTGACTGCATCGCTAGCATATCCCCCACGGGATCCCGCCAAGTCTCAAAGAAACTTTCACTGTGAGGCCATATCTCCACCTTCTTCAGATTCGGACACTGCGCTAGGAGCCGCGCAATATCGTTGAAGCTGCCCCGAGGCCGGAAATCAAACTCCCAATCCCGGCCCCAGTATTCACGCCCCAACCCTAGTACCCAACATATCTTTCTGCCCCATATGACAGAGTTTGAAGGATACATCATCACTAGAGAATCTCCGTTGTACGGCCAGCCTGGATTGCCATCCCACATGAGCTGGATCCGCAACGTGCTCAAATTCTCCTTGACCCACGCCTGCTTCAAAAAATCCTTCATCTCCGAATTAGCGCACAGCGTCAGCGCCAGATCATCCCTCATGGTCAACGCGATACCGGGCACGAAGAGCAATATCCGGGTCTCTTCACATAGTTGTTTGTTTGCGCGACGGAGAGCACAGAAGCCACGGTCCGAGGGACCAAGGATACATGAAGACGCATAGCCGTAATGACCGTAGTTGTCAATATATGGATGAGTGCCGTACTGTGAGAGGCAGGCGTTGATTTTGCGGTCCACGTGGGGGTTCTCTGCACAACGGCCTTTGATGGCACTGGCGGGTGTTTGGCCTTCTTTTTGGACCAGAAGGGATTCTTTGTATATCATAAGACGGATCTCAAGAGGAAGGGCTAGGAGGTAGCATGGCTTTGCATCCTCTGAAGTGGTGGAGGCGAGGATGGCCATGTTGTTCTGGGTGATACGCGAATGGATGAGACGAAGGTATTCGCGCGAGTCTTTCTGACGAGTTTTTTGGACTGCACTACGAAGGATCAGAGAAGTTATTTCATGCGCTCCGGCCATTGAGGTATTTGTTTGCTTTGGCACGGAGCCTGACGTGCCAATATGTGATTGTGGAGGTTGAGTTGAGGCTGAGGCAGGCAGCCTCGGCTGAGTGTCTCACAATCGCAATGGCGATGTCCGTAGTGCATAAGAATTCAGCGTGTAGGCAAACCTTGACACTCCCCACAAGCGATTACATGCGCATTGTTTCGAGCACTGATTGAGAATATTGAATCGTGTTAGGAAACTAGAATTGCCTTGGGCGAATTTACTGATGACATACTCGACAGTGGCTGCTGCACGTGATCTTGCTGCAACCCCTGAGTCGGGCTTGCCGAATTCGAGGCTGAGTCTCGATGTTCTTCTCCCTATACAGAATAAAGCAGTCAAATTCGCATCTAATTATTATCTAATCATTAGTATTGGTCTTTATCCAAGATTTCCTCATTGAATTTGCCTTGTTCCTTTCAGGCCAATGCGATCAAAAGTGTGACAATAAATGAAGCTCGGATACACAGTGGCTTGTTGCATATCTAAGAATTTGATGCCCATCTCAATTTGAGCAGCGTAATCTACGGAGTTGAAGGATTCTAGTGCTTGAAACCTTAGTATGCTCAAGTAATACCGATACCAGCGCCAGTGCTTCCTATCATGTCCACCAGTGAACAACAATTTCTTGCGAAAGAAGTATGAAATAACACAGAGGAATCAACCACAATTGGATGTATCCGATTGACTAAGATGTACTTTTCCTAACCAGCTAGGAGAGTGCCAGTTTGGGTAGTAGTAGCAATGTCAGTCCTGTGGAGACAACAGGGGATATCGCTGATAATATAGCAGGATCTTGGCTAGCGATCACCAGCAAACACCCATCTGCCATCTCAATTGCACACATTCTATGAAAGCAGCTTATTAGTTCCGGATAGTGAGATCGCGTTGCGACAATAATGTGGAGAGAAAACTTACAAAAGTCAAGCTACCTTCCGCGCTGCATCAATACGCACCAGATTGGCATCCTGCCATAGCTTCGCCACCAGCGACCTGAATCTCTGTAAGTGGATGTGCCTTAGCAGAGTCTGGGAGTCCATCTCACCAGTCTGGGCGTGTAACAAGTTCAGTGAATCGGCCTAGACATTATTCATTGGGAGTAGAGATTTCGGGACCGCCAGAAGCAGCAACTTCTTCAGCATCTCCGAAGGGAAAGCAGAATGGGACACTGTCTATGGCTCGACAATATCCACCTCCACAGAATCCCGCAAGGCGCCATCTACCATTGGCGCAAACAGCCTGGGACAGAGTTATCAGTTAGTCATTTCAGCGGTCGCAGGCTGTTCGGTGGGAAAGCAAACTAACCCAGAATCCAATGACACTCGAGCAAGAATATGTGCCCGACTGGCACATTGACATCCCGTTATCTTCACCGTCACCGGAGTGACCTTTTCCAGCGGCTGGTGCGTGTGTCTGGCAGGCTGCGCGGAGAGAAACTTCAGATACGGGTCCAATGCATGCATTGGTCTCGAGAGAAGCATTGGGTGTGCGAAGCTCAACGGTTGGCAGGGCGGTGCTAGATGGAAGGGCCAGCAGAGCTAGCAGAGCTAGCAATGGTAACATAGTAGAGAGTTGCATTGTGATAATGATTATGTGTCTCCAAGGAGGATCGATGTATGAGGCACTGTGTAGCTTAGAAGGTGGCGTAGAAGATGAGGGTGAGGAACAAGAGAACTTGCTCCACGAAAGCTGATGGTCGAGGGTGGGAAACGAGTGAGATAATTGGGCTGAATCGTTCTATGATAGATCCAAGAGCCCCAGTTGCGTGCTGTTGGTGAGCTGGAAGCACTTGTTTGCGGGGAGTATTGCAGAGGTTTTGTACCTTAAAATTTGAGGCCAAGAAAATATGGCAGTGAATTAGGAGAAGGCAGTGCTGACCTTGACTCAAGACCCAAAGAATACCGAATCAATCAATTGCTGATTCTCCGTTATGCTGATAATATGTGTGTTGGCAAATGCGCATAAATCAAGCCAGCAAGGTATAGTTAGATGATACTGGGGGTTATCACTTGATACTCTTTCTACAATTACGCATTAACTTAAAAGGCGTAGCCCAAGGAGCACAGCTAATAAATCCCCTTTAGACATCAAGAGCGGAGCAAAAGGTATCGCACAGATTCCGAACCAAATGGTCAGGTTCACGTTCTGTTGCTCAATATTCATTTAGCATCTCTTCAGCCTGTTAACCATCAATGACTCTGCTCATACTCATGGCAAATTGATGAGCTTGGCGTCAACGGATTGGGTATTCCTACTTGGGACTTAGTCATGAAATGTCAAGGAGTTTCATTTGGTCCCACCTCAGGCAACTCTCGTGAGCATTCAGAAATCTCTCATATCTTGTACAACGAAGAGCGACGGACTAGCTCAACTACCGACTCAGGAGCGCTGGCTCCGACACTATTAGCATGGAATCCCCCAAGGTTTACTGAAAAGTAACAGAAGATGTATCAGAAACAGTGACAAAGTAATGCCACCAAACATCGCTTTATTTCGTACGGCATTAAGGCATCATGTCTTCTAAGTCTCCCAAACCTAAATCCCAAGTCCGTCAGATACAAAACTCCCACCGACAACACACCGCTTTATTCCTTAGCTGATATGTGCCCTTTCGCCAGCAACTCCTTGCATATTTTATAGCCCTGCAATAAACCCGTATAATTTCCTTCTCCAGAACGCCAATTCCAAATGATTGTCAAATCTAAGCATACCAACCCGTCTTCCCAATATTGTTGTGTTCCTCTTCTTCTCTATGGGGAATTATTGAATCTCTGATTTGAAAAGTCTCTATCAACTCTTCCCATGTGGCCATATCTAGAGCTAGAATAGCCTGATGTTTGCGGTTGTCACTATTTGCCTTTGGTTTGGGTTGGCCAGGTACAACCTTCGTTTCTATATCCCAGTCAGTTCTCCACAAATCAGAGAGGGGTTACTAGCTTACGAAGATATGGAAGACCTCTATCATCCATTGTAATACCAATTAGTCCATCTCGGATTAAGAAGCTGGTGTAGAACAGATTTTCAACCGTTTGGCCAAACGAGTGGGGATTGATGACGAATTTGAAGAGAGCATATCCGCCGTCTCGTGAAATTCCATATCGATCGCATAGTTCATCAGCTTCACTACTTGTAGCGTCTTCTGGTACTAGCTCGTCGACTGTATTCACAGCTTCCTGACATGTAGTGTAGAGTCTTTCGGCAATCTGCACGCAGAGCGTTGCTAAATTAGCATTCTCGTTTTTTTCGACTTCATCGACCTCGACGACCTCAGGACGAGTCTCTTTGATAGAATTTGGCTTGAATGCCGCCTTGCGGATAACAGTTCTTTTTGCACGCTTCTCTACTGACAGAGGGCCCAGGAGGAAGCCTGGCAGGGCTGGTCGAAGGGTATGCTTCACACAAGCATTCCGTCCCAGATATTCCCAGTCAAGCATGTCCCCGTCAATGTCCTCATCCTCCTCTTCGACATTTGCCCTATGACGTCGCTGAGTGGCGCTACCTTCGCCATCTCGGGCAGCGTTTCCTCTCATGTATGTTTTGCACTTGGAGATGAAATCCTCTATGTCAACCCCTTGTGAACTATCACCGGAAGTGAGTGCCAGAGCCTTTTTGTATGAAAACTCCGCAGCTTGGACTAAAAGTCGAGCATCGATAGTCGCATCGGAAGTTTGCTTCACCTGGTTTGCAAGCTCGTTTTGTGCCACAAGGGTATCGCGAATACCATTGGAATTCGGGTGCAGAAACTCGGCGCGATTTTCATGTAGATTTTGGTTCAAGTCGCGCAGTTCTTTCCGAATTCGTCTTCGCTCTTCCACACTTTGATCCGGGTCGTATTCAGGCTCTGAGATATCCTCTTCCTGCTCAACTGTCCGTCGTCTTCGTGAGCGCTCCAAGGAATGCTCTCGTCCTGCAGGCCTCTTCCTCTTGTTCTGGTCTGCAGAAGGGGCACGAGGTGGGCCCATGGGAGCACGACCTTTGCCCTTCCCTACTACCACTCTGGATGCGCTGTTTTCCTTATCTGAGGATACTGAGGTATTCGATGATGGTGAATCTTCTACTGCAGCACTACGCCGTCCCTGGCGCTGACGCTGCCCGTTGGGAGGTGGGGATGCACCGTACAGGTCGTCGTGCAAACCAGGCGCAGGTGACTCCGACATTTTGGTAAGTCGTGGCATTATATCGAAGTGAATTTGCTTCGTCTATGTGTACGCGTTGGATGCTAATATTCTTGCCGTCGTCGCAAACAACATTGGTCTAAGTCTGGGCGCAACAGGAACCAGGCAGCGAAGGAATCCAGGTCTAGATCGAATGCAAGTGAAATCGGATCGCGCAGATAAATAGCAGTCGTGGAAACTCGAATTCCCTGGTAGCTTCAGTGTTCGACAGGTGCCTGATGTTTTGCTTGGTTGGGCGGGTAATCGAGCTGGAGATAGAACGCGTCGGATAATCTTTCACGGAAGGCTTGATTCGCGACACCGCGTGGTGGGCTTGAGTGGGTTTGGGGAAGGGAGTGGGCTGCTGCACGGACATTTTCAATGCTCCAAATGATGCACAGTGCTTCCCACCTTCAGCCTCCTCCCCTCCATACTCCTACAAACTTCCAGCATCTCTTGGCCCAGGGAAAATGGATCATGGATCCTTTCTCTTTTGCCAGCTCCGAAGCCCTTGACATTCCCGTCAATATTAGAATGTGAGCTCGTCGCACATCTGCCACACCGATAAGCTCTGGTTGCTAATGTGTTCCTCCACAGTGTCAGCCTTGAAGGGGAGCAAACACCAATACCCTTCTCTACTCTGATCAGAAGACCTGACCTGCGGCACATTGGATCAAATTTGAGGTAGCTGGATCTGCCAGAGACTACGGATACACCTTGCTAATACTCTTGCAGCTCCCACTCTGATCTCTATGTCACTGTGCAGCTATGGGCAGATTCAAAGCCTTTGACGGTGCCGGTACAGACGGCATACAAACCTTTTCGCAACGAGAGAAAGTGCGTTAAGCATGAGATCTGCCCTCAATACTGGCAGGAATGCTGACTTCTGTTCAGGTGGAATGAGTGGCTAACGTTGCCCATAAACTATTCGACCTTACCGCTATCTTCTCAACTTGCAATTACAATATGGGACTTGTCGCCTACAGGTGGTCAGGGAGCTCAAGGCCATGCAATACCATTTGGTGGCACAACGTTGCCTCTTTTCGACAAGGAGAACCAGCTGCAGAAAGGTCGGCAGAAGTGCTATGTGCATCGTCGCAAAGCAGCCGACGGTTTGGATTCGACCTCCACGCCCTCGACTCTTCCCAAGATACGGGCAAATGGCATAAAGGGAAGGACATAGAAGAAATTGTGGATAAAGAGAGCGAAGAGCTAGACAGGCTAGAGAAATTGTTCAAGAAGCATGAAATGGGCGAGATACCTCGAATCGAATGGTTGGATCAGTTAGTGTTTCGAGGCTTAGAGAAACGAGGACTTCAAGCATCCAGCACATCATTAAAGGCCCTCCAGAGGAGGCGCTCTCGCAAATATACCAACGACCTAAACCTTGATGGCGGAGCGGACAAAAATCTCGACGGTGACGGAGGCGACAAAGACGTTGATGAAAGTGCAATCGAGGATGAACGGTTTACACTATATCTAGAACTTCCGCGGTTCGACTTCCCAATCGTGTTTGCTGATCATGAATACCCCCCACCACTTATCTCGTCTCTACAGCATCTTTCCTCATCTCAATCGAATATCATACTTAAGCCACCGCCAGAAGTGCAATTTGGTCCTGGTATCAATGGCCTGGGAGATCATGATAATCACGGCTTTGGAGGTCGCCTCGTCAGAGTCTATGATCCAGAGGTTGGCGCAAGAGATAACCCTGCTGAAAGCAAGCACCGAAGACTCGTGAGAAGTCATCGATCTGGAGTTTTGGATAAAGACTTGAAACCAAACGCGAAAGTCAGGGACGAGCTGAACCACATCATGACCTACTCGCCCACCCATAATCTCTCTGCCGAAGAGAAAGATTTAGTCTGGAAATATCGATATTACCTGACTAGGGAAAAGAAGGGGCTGACTAAATTTGTTAAGGCTGTGAATTGGCAAGAACATGGAGAAGCTATAGATGCTACCCTCATGTTATCAAAATTCTGGCCCGAAGTTGACGTTGATGATGCTCTTGAACTTCTCGGCCCGACCTTCGACAACGCAGAAGTCAGGAAGTTCGCCGTTAATCGGCTTGGCAAGGCGGACGACGACGAATTGCTGCTTTATCTGTTACAACTTGTCCAGGCCCTAAAGTTCGAACGCATCTCCCCCGAATCGACCGAGGATGCTGGTCAAAACTCTTCTCTTGCAGACTTCCTCATAGCGAGAGCGACGAAAAATTTCATGCTAGGAAATTATTTTCACTGGTATTTGATGGTTGAATGCGATGATAAAAGTGCAGATCAAGGCGCAGGCTATCGGAAGCTTTTTGCGAAAGTAGAATACGATTTCATGATGAAGTTGGTCGCAACACCTGGCGGCCCCGAGATGAGAAAGATTCTCTTGCGCCAAGCAGAGCTCATCACAGTTCTGTCGAGAATTTCAATGGATATCAAGACCTCAAAGGATGGAATACCTCGCAAAACAGAGCGACTTAAGCATTTCTTGGGCGACCCCAAGAATGAAATCGTTACAATCGATCCGCCTCTGCCATTACCACTGGATCCATCAGTGATGGTGGTTGGCATTGATCCCCTGGAAACAAACATCTTCAAGTCATCTTTGTCTCCAATCATGTTGACATTCAAGACAGTGACAAAGCAGAAGTACCAAATTATATTCAAGACTGGAGATGATTTGCGACAGGATCAACTTGTTATTCAAATCATTACACTAATGGACCAACTGCTGCAGAAAGAGAATCTAGACTTAAAGCTGTCGCCCTACAAAATTCTAGCAACCGGGGCCACTGCTGGCGCAGTTCAATTCGTACCATCAATGACTTTACAGAGTATGGTCAGGAAATACAAAGGCAACGTTGTGCTAGAGTATCTAAAGTACAACAACCCAGACAACAAAGCACCCCTCGGTCTGCGCAGAGAGACGCTAGACATCTACATCAAATCTTGTGCCGGCTATTGTGTGATTACCTACCTGCTCGGTGTTGGTGACCGCCATCTCGACAATCTCCTCCTGGCTCCGGATGGTCACTTCTTCCACGCAGACTTCGGCTTCATCCTCGGCCGCGATCCCAAACCCTTTGCTCCTGCAATGAAACTCTGCACGGAAATGATCGAGGGCATGGGCGGCGCGAACTCAGAGCAATACACTCAGTTCAAGCAATACTGCTTCACAGCCTACACTGCACTCCGCAAATCATCCAACCTAATCCTCAATCTTTTCAGTCTAATGGTTGATGCTAATATTCCGGATATCAAGATCGAGCCCGATAAGGTGGTATTGAAGGTGAAAGAGCGATTCCACCTGGAGATGAGTGAGGAAGAAGCGATTCGGCATTTTGATACGTTGATTGAGGATAGTTCCAATGCCCTATTTCCGGTATTTATCGATCGGTTACATGGGATTGTGCAGAACTTTAGGTAGCACAGGCCAGGAGGTTTTGCAGAATGGCGAATGGTGTTTGGAGCCAGATATGAAGGATTTCAGGATAGAGAATTTGATATTAATGATTGTCGTAAATTTTTATCTTCGCCTTATCGACATGAAATGCTTACAGTGTCGTGAGCTTAAAATGCCGTCTTGTCCTTGGTGTATCAATGGAACCATGTCCCAACGCAGATGGTGATAAGAACGTCATATTTTGGTGCTTCCCACTTTGCGTCCGCTTGATCTAAGGAAAGCGTTCCTGGAGGGCCTTAAATTATAGTATATGACTGCATATTCCCGAACGCAGACGGTCAGATTGCTAGTATTCAGCAACTCGGTTTGGTTAAGTAGATACCTTATGAATGCAATAGTTCATAAAAATGTGAGAGAAAGCCGAATTCTTTGCTGCTCTAGTGTTTTGGGAACCAAAAGATGGGCTGAGAATTCACCTTCGAAACCCAAGAGACGAAATCGGTTGGCTTCCTATTGTCACGAAAAGATCGACCACAATGTCACTGGGAGAATACGAAACCAGACAATAGCTAGACGTAAGCAGACAAAATGAGATACTTGATCGAGAGACTTTTTGTACAACCTGCTTTCATCCCACATTCTCCCAGAAACCAAAGGATTTCGACGCAAACAGCCAATCCACCAAGATGGCTACACCCACCAACAAACAGCTGATGGATGCTTTGTCCAGTTATGAGAAAAGGGTTGCCAACCTCGATGAACAAGTGGTACTACTCCGAAGGCTGTACCAGAAGATCCTCGGCCAGGTGCGCGACGAAGATCCCGACCGGTTCCAGCACGCGCTATACGTGGGAGTCTCGGACAAGCTCCAGGAACTTGTGGATGCCGACCAGCAAGGCTTGACGCCCGACCAGAAGCTGTTGGTGAAGATCACGACTGAAGCAATCACCGCGCGGCACAAGGAGCTCGCGGCGTATTTTGACACCACGGTACAAGAGCAGGTGGACCTCCATATAAAAGAACTTGAGCAACGGTACCAGAAGGAGATTGAGGAGGAGAAGAGCGATCTGAAGGAGAAGTTTGAGGCGGAGGTCCAAAAGAGGGTTAATGTCGATTTTCGAGAGAAGTTTAAGGAGGACGTTAGGAAGCAGGTTGGGGTCATTCACGAGAGGGTGAACCAGAAATTCTCAGCAGATTGCGCTGCGTTTGAGGCTCAGAAAGTCTCCGAGATTGACGGACGCGTTCAAGCTCGAGTCGCTCAATTACAGACGGAGATTGAAGCCAGCGTCCAGAAGAAGATCACCGAGCTCGAATCGAGCTGTGGTGCGGAAGTTGAGCAACGAGTCAACGCAAGACTTATTGAGATTCAGGCATCGCTGGAAGCCACCGCTCAGACGAAGATCAACGAAATCGAGTCGAAATCCGCTGCGGAAATAGAACAGAGGGTTCAAGCAAGAATCATCGAGGTTCAGGCATCACTAGAGATCACCTCGCAACTTAAACTCAACGAAATTGAATCCCAGTGCGCGGCGAAATTTGAACAAAAGGTTCAAGCAAGAGTTGACGAGGTCCGAACATCCATTGAAACTAGGTGTGCTGCCGAAGTCGAAGCCAGAGTGGTCAAGATCCAGGCATCACTTGAAGCCGATTGTCAACAAAAGATCAACGAAGTCAAGGCCAAGTCGGATGCTGAAATAGAGATCCGCACTAGCAGTGAAGCGAGCGCCCAGCGGGAGATCGCCGAGGCTCGACACAAATCCGCCGAAGATCAAGCGCAGCTTGCAGCGTCAACCACAACAATGGCCGAGAAGATCGAGGAGCTGGAGGACACGATTGCTGCCCTCAGAAAGGAGATCGAGGACCTTGGCGAGCAGATTGTTGTCCTCAGGAAAGAGAGGGATATCGCTCGAGATGCTCAAGCCTCACTTGACGCCAGCTACGTCGCGCTTGAAAGGCAGATTGGTAGCGTAGGCGACGAAATCCAAGCCGAAAAGGCAAAGACTCAGACGGCACAGAAAGAGCTCAAAATTGCCGAGGAGGAGAATGAAAAGAAAGAAGCTTACATCACGGAAGTCGAGGAAGACCTTGTCGCTGCTAACGCTGCTAAGACTCTTCTTGAAGAGGAGAAATCAAAACTCATCGAGGACCGCACTCGATCCCAGGTTGAGAGAGATGGCATTCGAGAGGAGTCAGCCAGACTGCGGTCCGACGGCATCGCAGCCAATTCAACTCTCCGCGATATGAGACAGGAGAATGAGTTTCTCAACGCAGAGATCGCGGCCAGGGATGCCACGCTGGAAGCCAATGCCGAGGAGTTAGAGAGGATCCCAGTTCTTGAGAGCGAGAATAACCAGATCAAGAAACTCTACCAAGCCATGGTCATCCAGTTGGAGCAGCTCAGGAAAGACATGGCCAAGTTCGACCTCCGGCCAGAGGCCTACGATGATCCCACCGACTCTGGCGCCTTTCACACCATGGAGAATGAGATCCGCAGTGAGATTGGTAGTGAGATTGGTAGTGAGATTGGAAGTGAGATTGGAAGCAGGATTGGCAGTCAGTTCAGCGCCAGTTCCGACGATGGCGAGGAGGAGCGTGATAGCTTGGAAGACGATTCAGACGGCGAGTCAGAGTCGGGATCATCCATCTCGTCACGATCGCCTTTCTTAGTCCCAGCTACCACGTCATCTCACGATCCTTTGGCATGTTGGTTTGCTACGGAGCGTCATGCGGGTATTATTGGTGGCATGGCTGTTACGAAGTCGGCCAACTTTGTGCGTCGCAAGTTGTCTTTCATGGTCTCTACAAGCGCGCCTACGAGTCGCGTCAATCTTTCACCAGCTCGGGGATGGATCTCTCCATTTTCTCAAGGAAGTCCTCCTACTTCTCCTAGAGGGGCTGGGACTGGGACTGGAAATGGACAGCAACCTGCCTCCTCTCCTTCAGCTGATTATGGAATCACCAATATCGACGAGAACATTCCATCTCCATCAGAGGATTCGGTCGAAGCAACTAATCGGAGTATTCTGCCTTCGGAGAACGGGCACAGCAAACCCAGCTCCCCATCACTCCCAAAGATGATGGCTCGTCCCTCGTCCTCAGCCCATCTCCCCAACGCCTCCTCATCCAACGCGGATAGCAAAATAGGCGGCTTCTCGCCCGTGCTTGCTGACCTTTCCTCATCCGACGATGAAGACACGCACACACTGGCAAACGGAGACGCAACACCTAGCTCCATCGCGGGACGACTGTTCATGAACACGGCCGAAGTCAGTGGAAGCAGCGCGGGCGTTCTATCCTCCTCGCCAGAAATTAGAGACCCACAAACGGATCTCCAAGGCGCTGTCAATTCTCTTCCAGATCTCACGGATTCAGAGGCCGACGAAAGCATCTCCTCTCTACCAAGCCATTTGGATGCACTTGACAGCTCCTCCCGGCCCAGATCAAAGGGTAAGGGCAAGGAAGAAGACGTAGTCAAATCCTCAACCAGGCAACGGTCAAACCCAAAGACCAGATTCAACCTCGAGCCACGCCCCGCTGCACAACGTCCTTCCCACCCTCCAAGCCAACCTTCTGGCAAGAGATGCAAGAGCCACGCGACCTCAACACACGGGAGACGTACCGCACGCTCGGCTACCTATTCCTGCACTTCGTGCTGTACTTCCTCATCTACATCGTGGTTGACACGTACCTGCTGGGCAACCAGTGGATCGCAGCGAACGAGAGCACGCGCGCAGCAGTGCAGTATGTCCTGGATGCGGGCAGAGGCGGCCAGGACCAGAGCTGGGCGCATTTCGTGTTTAGTGAGCGTATGGCTAGATGGGTTGATCGAGCGCTGTTTGTGGTTATGGGTGGTGGCGAGCCGGTGCCGTATCGCATGCCCGGTTAGGTGGGTGTACATTACAAGACAGGGCAGGTGAAGACACAGGATCTGCACTTTGAGTGTACGATCCGCTCACTTGAGTTACGTTGTCGTTTTGGACCGTTTTCAGGGCGCATGAATTGTATTTGGGTTTCAGTGGTGGGAGTTCATCTTCTCGAAAGCAAAGGGAGGGGATGTGTACACATACAAACGGCGAGCATGAAGCATCGGCAACGAGCTGTCCTCCTACAGACAACGGATCACAGCTCAAAGCATTGCACGTTATTAGATTCACAGTACTAGATTTCTGGCATGATATCAACCAGGCCACGGCCATGGTCTGACAGGAGGCGTTTATTATGGGGTTTCTGCTTTTGTGTTTTTGGGCACAGGACCGCGCGATACCCTTCTTATTGTACTGCAGGTTGTTCACTACAGGTCATCTTAGATGAGTGGATTGCATACTGCTTTTCTTCTTTTTCTTTCCATACCCATTGTCTGTTTGTTTTATCCTCTTCTGCTGGGAGAGAGTCTAGCCTAGAAGGAGTGTTTGTATTAGGTAGTAGCTACTTTAGTTGCATTTCAATTTTAAATGATAGAGGGATGAACCAAGACTACCTTATGTTCCTGTCTCCGGTATTGTGGCGTAACTGACCAGTGAAAGGACAAGGACATGCTGACACGAAAGCAAGTAGTGTAGGTGGAGCTAGGTCACGGAGAAATATTGTTGTATAAACTTCATCAATTAATTATTTCTCCCACACACTATCGAACAGCCTGTAATGTATACAAGAAACTCCCTCCAATGTTTCCATCCCATTTCCCGAAAACACGAGAGCCAATACCCAAAAGAGAAATACCACCCACAAACAGACTCTTATCTACACCTCGCATCTCTCTGTAGAAACACTCACTTCTTCCCCGCCAAGTGCCACCCGAAGACCTTCATGAAGATTCCCTTTCCATCGCCAACTATCGTATCACCGTGACAAGGGATGATGGTATCGAAATCCCAGGTGCCGATCCTCTGGACGCGCTTGTTGAAGCCAGGTCTATCCTCCTTGCTGAACACGTACCAGAGCATGCGCTTCTGCCAGATAGCAGTACCGTGTGTATTCTGCAGAGCACCAAACAGCTTGGTTGCCCAGCCACTGGTCGCGTCGCCGCCGGCCTTGGAGTACTGCTCTGTGGCGGGTAGGTTGAACATCAGATCGGCCTCAATGAGGACCTTGGAGGGCTTGTGGAAGAACACCAGCTCCTTGTTGGGATGCATGGGAAAGTACTCGTACTCGAACTCGCGGTCGAACTCCTCCGATACGGACACCTTGTCGTCGCCCTTGAAAATGGTGGAGAAGGGCACAGAGGTCATCTCCTTGTCGTCCTTCATCTGCCCCGCGCGCTTCTCGGCCAGCCCTTCGGGCCCGATGACGTGCGCTTTGGGGAAGGCTGAGTACCAGGTGGAGAGGAAAATGTGGTGCTCCATGTCGGGTGCGATGAGGTACGAGACACTGTTGGAGGGGAGAGGGAGGAAATCTTCGTGCGGACTGTGGGTGTGAGTGCGACTGGGGAGAAGACGGCGAGGGAGCCAGAGGACATTTTGACTGTAGAAGAGGCATTGTTAGCATCTATCCTTTCTTTACTTGTATTTCTAAAACTCCAATTCTCGCCATGTCAAAATGCAGTGAAGGGGGACATACCAATTGTAGCACGTCCACCGAACTTTATCCTCCCAAATCTCAAAAAGGGCACACTAAGCGTTGTGACCCCAGGTGCGACCTCGCGGATGACCATCACGTCCTCTGGATTCTGAGGAACAAGTTTAGACGACATTGTGATAGGTGAAAGCTGTGTTCGCGGATTCAATTGGAGCGTGGAAATCTGAGATATGAGTTCTGTGGTGAAGAAGCGCGATGTGGTGTGATATAAAATATGCTAGCGATGACGTCGATGCTGCAAGAGGGCGATTTGACGGCGGGAGCTGTGGATCTTATCTAGTTCTAACGGAAGAGAGTAGAAGATAGGACTGATTGCTGATGAAGATGCACAGATGGAATGAAGAAAAGGAGAAACGCAAACCTAGAGCTCACAGCCAGGCTATATATGCAAAATGCATTCTCAGCAGCCAGCATGGGATGGACATGGGGAAGCGCAACAGGACCAGCATCAGGGCGACGACAAGACACGCAATGTGCGCTCGACGACCCTGGCCTCCCTCATGCGGGCGCAGGATCACTCAGCAAGCCCACCAGAAGCAGTGCTGGGCGTCGCGTTGCAGAGTCCGCAAACTCAAATCAATGCTCCCCAGTGTTCCAGAGCGCAGCGAAGCAGAAGCGTGAATAAGCAGCACACGGGCTGCCATTCATGCCGAGGTGTGTTCGGATCCGGCACGGCGACGGAACATTTGTGCTGGACAGGTGGGGGGGGGGGGGGGGGGGGGGGGGGTAATGACAGTTCAGGGCTGGAGGAGGGCGAGATGTGAGACACGCCAGCGAGTGGAGGCAGAGAAAGCCATGATGACATAAACAGAAACAGGCGCTGCGCTGCAGATGTGCGCAGTGCCGCAGAGATGCATGGTGGGGGTTCTGGGGTTGGCTAAATGAGAGCGATTGCTGCATGCGGTGAATAGTGATCATTTGGAATGCGCCCTCGCAATCCTCGGTTCTCCTTTCCGATGCCCCTCGCCATGTATTTGGAACGAACGTGCAGTGATGTAGTTGATGACTATCTCAGCTTTCTTTCTAGATTCTGTATGCAACCTCGGACATATACATCTTGTGAGTCCAACATGCCCGACTCGTCCACTAGATATCCAACCGCAGCGCTCCCCAAGTACCTTAACGCCGCCTTCCCACCCGCTTGATTCTTGGCCATCCAGCCGCCCATGTGTACAAAACTCTTGTCGTGCCTCCTGTATCTGCATCTCACGATAATTCCTGATGACTCGAGAATCTCTCCTTTAATCATTTAAAAGTCCTTGAAGTGATGATCCCACTTGTGACTTAATTCCGCAGAATACGACTCTCTGCCAGCCTTCTCATCTGGATAGAGATCGAAGCACTGGGCGTCCCCCGGATACCTCACATTAGGAATGATGGGTCCGTGATACTTCCGATAATACACCTCTTCCCATATAACACCATGGAAAAAGGGGTGGTCTTTTACACGTTGCGCTCCGCCTTGTATGTTTCCTAGGCGTTTCGAACGGTCCACGGTGCAAAATTGGCGGATTATGTCCTTCGCGGCGTCGGAAATGTGGGGTTCGAGAGGGAAACTAACTGGCTTGGAAACTATTCTGAGAGATCGTTAGTGGCATCTTCAATAATTTGGTGGGCCAACGAACTGTTTATATATTTCGATCGGGTTGGCATTCCAAAATGGTGGATATCCTGTTAGGAACTCATAGATCAAAATGCCCAACGCCCACCAATCCACAGCCGTAGTGTGTCCTTTCGATTGGATAACTTCCGGCGCGAGATATTCTGGTGTTCCGCAGAGCGTATATGTTTCTCCTATATGGTTGTCAATCCTTGTATTCCTATATCTTCGCTTTTGCAATGGCAAGTCTTACTGTTCCCAAGCCTCTTCGCAAATCCAAAATCTACCAATTTGATGTGACCATCCGCATCCAGTAGCAGGTTTTCCGGCTTCATGTCCCGATATGCCACTCCTTCACGCTCATGGAGGTATTCGAGGACAAGGACAATTTCAGCCGCATAGAATCGTGAGGTATTTTCATCAAATCGTTTCGCTTTTCTTAAATAAGAGAAGACTTCGCCGCCAGGGCAATAATCAAGCTGTGCTGCATTAGCTCTACTATCCAGGAAACACAAGTTGAACCTACGAGCATATATAGAGAATCGTGGTCAGAGAATGTAGTAATTAAAGTGGTAATGAATGGATGCCCAGCAACATCTGCGAGAACCGATCGCTCATGGTTGACGTGATCAACCTGCTTCAGCTTGATGACTGGCAGAGGTTAGCACATATCACATTTCACAATCGGAGCGGACCCTCTCACCATCGACTTTGCGGAGAACCTTCAAAGCAAACACCTTATCGCGGTCCTGTTCGGCAGGATTTGCAAGTCTCACCAGCCACACCCGCGCAAAAGTTCCTACGCAATCTTCAGTCAGCATGCAGACTCCCATGCCCATCTCGATCAATTGCGCAACATGAACCCTGGGGAAATGGTTCTCCGATCCAAGCACGTACCCGTTCCCAATGTCCTCACCAGGTCGAAATCCTTGACACTCAAGCTCTTGGAACTATGGCCCAACTCCTTATTCCTCGAGTCCTGCGCAATCTCCTCGGGCGCCAATGGGTGCTGCGTGTCTGCGAAGTGTGCAACAAACTGCTTGTCCCTCTCGATGGTCTCGGGAGTCACCTCCTCGTGGTGCACGCTATGCTCATGGTGAAGGACCTGCGATGCCATGTGGTGCAGGTGCGTCGCCGTCCGGGATAAATTCATGGTGACGGTAGAAGGGGCGGAGTTCGTGTCGTCTTGCTGGCCAGGGACGGAGATGGGGGTGGGATGATTGATGGATTGTTCAGGTCAGAGGCATTGCATTGCTTGGGAAGCAGAGCGGGTTGGGCCAGTGCATGTGGTGTTCGTGCGCGAGTGTTCGAAGTCAATTGAGGTTGCGACGAGCGAAGGGGAAAGGAGGTTTAGGAGTGAGTCCCAGAGGAGGTACAATTATTCCTGGCAAGCTTCAGGTATAGTGGGGTAGTTGTGAGAGTCTGGTTCCCCTCGGCTTAATGACGTACCATCGGTGCGTGGGGAAATTCTGGAAGAACGGAAGATGTAACAATGAACAAATATGACTTTCATATATCTTCGTCTCTCTATCCATGTTCGTATTATCATCATTCTCTCGTCCGAACTAAACGTTCACCCGATGCCGCTGAAACGCGTTCAGACGTCTCGTCCCCTTTCTTTTTCTCGCACGTGACACCAGTTACCTCTGTTGCCATACATTTTTAAGTACCTCATTTGTCAAGTGGCGACTAGCTTTGAGAAGAGTCCGTAATCTGCCTATGTAGGAGGCAAAATATCAATGCGCACGGCTATGTGTGCTCCGCAAAGTCCCTGACCGCCATTCTGGCTCTTGGTCATGACTAGAAGAAACCTTCATAGCGGCAAGGGCGCTTACACATGCTAAAGCCTTCGTTGTGGAAGAAAGCTTACCGCACCATTTCATAGTGCGGAATCGTTTTGCTTATTCCAATCCTACACGGCAGATGCTACCGGACTTTTGGGCCGGTAGCTTCCATCTAGCAGTATTCAAGTGTGCTAACAAAATCCACATTTCGACCCCCTGAGCGAGGTACTAGTTATTACCACTGCAAAGGACTGCCATTCCACACCTTGAAATAACTGAAAATTTTCAAAATTCCTGTTAGAGAAGTAAGTTTACTTCTCATTGCACGATCTTGGTGCATTTTCTTTGCTGAAATCCTTCAAGGAATTCCTTGGCCAAAAAGTCTTTTTTCATTTTTCTCGACCAGAGAACGCATAATTCTATAAAATTCTATTGTTATAATCAGTCTCAGCTTTCTGTTTTGATCTTTGGTGGTGACTCGATATGGGTTCTGCGTTCACCTCAAGCTGTATGAATCGAGAATTTGAGCCAATTGAAATGTCTCACGAGATATTCATGCCATTGGTCCACCCGGTGCGACAGCCTGGCTGAGGTTAACCACCTTTGCTACTTTCGTGATTGATCTTCTTTGTCACGCACGTTGCTGTCTCTTTGCTCAATATCCGAGCGATTCCAACATCAATAGGATCTCTACCGAGTCTTAAATCGGCAATATAGACAACCTTTTCTATTTTAGTTGGCTGAGACTATCGCCAGCCTTGTTCAACTCGACAAATATGAGACTCATCAATACTAAAACACTGGAACTTCATGAGTGCTTTGACACTAACATCCCTCCATACGCCATTCTCTCACACACATGGGGCGAAGATGAGGTATCTTTCCAAGAGATGAACTCTGGTGAGGGAACTGGAAAGGCTGGATACGAGAAAATCAAAAGATGCTGCGAAACGGGTGCCAGCGATGGATTCGAATACGTTTGGATTGACACATGTTGCATCGATAAAACAAGCAGTTCGGAGTTATCTGAGGCTATCAATTCCATGTTCAGCTGGTACGCAAAGTCCCAAGTGTGCTACGTAATCTTGCCAGATGTGTCATGTGTCGAGGATCCCGCTGCGAAACACTCAGCTTTCAGGAAGAGTCGTTGGTTTACCAGAGGCTGGACTCTTCAAGAGTTAATCGCACCCGGAAGCTTGATCTTTTTCTCGCAAGAATGGGAGGACATTGGCACAAAGATGAGCTTGAAAGACACGATATCTGAAATCACAAAAATCGATGTGCGAATTTTCGTAGACAATGATCTAAAGGGTTTTAGCATAGCGCAAAAGATGTCATGGGCATCTGGGAGGAACACGACGAGGATTGAAGATATTGCCTACTGCCTGATGGGAATATTCGATATTCACATGCCCATGTTGTACGGTGAAGGAAGTCGAGCATTCGTGAGGCTGCAAGAGGAGATTCTCAGATACATATGCGACCAATCAATTTTTGCCTGGGAGCGATCTTCTAACTACTCATATCCTGTCGATTCAGGCAGCTTCCTGGCATCAAGTCCCCGCGATTTTGCGAAATCGGGTGGAATTGTTCTGGTCGAAGCTCTCTCTCGCCCACATCCGATTACCCTCGTGAGTGGTTATATTGCAACTGAGATGGTGATAATCTTCGAAGATGATCCCCGAACTGTCGTTGCGATATTGGCTTGTGAGGAGAGCATATCCAAACACTTTTGTGGAATCCACGTGAGGCCACATCCTGGAGATAGTACGCAATACTCTCGACAACCTGAATCACAATTAGTTGAAGTGCCTAGGGAGTATCTCGAACAAGGCAAGATACGCACCGTACGCAATCTCTATAAGCGTCAGCATGAGGTTTCTTCAAGACCTCAGAACCTGCCCAAATATGTCGAATTTGAAGGACTAGTTGCAGCGGGTATATCTCTGGTCCAGATCCACCCTCCACAGGATTTCGATTCAAGGGAGAAACAGTTGTTGAAACTGATTGCCAGCTATCAAAATCCCTATTTCCTACGATTCCGCGACAATCAATTAAACTATTTTGATCTCGAACTGAAACGCAGAACCAGCCGCTCTGGACCAATTGCAACTGTGAGGATTCGGGATTCAAAGGGAAACGACTCCCTGGGATATGACTCAATAAAACCTCTCGCGTCTGGCTGGCCGGAAGTACCCGTTGTTGGGTCGGATAGAGTTCGATGGACCTGGCCACAGGCCCAACTAGTGATTATGGCTGCTGTAAAAACGGAAATGGTATATGGCAAAGAAGCCTGCATGCTCTATCTGAGCTGCAAACCGATTTAGGATGAAGTCGCAGGGCTTATGAGTGTCCCGGCCTCTCTGTTCTGGAAGACACAAAGAACATGTCGATAAAGCGATGTCTTAACAATGATCTGACCCAACCCAGCTCGCGAAATAGACATTAGCCTACAACGCAGACCGCACTCTCAACGAGTTAAATGGACCTCGTCCCCTAGCCCTAGACAAGCTCTAAGACTGCAAAGCAGCCGGCGGGAGAGCAGAAGGCCGGGCTCGGCGGTAAGGGAAGCGTTACAAAGACAGTGATCAAGATTATTCTTTGCAACTTCAAGGGGTGAAACTTCGGGGTGGCAGGTGAGAAATAGTTATCACGGAGTTTGGGGCGGCGAATGTCGTTGAGGGGTAGATAAAATTCTAGGTGTTTGTGAACATGAAAATGATGAGATATCGTTCTTTACTTGTTAATCAATTCTTATCTGTCAAATAGCTATACTTTTTTGATGAGGCTCGTATGATGTCTTCCAAGATGAGAGCGCAGGAGAGAATTGGCAGGGGAGTTCACCTTGGGTGTGGATGTGAAGAAACGCCTGTAAAAAAGTTGTGTTTTGCAAGAATCCCATGCTCTAGACTAACCACACCCAAACGAATCTGTTTCTGGCAAACCTTGATGTCTATTCCACCAAGAAATCTGCCGAGGTTAACCTGCTGCTGCTGTTCCTGCGAAAAGAACCGTGAAGACTCTGCTATGCATTACCAGTCATCCCGGCCACGAATTCTCGCTCCTCAAACAGCCTTTCCATCTCCCTTCCCGTCATTCACACCCTCATTTTCCTTCAAACCCAGGCCATCCAACTGATCGGCAAATTCGTTATCCTTGCGGACTTCCTCACGCTTGATACCGATCTTCTGCTCCGTCTTCAAGATCCCAATCAAGCCAAGCATAGCGTCGTTAAGATTGCCCTATTTTGCATCAGTAATCCGATTCGAACACTGCATCTTTTCCTTTCTGATATGAGGGAAAGCGTGCGGTCAAACGTACGGATTTATCATTAGAAAGCTTGACGAGGAAGTCGCCGAGGCCTTGGGAGTGCGAAGTAGGAGGAGCTGCGGTTTCGTTTGGAGAGGGCTCATTGCTCTGGGTTTCCTTTGAAGAAGCTGCTCCTGTCAGTTCTACGCGCCCTTAACTGCTGGAAAACTCACACATAGTATCTGACTTTGAGAGTGTTCTGATGTTGTAGTGTGTAGTTCGCTATGACGAAGCTTTTTGTTGGGCGCTGTGTTAGGCTCGAAAAGCTCAAAATCTGCTGAGCAAGATGAAGATCGAAGTTCCGAGTTGCAACAAACTTTTAGGCTTTTGAATTCAAGTAGAATTTAAGGTAAACAACGGAACCTTCGAGGTGAATGTACAGGATCTCAGGCTAACATTGGCCTGGTTTAAGCGAGCCTCCCCCTATTCGCGGCTAGCCCAATTCTTAATCTTCCCGAGAGTCCTAAAGTGAATCTGAAATTTGGCGTGTTCGGAGGTAGCACAATAGACTAAAATTAAGCTAGTCATGATTCTTTTGGTAAATCATAATCGCTTGGGACGGAATTTCTGGAGATTTCGAATCATATGTGAGCTAAAGAAAAAATGATTTAGATTATAAATCTTGAAACGCTTTTGAATTATCTCCTGTGTCATTTACATTCCGCACGTTCTTCGTGCCACTCGAATATTTCTTCTCAGCAAAGAAACGGACACAAGCAAGTCTTCCCATAATCTAGTGTGTCTTGAGTTAACATCTCCGGATTGTAGCGTTCCTTAAGAGGGATCGATTTCAGAGATGGCCTACCCAAGTTGGGTACTCGAACCTATCCCAGACACCGAAGGATTCTTCAAAAACGTCACTGAACTCGAGCTCAGCACGCTACATACGCCCCCACCAACGATCCGCTCCGCACCCAAGCGTGGCGCCACCCACTACCCCCTCACCGGAATCAATCCGCAAGGCCACACGCCCTTCAGCATCGACCAGCTTGTCGTCTTAGACGCCATGAACATAAGAAGACTTGTTCATTTTAAGAACCATGGGGTTCTACAGCCGTGGAAGGAGCATCTGGATGAGTTCGAGAAGCGCTACATGTGGCGCCCCGCCGAAAGCAGGTTGGAAGCTTTCGCGCAATCCATGGAGAAGAATCCGAATTGGTTCCTGACTTATCAGATGGAGAGTCTCTCTGCTTTGCAGAAGCGTGCAAAATAAGTTTTTCTGATAGTTAGATACCCCAGAGTTACGTTTCGATTTGGTGATACCTCAGAGGAAGGATCACGAGTAGCATACGTAGAAGCTGTCTTTTAATCTACGACCTTCTCGCCTCGTTATTGATCATTTCAAACCATTCTACTTCGTAACCACGCGATTGTATTTTTTGCACTGAGCAATTTTGGCAGAATAATGTTTTGACAATTGCACATAGTCAAGCATTCAACAAGTTCAAGCAGAGAGTAGGCTCTCAGGTTGTGGTAATCTGAGGCTGCAATGTAACGCAATCTAAGGCGGGTTCAATGTCGTCTTTTTGCTTGAGCTGCAATGTGTTTGATAGAGGCGCTCGCCGCGTCTTGTGGTACGCCGGTCTCATCCCGGGCGCACCCTTAATCTGGACAATTCTGGGTGAGGCTGCAGGCAGCCACAAGAGCTTTTGAATTTGGAAACCTTGCAAATCTCAGGTTCCAGATGCGACGGAACACTCTGCTATTCTTCATGTCCCTTCAAGGCATTGATTATTGACACACCCATTCTTCCAATTTCGAGCGACATCAAAGGTCTGTGTTAATCCTACCTCACGAACGCAACCAACCCATCGCTCTTCATATTCTCGTGATTGGAATTTCTGTTACAACCTTACTATGGGCTCTACAGATTCCAGACAGATTTCAACCTCAGCGAAGTCAACTGCGAAAGCCCTTATGAATCCCACCAACAATTTATTGAGATTAACTCCCAGTGAAGAGGTGATCATCTATCCACCTCTAAGTTATACACCTATTACAGGTGGGACCAGTGGAATACGAGTTCTCACCATGTCGAACGAAGAGGATTTTGGGACTTCTGAAGGCACGATAACATGCACCCTCGAAGAGGTTAACTTGAATGACTGGACACTCGACTATCGTAACTCACCGGCTGGTCAGTTGCAAGATGAAACGATTCACAACTCGCACATATACCACTATTATATGTGGTATGCACATTGCGTGTCAGAAAATGATCAGTCATTGACAGATGACATTGAAAAGGTGTTGAAGACTGACTATAATGTACCAATGGAAGATCTGAAATCGCTTGAAAATCGGTTTAACTGGGGTGACTTTGTTGCCCTTAGTTATGTGTGGGGCGATTCGACGCAAATGTGCCCGATTACTGTCAACGGCTGTCGGCTCGATGTGACTATCAACCTCTATAACGCCTTGAATCGGTTTAAAAATTCGCCGGAGGCGAAAGTGCGAAAACTGAAGATATGGGTAGATGCTATATGTATCAACCAAAGCGACTTGGATGAGCGGGCAACGGAGGTACCGAAAATGGCCAAGATATACTCAGAGGCCCTCTTTGTAAGAGCATGGATCGGAAAAGTCTCTGAAGACGTCAACAACAATTTATTCGTCGTTAAAGAACACTTGAAGATGTTGAAAGGTATTCCACATTCCGATATTACACAAGACGTTGTTTCTGATCCCAACGTTGCGCACTCTTTCATCATCGCTAATTTGTGTCTTGCTCGTCAACCGTACTGGATGCGTCTATGGGTTATACAAGAAGTAGCTATAGCAGCGTCAACCTTATTCTGGCTCGGTGCGCATAGTTTCACGCCAAAAGAGCTGGTATTGATTGATAAAGTGGGCGAGCAAGTACCCTTCGGCGTCTTAGACAAGCTTCTTAACGTACATGAAAGGGCGGATTATCACGCAGATCACATAACTATGCTCCAGAGGAGACGCGGGTTGGAACTTGGTGCTTCACCTTCGTCAAAGCTGGTCAACAAGAGATCGCTGTCTTATGTGCTAGCTTTGGCTCAGTACAGCCAAGCTACAGATCCAAGAGACAAGGTGTATGGAATTCTGGCACTTCTCCCGAAGGAAATCTCAGAACAAGTCATCGCGGATTACAAAGCAACAAATACTGTCTGTAATGCATACGTAAACTTCTCGAGAATCTGCTTCCTTCAAGAAGGCAACTCAAACCTCCTCTGCGAAGTAAGACATTACCCGAAGAGACCACAGAATGAGCCGAGCTGGGCCGTTCTCAAAGACAACAATAACGGAGACGAGCACGTGTCCGGGTTTGATATAGAAGTTGTGGATGCTGGTTACACAAATCGGAATAGTTATAAAGCAGGCTCAGGTCTCCAACTTTCAATATCGTTCTCGAATGATAATCGGCTCTTGTCTTGTACTGGTGCATTCATTGACGTTGTCAATCACCTCGGAGAGTCAGCTGCGGAAATAAGATACCATGCGCTCTCTGTTGAGCTTGGGGACCTATGGTGGACACCTAATTGGCAACAGAAACCATCATATAGCAGGGCCATGGACGAACGGCGACTAAGCGAAGCTATATTCAACGACCATCAACGACATTCCGTTGAACGGATGCTAAGAAGCGAAGATAGTGGCTCCGAAGCCCACGAAGTATCCGTACTAGACATACCCTGGCTGGAGGTCGAGGATCTAGGTGAGCACAACCCAGGAGGAGCGTTCCTCTCAAACGATGTAGACTTCGAGTACGCTACATTAGGCACGGAAGAGGAATGGGCTCACCTCTCTACGCACTCCTCGATACAAGTTCTATTCCGTCACTTCCTGCATCCCAACGCCGAATTGCCAATATTCGGTGTACCGCTCCGGAAATACTTCCAATCTACTGAGAGGTTCTGCTCTAACCCCGAGGGCACACTGCGCTGTGCGGCGGCGACATTAGTCAAATTTCTACATAGACGGCCTTTGGTGACTCAGCAAGGCCGCACTGGTTTTACATCAATATTCACGCTGCCAGGAGACCGAATTGCAGTTCTGGCGGGGTGCGATATGCCGCTGGTTTTGAGGACGCAGGGAGACTGTTTTGAGGTCGTGGGCCCATGCAACTTGGAAGGGGTAATGAACGGAGAGGTTGGAAAGAGTTTCGAAGAGGGAAAGACTGTATTGGAGAGTACCAAACTTTGTTAGTCTCGTTTTGGTTGGTCACTTTACTTCGTTTGGAACATGTTTGCTATATTTGATCTATCGGTAGTAGATCGGCTATATTATTAGCCTCGATCTTAAAAACATCACCAGACATTTTGGACCTGCTTATCAAGGAAGATGCGACAATTTCATTCAATATGCAAGTACTGATTTCGAAAACTAGATAAAAATACAGATAGGCCCGATTAGGAAGGTAACTGTGAATAGCCTTAAAGTGAAAGGCGTATTTCGTCTTCCCCACTTCAGGAATGTCATTCGCAGGGCGTTAGCGGTATATATCACCTAGTCGAGAACCACCTGATAGAAATATAGCCACCAAAATATTTTTTAAAAGAATCATCTTCCATCGATAACCAAGAAAAAACAGCCTCAAATACCTATATTACTTATCACTATCTCTAAACATGTCTCCATCTCTCACCACCCCTGAAGCCGCCGAGCGCAGCATTCTCGAGCCCATGAACCTCCACAACACCGCCGAATTCGACGAGCTACTCCGACAGCGCATAATCTGCGGTTGGGAATTCTCCCCCTCCAACCTAGAAGCATGGCGCGCATCCGCCGACGCCAAGATCCTGCACAATTTCTGGGTCGTGCCCCACTCTTCAGCGCAGCTGCCAGCACCCCAGCGCTGGGCAGGGCACATCTCGATGGTCAGCAAGGTGGGCGGGCCAGACAACACGCCGGTGCGGCATATCGCCAACTTGTTCATTGCGCCGGAGCATCGCCGGGGTGGGTTGGGTCGGCAGGCGGTTCGGGCACTCGAGGCGTGGGCGAAGGCCGATGGTATCAGTACTATGACGCTTAATGCTATTAGTCGCCGCTATGTCGAGGATGATGCGGAGGAGTGGAGGGTTATGTATGTGAGGTACTGTGCGGTTCATGGTATTGAGCACCCGGTGAAGGGATCGACGAACGAGGACTGGTATGTTAGGCAGGGGTATGTGAAGTATGGGGAGGAGCACTTGTATCCCGCCGAGCTGGATGGGAAGAAGTTCAAGTTCCTTGCTACCCTTTTGAAGAAGGATTTGGTGTGAGAAGAAAATCCTGGTATGATTTGAGAGGTTCGAATCTGAGTAAGTGGCCAGCCAGCTTTACCGTTCAGCCAAATACTAATATATAGTCAAGGTTTATACGAAATTTTCACTCTTGGATATTTCCTCGCTTCGAAGAAGCACCTTCAAGCAGAACACTAATTCTGCATTGGAAATTTTCATATCAACTTCAACCCGATGGTATGTCTGTAATTGAACCTAGAGTAGCGCGAGGAACAACTGTTGACGCTAGGCCAGCAGATCAGGAAGTTTTTGGTAGCGAAGAGAGGAGAGCAACATATAGTGACAAGCTTCACTGGTGCTGGTATCATGTCTCCGCTTAGATTACTGAGTGATTTAGCTCGAGATTTGGTCATATAGAGAACTCTAATCATTTTCGTTCTAAGATTTAGTTTTGCTTTAGAGAATACTGATACGCACTTTCATGAGCTCATATTGTATTACATTACGCACAACCACTTAGCCTAAAATATCTACTTTGCCCTCTCAGATCCCAAGCAAAACACTAACCCATCTCCATCTCCACGTCCCCCATTCCCAACCGCCTGCTCCTAGCCAGCTCATCCTCCACCCACCTAGTAACCGCCTCCCTCCTAAATCCCTCATTAACAACCCACCTCGCAGCCGACACATCCCAACCCCTCTTCACCAACGCTGTTACCGTGATACAATTAGCACTAACACCCATCCTCCTACTCTCCCTCACCAACTCCGCCTGCTCCTCCGTCAGCGGCGTCAGCACATCCGTGATATCCCTCCACTCCTGCTCTGGCGCCCCAAGGACTGAGCCAAAATAGTCGAACACCTGCCCCGGCTGGCGCTTCGGGATGCCACCGGGTATAAGGTGCGTTTGCAGACGGATGGAAATGCCAGGACGCGTACGCTCCAGAGCCATGAGCGAGCCGAGACAGCCTCTCAACCCATCCAACCCAAGCCCGTGGTAGCCAAAGTCGCAAAAAACAACCCTCACACTCTCCAGCTCATCCATCTGCCTCAAAGCCCTCAACTCTCCCTCCTCTTCTTCTTCTTGTCCCCCTTCCCCACCCCCTGCCCTGCACCCTCACACGCATTGCCAAACAACACCCCAACCCTCCTAACGACCGCACTCGGTCTCCACCTCGCCTCCCCACCACCCCACACATAAGCAACCCACTCCACCAGACACTCCGCCGGGACCAGAAACTCATTCCCGGCATAGAACACCGCGGCCGCTTCGCGGATAACCGCAGGCAGGAATGGGGAGTTATGGTTCATGAGGTGCGTTGCGTCTCGCACGTGCGGTGTTAGGTTGTCCCCCGGGAAGCTGTACGAGTTGATGCATCCCGGGATGATGTGGATGGGAGGCGATTGGGTGAGTAGTGATTGCAGCGTGCTGTGTCGCTGCGTGGGTGCCATGTCAAAGAGCTCGGGTTTAGTGATCGAGGTGCTAAGTAAGCTTGGCTGGGACTGCTGCGAGGAATTCATTGTTGGTTCTTCCCCTATTTCGGATTTTACTTGAGGGGCGGTTCTTTTGACGGCATTGTGGTGAAGTGTTGAAGTTAAGAAGCGATGCTCACGAGCTGAGGCCGCCTGTACATTACAGTAAGCGAAGGCAGCTGAGGGCTGAAGATTCCTCGCCTAGTGATTCGCCCAATTGCTCGTCTACCTGCTACTGCTAGATCCGATGACTTGCACAGCCAAGTACTCACAGGGGCATATTTAATGTAACATTTTCTTAGAGAGTCATCAACACAAGACTAACGTAAAGATATGTTAAATGATAGCAGAGCACACGTCCCAGAAGACAAATTGTGAAGTAAAATCTTATTAATTCTCTATTATATCTACAAACCAAAATTGGTCTTTTCAAAGTTGTAAACAACCCCAGCCATTGAAGCTGCTTGCCTGTTATCCCCAGCATAGCTGATGCTAACTCTATAACTTATGCTCTGATACTTCATGCTGTACGCCACCAGAACCGAGCTCTTCAGTTCACTTCTTAGTCCATGATATACTAGCTCTTACAGAAAAATAAAAACCCAAAATCAATGTTTATCCACAATGCTTCGAGACAGAGGTTCCTTTGATCTTACCCAAGCGACGTGACCAGTCAACCTTTCACAGAAATGCTGGACCGTTAGCAACACCACTATCCTCACTTCCTCCAGCAATCCGTCTTCTCCTCGAACTCAGAAACAAGTCAACCATCATCTTGCTTCCCTTTACCTGGGAGTCCTCGTCGGTAATACTTATTCTCTTGCCAGTGCTCCCATCCCGTCCAATGCCACTTCCAGGATGAACGCTGTTGCCTCGACTAACACCCATAATAGGATCCAGTAAGCCACTACCATCAGTTCCATACATGTCTTCGTCCTGCTTCTGACTCTCTGTCTCCTCTCGTTGTATCTTCTCGAGTCTCATATATTCTCGACTAGTGGTCAAATGAGAGTTCCTTGGTATTCGATCCCTCTCCAATGGCGTTATGCTTCCAATCCTCTCATCGTCATAACCATCCAATCCACTAGATGGGCTCCATGTGTGTACACTGGTACCACCATGGTGTGCTCTGTTTCTTTTGGTAAGTTTTGCAGGAGTTTCGAGGCTCTTAATACTCGGATTGATACTCTTAACACTCTTAGCACTTCTTAAAGTACCTTGTGAAGTGTTCCTTTTATGCAACACGTTCTTCCCACTGATACTCACTGGTCTATTTGCAGATCTTGGGGTATTGACACTTGGTTGCGAGCGAAGGGAAGCTCGAGATGGCATAACTCGAAGAGGAGAGCGGTCTGGGATTGGCGGTGGAGGTGGAGGAATTGGGACTATTGAAAGTGATGGAGTTACAAACTCAGTATTCTCAACAAGAGATATCGCTGATCTCTTTTTCAGAATAGGTTTCAAGAAGGGTGGATTCTGGATATTTGGATTTAACTGCTGAACTGTACCAAGAGGCTGTTTGGCCGTTGGCACCTTTGCCAGTGGAACCCGAACTTCATCGTCATTGATCTGAGCCGACTCGCGAATATGACCTGGCTGAAAAGACCTCGGCATTGTAGGCAAGGCGTAGTTGACATAGGAACAGTGGGCCGGGACTTCCTTTGGTCTTTCTAGTTTGGCCACTTCCGAGGACATCCACCTCTTCCACTCTGTGGAGCCCATGGAATCATTCCTACGGTGGTGGCCAGATTTAGGATTTGCAGGTCGATAAACACTTCTATCGACTATGACTACATCTCCAGAGCCAAAAGTTGGATCGGCAGATTCAGAAATCTTGGGATTATTGAGAGCAAAGGAGATTTCACTAGTGGCACTTACTGGTTGGCCGTTTGTGGTTCGAGAATAAATGCTTTCGCTGTAAGCTTTGTCGGAGTTTTGCTCGCTGCCGGAGATCTCTGCCTCAGCATGTTCTGATTTCAAGAGTGGCGCGCTCGTTGAAAATAGAACAGTTCCCTGAGGGCAAATATCATTACCTGGCGAGCCATACTCAGCTTCGGCCATAGCACGTCGATATGGACTAGTGGCTCGTGCAATTGTCACGCTCGTACCACCAAAAAATGTAGATCTTGAATCTCGTAGCCTCTTCTTTTCCTGAATAAGTGGCTCGTTTCGAATAGCCAATTCTTGAGGGGTGAGGCCAAAGGACTCAGGGACAGTGTGATACGATGTTTTAGCGCTGGCTTGTCGTGATAAGGCTGACACGGAGAAACTTGATCTAGTGTGACCAAGAAAATGGGGACTAGGAGGACAGTTCTCCTTATTGGATGATGTGCTTGTAGGCCTGACCCAAGATTTCGGAGGAGTACCATGCTTGGGCGAAAACACATCGTCTGAGTTTCGCATTCGTGCCTCGCGAAGAGCATCTGCAGCTGTCCATTGATGAACATGGGAGCCGGTGTGACCGAACATATTTTCTGCCTTGGCAGAATTGATTGAGTCAGCTCTAACCCACTGATGATCGTGACTGGTTGATCTTTGGCTTCTCTCATCAACTGGATCTTCAGGAACAACGTGTCTGATTGTGGCAGGAGTGCGGCTTGTAGGGCTACCACCCGCTGAGTTCCTACTTCGTGGCGCATAGTCAGATATTATGAAGTTTTCCATACTAGCCTTGTGTGAAGCTTCAAGCTTTGACTTCGGGCTATTCTCATCAAGACGCTTCATCAAGGCAGAATAAACTCTTGCACTATCGACTTGACCTTGGTAAGGCAGGTGAGAAATATTACCACTATTGTTGCTGGGCCCAGGAGCGACTAGATGGTCAGAGAACTTTCCAGGAAGTATCTGTCTTTGGAATGATGAAGATGGAACATGAGTTCCAAACTCATTGATGATCGAAAGGCGTTGCTGCTCTCGCTCCATAGGAGGACGTACGGTTTGACTGGCAATGGTATTGACACCAGTACTTGTCCAGCTAGTGACCCTCGATTTCTCATCATAATTGTCGCTCTTTAGACTTTTGACACTACCAGCATATGACCTCAATTTTTGACTGGAATTAACGGCGTGAAGTGCAGGATTTCGAGCCGCAACACTCGACAAAGAAGCTTCGTCTGGAAGGGGGATGTTGAGGAAGTCCTCGTGGGAGTCACCATTGTATTTGCGAACATGTGATTCTCGCGCGTCAACTTGCTGGTTCGGAATTGAAACGTGCTCGTCTTTACTTCTCCCAAATACTTTCCTTAACCTCTTCCTAATGGTTTTGGAGGCTTTACGTGCCACGTCTCTAAGCGCAGACTCTTTCGGTAATTGGTCTTGATTAGCAGATGCAATAGGCAAACCATAACCTTCGCTGTTCTCACGTACTGACTTTCGAAAGGTCTTGTCTTGCTGTTGAGCTTTGGATCTGAAGAGAAATGACGGTTGCTCCCTAAGTCGCTGCTGTGTTGTCTCATGGAAGAACCTATCCCTCGCCATCTGGACGGCCGCGTCGTTCTGGTCAGATTTCCCTCGATTTTGATTGCTTCGTAGGAAGCTCATTGACTTTGGAGCCCGTATGATCAGCCGAGAGAGGTTGGCTTGAGATGTTCGCGAGGTTAAATATGTACTATGATCTCTGGTATAAGTGCTTTCTTGCCTGTTCGGGCTACCATTTGTATAGAATACGCTAGGTGCTTTAAGGGGACTGAACATAGACTTCGATCTTCGAACGCGCCGATAGGAAGATGGAGTAGATGCAACATCATCTTCGCGTGTGTAGTATTCATCAAAAGCATTTGTGGTAACAAAGCTCGCTGCAGTTGCCTTCCCGAGAGATGCTTTGCCAATGGAAGATGACCTGCTAGGTGGACGATATGCTGCTGGAACTGGAGCATTGGTGGTCATCGCAACAGGTCTGAGTGTTATTGTGCTTGACTTGGTTTGAAGAGCTGGGCCATATGCTCGTGTCCCCACAGACTGTCGCCTCTGAACTGCATTTGGCCCCGCGAATCGCACACTCTGCTGCCTCCTTACGCCATGATCATCATGCGTTAACGTAACTGCTTGCTGAGACGTAGTCTGGTGATTGTGAGATCCGGTGCTTCGACTGGGACCGCCAGCTCTGTGGCCCACATCAGTGCTGTTTCTTTCCAGTGCTCGATTATAGGCTAACATTGCTGCTGTCTGTGCATAATGACGGGCTACTTCGGGATCCATAGATTCATGTTTGCTGTGCGCTGATGATGTTGATTTGCGACGCTCGAGGCCTTTAGAGCTGTGCCGCCGAAGCATCTTGACGCTGTGATGATCTTTGCAAAGAATTTATGTGAAATGAAAACTTGTAGAATGCGATACAGGTACTGACGGTCTTGCATGCGCTTATTAACCAAAAGTGAGTCGTTCTTAAACTGAAAGAGAGAGTAAAAAGGTCAGTAGAGACGATTGAACAGCACATGGAAGGAACATCACAGAAGGAAGGTAAATGTAAGGAAGGTGCGTGCCCCTGCAAGTCGTCACAAGCAGGCAATCATATGAGAGCATCACTAACACATTAGGAGGGGGAGTAGTATCAAAATTCACAGGGGCAAATGTGGTGATCATAATTGTTACAATTCAAGTGTATAGGTCTATTGTGTGTTACAACAGAGAACCATAGGATCTGAGACGCAAGAAAACCCGTAATCAGAAATGCATACAGTAGGAAAATCCACCATCCAGCTCCAGTCCATGACCATGCTCAAACTGTAAGGAAAAACCCCAGGGAGGAACTATGTTCGCATTGAATGTAACAACATCGTAAATGGCGACAAATTAATGTAGCAACTCTTTACGAGCTGACCTCCTCGAAGAACTGGCTAAGCTCTTCATCAACCATCTTCTGGATCTTCTTGGAGATCTTCTCGGTCTTGGAAACCACTGCCTTGGTATCCTTGACGATCTTGCCAGAGATGACGTTGAAGTCCTCCTCGATGGCCTTCTCCAAAAGCTCAATGGTGGTTGGGAGCTTGGATGGAGCAGCCTCCTTGACGGAGTAGCCACCAGCCTTGATGATGGAGGTATAGTTGGAAGATCCACCACCGTTCCAGGCGAGGATGTTCTTGGTGTCAGCGGGGACGTCAGACAAAGCACCCTCGGTGGCAATGGCAATGATGCTCTCCTTCAATTGCTTGGGGGTGATGGTAGCAACGGCATAGTCGGAGTCAGAAGCTGGCTGAAGAGACAGGTAGTAGGCCAAAAGACCAGCGATATGTGGGGAAGCCATTGAGGTACCGGAGATGGTGTTGGTAGCGTATGGGGAGCCGATCCAGGTGGAAAGAATGCTCAAACCAGGGGCAAAGATGTCGTTGCACTTTCCGTAGTTGGAGAAGTATGCGCGGGAATCATCAAGAGCTGAGGCACCGACGGTGATGGCTTGCTCAGCAGCAGCTGGAGAGTAGTTGCACGAGTCGGCGTTGTCGTTTCCGGCGGCGACAGCAAAGTGAATACCAGCAGTAACGGCACCGTTAACGGCACGGTCAAGAGCAGGGGACTTGCCACCACCGAGAGACATGTTGGCAGCAGAGCCCTTGAAGCCCTTCTTTCCCTCCTTGACCTTCTTGGTGTGGGCGTTGGCAGCCCACTCAACACCCTTGACGACATCGGCCATGGTTCCTGATCCATTGGATCGGAGGACCTTCACGGCGTAGATGCTAGCCTTCTTGGCAACACCGTACTTCTGACCAGCAACAGTACCAGAGCAGTGAGTTCCGTGTCCGTTTCCGTCCTCGTCAGCATCGTTGGCTGGGATGGTCTTTCCCCAGAAGGCACGACCCTCGAAGTCAACGTGGTTAATGCTGGTTCCGGTATCGATGACATAGACATCGACACCCTCACCAGCATCAGCGGCATAAAGGTACTTGTTGAAGTCACTGAAGCCTAAGCTCTTGCGGTGTGAGATACGAGCCAGACCCCATGGGGCGTTCTTCTCGAGCTCTCCCTCCTCATCTCCTAATGTGTGAACGACGGAATCCTTCTCAACGTACTCGACCTGTTCAATAACGAGTTAGCAGGGTTCATTTTGGTAGTTGGGTAAGGCAAGTAACTCGGCGGGTCGGACTGTCATCACGTGGACAACTGCCCATTGCGTAACCTAGGCAACTAGTATGTAGCAGAACGCATTTGCCCTGCAGATAAGGGCAAATCGTAGCTTTTGCTCCTAGCTGTCCGGTGGAGAGGACACTGGGGTGATTGGGGAAGTTGGAAGATGTGGGGGAACTTACATCAGGATGTCTGCGGACCTTCTCGATGACAGCGTCATCGAAATGTCCGGAATAACCCAAGAAGTCACCAGCAATGTTGTATGTATGCTTGAGACCCTCGAAGATATCGGTTGTGACTGGGAATTGGGAGCGCTTTCGGAGCTCACTACGCTTCACCTCGGCCTCACCATGGATGTCTCGCACCCAGGTGTGGTGGTCCGAGGCAGATGCCTCGGAGACGTGCTTCTTGAAGACAATGATATAGGAATCCTTGATCTCGACCGAGTTCGCCGAGGAGAGCAGAGGAGCAACTCCCTCATGGATAGTCTCGGTGTTGAAGGTTGGTGCCGATGACGCCAGCAGCGGCAACAGCGAGAAGGCGATAAGCCCACGCATGATGAAGAGAAGGAATGAGGGTCTGCCTGCGGACTGGTGGAGGAATAGGGAAGAGATAAAGCTGTAGCTGCGAGGAATGAAGACAGTGGTTTATGCTGCCTCCGATGATAGTTGGGATTGAGAGGTGGTTATGATGAGGAGGAAGGATGGGGAAGAAGGACGGAGGATGGAGTGTTGATGTTCAAGAGGTGGTGTTTGGCGAAGCTCCCAGCCGCGCTGGGGCGAAGCGGGGCTAAGCCGGATGGGGCTAGCGACAGAGGTGCGTCCAGGTATCCGTTGGTGACGAAAGAGTCATGCTCACGATAAGCAAGGGTCTGGGGGAGTGAGGGAGGCAAGGCCAGGGTAGCTCGAGTGGGCAACGAGACGACGAGGCGCATTGGCGGATGAGTGAGAGCGAGGGCGAGGGCGAGGGCGTGAGCGGATGAGTGCAATGCAGCAGCTCAGACAGCGACGGCAACACTCAACGGCTTCACTCCACGTCCACGTCCACCGCCAGACACATGCAAGATCCGGTCCCGGTGGTCAGATGGAGGCGAGCGGCATGCAGAGCCAGCGGAAGAGGTGAATGTCAGTATGTCAGTATGTCAGTATGTCAGTATGTCAGTATGTCGGTCAGCCAGTCAGTTGCGGATGGATGCACATGCGCAGATTAGACCAGACCAGAGCAGATAGCGAGTTTGCCGTGCTCGTTGAGGTCGCATGTAAGTGTTTCATGGTCTCACTATCTCGTCATCGCATCCTCCTATCACAACATTGCCCTTGTGCCTCTACACCACAACGACATATCGATACTGGAGATCTGACACAATCACCCACGGTGCCTGCCTCGGGGAGATACGGCCACGGATATGGATGCAGATGGATACATTCAATTGCCCATTGCCTATTGTCCTTCACCCTTCGAGAGCTTCCGCGGTTGCCTGCGTGTAACATCGGAGCCTTTCGCGATTCGGCCGCTGGGTTCATGCAGCAGGGCCGCCCAACCCCACATCGAGTAAGGTTCCCCCATTTAAGCTCTCAAGCTCACACTCACGCAGCCAGAGCCAGCCAGAGAGGCCGCCATCAGTGCGAAAGCGGCAGGAAGTCGACTGAGTGTCTGACTGACTGACTGAGGGCGGATGCGAGTGCATTCCGGGCCTCCAGGTGAGAAGAGGCACAGGATGTTCCCTCGACTTGGAATGTCGATCTATCAAAGGATGTCTCCCTCTGTCTCTGCCTCTGCCTCTGCCGCTTGCGAACCGGGCTGTGAGACAGCAGAGCCACCAGAGCCACCTGACTTGATCGACCGGTGCTGGCTATCCAGGTACGGCACTGAACCGCCTCGCCACCCCACACAAAGGTACCCGGGCTGACTTAGCTGGCCTGCCTGACTTCCCTGACTTCCCAGACTTCCCTGACTTACCTGAACATGGCTGAACTTCCCTGACTTGACTTACCTGCTCTTGCCGGCGAGAGTGGGCTTGTGACGTCCATCCGTGACTCAAGTCCGTTTTGGGTTTGATCGACCGCGAACCAGACTACGCCTTGCACGTGAGCCCAACCAAGACAAATGGGCCTGCAAGACTACGGTGACCTGATATCGGCGCTGCTGTCCCGAGACTGCAGCGCATCTCCGGAAGCGGGCAAGGCCACACAAAGGAAACATGCTGAAGAAGCAGGTCTGAGGCCTCGAGAGCTGGCGAGGTCAGGCTGTTAGTTGTAGATGGATGGACATCCGTGTCGAGTCCCCGACCACTGTAGGCTCCCGTCAGAAGGCTGCAGATTGTGTCAGCATTCATTCGTCTTACGCGAGGGCGACTGTGAGGATCCGAGTCGAAACGCGCAAGGCCACTCAATTGCGGTGACTTTGGTAGATACTCAGCCTCACGTAACAGGGCTTCCACCACCAACATTTGTGAACAAGCAAACCAATCCGCAGGACGTGACCATTTCCTCTTGCAATTGATTGCTCCACCTCTCTGCCAACCGTATTGCTCTGCAGACCGAGAACCTCTCTGCGACCTCTGCTGCCAGCCAGCGGTCCACATTCGATGCCCTGACGGCCTGTTGGTTGCCTGGAATATCTTGCGGGCTGGAGACAGACGACAAATGAGGGAGACGCGGACGGCTTGAATTAGTTTGGAGATCGGGGAAGGGAAGAAGGATGTCGACAGCGTCGCGGCGGCACCGGTCATCGACAACGGCCTCCTCGCCGCCAGAGAGTACGCAGTCAACCGCAGAGTTACACCTGCTCCTCGACAACCTTGCCAACACTGGCCGTATACGCGCAGGCAATGGGTATCCGGACATAGGGAAGCTCCTGGAGCAAGCCCAGTCGATCCGCCAGTATTTGAACGCAGCTTCCCAGTCCTCCCGCGCCAATGACAACTTTCGACATCTCCATGGCTTTCAGATCCTCCTCGAAACGCTGCGAGCTTTCTCGGGCTTCTATCACCCCAGCAGAAGAAGCCAGAAGGAGAAGAGCCAATTGTTTGAGCTTTTGGAAACGGCGCTGGGAATTCTATCACAGACATTTCGGGATCATTATGGGAATCGACGGTTTTTTAGTCGCAAGGTTGAGGGCGGGGGCTGGGCAGCACTGGAGCAGACAATAGCAAGCATTGGGATAGGAGGGAGCGAGCCCGATCTTTGGAGCGAGACGCAGCTCTTTGGACGTCTGCTGGCTTTTGCATTAGACGACAAGAGGTTTGAGGCCTTGTGCCAAGCTGCGACTGATATGCACCCTTCCCTCAAAGAGGCCCAGGAGGAGGACGAATCAAGCGAAACATCTGAAGAGAAACCAGAGACGGACATCACAGAAGAAGAGAGCAATTTCCTCAAGTTTATCAATGCTAGGTTAGGAGAAATCCTCAAGGAGGGTTCTCTACTCCATAATGCCGATATCATTCCCACAATTATGGATTTCTGGAAGACAATTCCTCGGCAGCCAGATACACCTGTGAACCCCGCAGCATTGGTTGTTATCCAAACCTTGTCCAAGATCGCCTCAGTTTCAAAGCATAACTTGCTGGCTTTACATGGTACTGGCATTCTCTCCATGCTGATTCCATTGGCTTTCGATAAAAGCACACCACTTGCACTTCCTGAAAGACAATGTGTTGAGGATCTCTGTGGGTCTTTGATGACTTTGGGCGTCAACTCTCTCAATGATGCACAGTATCTGGTATGCAGCAAGTCTCCTGCTGCTGCTGATTTTTTGCTCCAACGGATGAAGGATTCACACGGTCCAGCATACATACAGTTTGATATGTCCCTGAATGGCTATGCATCTATAGAGCTTCCAACTCTTGGTCGATCATTTCCCCCTCCTTCCAATGTGCCTGGTTATACATTCAGCGCTTGGGTCCGTGTGGATCAATTCGATCCAAATACCCACACCACCATATTTGGAGCATTTGACACCAGTCAAACATGTTTTCTCCTTGTTTATCTTGAGAAGGACTCCAAGAATCTCATTCTGCAAACTTCGGTTTTTAACTCTCGACCCAGCGTTAGATTCAAGTCGACCGTTTTTGAAGCGGGTTGCTGGTATCACATTGCCATTATTCACAAGCGACCGAAGACACTGGCCACTAGTAAAGCATCGCTCTACGTCAATGGGGAATTTGCAGAGCAAGTCAAGTGCCAATATCCGTCGCCTCCTCCCCTTTCGAACGCATCGACAGATAGTTTTGCGTCCTTCGCATCTTCCTCAGCGAAGTCAAACCCAGTTCAGGCATTTCTTGGGACACCGCAAGATCTCTCATTTCGCCTTGGGCCAGGCGTCATATTCTCAAGATGGTCTTTGGCTTCTGCCCATCTGTTTGAGGATGTGATTAGTGAGGATTTGATTGCTGTGTACTACCGACTTGGTCCCCGCTACAATGGGAATTTTCAAGACTGTCTAGGCTCTTTCCAGACCTATGAGGCATCCGCTGCGCTGGGAATGCGCAATGAGCTTCTGCACGCTGGAAAGGACGAGAGCTCTGATATCCTTGGTGCAATCCGAGAGAAAGCAAGCACCCTTGTTCCCGAAAATCGTGTGCTTCTCGGTATACTACCGAATGCCGTTCTAGGAGATGCGGATCGTTCTGCTGCCCACTCATCTCAACTCCTGAATGGACTAAACCGGTCGGCGTCAGGGAATTTATTCTCATTGACGCACAATACTGGGACATCTGTTGCTATCAATACAGCAGTACCATGCATCAATGAAGCTTTGACTCGAGCACAAGGTACTTCTGTGCTCGCTGGCCAACCTGTTGTCGTTGTTCCTCAAGCTCTCGATGATACCTTGTGGAGACTCGGTGGATTTGCTGGCATAGCTTTGAAGCTCGTCGAGGAGGCCAATACAAAAGAAGACATAGTCCGTGCAGTTGAGACTCTGTTTGAGTGTATCAAAGGTAGTTGGCGAAACAGTGAAGCAATGGAACGCGAAGACGGGTATGCAATACTTGGCGCCCTACTGCGTGGCAAAATCGGAGCTGGCATTGTCGTTTCTGCGAATACCGGTCCTGAACCCTCCACTATGACCAGTGCCGATAGAGACAGCTTGGGATTCCAACTGCTCAGTCTGGTGCTAGAATTCGTTGGCTATCACCACGAGAAGCCAGAAGAGTCGTATATCATCAATCCTTTGGCATATCGTATTCTGCTAGTAGACTTTGATATGTGGCGGAAAACTGCCAGCATTACGCAGCGACTATATTACAAGCAATTCATCGTGTTTGGCGTTAACAGCAAATTTCACCATTTTAATTCGAGGAGATTACTTCGAATGAGTAAGTTTCTCTGACCACTTTGAGATATCACTAACCTGGATAGGAATTGTCAAGAGGTTCCTAGATGCTCTGAAAGCTGAGACTTTTGCACATGATGTCTTCCCATCATTCTTAGAGGCACTTGTAACTCTCGTGAAATGCAACCTAAGTGCTGAAGTCTTCCGTTCCCTTGCGTTGTTTATAACCTATGCCTACCATAAGCCAACCAGTTCTGCCTCGAGAACTCCAAAAAAGCCTTCTGGGACTCTCCCTTCCCGTTCTGGAACTGTATCAAATGGATCTAAACGACCGACACTCAACACCATGCTCGATGTAAAGGATATATCGCCAACACTGACTAAGAGACAGCTTGGTAACAAGGTGCTCGAAATGTATTCCGATCTACTTTGTGAAAAGGGGAACACTTCGAATATCAAGAAGTTCGCGAGGACCGTCACAAACAAGGTACGCCTAGTTCAATTACATTCCCCAAAATAAATCTAACACACAATAGTGGCTCCTCCACCTATTAACTGAAGACGATCCCGAAGTTGTGGTGCATGGTACTAAGATTTTAGCTCGCCTACTTGTTGTACACGGTTCTGCCTACGTGACAAAATTTGCAAGCAAGACTGGCGGGTTTGCAATCCTCCGATTCCGACTGCGCAGATGGTGGGATTTGCCAACTCTTTGGCCAATATGTTTCAGCATTCTATTTGGGCATGACGTAGCCGAAATCGACTTTGAGCGATCCTTTGAGCTCTTCAGTCTCTTAGATACCTTTACCAACTGCAAGGTTGTGTATCCTGGCGTCTTGCCTGTTATTATGTCAATGCTCCAGCATGGATTGAAGGATGTTCTGCACCATCAAGATGATCCCGACTCACCATTGAGTGATAGAGGAAATGGACAAAGTTCAGAGGCGACTTTAAGCGTACCTGCAGGTCATAGTCGCCGCAGGTCAATGTCGTTGACAAAGGAGCTGGAGTCTCGTCGTAAGCAATCCGTTCAATACCACTATGTGTCTTACTAATTCCCCTAGAAATACACCAACCAAAGCGTGAACGTCTTGGAGGGCAAGCCACTGTGCTGCATACTGTAATACGCTTCTTTGCAGATCTTCATTCAAAGTCCCCGGAGTTTCGGGAGTTCGCTGTCTCTTCGGAGTATGTTCGCCTACTACTGGCCGTTCTCTTTCCAGTAATTGTCAGTACGGACGCTGTTAGCCCTGAGACAGAGCTCAACTCGCGCGATTCTGCCTTGACATTTGAAGGTGACGATGTCTTCATCAAACCTCTTTCGAGAGTTTCAACGCTACCAGCGCCTATTGTACGGACGTCAATGGTAGAAACCATGCTTCCTCCTAGCCCCACTACACCAAGAGCACGACCTCTCCGCCGTGGGTCTTCATTCATCTTATTGACTTCTCGACCGTCTGAGTTTAGTCCCTCCTCAGCGAGGCTAAACCTTGTCACGTCTCCCAAGAAGAAACTCGCCGCACAGAAAATAAGCAACTCCTTGGTCGAAGGACTACTTGAATTGGTGGTAACTGTGTTTGTCGACCAAGTCACAGTTCGGAAGGAGTTCCCGGGATTCGGCCTCTATCTGAAAATCCCTCCAGGTTTCCAAGAGCACCAGGCATATTTCGAATCCTACTTATTGCGAAATACTATCTCTGAGCTGAGCAACACCGTTCAACTTGATCAAAAGTCGCTCTGGGAACCGAAAATGATTCAGAACATGGCTCGCTTCGTTCTTCATATTGGCGAGGCTATTTTTGAAGGATGGTTCCTGAGTGGAGCAGAACCGCTTCTAGATTTTGCTGGAAATCTCCTTGAATACCTTCAGCGGCCGGAGATATCAAAGATCAAAAGCGTTCGTCTTTGTAGTCAGGCTATCCTTACTATCAAGCACGTCTTTTTAAGAGTCGTACTTCTCCGACTGTCTGAACTAGACAGTGACCAGGTTCCTGAGGAAGAGGTTCTAGAATTTATGAATAAGCTGCTCTACTGGCAGACAGTCGTCCTATCTTCCGACGTCGGCGAAGACAAACACTTGAAGTTAATCTGCTACCAGCTGTATCTAAAGCTCGTAGACTCAAGGAAAAGCATCAGGCTTGCCGCAGCCAATCTCTGGCGCATCCTGCTTGTCCAAAAGCCTGAAGAAACATCGACAGTGTTCCATAACACGATGACGAACGAACACAGAGATCTCAGCTCGGGCTTCAAGAAATTGGTGGAGTTGGATAACGAGACCTTTGTCGAATGGGTCGATAACCACAGAGCTGAATTAGATGCTCTGTTCTTTGGAGCCATGTCGAAGAGCTGGGACGATTTTGTCACCACGGAAAATGAGAAGACAGAGGATACCGGCAAAACTCGAGTGACCAGGCGTCGCGAAAAGCTGAGACAGTGGCATGCTGAAGATCTCAACGAAGAAGATGTACTCTTCCGCCACGATCTCGCATCGACTCTCTGGATGAAAAATATTTACTCCTCGGAACACCTGAAGCATCAAAGAGCTCAGCAGGACCAGCAGGATAACTTTGTCTTCTTGGCTTCTACATTTTCAAAGATGTATCGTGAGCTACACAGAACCTGTGCTATCTTCGATGGTGGCTCGCCAACAAAATGGAAGCTAGATCGCACTGAAGGCAGGAATCGCATGAGGCTACGGATGCTGCCAGACAGAGAGGCGACGACCTATGACTACCAGCCAAAGCGGAGAGTCACCGACGCAGCCTCTAAGGGAGGGCTGAAGCTCAACACCAGACTGAACTCCAATGTCGCTACACCCTCTGCAGGAGCCACACCCACCACATCGATCCCAAGTGCTGCAATCTATGATGGTCAGGAAATGCCTAGTGAAGCTCTGGTAACTGCCAATCAAGAGGCACCTGATGGCTCGCAAGAGAGTGTCATGCCTGAAGAAGACTTTGAGTTGGTCGATGATCCCAACGATCCTGGTGAAGATGATGCCTACGAGGATAAGAATCGCAAGGTCATGCGCAGTCTCCAACGTGGTGACCAGGTCCAACAAGTCTTCAACATCTCTCGCATCATCGGACTCGAGGCCTGTGAGGGTTTGCTCATCATTGGCAAAGACCACCTGTATCTCATGGACAATGTGTTCCAGCGATCGGATGGAGAGATTGTGAATGTTCTACAAGCACCAAAAGAGGAACGAGATCCTTACCTGCAAATGATTGCTGGTCAGAATACAGGCGACAAGAAATCTGTGCCCACGAGAGCTGAACAAGAGGTCCGAAGCTGGAAATGGAATGACGTTATCAGTATTTCGAAACGTCGATTCCTCTTCCGAGACGTTGCTGTAGAGGTGTTCTTCACCGATGGACGAAGTTACCTTTTGACTGCGATATCTGTCTTACTGAGAGACGACTTGTTTACCAAGCTTACATCCAAGGCACCGCATACAAATGGTGCTTCGTCACTGCCAAATCCCGAAGATGGATGGCGGCTGGAAGCTCTCAAGGTCGCAGAGGAGGCTCCGACAACATTTGGATCTAAATTTGGAAGCATCTTCAATTCTTCGGCATGGAATCCCGCAATGCGTAGATGGGCCAAGGGAGAAATCTCAAACTTCCACTATCTGATGCTCGTCAACACCATGGCGGGTCGAACGTTCAACGACTTGACACAATATCCCGTATTTCCCTGGGTCATTGCGGATTATACCAGTGACGAATTAGATCTCAACAATCCTGCGACTTTCCGTGATCTTTCCAAGCCAATGGGTGCTCAACACAATTCTCGTGCTGCGGAATTTATTGAGCGATACAAGACTTTTGCTGAGATGGGCGACCACAACACTCCTGCCTTCCACTATGGAACTCACTACTCGTCGGCCATGATCGTCACATCGTACTTGATTAGATTACAGCCATTTGTACAGTCTTACTTGCTACTTCAGGGAGGGAGTTTCGATCATCCCGATCGATTGTTTTATTCCATTGAGAACGCGTGGCAATCTGCATCAAAGGACAACATGACTGATGTTCGAGAATTGATTCCTGAATTCTTCTACTTGCCCGAGTTCCTTACAAACAGCAATGGATACAATTTCGGCATGAGACAAGGCAATGCCGGTGGTATCGATACAGTTCAATTACCTCCTTGGGCCAAGGGAGATCCCAAGATATTCGTCGAAAAGAACAGAGAGGCTCTGGAAAGTCCCCATGTGAGCCGGCATCTCCACCAATGGATTGATCTGATATTTGGCTGCAAACAACGTGGAGAGGCTGCAATCGAAGCCGTAAATGTGTTTCACCATCTCTCATATCACGGTGCGAAAGATCTTGACAACATCGTGGATCCTGTCGAACGACTTGCAACAATTGGTATCATTCACAATTTCGGCCAAACCCCACACCAGGTCTTCTCGAAGCCTCACCAAGGCCGCGACGACTCGCGAAATAAAATCAGGCGTCTTGATACATCCGCAGAAGTATTGACCAGACTTCCATTTCCACTTCTAGAATCTCAAGAGCGGGTGGCCTCACTCATCTACTCTCCAAAACTCGATCGGCTGCTGTGTGCCACTGCTTTCCGATTGAACCTTCCACCACACTACGACAAGTATCTTGAATGGGGATTTGCAGATAACAGCATTCGATTCTTCAATAACGATAACAAGAAACTTGCTGGACTTTTCGAGAATCTGCACCAAGGCCAAATCTCTTCTGCTATCTTTGCATCATCACAGCTTCTTATCACAGCAGGAGAAGACTGCGTGATATCAGCTCACACTGTCATCACCGCACCATCAAAGCCCGTAGAGATCCAACCTCGTTCCTCACTCTTTGGTCATCGGACTCCTGTTACAGTTCTCGCGGTCTCCAAGTCCTTCTCGACTCTTCTCTCCGCTTCGACCGACGGAACTGTCCTCCTCTGGGATCTCAATCGCTTGGACTTTGTGCGCAAGCTCACTCATAGTCGTGGTCCGATCGAGTGTGCGAGGATCAATGATGTCACAGGAGATATCATGCTATGTCGCGGCCAAAAAGTCACACTGTATACCCTCAATGGGGAGTTCATCCTCGAGCAATCTGTTGCGGATCCTCGTGACCACGAAGACTACATTGCGTCATGCGCATGGTACGAAGGAACCGGCAACGAGTGGCTGGAGAGTTCTTTGTGCTTCACCGGCCAAAGAGGCGGCATCGTCAATATCTGGCGCAAAGCTGTGGTCAGAGGCCAATGGGTGCTTGAGCTTGTGAAGCGAATGGAGCATGTTGATCGCAGAAATCGTGGTGGCGATACGGCTATTGGCAGTTTACCTGTTCCAGGAGGACAGACGGGTAGGAGCCGAAGTCGTAGCTCGATTGGAGGGAGTGAAGGCGCGGCAATTACATGCATCAGACCGATGGCACAATGTGTTTATACGGGCGATGAAGACGGGAGAGTGGTTAGTACTATCTGCTTCCACCCCAATAGGATCTCTTGCTAACAAGATTGTAGTTTGAATGGGACCTCGTGCAGCGCGAGCGTTAAACTAGGCTTCTCACTTCAAGGCGTTGCATTGCATAGCACAGGATGCTTGCTCATAACGAACCGATGGCCTCAACGGGCCGGGCCGGCATAGATGGATAGATGGGGAATACATGAGATCATGACTCGCGAGTGGGCGACGGGGAGCGATGCATTTGTGGCGGCGTCTTTTTTTTTCTCTCTCTCTCTCTCCCATTGGGTTTCTTTGCGGGGTACAGCGGTCGCTGTGAGGGTCGTGGTGTTGGGAAAATGTATCTACATGACATGCACGAATGAACCACGAGCGGCTTTCCAATACATGACCCAATCTCCTTTCCCTATTTTTCTTTTCCTGATTCCACTCATATCATAACCCTTGCGATACACTCACCAGCCGAAAATCTTCACCAAAGGCTCGCTCCAACGTCCCTCACACGCAACTCTATTATTTTCTCTCTGAAATACCACAACGCTCCCCTCAGTTCAGAATCCCAATCACAACATCTTGCTCCTCCTCCGTCAGGGTCGAATCAAGAAACAGGTGCAACCCTCTCAGCGCGTGCATCTGCATCTGTCGCAGCGAGGTATAGTTTGCTGGAGGAAAGAAAGAAACATAGAGCTGAACAGAGGATGTTTGATTAATGTATAAGATATGATTTAACCCAAATCGGCTCACTGCATTTCGATTGCTAGTCTTTGTTATATAAACATACAAAGTACAGATATATATTTCATTAGATCCATCGCAATTCACCATTATATTCTCCTCTTAGTGGCGCCCGTTTACAAATGTTTCTAGTCTTGACCCCAACTCCTGCAGTACCTAGCACATAAAACACATATCTAAGCTTTGCCAATCCGCTTCGCTAATCTCTACAACGCATCCTCTCCCATATCTGCAGTATCTGAGGCGATGAAGGAGGCTCTGTTGATCGACTAGCTACCGGGCCATATTCCGCGTTCCACTTTGTCTTCACCTCTTCCAATGGAATGCCATATCGAAACTCCATCGAGACCACACCAGGCTTCGATGCTACAAGCCCTCCTACCAGGTCATACAAAATAGGTAGGTCCATCTCTGCGACCGAGCTCATAGTGCAGTTTAGGTACAGGGTCTTCAAGGCCTGCATTCGCAACATAACTGCGTGCATTTTTCTGTATCCGTGGAGTCTGCGCTTGAAAGCCTGTTCGATTTGGTTGGTGGTGAGTGAGGGGACTCTTTCTGAGCCGCAGAAGCTCCACGGGCATGTTAGGTAGCGAATGTGTTGCAGACGTGCCGCAAAGCGTGAGCTGGGAAGGCTGGAGATAAGGCTGATATCTTTTATCAGGAAGAAGCTATGCGAATATAGAGCATGTGTTGCTTCTGAGTTTCTAACACAGTTGTCAGCTATCAGGTATATTTTTAAGGAGTAGAGGCAGCGGTACATTTGTTTACATGTGTAAAGAAGACTGAGGAATTTGCCTTTCGGAATGCCCATAGCATCCCTAGTTAGCCTCAGTTGTGCCTTGCATCGCACGGTTTGCCGGGATTCTCGTTGTGCGCAGGGTACCGCGGCCCCAAAGACTGTGCTGACGGCGATTTTCCCACATGCTCTACAATTTATACCGTCCTTTGTACTGAACATGTGGAAGGGGTTATACCCGAGGACGTATTCCCAAATCTGGTTCCTGATTTCGCGGGGCAGTATTTCGAGAAGATACGGGATAATATATGGTTGCTTGGCCACCCATTTTAACTCCTTGAATGACGAGATCAATTGCTCATGTTGTTCGAGACGATTTTCCATAACGACGGGCCAGACAGAGGAGAATTTCTTTAGAGCCGAGGGCGTGGTGCTTGAACTAGTGGCCTGCGACCTTGAGCGGTCAGGCCAGATACTGATATGCATGAGGCTTGCGGTAAGAAGCCCAAGTCTCACATACCTAGATAATAGCTTCAAAAAGCCTCCTTTTAAAGTTGCGAGTTTCTCTGGATAGCGCGAAACTGCTGTATAAGAGCTTTGTAGAGTCGGTATGACTGTTCCAGTTGTTGACTCTTCACGTCGTAAGCGAGTTTGGCAGGGGGTCATCCGGCTGTACCAGCATGGGTCTGCGCCTTCCTTACCTAGCAGTGTTGACCTTCTAGAAAACCCCGTCAGTATTGACCATCACAAACTCCATTAGTTTGGAGCTTTCAAGGCTTCAAGAAGTAATGCAAGAAATGGGATTGCCTGGAGAGATAGACATAAGAACTCTGACGTTTTGTGAATGATGCGAACACATTAGCCAAGTATTGTGACAGTATCAGTGTGAATTTGAACTCGGTCAACCCGAAGAAGGATTCCCCCATAGCTGATCATCCATAACGATACTTGGGAAGCTTTACAATGATCTACAAAGACATGCCAGCTTTGCGCTTAGATATGGTTTGATCTCTGGGATGAGCACTGGTGTGCGGATTAACTGCAGCCGTATTCTCATAGAATATGACCAAGGGATGTGTTAGACCAGTTGATCAGTCAAATCTTGATGTGGGGGCTCCAGTTCGTAACTCTGGATTCGTTGCCTGTAGGAAGTACAGATTCTTCAATAGTCGGTTTACATATGAGGATTTTAGATCAATTCGCAATAAGTTCATAAGCCCTTATATGTGCCTATTGCCACCATCTTTCATCGTACTGAAAACAACTTACGGTTTCGCTATCCAAGATGTAGCCGCATTTGTATTGGATGGATTTCACGTGCTAGGGAATGAATGAATGAGGGCAAAAGTTATGGACTGAAGAGTCTGCAAACCTGCCGCTACGGGGAGCAAGGGGCCCTATGTATATGTGCAAATATAGCGCCTACAGCGCTATTGGCGGGACTTCGAAAACCCCCGTGAAGTTCGAAGACCAAATCTTTGAACAGCGGCGCCATGTTTGAGTTGTAAGGTTACCTGAATGCACCATCAAACTACATGCTAAGGATGCTTGGTTGACCAGAACTATTACAAAGCTCCTGCTCGGCGGAGCTTGGAGAAGACTATGCATAGAACAAGCTGAGCAAGGCAAAGTGTACTTTATCATTTTCCCAAATGGCGGTAGTGGAGATCACAGCCTTGTGCTTGAATTTGACCCGCTGATTGCAAGGCGTGGCTTTGGTCTAACCAACTAGACGGCACCAAAGAGTGTACCTCTCCAGCGGCCAGAGGCATCCTCTAACTTGAGACTGCACATAATTACTTCAACGCATAATTGACACATTGACACTTGTCATTGAAGGTCTCGGATCGTGGGCCAAATCACAGGTACTCCTCATCATATTTTTGTTGAATGCTTCAATTGTCGAACGCCACCTTATGTACAATCCCAGACCAGCCGCAATCTAAACCCAACATCTGCTTGCTCGATATCTAGTCCTCGTAACCCGTAACAGATTTTCTCGGACCAGAGGGAACTATGAGGCATCAGTACATGGCTTCGTATTTAAAAGCCAGGAGTCCGTACTTGGGTATGTGAGGGGAATCTGTGGTCTCTGCGGGTCTCCCAGTCTCGCTCTGATCGGTGGCACAACAAAAACAGTGACAGGTCCCAAGCTTCCAATAACAATCGAAAAGAAGATCGCGGGCTTCTCAATTGCGGCCCATCGTAGGTATCGTAGAGGGGTGACGAAGAATCGCGGTGGAAGGGAAGACATCGTGTCTGCAGATTTCAGTTCACCATCCAGCTTGAGAGAGGATACTTTCTTACCCAATTGACCTTGAGGCGCAAGATTTGGAGTGGTTTAGGGTGCGTTCAGCGTATTGCGCGACCGATGTATTCTTGTTTGACGTTCAACTTGAAGCCGAAGCTCGAACCATCCACAGTCACGTGCCTGACCCATGTCAACAATTCCGTCTTGGCACCGGCCATCATTGCATACGTTTCCTAAAGCTCCAAGCCGCGCAACACAGAGAAGAGGGCTTGAGAAGATCAACAACAACAACAATGAGGGGGTTACTTTCTTTTCTGCTATTGGGGCTTCTTGCCGTCGTCCAAGCCGCGAGCTCAAGCGGCAATAAGTTACTGGTTGTATTGGAGGAATTGGCAGAGAAGTCCAAGTATTCGAAATACATCGCGGACCTAGAAGGTATGGAATTATTCCAACATTTTGTGATTATCCTTTGGGGTCAATTCTAACGTGCAAATGTAGGCAGAGGATTTTCTTTAACATTTGAATCACCAAAGAGCGACAAGGTCGCGCTGTTCGAGCTCGGCGAGAGAGCTTATGACCACCTACTACTACTCCCCTCCAAGTCAAAAGGTAACTACCTCAGGAATTGCACGAGTAATATGGATCTAACAATTAACAGGACTCGGACCAAACCTCACCCCGAAGCTCCTTCTCGAATTCATTAATGCGGGCGGAAATATCCTCTTAACACTCTCCTCTACCACCCCCACACCATCCGCACTGGTGTCCCTCCTCCTCGAGCTCGACATCCACCTTCCCACCGATCGCAATGCGCTCGTTGTTGACCACTTTAACTACGATACCCTGAGCGCAGCAGAGACCCACGATGTTGTTCTCATCCCAAGACCAGATGCCATTCGACCAGATGTCAAGAACTTCTTCAAAGGAGAGGGCAAGGGCGGAGAGGTTATCGCATTCCCAAGAGGTGTTGGGCAGACGATGGGCAACACAAGCCCCCTCTTGACACCAATTTTGCGAGCACCAAGAACCGCATACTCATACAACCCCAAAGATGATGTTGAGGCTGTTGAGGATCCATTCGCGGTTGGACCACAATTGTCCTTGATCACTACCATGCAGGCAAGAAACTCTGCGCGCTTCACAGTTATTGGAGCTGCAGAGATGCTTGAGGATGCTTGGTTTGACGGCAAGGTCAAGCGAAGTGTAGGACTGGCTGGTGTTGGAACAAACGCCAAGGAGGTCAAGACGTCCAACCAAGCATTCGCAAAGGAAGTCACTGGCTGGACTTTCAACGAGATTGGAGTTTTGAAGGTTGGAAAGATTGAGCACCATCTTTTTGAGAATGGCATTCAAAGCAACATTACCAACCCAAAGATTTACAGAGTTAAGAACGATGTGGTAAGTGACCTAACGAACATTTGGTTGAGGAAACGACTAATTTTGTGCAGACTTACTCCATCGAAATCTCAGAGTATTCATGGGACAAATGGGTGCCATTTACCCCTCCTACTGGCGACTCGGTCCAGATCGAATTCTCCATGCTTTCGCCGTTCCACCGCCTTAACCTTGTACCCAGCATCACAACCGCCACCTCCACAATCTACACCACAGCTTTCAAGCTTCCAGACCAACACGGAATTTTCAACTTCAAAGTGAACTACAAGCGCCCCTTCTTCTCCAACGTTGAGGAGAAGAACACTGTGACTGTCAGACATTTCGCTCACGACGAGTGGCCAAGGAGTTGGGTTATTAGTGGTGCCTGGCCTTGGATTGCGGGTATCGTAACCACGATTACTGGTTGGGTGGCCTTTGTTGCTTTGTGGCTATGGAGCAAGCCTGTGCCGTTGAAGTTGACGACCAAGGGGAAGAAGGTGAATTAAGCGAATGAATTGGAATGGATCAGGATGAAAATGGGAAGGAAATTTTGTATCTGTATGATAAAAAACAAAAGTGTATACAGTTAGATGGCTTTGCCATTATATCATGGGTGTTTTTTCCAGCAAAATAGTCGTGGATCTAAAAATTATTGTGCCCATGTGATATGTACACTTGTGTTTTTACATTGCGTTACATGTGAGGCTTCGCTATTCTCCTTGCCAGATGCCTTATCTTACAAGCTGTAGTTGTACAACCTCGCGTTCTAGGTACTTCACCTTAGGTCGTTCCAAGATCTGTCTGCGATCTTCCTGTATGGAGCTGAGTTTGTATTCCACCCCACGTCTTCGCTTGTCTCGAAGCTTCCCACTCCCACCTAACAAGCTTAACATTCCGTAGAGAGTGCCTGCGAGCACTATAGTCCCGAGGTATTGGGGAAGGCGGTCTGGTAGCCGTGAAAGCCCAGAAGCCTTTGCTCTTCTCTCGACCTCGTCGCTGGTTGCCGGTGAGCCATAGTTCCGGCCAACAATCTCGGAGTCACTGCTCTACTCTCGCTGTGGTGATTTGCTGATACACAGCAACTCCACAACCTCTTATGCAGCAACTGGGCTTCTAGACTTGCTCCTAGCCCTCTGGGCATCCTTAGCCAACTTCCGAGCCTGACTCAGACTCGTGCCAACCTCCTCACGCATCTTCATCTCCAGCCCGTCCTCCGTGACCTCGTCAAGGAGGAAATGGCCCATGTTGCCCTGGCGCCAACGCTGGATCATCCACAGCGCGGCGGCATCCAGGTCCGGCACGCCGCCCTTGCCCAGCCGGCCCGTCTTCCTGCACATGCCCTCGAGCAGCTCCTGCACGTCGTTGGTCGGGCCGCAGTATTCTTCGTAGAGCGCCGTGCCGGCCTGCTGCTTGTTCAGGTGGTAGAGCAGGTAGTCGCACAGCGTGACGGGCGCGATGATCGTGTCCTTCACGCTGCCGACTAGGGCGAGCTTCATCATCGCCTCGGCGTCGGGCACAAAGGGCACAAATACACCGGGCGTGTCGACGAGGTATACGGCCTCGGTGCCCTTCTCCTTATCTGCCTCGATGATCTTCACTCCCGATGCTATTTTCCGCGTTACGCCTGGCTGGGCCCCCGTGAATGCTGCTTTGGCTTTGTGCACGCCTGCCATGCGGAGGGCGTTGAGGAGTGAGGATTTACCCACGTTGGGCATGCCGACGACGAGGATGCGCGAGCCCAGGAGGGAGGCGTGGTGCAGGGCGTGGTCGTGTGCAAAGGAGAGGATGGTTTTGATGTCTTTCTTTGACCGGTGGTTGCTGAAGAGCGTGGGCCGCGGGGCGTGCCAGCCTCTTATGATCTCCTCTCTCTGATAAAAAACACAATCAGTAAAGTTCTAAATCTATACACCTTCACTCTCGTACTAGGACTGTGAAGAAAATTAACATACCCGTCTGTCGCTCGGCCGATCCCTACTCCCCAAGTCCCGCTTGGTGTATATAACCAATCTCTCTCGTCCCGCTAGCGATTGCTCGAACAGCGGGTTCATAGACGTGAGCGGGACCCGGTAGTCGCGACACTCGATTATGAGGTCGATTTGCGAGAGCATGGTCTTCATTTTCGAGAGCCCGGACGCATGATGGCCCAGGAAGTAGGAGCGCGGGAGGGAGAGTTGGGAGGGGAAGACGGCGCGGGGGATGAATTGTGCCATTGTGATTATGTGTTTACTTGTGCTATCGGTGATCCATTGTAGTGTATGGGTTTGGGCACTGGTGATGTTGTCAGTGTTGAAGTGAAAGGAGAAGACGAGGCTGAAGATGGAAATTCTGAGGTCGAGCTCGGCGACCAATCAACGTCGAGTGGCGCCAATGACGTTCGATTAACCTCGTGAGTTTTAATTCGATGAATCTACTTGCAACCATACATGTGGTATTCTAGCATAAACCTTCAGATCTAAGTATTTCCATATTAGATTCTATATTGGTTTCCATAGTCATCAAAAATTCTCTTGGTCGCTTGTTTGGCGTCACTTCACAAAGTCCACGCTGCGAGCTTCTCCATGACGATAGGCGGGATACATCCTTTACGTCCCTGTTTTTCTTCGACCAAGACTAGGACAAGAGGTCTTAGCTTGCGCTAGTACTAGATATCTGCCCAACGCGTGGCTAGGTACATGAACACGAGTATTTCCTTGTCGCCGAGAATGCATAAAATAAAGATGTTCTCCTGGTCTTTGGAGGATGTGCTTTTGGAAGCACTTTATATACTTGGACGAGAATGAGACTGCAACTGAAACATCATGGCAGCTAACGTAAACCGACTCTCTCCTCCCCGAAGGAAGTCCTCTCTGGATATTAGTTCAGCTTCGACAGTTGTTCCGGAAATTGGGACTTCGTCATCCATCGACAGCCCTCACGAAGAAGATGATTTGCACCCAAGAAAAGAAGCAGGTTCAACCCCGGCGAAACAGACAGATTTCGAGAAGCAATACCATGAGAGCTCGGAAGATACGTACGCTTCGATGGGCTCTTCGTCCAAAATACCATTGAAAGCAAGATGGGGATCATACTTCGCAGTTGGCGGCAAGCTGCAACCACTTCGTCTCCTCAAGCAAGATCTCGGGAATATCAGAAAAAGATATGTTTCTGATTGGACCTTGTTTAACCAGCTGGTATTTGCAAGTGCGGTGTACGTTTTCTTCACAAACATACTGCCGGGTATCACATTCGCTAGTGACCTGTATGTTTTGACCGGCGAGACGTGGGGAACGATCGAGGTAGTATTCAGCACAGGATTGTGTGGAATAATATTCTCATTGTAAGTGGAAGCTCCGATGGGCTAGGCGAGTACTGACAGGAGGAAGATTCTCGAGTCAACCTTTGACTATCTTGGGTGTCACAGGTCCGTTCTCGGTGTTAGCTGAGAATATTTACACTTTGTGTCAAGAATCTTTCCATGTAAGTAATTCTGGTTGAGAGTATCGGATTTTCTTAATTCCACTAGGTGGATTTCCTCTCCGTAATGGCTTGGTCTCTCATACATGCTGGCTGGATGCACTACCTCCTTGCAATCTTCAACGCCCATGACTGGACCATGCAATATGTCACCACATTCAGCGCGGATATTTTCTCTCTCCTGAACAGCGTCATCTACTTCCACAAGGCTGTACAAGAACTCGAGCGGAACCATGCCTCGGTCTCTTTCGCATCTTTCTTATATTCGGTCATAGGTGCCGTAGGAACTTTCCTACTTGCGGTGTTCCTCTCGAGTGCCAGATCCTGGAAACCCCTCTTTGGTCGTTACGTCCGGATGGGATTGGCAGAGTATGCTGCCGCCATTTCGATTATCATATTCATCGGAATGCCGCATATCGGCGAGCTTGCGACGCTGGACAAGGAAACACTGGTGGTACAGACTTCATTCCGACCAACAAGTGCAGACCGAACGGTTTTCTTCGTTCAATTCTGGAGACTACCTGTGGAGTGGATCTTTCTTTCCATAATTCCAGGTGCTATTATTACGATCTTATTTTACTTCGACCACGAAATCAGTAGCATCATTTGCACTCTTGATCGCTATGGCACCAAGAAACCTGGTGGCTTCGCTTGGGATATCGTTCTACTTGGAACTACCACAGCTATTTGTGGAATCCTTGGGATACCACCAGCAAACGGCTTACTACCACAAGCTCCGTTGCATTCAGAGTCTCTAATGCACACAGTGCGGACAGAATTCATTGCCATAGACGAGAAGAGACAAGAACGTAGAATGGAGTATAAAGAGCACCAAGAAGTGTACGAGCAACGCTGGTCACCCTTTCTACAAGCCGCTGGAATTTTGCTCTTCGTATCTCCACCATTCCAGCATGTACTCGGTCTCACACCAACCTCTGTTCTGGCTGGGTTGTTCTTATTCATGGGTGAACAATCACTTGCTGTGAACCCGATCCTGTTCCGATTTTTCTATATGCTTACCCCAACCGCTGAGCTGCCACCGCTACCCAAAGGCGTGAAGAGCTACTGGGGAATCCATACCTACACTGCACTCCAAATACTCTTGACAGGTGTTATATTTTACGTTACGTTGACGCCGGCCGCACCGGCATTTCCAGTCATCATCATTGCACTGGTCCCCATGCGGCTCTTGGTGATGAATAGACTTTGGGACAGGGAAACCTTGAGATTTGTGGATGAATGGGCTTGTAAAAGCGGAACGCCAGAAGATGACGAGGACAGAAAGGCTGGAGACGCGGTAAGCCAGCATGGCGAGACCGCTGCAAAGAATTTGGAGCAGAGAATTCAAGATGGGCAAGCTGGTGTTCTAGGAGAATCTCTCGTGTGAGATGGGGTTGTGAGGTGACAATTGAGCGGAATAGAATAGAATTTTCAACTGAGCCGCAGAAGGAATTTTGCAAGAGAATGCATCGGAATCCTATGCTTTTGAGCGCAAATATCTTCATTACCATGCCCATGCATGCTTCTCTGGCCGGACGACGGCGAATTGGGATAAGAGCTGCAGAACGTGCTTCCGCGGATTTTCGCGGATCGCCAGGAGCGAGCGGAAGAACTCAACTCAACTTAATCCTCCCAACTCGCTCGCTCGCACTATGTACGGGTAGTTGGCGTGTGATCGATAGACGGATCCGCGACGGCGGGCAGCTTGATCTAAGGATAGAGCGATGGTGCTCAAGCCAAGCTGATTAACGATGAATAACTCCCTCCGCTGCTGACTCTTTGGATGCGCATCTAGATGGCGCGCCAGAGGAGGTGGATCGGGGACAACGGGCGGGACGGAGCTCTGTGGTCCATGTTGGCGTTGATTTGCCCACCCAACGGGCGGCGGCAGGCACCAGCTGTGCAGAAAGTGGGATGAGGTATTTCTGGGAACATGAGACATCACACAATCGGCCAGCGGACACCAGACGTTGGACATCAGACATCCCCCAGACATCTCACATTGGGCGGTCGACATGCCGCCCCAACCCTGCGGAGCGCGGTGTGGCCACCCTCGGAGTCCTGTGGTGCTCGGAGAAATCGAGAGATAGGCAGGAAAATCAAAACAAAACAACATGTGTATGGGTGCAGCGGAACGCAAGAGCAGAAGAAGGAACCGCGAATGGAGGCAGATGCGGGTGCGTGATTGGCTGGCAGCCCCCTGCCCGGCTGCTGAATAACCCCCACTAATTCATGACGATGGCTGTGGCAAGCACGGAGGGGTAGCAACAGCGAGCGTCTCCGATTAAATCGGCTTCGTCTCAACAACAAAAACTCTGTCTCCGCCACTTCTATCCTCGACTCTTTCTTCTGCATACCCATTCAACCACACTCACCACACTCCATACACTCCAATACACCACACACAATTGCAAATATGTCCAACTCTCTGGAACAGCTCAAGGCCTCAGGAACCGTAAGTCGATCCCCTCGAGAGTGGGAAGTAGCGGGGTTGGCGAAGCTGTTGAGACGAGCTACCTCTCACGGCGACGTGCATCACCGCACATCATGAAGCTGGAGAAATAGACTGCTAACGGATGCTTGCTCACTGCAGACTGTTGTCAGTGATTCCGGTAAGCTGCAATTCCCTCCATAGCCATAATAAATGCTAATCTGACGTCTACAGGTGATTTCGCATGTAAGACCTCCCTAGACTCCAAAACCTTGATCCCCAGCATATCCATCTCGACGATATCTCGGGCAACGAGGCACACATACATAAGTCCACAACTAACACATCCCAGCCATTGGCAAGTACAAGCCACAAGATGCCACCACCAACCCCTCCCTCATCCTTGCCGCATCCAAGAAGCCTGAATACGCCAAGTTGATGGATGTTGCTGTTGCATACGGAAAGGAGAACGGCTCAACCATCGACGAGCAGGTTGATGCCACCCTCGACCGCCTTTTGGTAGAATTCGGAAAGGAAATCTTGGCCATCGTGCCAGGAAAGGTTTCCACCGAAGTCGACGCCGCTTTCTCTTTCGATACCAAGGGATCTGTTGACAAGGCTCTCCACATTATTGAGGTAAGGAAATCACCACCGAGAATAGAAATCCTAAATTCTAAGCGAGGAAACAGCTTTACAAGTCTGTCGGCATTGACAAGTCCCGCGTTCTGATCAAGATCGCTTCCACCTGGGAAGGTATCCAAGCCGCCCGTATCCTCCAAAAGGATCACGGCATCAACTGCAACCTTACCCTCCTCTTCTCTCAAGTTCAAGCCATTGCTGCCGCTGAGGCCAGTGTCTTCCTCATTTCCCCCTTCGTTGGCCGTATTCTTGATTGGTACAAGGCAAAGACTGGAAAGACCTACTCCAAGGAGGAGGACCCAGGTGTTATCTCTGTCAAGGCCATCTTCGACTACTACAAGAAGTTCGGATACGAGACCATTGTCATGGGCGCTTCTTTCAGAAGTGTTGGTGAGATCACTGAGTTGGCTGGTTGTGATTACTTGACCATCTCGGTAAGTACCTTCAATCTTTTTAATCAACACCAATTAATTTCATTTAGCCCAACCTTCTCGAAGACATGATGGGATCCCAAGATGCCGTACCAAAGAAGCTCGATGCTGCCGCTGCCTCCGCCCTTAACCTTGAGAAGAAGAGCTACATTGATAACGAGCCAGCTTTCCGATTCGACTTCAACGAGGATGCTATGGCCGTTGAGAAGCTGCGTGAGGGTATCAGCAAGTTCGCTGCTGATGCTGTCACCTTGAAGGAGATGCTCCAGAAGAAGATTGAAGCTTAAATCCTTTCTATGTAAATTTGATTGGAAGTTTTATTTTTCTGCTGGGTTGATGGGAATTTGCATGATTAGGCGGTAGCAAAATGATGAACGCAATAAGCGGATGAATAGCGATGATATCAAGTTGCTAGGTGGTTGTACTTCAGAATCAAAATGAAAATGCAAGTAATAAAGATTGAAGTTTGATATTATATGACCGTGTGTTTATCTCAAGTTTTAATGTGTTCTTACTGAACCTTATAATGGTATATGTACCATCTCTCGTGTTCACCATCATTCATATAAAAGAGGGTTCGGATACTTCTCTCTAATACAACCAAAGGAAACTGAATATCATTCTGCAGAATTACTCCCCCACCTCCATCTTCCGTCTAGTACTTCCTCCGCTCTCCATCCCCCAGCACAACACCCTCCCTATTCCTCGTCGCCTGCGCGAAGTGGCCCGTCCCCATCTCGCTATCACCTGCATTGGCAACAGCGCGATTCTTGGCCTATTTCCACAAGAGAGATATCATTAGATTTTGAGAGACGGAAAAGATTGAGATTCCACGAGCAGGGAAAGAGAGATCAGATGGATGGTCGGATGCACGTACGGACTCGTCAAAGGCGTCGTCGATAGTAGAGTTGAATTCGCCGCGGAGCTTTTCGCCTGTTTTTTTTTGTGTGTGTGTGAGAGAAGGGGGTGTTGGAGAGGGTGTTGGAGGGTGTGAGAGATGTGAGATGAGAAGAGAGGTGAGAAGTGCAAAGGGGAAAAGGGGAAGGGGGAAGGGAGTTAAGGGGCTGTGGATTTGTCAGGGGTGGAGAAGCGAGTTGTGAGGGTGTGGAAGGGGAGAGATATATGAGAGTAAGGTAAGTTAGGTAGTATTGTAAGGTGGTGATGAGAGGGGGGAGATATGGTCTTTATTGTACAGGCGGATGCGAGGGAAGAAGGGGAGAGGGGAGGATTGCTGAGGAGGGGGGATAAATACAAAATCAAATGCTACCTACCTACAGTGTTATTGTAAGACTGTACTTAGCGAGAGACCTACTTCATCAGACCTGACGTCACGTCCCACTCCGAGCTTCCAGCTCCATTCCACTACTCACTACCGAGGATCAAGCCAAATCACATCACATCGTGAAGGGGAGAATCATGCGAGAAAAAAGTATTGTCCATTCGTCCATCGACCTCGTCATATAATCCTCCCTTATCCAGAAGAATATCATCACTCGTCGTCCCAAACGTACATATGGCCCTCCAAAAATTCATTCATCGGCCCATTTCACTGCTCGCCTCCAACGCCAAACGCCTTGCATGCATGCACCCTCCCATCCTATTTCGAGCTCCAAATAGATGCCATTATGATTGACCATCCGCACGTCTTCTGCCTCCATTACCACTGTACTATACTGTAGATACGGACAGATAAGATCTGGAGCCTCTCTAGGGCTATCTGGCATTTGCTTCCGCCTTGGATCCAGCTCCTAGTGATCTCACGGAACCAATGGGCAAGCTGCTCAGCCAAGCCTCGGTCAAGCCATCTCCATACATTCTGTTCGTTTGATTCCAGAGTCCATTACCCAATATGTCTAGGGTCTCACTCTGAATGCCCCTCATTGAGCACCATCTCGAGTACGATCTGACTTCCTTGAAGTTCCGGGTGTGCCATTGCCAACTTCAACGTCCGTTTCTCAGCTCCAGCAGAGGTCCCAGCTGGTGTCATATGACTCGTGGCAGCTCCTGTACCAAGAGGATTGATGCCGTAATCTAAACATCTGACATCCCTACCAGCAATGACCTGTCTCAGGCGTCCATTCTCTGCGTTTCGAACCTCAACGAAATCGCTGTCGAAGAGAACGAGATAGGCACCGTACATCGCAGCGGTCTTGGCTTTGCCCACGAACTCCATGATAACGGAACGCGATACTTCGCCATGCTTATCAACATATACACCGCACTCTTCGTAACATAGTAAGAATTCCGCATCAGAAAGACGGAACATGCCAAGCGGTTTCTGGCCCGCAAGTCGATTCGCAATATTCCCAATGGCAGGGTTCTTTGTATCAGGAATACTCATTGGCACCTTCTTGTCCAATGTCATGAGTTCGAATCCCTTAAGCGTCGAAATGGCTATGTAAGTGTGGAAGAGATTGATTGTAAAGCATTCCGTAGGGATGTAGAATTCATCAAATTCGCGGAAGAATTCAGTGTTACCTCCAAATTTCTTGCCAAAGAGACGGGACTTCTTCTCGGACGACTTTTGGAAGACTGGCTCGAGAACTTTGAAGGTTGAGTGAAGTCCTTCACGCTTCTTGTAGAAAACAAGAGTGCGATCCTTCATACGAGCTGTGGCAAAGAAAGAAACATCTCGTGTACCTGAGAGTTTCTGAGGCGCGCGACGTGCTGAGTCGTGATGCGGTGCGGGGAAGTTGGAAACTGGCACAATCACATCCAAATGGTAAGCTATCAAAGCCTTATCGGCAATGATTAAACACAACGAGAAGTCCTCAAGGACAGCGATTTGAGTGACACGAGCCATTTGGATCGCCTTTTGGAAGTTAGCATAGAACAACATCAGAGAATGAAAGACTTACTCTTGTCCAGCCCCGAGCATTAGATGCTTCGGATGTATACACGCCATTGTCAGTCCCGATAGCAATCATTGCCTTCCCAAATGACATGAAAGCAGTGGCACAATTGATTTGAGCTCTGCAGACTGGGCCAGGTCGAGGACCTGCGCCGTATATTCTTTCCATGTCCCGGATAGCGCGATCTAGAGGAGTGCCTTTGACGGAAACAACGTTTCCACCTCGAGCGAGACCTGTCACCGCATCGTAAGCAAAGGCGCTGTCTGCCATGACTCGAAGTCTAAATGGCTCGGCATTTTGCTCGTAAAGTGAAGCGGCGTGCCTAGTTTTGGCCTCGAGAATCTTATCACACCAATCTTGTCGATTTTGAGCAGTGGGAGCGTACAGAGTATAAACCTCTGTCTTTCCTAAGTGCTTTACTCTGAATGGATACATGTTTCTGGCGTCAGTGTCATTTGTTGCCTGTGGCGCTAGGCGGGTCGCGGAGTTGACGGTAGTGATCGATTGGTTTGAGTTAGTATGCTCTAAAGTGCTTGACCTTTCAAGACCATTGGTCGTCGTGCGGCTGATTCTCAAATCTGTTGTTGTTGCTCCTGCAGCCTTCGTCACTGTGGTCATCGCGCCGATGCCCTTCACGGTTGACTTCACAACAGCTTCTTCGTTTGTGCTTTCTAGAACAAGAAGTTGCATTGGGATTGGCTACTGGTGTGTTAGTTCAAGACCCTCAAAATGACCAGCTTAACTTACTACTTTCGACACATCATACGCTTCTGTTTTGCGTCCAGAAGCACCATCCGGTTTGATCACAGTTTTTGCGAGAACAAGATAATGATCAAACAAAATAGCATGCGTCTCCAACCAAGTGAAACGATTCGCTCCAGCTCGTTGGAGGTCCCCCTTGAAAATGAGCTCTCGGCCGAGATGGTCGAGGTTCAATTCGACACGCGTTCCAGGACGAAGCCAAAGTTTGGATTGCAACTCGATCATTTCAACCTTCTTTGACCACTCGTCAACCTTGGCGTCGCATTCTAGAGTAACTGCTTTGATCTCCTCAATGGCAATCGCAAGATTTGTTTTCTCCTCCGTATCTTGGATCATGTTTTTGTGAACAGTTCCCAGTAGCAGGGTATATCTTTGCAATCGGGTAATTGGTGCTTTCAGATAAGTGTTCCAATCCAAACGACCGGAAAGCTTATTGTCTCGTGCTTGGTCCAAGAACTGACGGAAGAGAAGATTCCGGTTGGCTTCCTTGCGAACAAGATGCGTTGCATAGGGAAATCCTGCTGCATACTCAATATATGCAGATCTTGCCTTCCGAATCCACTCTCTGAAGATATCGCTAAACCCGATAATCCACGGCCCCTGTTCTTTCTGTCGATACTTGAGTTGAGGAAGAAGATAGCTCTCGTTGACCTCCTTGATAGATTCGATTTTCCCGAAGACGGCGGCTATGAACTTGGATATTTTGTTCGTTCCAATGATGGGCGGTTGCCATGATGCGAGATCATCTCGGTATAGAACACGGAGAACATTGATCTGATCCATGTAGGTATCCTCTGACATGACTATTTCATGGAGATTGTTCTGGCGCTCAATCTCTTTCTTGGTAGACCCTTCGAGTGAGTCTTTTGTCAACTTGAAGAATGTGACCCAATCTTCTGATTTTCGAGATGGCTCCAAGATATGTGTTTGGAGATTGATCTTCTTCAAAGTTCGGCTGCAGTGATGTGAGTAACACCGGCCATGGACCTCGTGTTCGTGGAGTTTAGGGGCATAGCAGCCAGAGCCTGTAAGCTGCCACAGAACGCCAGAAACACTTCCTTGTCCAAATTTGACCCACTCTTCATCTGGAAGCAGCATACCAGAATCAAACATGGATTTGACCACCTTTTGGCTCAATGTCTCGGCATCTGCAGTGTTCATGGTAGGTACTTTGTGAGTGAAAAGAGCTACAAGACCCTCCTCGATAGTTTTCTGTCTAAGATCAGATTCGCCTTCTCCAGATTCGCCACCAGCCATTTCTCGTATCCACATCGCAATACCGCTCAGCGCCCATGGTTCTTCACATCTATTGTAATCTGATGTAGCCAAACGCGAAGGAGAGAATTTCTTGCGCCTTCCAGCAGGCAGAGCGGGAAGATCGAGCCCCATGGAAGATTGAGGAGTATCCACAGAGTATCCGTCGAGCCCACTGGCAGAACGAAGACCAAGTCTTGCAGCCTTTTGCTTCTCTGCATCTGTTTTGGATCTGACCGGCGGTACAGTATGAGGGGTGCTTCCATGACTGGAGAGGGATGTGGATCTTGGGACGTACTGGCCCCCTGGCGTCAACATGCTCTGGGAACCATATGCATCCGGTCCACTGGGAGGGTAAGAAGGTCGCGCAGCCTCGATGCTGGATGAATAGGAATGCGAATATGAGTGGGTTGATCGATATGATCCGGCGGGGAGCAGCTGCGGTGTCCTGTTTTCGGACATGGGAGGAACTGCAGGAAGAGGTCGATTGTAGGGAGACGTACCCATCCCAGGATGGTAAAACAACTCGGGCATGTCATCTCTTGAAGGACTATCACTTCCAGATCGCCCACTTTGTCGCGATTCGGACAGACGATGAAGCGACACATGCTCGTCGCCCTCATCAAAGCTCAATCTGTGGGAATGCGAGCTAGGCCTTTGCAGCCCGCCTGTACCAGACGTATCAACTCTGGCGGATTCAAAGGCAGGGAATGGGTGGATGTCTCCGGCACCTGGTATGGAGTAGTCTATCATTCCTCCAAGTCCAGCGGGTGGATTCCTACCGTAGCTGTCGGACCTCCCAAGGTCTTGTGCAGTAGGTAAAGGCCGGCTTTGATCCTCCATCTCGCTACTGTGACTGGTGTTCATGCCTGCCATATCATCACCATAGGACATGTGGGCGTCGTAGCCACCTCCAGCAAGTCCCAAGTCCATGTGTTTGTAATCGCTATCACTGCTCTCGTCCTGAGATTGTAGATAGGTGGATTGTGGTCCTTCGTAACCTCCGAAACTCAAGGGACCGCTACCACCGCGCTGAGCATCTTGCTCTTCGGCAATACGCATAGCTTCAAGCCCAGCAGCAGCCTCCAGATCACTCTCATCTTCATCATAATCATCATATGTTCTTTCATGGTGATTGTGCAATGTTGACGCGGTGGATGCATAGCGTTCCACGCCAGCATTAGCAGCCGCAGCACCGCCAACAGTTGTAGCTCTTGAATCATAACGATGAAGGTCTCCAAGCTCGCTGTCTAGAAGATCGCCGCCATTGTTGTACTGATGCTGTCTTGAAGAGCTTGGTCCTCCCAAGGCATCTCCAATATCTGCAAATAGCTGCTCTTGCGATAGGTTATCCTCCGGACCACCAGGTCGTACACCTAGCCAGTCATCCTCCTCCCCAGATTGCTCCTCAGCTGGAGCATTAGGCAATGGCCTCAGAGTGGGATGCCTTTGTAAGCCACCAGGCATTCCTGGTGAGTTTGGTAGCGGAACAGGCGGTGGTGCTTGCCCAACGGTCGAGTGACTTGATGATCGCTTCGTCCTGCTTGCAAAAGAAGTTGGATCTTCGTATGATGTCTGTGGCTGTGATACAGGCTGTGGATTGTACGATCCATAGTCGGTATAACTGTGTGATGTGGTCATTGGAGGTCTGTTGTCCGTTGTGGTATAACCGCCGCCATTGGATGGATATGGCATGGAAACTGGGGGATTATATGGATTGTGCTGTTGAGGCGCAGAGTTGGACCCGGAATATGTAGGACTGGTAATAGGCTGCTCATATACGGAAGGGCGCGATGGGACTGGAGGAGCATATTGTTGCTGTGCGGTCTGTTGCCAGTATGGAGGCGATGCAGGCTGCTGTGGTAAAGGTGGTGAATTGTAGGACTGTGTGTATGAGTGATAACCAGAGACGGTGGAATGACGAGCAGGCTGTGTAGATGCCGGGGGAGCTTGATATAGAGCTGGATTGTAAGGCTGGTGGGCTGTAGAAGGGGTGGTATACGAAGCCGGCGGCTGGTAATGCGTATGTTGCGACTGCGACTGCGATCGAGCAAAGTTCTGGGGATTGTACGACTGTTGAGGCAGTGGCGGCGATTGATTCGCAGTTGGGAATGGCTGGTACTGGTGCTGGTATCCCGACATTGCTGGACTTGAGGGGTTTGCAAAGGTATTCAAACCCGGAGATCGAGGGCTTTGAGACATGTACAATTCCTCTCGCGGCATGCTGGCACTCATGGCAGGCGCGCTGCTGTTGTGGTACCCATTTCCGCCATTGGGATCAAACATCGCTGCATCGTCGCCATTATCGAAACTCGACTGCCTCTGGAGCCCGGGGTTCTGGTTGTTCGCATCGGGCGTGTATTGGGCAGGAGGGACATGGCCGTATCGTCGTTGGCCGTTGGTACGAAAAGACATCTTTGCGATCCTGGAAATGATCCGGCCCACGGATCTTCAGCAGCAGCGTCGAGCCCGGTCGATGTAGAATGTCAAATGGTCGGCCTCGCGATGCGACCTGCGATGTTGGGCGGGTAGCCAGCTGTTCAGGATTGAAAAGTCCTGCCGCATTGGCGTGCGCAAGGAATTCAAAAAGCCAACTGTGACCCCATCAGCACGCCCGTCGATATGCCACCAAGAGAGCCTTCTCAAACAACTTCGCAGATGGTCGCAGACGTTCGCGGGTGGTTGAGGCTGTCGTGAATATCGTGGCAGAGTCGTTCCGGTGGATATCGCATTCGCGTCCTTCAGCTGTGCAGGTCAGTCGGTGTTGGTCGATCGAGTCGAGTCGGGTCGAGCGAGGCTCGATAGGAAAGACGATGTCACTGGAGGCAGCCAACGAGATCAAGGCTGAATGATTCCGAACGGGTGATATGATGTGCGAACAAGAAGATAAGGTCAGAACCGTGCGGGCGATAGTTGAGGATTTGGCAGGATTCTAGAAACGAGTGAGTGAAGATCCGCCTCGTAAATTCTGACAGCAGACGACAGCAGACAGCAGAATGTGATGCAGAGCTGAACGGCTCCGACGGTGTCGCAAGCTCCCTGGTCGCTCTCATTGGATCTCGCCCACCATCAATATGGAACTCGACCTCGACAACTCGGCTACAAGACGTTGAGATCGCAGATTAATCTACAGATTTTCCCTTTCTAATTCGGCCTTTCTGTACTGCACCTGCGCTTCCATAAAGCAATAGGATTCCTCGATTCTCTCGCCATCCATCCTACAGTAGATGCAGTCAGATGTCCGTCATGATCCTCCATAGCCTCCTCAAGGTGACGCTGCGCCACCAGCCCTACCGTCCTGGTCCGTTTTGCTGTGGCGGCAGAGGGAGCAGCGTTGACAGTGACAACAGTGACCGTCAGTGTATCAGGCACAAGGGCCCATGTTTGAGAGAATGTCGAATCCAACGTCTGTGCCAAGTGGTTGAAACATCTGTCTTTTCTTTTGTCAAGTCTTCAAAAAATACAGTACAGGATCATGCTGTAAGCTAGCACACATGTGCTTCGTAATCGAACTGCAGCATAGGGCTGAAGGATTCAAAGTTAAGGATTATGATATATAACATTGGAGCCTTTGCCAAATGCGTTTTTGTTGCAGCCATCCTCCAATTCTGGACCCCACGGGTTCCCACGGAAATGAGTAGGACAAAGTTTTCTTTTGCTTTTGCCGCTGAAGAACAATAAACCGTGAAGCCCAGGACTGCTATGCCACGTAGATGGCAATCAGCATCGTTACCTAGCTTCATGCTCATCAGCAGTCCGTGAAGCCGGTTGGATACATTCAATTCTAAGCTTCAACATGAGAATACCCCAACAATTACCTAAGTAGACGCTGTCATAGATAATATAGGGTCCTCGGAGAAAATTGAGTGACGAGGAAGAAGGCATTCCCATACCTATCGGTTGGTGGCATGTCTCCGTCGGCTTGTTTACCGAATCCGTGGATGGTCAACGGGGGGATAAACTAACATCGCGCTTTCAATGGTTTCAAAGATATCTTAGGTAGAGGGATGAAGGGATGACTCTCGAGCTATGGGCTTGCATGGTCATATGTGCACCCATTCAGATAGGACATCTCCGATGATAGAAGAAGAGAGACACGTCTTGCTCTGCACATCATCGACCAGCCGATGATCGCATTTGCACGTGAGGGCGGACCAGCATTGACTTCATCTTTGTCAGCCGCTCCGTGTGCGGGAGCTCTGACCCGAACCCCGCCCACTCCTGCGATGTATTTCACATTCTTTCCACTTCTCTCCTTTCGCCATCAACCTTCAATCAATCATCTATCTTCTTAAGGAAAAACCCAACATCATCCAAAATGGTCAAAGCAGGTATGTCATGCACATCAAATAAGATGACTCTCCTTACTGTTCCTGTACTCGATGGTGTCGGCCAATGGCGGGGTAACTAGAGACAATATGAGAAGATTTAGCTCTCAATGGGGAAATTGTCAACCCTGATGGCCTCGAGAGTCTATGCCTATTGTTCTCAAGCATGTCTTCTGCCATGGTTCTTCCTCATTCCTCGATCTGTCTACCAAGATCCTTACTAATCATGCGGCTACCCGTTTGCAGTTGCAACCGTCCGAGGTGACTCCAACATCAAGGGCACCGTCACCTTCGAGCAAACCTCCGAGTCGTCCCCAACTACCATTACCTGGGATATCACTGGAAACGATGCCAACGCTGAGCGTGGCATGCACGTCCATCAATTCGGTGACAACACCAACGGCTGCACATCTGCCGGCCCCCACTGTAAGCTGCCTTGGAAGCATGTCATTGAAGATGGAGCTGATAGTAGAACATAGTCAACCCACACGGAAAGACACACGGTGCTCCAGGAGATGAGACCCGCCATGTAGGCGACTTGGGCAACTTCAAGACTGATGCCCAGGGCAACGGAAAGGGTACCACCACCGACAAGCTTATCAAGCTGATCGGCCCTGAGAGCGTTATTGGCGTATGTTTTGTGTTACCGATCTAAGTTCTGGTCTTTGACTAACTTCTCCAGCGCACTGTTGTCGTTCACTCTGGAACTGATGACCTCGGCCAGGGTGGAAACGAGGAGTCCAAGAAGACCGGTAATGCCGGAACCCGACCTGCTTGCGGTATGCCTGCTCTTTTCGTTACAGCTAGAATCATACTGACATCCCATCTTAGGTGTCATTGGCATTGCAGCATAAATTGCAAGAAAGGATAACACAAATGCATAGGGGATGAAAAGTCGTAATCTGCTGGTTGAGTTTTCAAGAAAGTTATACCAGCTATTCCTAATTGAAGCAATCAAGTCGATAGGCTACACAAATCTGATTCCTTGCAAACAATTTCTCATCACCTTTCGTGAATGCAGTGATTGCTATATGTGAAAAAAGACCCCTCCATTGCCGGCCTACGCATGGACATTTCCCCTCCAAGCTCCCCCTGTCACGCCGGGCCGCTTGCAGGTAGCTCCAAATCGGTCACCGCTCTCCAATTGCGCTTAGTCTCGCACGGCACATCCACAAAGAGGGGCACACGACTAAATGTCAATATTGGATCTGGCCTTTGGACTCACCTTCAGATCTTCGGTTCTCTATTGTTACGAAAGAACAGCACAATCATCTCCTGATATATACCTTGAAATCGGACAATCTCCGTGACGGATTGACACAATCTCGATAATTTTGGACATTTCTGTAAGTGACAAGCAATGTTTCTTCTATGTCAAGCTGCTTCCTCTGTCGCCTACCGCCATGTCTCCCTGCGAGAGAACCGCCCCGGGCACTCAGAGCTCAACAACCGCATGCTGCCTTCCGGAAATGCTACAATTCGACCAATTCAGCTTCTACTTACCACTGCCAAATGTATTCATGTTCCTGCTGGCTGTTCCTGCCATTACCTTTCACCGCCTAACACCGAAATTTGGTTGAGAGACATTCACTTCGAACATACGAAATACAACCTTACAACATATTTATTTAATCATTCAAGCCTCCGAATTGTACGAAAACTATGAAAATTGCTATTGTCGAGCCTCGATACAGCTTTTGCAACAATTCGATCTGAGCGAAGTCGATTAGCATTCCACTTGCTTCCTTGGACTTCACAACTTCTTTTGACCAGTACCGCAGATATGTCTTTGAAGTCTATCAAGATCGGATATGCTGTCCAGCAGAATAGAAGCAGTAGTAGCAAGGCTGCTACTGAATCAAAAAATTCCACGAGTTTAAGAAACACTGCTAACTTCATTGAACCGTTTCCAGCCCCAAGTTCACCTCCGAAGGAACGCAATATTGAACCTTTCCCTCCACCAAAGCCTACATACGAAACCAGCCGCTTTTTATTCGATATAAACAACGTACCAAGAGTCCCTCCAGCGAACTACAAGATGGTTCTCAATCAAGCTAGAGTCAAGTCCGTCTTGAGCGGCGACAGTCTTATTCTGTCCTCTATTGCACACCCAGAACGCGAACGAACTTTGTCTCTTGCGTACTGCTCCTCGCCTCACTTGAAGAAGGAAGCCGATGAGCCATTTGCGTTTGAATCTCGGGACGCTCTGCGAAAGATGGTAGTTGGCAAGAACGTACAATTCCAAGTTCTTTACACAATTCCCAATACGAAGCGCGAATACGGCATTGTCTTCCTGAACGATGGCCGCCGACTCCCTGAGGAGATGGCTAAGCTCGGTTGGCTGAAGCTCAGAGACGATGCTGGCCGCAAGGAAGATTCTGAAGAGGCTCTGAAGCAACTTGATGAACTCCGCCTTCTGGAAGCCAAAGCTCGTGCCGACGACCTTGGTCTGTGGCAGCAAAACAGCGATAAGATTGAAGTTAAGCATGACATGGGTGATGCGCAAGAGTTCTTGGAAACCTACAAGGGCAAGACAGTAGATGGAATAGTGGAGCGTGTTCTCAGCGGTGACCGCATGCTTGTGAGATTAATTGTAACTCCGACCCTACATTATCAAGGTAAGCTTTTCTCTCAAATTCTTAAGTCTTCGTTGCTAACCAGGAATGTAGTCATGACTCTCGTAGCTGGTATTCGTGCCCCTACAACTGAGCGCGTCAACCCATCCAATAAGCAAGTGCAACCAGCCGAGGAACATGGAAATGAGTCCAGGCAGTTTGTTGAAGAAAGATTGCTGCAGCGAAACGTCAAGGTTGATATCCTTGGTCTCAGTCCACAAGGCCAACTGATTGCATCAATCAAGCATCCAAATGGTAGCATTGCCAAATTTCTCTTGGAAGCTGGCCTGGCCAGATGTACGGATTTCCACTCCACTCTTTTGGGTGCCGATATGGCTCCTCTGCGAGATGCCGAAAAGTCAGCTCAAGGTGGAAAACGTGGTGTCTACAAAGACCATGTTACCAAGGCAGCTGCTCCAGGTGGCAACCTCGACGTACAAGTTACCAAGATTTTCAGCGCCGACGTGATTTTTGTGAGAAACAAGACAGGTGTTGAGAAGCGAATTAATCTCAGCAGTGTTCGTGGCCCGCGACAGACTGAAGCTTCTGAATCACCTTTCAGAGACGAAGCTAAGGAGTTCTTGCGGAAGAAGATTATCGGCAAAAATGTACGATTGAGCATCGACGGCACAAGGCCTGCTACTGAGGAGTACGACGCCAAGGAGGTCGCCACAATCACCTTGAACGACAAGAATATCAATCTACTCCTTGTCCAGGAGGGTTGGTGCTCAGTTATCCGACACCGACGTGATGATACTGACCGAGCTCCTAATTACGATGAACTCCTAGCTGCACAAGAGAAAGCCAAGGATGATAAGAAAGGCATGTGGTCTGGGAAGCCAGCCAAGGCAAAGCAATACGTAGACGCATCAGAAACGCTCCAAAAAGCAAAGATGCAACTGCCCACTCTCCAGCGCCAAAAGAAGATTCCTGCTATTGTTGACTTTGTCAAAGGAGGCTCGAGGTTTGTCGTCCTAGTGCCTCGTGAAGGCATCAAGCTCAACTTCGTCCTTGGTGGAATCCGAGCACCAAAGTCTGCTAGAAATGCAACTGACAAGAGTGAACCTTTCGGAGCAGAAGCTCACGATCTTGCGAATAAGCGCCTCACCCAGAGAGATGTTGAGATTGATGTTCACAATATTGATAAGGTCGGTGGCTTTATCGGAGAAGTATATATCAACAAGGTCTCCTTCGCGAAGATTCTCATCGAAGAAGGTTTTGCCACAGTGCATCCATACTCTGCTGAGCAATCTGGTAATGCGACTGAATTATTTGCCGCCGAGATGAGAGCCAAGGAAGCCCACAAGGGCCTCTGGGCTAACTGGGATCCCTCTGTGGAGAATGCTGAGGAAGAGGTTGCACCATCAAACATCTCCAACGCTGATACGATCATTCCACGAGAGAGAGACTATCGGGACGTCGTAGTTACTCACATTGATGTGACCGGCAAGCTAAAGCTGCAAATGATTGGCACTGGCACTGCTGCACTAGAAACCTTGATGAGCAAATTCAAGACGTTTCACATGAATACGGCGAACAGCAAAGGTCTCGAAGGCCCTCCAAAGGCCGGCGAATATGTCGCAGCCAAGTTCACCGAGGACGGACAATGGTATCGTGCGCGTATACGCTCCAATGATCGCACAGCAAAAGAAGCTGAAGTTGTTTACGTTGATTACGGTAATAGCGAGAAGATTCCTTGGTCTCGCCTCCGCCCTCTGTCGCAACCTCAGTTCTCGCCACAAACTCTCCGGCCACAGGCTGTAGAGGCTGTACTTTCTCTGTTGCAATTTCCCACCAACAAGGACTACCTAGAAGATGCGATCGCATTCATCAACGATATTACAATGGGCCGAGAGCTTGTTGCCAATGTCGACTACACCGGAACCGATGGTATTCTTTACGTCACTATGTTCGATCCTAAGACCAGCGAATCACTGACCGAATCTCTGAACTCGGAGATTGTCGCCGAGGGACACGCCATGGTTCCAACCAAGCTCAAGCCATGGGAGCGCGGTTTCGGAGACGTACTGAAGGCTCTGCGCGTCCGCGAAGAGGAAGCCATCTCGGGTCGCCGAGGTCTGTGGGAGTATGGAGACCTTCGCGAGGACTAGATCGAAATTCTCTAGCATGGTAGGATAAGCTTGAGTGCCCATTCTTTGATCCTCTCTTGTACTGCTCGTAGGACTGGATGGAAGGGGGGTTTCACAAAAGTTCCCGCTATTGGAGATTGTTGTTTTTGCATGCATGCATGGGTGGGACGTGGGCCGGTGCGCTTTAGCATATTGCATTTTCATCATACCCTAGGTGAATGCTGAACGAAGCGGCATTCTTCGAAGTTTGTGTATTGTGTGGTTTTTTGCTTGAGTGATGTGCTATGACTCCGAGTGAAATTGTGACCTCATGTTTTGGACTAATGTCACCAAGGGAAGATTGATCCATCCATGCATAAGAGTGATCGTGAACATGAATAATATTTTCATAAGAGGAATTTAAGATCATCCCCATCAGATCCATCCATCCATCCATCCGGGAGATGCAAGCAAGCACACACACACAGGGAGGCATGATCCATCCATCCATCCATCCGTTAGGGTTTAGATATATATAACTAACACCCAGCACCCAGCACCCAGCATATCGGTCAATCAATCAACTGGCTTCATAAGCAAATAGCCAGATAGTTAGATCCAACAACAACAACAAAAACAACCAAAACAACGCTAGAATGCTCTCCCAAAAACTCCTTTGCCTTTCCTTCCTGTCCTATCCTGTCCTGTCCTTTCCAGACGGGGAAATCTTGCTTAACCAAATACAGCTCAATCGAGAGAGAGAGAGAGAGACAAGTAGGAGATCACAGATGGACAATGCAGCTGGCTCTATATAACTCCGTTCTTCAGATCTCCCTGTTTTATTTTGCTGCTCTCAAAACCTAACCCGTTCCCAAGAGCGCTCGATCCATGCTTCCGTCTCGCCCTCGAATTCGATTGTCAGCTTTCCCTTTTCGTTTATCCAGGCATCCTGGTCGGTGATTTCTATTACTTTGCTCGAGTGTGCTACCTCCTGCGTGCTGACGCCTGCAGCGTCGCGGGGAATCCACAGCTTCGGGCTCCGCATGCGCACGCTGGGCGGGCTGTAGGCGTCCTTCAGCACGCCGTCTTCGTACCGCACTTCGATCTCGCGTAATACTTCCGGGATCCTGTCGCGCAGGATGTGATAGTCTTCGAAAACCTCGGGGTGCAGGAATTTGAGGAGGAAGTTGGGCTTCACCGTTGGATCGGGCGTTATCCAGTATGTCCAAAAGTCGAGTTTAGTAATGAATGCTGGGATTGGAGATTTGGAGTACTTGGATCGAACTATAGACCTCAGAGTTGAGGTGCCGAGGTTCAACGCTTTGTCTGCGCCTTCCATTGGGATTGACACGGAGCGTGAGTTCTGCTCACCGTGCGACACATGCTCGGTAGGATCGGAGGGGTCAAAGTCTGAGTCGTAACCGACATTGGATTGTTCAGCATCGATCTGCGCATCTGCGTCTTTGTCGTGCCAGTCTTCCAGTTGCGCAGCGTTCCAGGGATGGTTACCTGCTTTGCGTAGCTCCTCTTCTGCAGCTAGCGTGCGTGGTAGGTTATACATTAGTGGGGAGAGGGAGTCGTCGAGAGAGAGGTGGATTAGGGCAGTGAAGATGACGAGACCGAATGTGAGGACCAAAGGGCCGTAGGCACCTTTCAGGCCGAAGAGGCCCACGAGACAGATTTCAGCGAGGTAGACGCCTGTGAGTACTTGCCGTAGAGCGCGTGGGTAGTGCAGTCCGCGCGAATCTCGCTCTGCAGAGTATATATAGAGGAGATTGTAGCGATAGGACAGGTAGATTATGAAAAGAGCGAGCGCCGCAACGCCGAGGGCGATGGGTGCGATAACGGAGTAAGTAATAGCGATTACACCCATATTGGTGAAAACAGGGTAGACGCTGCCCCAGTGAATTTTCCGAAGCCGATGATATCGGGCTGCGATTCGGCGTGGGTTGCCACCGAAGTATGGCATCAATTGATGGCGGAAGAGACCTCCAAGGTGCACAATTCTGGTTGTGCTCATGGCGAGGCCTTGGAGGATGAAGTATGAGATGTAAAAGTTGGATGCTTTGGGAAGATTCGCAGATAGGAGGCTTCGTGCAGACATTGGGTCTTTAAGGACGTCTTGTAAGGCGGCTGATGCCGCAGATGTCAGGGTTGTGATGAGGAAGACCTGTACGATCTGGAATACGAAGTAAGTGCTTTGTACAAAGAGTTCGACCCTGGCTTCCGTGGTAACTCCTGCTTGTCTGGCGAAGGCTGTTGAGTGTTAGCTAAGTTGAAAAAAATATGTGGATGGACGTACCTCGCAAAATGCCTGGAACAATAGCCATCAAGGCTGCGAGGGCAACAGCAGGCAGCAGGCCACTGATCAAGCCGATAAGGAAAGTAGGTAATTTCAAGAGCCAGGACAAGAAGAAAAATTGGCCTGCGAGCGACTTGATGTTTGAGATGGAACCAACAATGGCAGCTGGGATCGACCAGAAAATCACCATGGCAGCCACAGCTCCTTGGATCATGAATCCTCGGACTATCCGCTCCCACCATTTGAAGTATAGGGAGTCCCAGATTATCTCTTCCGGACGCACGCCGACGATTTCTGGTCGCATATGGTTTGCTCGGTGATGAGCCAGCGTCTGGTAGGCAGCTTGGGCATCGACTTGAGTGTGGAACTCAATAAAGACTGCCGGATGTGCCCCGCCTTTCCCTTTCCTGTAGTCTCTTCGCAGCTTGCTAATCTGAACTCCGATTTGCTTCAAGCGATCACGAGTCCATTTGATCGTATCGACACGCCTTCCAAAATTGGCAATTGGGCGATGATACGGTCGCCCCTCGACCCCTATCCATTGAGCCGCTACTGATCCATTCACATCCGGTGCTGGACCTGCAAGTCCGTAGCTCGTGGCCATAATTGGAGTTCCATCGCTCCGGGCAAATGACTGTGGGGAGGTAGGTGTCAACACCACTTCATTGATGTCAACCTCGTGCTTTCCGTTCAGCTCCTTCGACTCCCGTTCGGAAGAGGCTTGGGTTAGGGGTTCAATATCGGGATGTCCAGTTTTTGCTGCTTTTTGGTAAGCAACATTGGCTCTCTTGATCAACAGCAGCTCTGCCTTTTCCAGCCGATTGGCGGTGATTTCTCTCTCCTTCACCAACTCGTCCAGTTCCTCGGTATCTCTGGGGATCCAGACATTTTTGACCGTATCACCAAAGATTCTCCTCAGCTTCCGCTCATCGAGCACATTTTGCGAGACGCAAGTGAAGAGCACGGTCCGAGACGAAAGCCTATCTGCATAGTGTGGTGCCAGCAGGTATGCCTGCCGAATGTTGATGAAGTAAACACATTCTCGTGAGACCATATATAAAATGAATCCTGTCTCTGTCAGCTGATTTGCTCCTCAACCTTGACATGATATATACCGAAGTACACCCACGCTATGAGTGCGTGGGCATAACACCAACTTGGTTGGATAATGTTGCCAAACGTGATACTGTCCAATTGCTTCGTCCCTCCTCCTCCGTATGAATTGAGAGGCAGAAGAATTGGCCAGGTGAGCACGACGCCTACACAGCATATCACGCATAATACTTTCAGGAAGCGGAGAAAGAGGTATCCATCGAGGGATGAATGATTGAGCACGTCTTCATCCGGCGTCCGCCAGAAGGGCATGAACCAATTGAACCAGCCATTTGGCAATTCCTTCGACCGTTCACTGGGACCGTTAGAATGCCGTAGGCAAAGAATCTCAACAGGCGGGGTATGTCTCACTGTGGATGCAGGCTGGAGAGAAAAGTTCTCGGTGAATACACGCGCGGGCACAAGCGCCGCAAAACCACAAAGATGACGATGCACACAACAGCATAGACGGAGACGGGCAGCGCGGTCATGAACAGCGTCGCAAACGAAGCGGAATTGGTGCCACCGGTTGGCGATGCGAGGACTGAGGTCGACGTGCTGTTGTCGCGGGCAGATCCCACCCTGGGATCGCTGCTGGTGTCCTGTGTCGTGACGAGGTGGTCAGCGACAGCCTTGCGACCGGAGAGACTTGGCACTGCGATGGGGTGCGAAAGATAACGAGGCGCGAGAGGGAGAGACTCACCAGTCGTGGGGTCAGCATGTGCACCATGCCGCGCAGCATGGCATTGGCATTGGTGGTCATGATGGGATGAAGCTCGGGCGGACGAGGAGCATCTTTGTCGGTCGTGAGGGGGGAGGGAGGTGGTGATGGCGGAGGTGGTGGTGGAGGTTGAGGCCGTTAGATATGTGGTGGGGAGCGCCAGAGGGAGGTGGGTGGTTCGGTGGATGCAACGACAGATCTCAAGCAGGGAGGGTGAGATCTAGCAGTCGAGGTGCAGCATCACAACGCAGGTGTCTTGGATCTGAGGGGCCATGATGAGTGCTACTGTCGAGGATCGAGGAGTATATGATTAATGAGCGAATCTGCTGCAGTGAAGTGGAGTTGCTGGCCAAGGTGGCAGAAGCCGGCTAGCCGCTCCGGAAGCGAAAGGCGGTGGAGACGAGACGGAAAAAAAAGGGCAGGCGAAGGAGATGCGATGAGACGAAAGGAGCCAGCAAGAGATCAAAAGAGACGAAACGAGGGCCGCAATGCATCCAATGCATCCCAACCCATCCGACGCGGGCCACGATGGGCAAGCTGACATCGGCCCAGGATGCGATCGGTATTGATTTGGGGCTGGCCCGGTGGCTGGAGGCCGCTGTGATTGGTCGCCAGCCCTGCCACACCCACATATAGCATCAGCCACTTTCGCCACGCTCAGTCGTTGGGCTGAACGGGGCTGGACCTCGACGACCCTTTCGATATGTGGCACCTCTTGGCAGGCTGGTCCGCTATTGGTGCAGCCCGAATCAGTGCCTGACTAAGGATGGGGAACGCTAAGGAGAGACCCCTGTCCATTTGGGTGAACGCTCATGTGATCGCACCCACTAGCACAATTAAGCGAGATGTCATCACACGTGACCAGACTAACCCTTCTCCCCACGTGATGCACAGTTTTCGTCCAACCTGCAGGTCCGCGGGTTCCACTTACCTGCATTTTCCCTTCCACTCCACCGCCAGTGAAAGTTTCCTTGGTCTCGACTCTTCATCGCCGCCTTCTCTATCTTCATCCCTGTCGCCACAATCCGCCTCTACGCTCTCCATCTCCAACCAGCGCGGCCACCTGCACCGGTCCTACGTAACATGGTGCCATCTCTTGATTGTGGTGTTCAGCGCGTGTCTGCGGGTGCCGCCTCGTCTCTCCAACAATGCTTCTCGCCCTCTCCACGATCCTCCGACCGTCAATCCCCATTTGTTGACCTGCAACGGCTCGTCCGCTCTAGACCCCATCGGGCAACCAGTCACCCCACCATGCCTCGCCCTGATTCGCTCGTGCCCAGGCAATCGATAAGTCTTTGCGTCCCGACGAAAATATAACAAAGGCCGTTCCCTCTCTGCCCGCCTCACCCATCCCAAGCTTTTCCTTCCTTTTTGCCCCATTCCGAAGCTCTGGGTTTGGGTAGACACAGGCAGGTCCGTCAGCCTTAATTGTGGAGATCTGATCGCGACCCTTCTTGGCATCATCGAGTTGTCGCATCCAACCCCACCAAGTATATCTTCAGCTACAAAGTGCGGAACCGTCACCGCTGTGCCTAGTCGCTTTGGTGCAAGGTGATCACCTGTCGAGACCGAGTCATCCCCACTTCGACTCACCACTATATACGCACCAAGGGAAACCCTTCCAACCTGTAAAGATGCGCTTCCAGGAATTTCGCACCCGGATTAAGTCCTTCTCTCGCTCCAGCAAGAGCACCACCAAGCACTCAATCAAATCCTCCTCAACGCACAATGAGACTTTCGACTCGTCCATCCCCGAAGTCATGATTACGCCCCCAAAGCGTCATCCATGACCAAGAGAGACGCCAAGAAGCTGGCCCAGGCGAGCACGAGTGAGACGAAGGATTATGAGGACTTTTTGGAGAAAGCTAGGAAAGATGCGGAGAAGGCCGAACGAAAGAGGATGAAGGAAATTAACGAAGCGCGCGAGAGGAACATGAGCCCCTGGGCCGGGAGGATGTGAATCGGAATTTGTGCGGAGATTGTACGAGTTTGTGCCAGGCCATCATCAAAAGCCGAGATTCGAGATTGGAAAATGGGCAAGCATGAGAGACGGAGAGAAGTCGAGACCGGGATCTGGTCAAACTCTTCAATGAGGGTGCTGGGAAGTGGTAAGAAACTCGTTGGAGACCCTCCAACACGTTGGCTCACAATTTCCCAGGTCTCTGACTCCCCCGTTTCCCCGAGGCTCTGCAACCTCGAGCCAACGAGTCATCATCTGGTCACGGGATCGAAGTCGCTGCACCGCTTGAACACCGCCTTACCTACCTAACACGATCCAAATCTAGTAGTGATTTGTCACGAGCCAGCTCTTGCGCAAGTCTTGCACCTAGCACCTTCAACTGTGCTGCTGCTACTACTACTGCTACTACTGCTACTACCATTTCTCGCACGATCCACGTCTTCTGGAGTTTCACCCTACTTATTGCTTTAATTTTCCTCCTACCCTACCTGTTACAACCCCAGAAATGGTCCCTTTCCTGTACCTATTTCAATTTTGGCGTGCTTGAGCGACATAGATACCCGATAGTTTTTCCTTCCAGCTGTAAGCTACCTTGTTGTAGATAGTATTACACGTATGATAGCTTAGTTAGATAATGATAATGATACCATTCCATACTACCATACTCGATGCCATAACAATCTCATCACTCCTCTCACTTGCAGTACTTGCGTGTCAATAGATGTGCTTGGGTGACGTCAATTGTGAGACGTTATCGAATTAAGCAAGCTGAGGACTCTTCCCGCTTCTCACGTCGTCATCGATATATCGATATTATAGCTTTCCAGCTTTCCAGCTGCAGCCATTTAACCATACCCCCTAGGACCTACCAACCAGCCAACCAACCACCCCTTCACATTAACACACACTTGCGACATTGTGAGTTCTTTCTCTTCCAAACCCCAAACCCCAAGATGTTCCTCCTGACTCTCCCATCCTCCCCTCCTCACTCCTCTGCGCGTCACCTACATATCTCCATGCGTGGTCCTGGCTGCTGGTCCCAGCTGATGCTGCTGCTATAATTGCAGCTTGCCGAAGGTACCTCAGTTTGTGGTGTGCAAAAGGTCAAAAGGATAGGAGGTGTCAATTGGCGATGTGGTAATCCATATGCTGTTCTCTCTCCATCCTATCACATTCTGCCCTCCCTCCTTCTTCTGCGCTCCGATCCCTCGCCAGCTACGCTGGAACTATCCGCAGACCATCTTGTGTCGCCTCGCTCAATATACCTCGTGTTACCTTATCGTATTTATTGAATTCATCGTGCATCACCTCGCCTCGCCTTGTCTTGTCGCGCATTGCCTTGCCTTAGGTTGTGTTGTGTTGCAGGAACCTAAGGTACCTACCTATACCCTCGAGCCCCTTGCACCTCGCTTCCCGTCTGCCAAGCGAGCCCCTTTCTCTTTCCCATTCCCTCTCCCATTCCTTTCGTTTCTGCGCTAGGGGATGACATCAAGATTTCGATGTCGATGTCGATGTGCATGTGTAGGCGGAAACGGGGTCTGGTGGGATGACTGGTATTCTTCTTCCCTTCCCCTTCCTCTCTCCCCGTCTTTCTGGCATGCTGGTAGATTTACGGTGGCGTTTGATGAGTATTGGTGATGATGATGATAAGGCGCTGGTTTGTCTGCTCTCTCTGGCTCTTGCATCGGCGTCAAATACTGGGTTTGTGATTCTCTAATCATTCCTTGATTTGGCTTCGCATGGCCGTAGGGACTGATGGCTTCGTAAATTGTGGGAGCTGAAATCAGGATTGTAATTCGTCACATCTCTACTGGCATCATTTTTGTTGCCTATCGATGTTTTTCTCCACTTACCTAAGGTAATGAACAATTATTCTCAGTGCGACTCATACTATCTCCTGTTCTGGTCTTGTGTTTGAGAGCTGCCCGGAAGAGCTATGGACATGGCGACCATGACCATTCCGACGGTGATGCCTTGCAACTTCTCATTTCCAGCGCACAACTCATCCTCAGTCACTGGCAGACCGTATAAACAGCAGTGCGCCGAGATTTATAAGAACAGCTAGGTTGTTGATATTGAGATGGTTAAAGTACAAGGTCGTTATCAAACAGGAGAGACGATTAACAAGGAAAGTGAAGACCTCGCCCGTCGCATCTTAAATGCGGGAACTAAAGACTTGTTTGGTGAAGTTAAGTGTGAGCACTCTCCGGCCCTGATATCAAATACCTTTGGTTTATGTAGGGCAGTTTTCCAGCATAGAATCTCGCGAGTTTGAAACGCAAACTTACTTTCTAGTCTTTCCTATTCTCCCCAAGCCTGTGCCTAAGAATCCACCTCTTTCTTCTTGGCCATACCATACTGGATGGCCTGTTCGCCTGCCAGGCCTGTAACTCTGCCGAGATAGGTAGGGTTCTTCATAAGGCTCTTGCTTACCTGTACCTTGCCTCCATTATCGATCAATCCACCTTCGACGGTCGATCCTTCGAACTTCACTCCCGCGTCCGGATTTCCACCCATCTTGCCCATGACAACCATGGCACCCACCAGTATTCGCGGGTGGCAGGCAAGTCTGCTTAAGGTGGAAGTATAGTACATGGGCTCGACTCGCAGACCGCAATAAAACCGCCGAGTTTGAAGATACAGTGGAATTCTTAGAGCATGGCGACTAGGTCGCATAGTGCACAAGAAGCTGGTGGGCCTGTATGATATCGAAAGAGTCATCGGGATAGGAGAGTTTGGTAACATCGCCGATCACGAATGTGGGATTGCGACTTGGACAGCCGGAGACTGTGATTTGGCCAGGGGATCACAGCGTCCGAGTTGTTGATGCCAATGGTTCGCGCGTCTAATGCGAGTTTCGCAGGATCGAAGTTGATAGTACCAGGGCTGCAATCAACATCTAAGATGTTGGCACTCTTGGTGATGTCAGGTAGCAATCAGACACAAGATGTGGCCACCGTCCTCTCTCGGTAGAGTTTGGTGGCAGCATTGTCGGCAGCATTGATAGCTTCGTGCTGGTATACGATACTGATGGTGCTTTTTGAAAATAAATTGAATCATCACAAGATTGAGAATGCTTTCATGAAAGAATGGCCAACTGCTAGCTGTAATCTCGTGTCTGCGATTTATGGCCGTGACGATACGTTGGTATCTAACTATTCGACCATGCTTCGTCTCCTGGGCCCGTATTACAAGAGCTGTCAGATTGATTTGGGTAACAATACCGTGCCTTACACCCTAAGGGGGTATGTTTCTTTCACTCGCCAACTTTCGAACCAAGGGCAATCGGAGTGGACGATTCATAGTCCCTCTTGCAGAGATATGGATTTCGCCCTCGCAATCATGTCAATCTCCATTCTTCTCAGCCTGCTTGGGATCTTTTCGTTTTGAAAAGTCTGTAGAAGTCGGCTTGAAAATCGACTCAGGCGAATGACGAAGACTTGACCAGTTTCATCTAAGCTGATAATCCTTTGCCCACAATGCGATTTCTCTGTACAGATGTCAGCGAGTCTTTGGGCATAGGATCATGGTGTGCGCATATTGACCTCGCAACGCCTGTCGCAGGATGTGCGTACCTTTCAATCAGCTCAATGCATTCGTATTGTCATCCAGGAACCTTCAAATCACAAGCACCTTCGGTGTAAATGCGACAGGTTCGGTCCTATTCAGGAGACATCTCCACTTACTTCCAACAGAGAGAAGCTGTAAGCAATCCCTTGCCATGGTCACCAATACACGTGCTGACGAGGCGGTTCTGCAAGCATTGAAAGGTTTATTGCTATCCTTGCAATTCACCCTCGTAATGTCGCTCTTCTTCGGCATTTCCTCTCGAGGGGGAGCAATTCCACACACGATGGATTTTCGACGCTGTAATGCATTTGCGACCACGTAAGATTCAATCACAGACGGAGATGTTTCAATCGTCTCGCACATCAACCTGGGGGCCCGGATACGGGGAAATTTCGTGGATACTCTCAGACAGCAAACGGCTTTTCATCGGGCAGGACACTTACTCACTCATGCCGCCGGTTGCCTTCATACAGCGACAACAGCTTCCCGGGAAGGCTGGGGACTCATGTCTTGTCAGATATCAAGGCCTGCACAAATGCTGCTTTGAGGTCTTTTGCCGAATGCATCATTTGCTTAGTGAACTCTAACAGAGTGCTGACTGGTCAGATGCGTCCACTGCACCTCTCATTCTATCCCCGGGGTGGACCGCAGGCGCAACCCTCTCCCGCTAATGGGCACCGGGACCCGCTCATGGAGACCCCGGGGGAGGACGGTCTCAGCTCGACCCGGGATACGATGCGATGTAGACGGGGCCAATACATGGTGTCGTCGTGGAAGGAGAAAATTAGAGAGACCAATATGCTGTTTCTTTTAAGGGGTTTTGGATATTTGTGTTGGATAATGGTATCTCCCAGCCAGAATAGCAGATGGATAGTATTGGAAAGTAATCCAGGTTCTCCCAAGCTCAGCAATACATTCACACCTTTCAATGTCTTCCACGAACGAGGACAGATTGGGTTAGCTTGGATGATCTGACGCAAGGACAAGCCCACAGGAACCATTCTCGCTGAAACTCCCAACATTCTGTCATATCAGAAGCCTGCTAATCCAACTGTAAAAAGGCGCAGCCTGTACATCTGCTGTCTTGATGCACGAGACTCGGCCCATTTGTGGACGAGCCGAGAACAATAAGCCCGATCGGCGAGCCAAGCAGGAACATCTGACGAGGCCCCAAGAGATATAGCTGCAAGAGCCTCTCCACACCTTCCTGGCCCCTTCGGTACTTGGACCCATTCAACCTAGTCGATATGGCTCTCTCACGCAGGTTTGGTTGAGTCGTGTTCTGGAGACCCCACAACGCTGCCCGGCTTGACTTGACATCACTCGAGGCAAACCTGGCAACACGAGTGCACTGGCAAGTCCCATGCACGTTGTCGCCTCTCCGAACAAGCCGCCCAGGCAGGATGCTGGCTGGAGAGAAGGTTGTACTGTGGATCAGGGACTTGGTGGATGCTGGTGACTGCTCCAAGACGCTCCAGTTTTCTTGTTTGCGAGTCTGGAGATGACCTGAACCGTCTGGAGTCGGCCTGGAGAAGGCCCGCTGTTTTGCCAGTCCATTTCTGCGGAGAATCGTGTGGGGACTGGCAATTGCCCATCTCAGAGTTGGAGTATTTAGCTGCGCAGTGTTCCTGTGACTTTTCTCCTTCTCTCTGCAGTCGCTCCTCCTCGCTCTATTCCGAAGTCGCCTGAGCATCTCGAGTTTCCCTCATTGCAGAATTATCTCCAGTATCTACTCCTCAACATGGCGGACGCAGTCAATGAACAGAGACCATCGACGGATATCGATGCGGGCATCAAAGTTGATGCCAAGGTCGCCGGCATCGACGACCATGAAGTGACTGGAAATGGAGAGATCACAACGAGACAGTCGATTCTCCCGGTGTCCCTTGTCACCATATTGTTTTTCATGTGGGGTTTCGCATATGGTCTGCTCGATGTTTTGAACGCCCATTTCCAGGTCGCGCTCAACATCACTCAAGGAATGTCGGGAGGTCTTCAGGCCGCATACTTTGGTACGTACAATTAACAACACTACTCTTCCAAGTCAATTGCATCAAGTCGTGGAATTACTGTGCTAACGGTATCGAAACAGGTGCTTACTTTATTGGCCCGCTCACATATTCTGGGTGGATTGTTAGAAAATTTGGTTACAGATGGGCTTTCATCTTCGGTCTCTGCGTTTATGGCGTTGGTGCTTTGATGTTCTGGCCTTCAGGTCTGAAGAGATCGTAAGTCTTATCCCGCCACAGAGTTTGCACATAATTAACAATTATTAGCTTCGGAGGATTTTGCGGAAGCATGTTCATTGTCGGAAGTGGTCTGTCAACACTCGAGACAGCCGCTAACCCTTTTGTAAGTTATTCCTTGAAATGCCATGAGTTGAAGCTGTAGTAGATTGTCTGGAAATTTCTACTTTTGAGAGGACATCTAAGACACCTATTACTGCTCTAACCATGGATGCGAGAATCTTTACTAATTTAATTGCAGATTGCCACTTGCGGTCCACCAAAATACTCCGAGCTTCGCCTCACACTCGCTCAGTCTTTCCAGGCTATCGGTACTGTGGTCGCTCCAATTTTGGCCTCCCACGTCATCTTCAAGAATGTTGACAATACATCACTCGAGTCAGTGCAATGGGTGTATCTCGGAATCGCAATCTTCGTGTTCCTTTTGGCGATTGTGTTCTTCCTCGTGAAGCTGCCAGAAGTCACGGACGCAGACATGGCCAAGCAAGCTGCTATCTCAGCACAGGACACCGACTTTGAGGACAAGCCCCTCTCCCAGCAATACACTCTCTTCTACGGTGTCTTTGCCCAATTTTGCTATGTTGGTGCTCAAGTGGCTTACGCAGGCTACTTCATCAACTACGTTTCATGGGTCCGCCCTGGAACCTCGCACGCTACCGGATCAAACTTGCTTGCCGTCGCTCAAGGCTGTTTCGCTATTGGTCGATTCATTGCATCTGGTCTCTTGAAGTTTACCAAGCCCCGTCTCGTCCTCCTCGGCTTCATGACCGGTGTCGTCGTCTTCGCTTGTATCGTTATGGGCGTCAAGGGCAATGCAGCTGTCGCTTCGATCTCATTGGTGCTATTCTTCGAATCTTGCATCTTCCCCTTGATCTTCACCCTCTCCCTCCGTGGTCTTGGTCGCCATTCCAAGCGTGGTGCGTCGTTCATTGTCGCTGCTGTATCGGGAGGTGCTCTCTTCCCACCGGTCTTGGGCGCCGTCGCCGATGCATTCGGTGGCAACACACAAAAGGCATTCTTCATCCCTCTCATTGGCTTCTTGATTGCAGGCACCTTCCCAATCTACCTGAACGTGTTCAAGGCCAAGAGCTTGGACGGATGGACTGAGAAGGTCAAGGTTGGAATTGAGCCTACCCGCGATGTGGAGACTGGAAGTGAGGAGTGGAATGATGAGAAGGCTCCGGCTCAACAAATTGAGAAGTTGTAAGATATGAAAGTAGGTGTATAGAGGGTAATGGGATAGATGCCTGGATTAGGAGTTTGTTTTTGGTATTAGATGACGGATGATTTAAACCATGGTATAGATGGGATAGATGGGGAAACATAGCACAGAAGGAGTTGACATAAATACCATTTGATATCACTTTGATTGCATGTCTTGGTCACAAATGAACTGCAAGAACCTATGCAGTTTTCCTTTGCTATTGTTACTTCTGTTACCATCTTGCAATTCTTTGCTGCTACTGCTATCTTTTAATAGTCCCACCTGCCTCTCCTAGCTGCATATTACCTACTTTAGTCAAATCAGCCCTTTCCATTATTCCCTTGGAACAAACTTTGAAAAATATGGTCTGCAGTAGTTCCTTGCAAGGCTCCCCACAATGACGAGAAATCTGAAAACAAGAGAGAAAAACGACAGCATACCCGCTCCAGGGAAAGATTGCGGTGAGGGGCAAATCGAGAGACGAGATGCAAGTTTTGCAAGTATTGAAGAGCGCCATCTATCGCTGACTGTAGGTGACATTCTACACGTGACAGCTTCCCAAAATCGCTCCATATAAATGGATGTTGATACTTTGAGTTCAGAATTCCTATTTGGCATTCATTCATTCACACGCCTCGTTAAAAAGAAACCCTCTGCCTATGTAGACATCCGGGAAATACCAGCATCAAACAGCCAAAAAGGCACAAACAACCCCCTCCCTTCTCCCAGTCCTCGTAAAACAATCGTCAAATTTCACTACCATCCCTTCCTTGCTCAGTACGCACAAAACGCATGATCCGCTACGACCTCGGCACCACTCAATACGCCAGCTCCCTCACTACACAGGAAGACGGCCGTGCCAGCCACCTGGCCCAGATCGCACCTCTCGGCATCTACGACGCCCATCATGCGCTGCACCGTCTCGCAGCGCGGCATGTTGAGGCCGTTGGCAAAGGCGCTCACGATGTTGGTGTTCATGCCGCCTGGCATCAGGATGTTGCAGCTGATGCCTTCTTTGCTGTACGACGCAGCCGTGTTGCGGGTCAGGCCGAGCAGGCCGTGTTTGGAGGCTGTGTAGGCCGCACCTGGGGAAGGGGGTTGTGTTAGTTGGCTGATTGTGAGGAAAGGGTTAGGGTGCCGGGAGAAGGTGAAGGGAACATACCAGCTGTTCCACCCCGGAATGAGGAGAGAGATCCGATGTTGAGGATCTTTCCTTTTGCTCCCCGGGATAGGAAGTGGGTGACGGCTAGCTTGGTCATGATGAAGGGCCCAGTGAGGTTCACAGCCAGGACTCTCTCCCAAGTCTTCATGTCACACTCGCTTGCTGCGTCGAATTTATCTAGAGGAGAATCAGTACAACGTTTGCAATCTATGTTGCGAAGATCGAAATCCACGACATCACAACGCACTCCTCAAGACACAACTCAAACTTTGTCTCTTTTACCCATCGTTCCCGCCAAAATAAAATTCGAAGAAAAGACATCAGTAACACACTTACCCATAATCCCGGCATTGTTAACCAACACATCCACCTGCCCAAATTTCCCAATAATATCAGCAAAGAGCTTGGTAGCCGATTCCTCCTGCGTGACATCTGCATTCAGCGCGAGGAACTTGTCCGAGGGAAACTCGGCGCTGGCTGCGGTCAGCAACGCATCGTTGATGTCCGAGATGACTACTGCGGCGCCAGCAGCGAGGAAGGCGGTCGCGATGGCTTTGCCCAAGCCCCCTCCACCGCCAGTGACGAGGACGACTTTGCCTGCGAAGGTCTCTGAAGACATGATTTTATAGCTCTCACGTGTCGATCTTCTCTGATAGTTTTCCGGGTTTTGTGGACTGTGGTACGCGGAAAGTGAGTAAGTGAGTAGTGCGTTATCAGAGATGAGCAGGAAATCACGAGGCATTGCTGACACTTATACCCCTCATCTCGACAATGAATAACCTCGCATCATCACATAAGCTACCACGTTTGAGGTATTCACTCCCCCTCCAAAGGGGCACTACCCCGCCAGAAACGACCCGGGTGGGGCCAATGCGAATGCGAGCACTAAAATGCGGGGCAACCGTATTCGTTTTCTTCTTCGCGTATCAGATCGCAGGTATATACGCGAAGGCCGGGATGTTAGAGGTTCTGGGCTCTACCACTTGGTTGATGCACGACGCATGCATAGACTCTTCTTCTCACTTGCTTGCGTACACAAACCTTGGGAGTGTGAAAACGACGCGCTAATCTGTGAAAGTGTGGGTTCGATTTTCATCTTATATTAGAGCCTCAGAGGCTGTATCGCAGCCCGAGAAATGTCTCAGGCACCCTGAACCCACCAGTCTAATGATTCGACTACCGATGGGGTATGAAAACAACCTGTGGTATGCAAAAATGATCGTGTCGAAGCGCTATATACAAAACGAAACGCCGCAGAACAGTATTTTCAGGGGGTGCTTATTAGCATTATATATATTTTCCCGCAACAGCTGCTCCCCCTCTCTATAGCCCCGCGCTCGTCTATAAGAGCCAATTTTTAAAGAGCGGATGCACCCTGAAAACAAAGCTACAAAAAACAGGTGAGGTATCGATGTAATGCAGAAATCAAACGCCGGGCAAAGGCAAGAATGCATCATAATTGGGCCAGTTGCCCAGGCCACCAGGATCGCCGCCGATTCTGACATAGGTACTGACACTTGGTGTTGGGCCATCGAGCAGGAAGAGCTGGAACCATCCTGGAGGGCAGATGTTTGCATTAGGTGGTGCGGTCACAGTGCAAGTATTGCCAGAGCACGAGACTGCTGGGAATATTGTCCGTTGGCCCATGCTGTTGCCGTGGGTGGATGCCTCAGCACCAAGGAGTGATACTCGCATGTTGGCGACGTTGCCGGAGGTGATGGTGAGCGTGTGCGAGGAGCCGTATGTCCAATCGGTTTCGGTGAGTGTGAATGTTGGCCGTGGGAGGCCGGAAAGCAGATAGGGTGGAACGAAGACTTCAACACGGTATTCTTGGGCGAAACGCTCATCCTCGGGGTCTGAGCCGGAGACGAGAACACGCCCGTCTTGAAGCAGGATAGCTTCGGAGTGGTAGAGACGATCAATTGTGGTATTTGCCATGACGGACATACGCTGATTGATAGGCTTTGAAGGATCGTAAAGGACAGCATTGTGGTTAGGATTGATCGCAAGACCAAACCCAGCACGGCCTTGTTGGCCGCCGTTAAGGATCAAATATGTTCCATCAGGAAGCGCGGTCATACAGGATATGACTCTGGCAGATGGCTGGAGCTCAAGTCAGTACTCGTAGGCCGTGCATTTCATGATCAGAACTTACCATTCGCTCAATAGTCCAATTGGCATTTGTGACTTCAGGTTGAAGCGACACGCAGTTATCGAGTGCGATTTCAGGCCCCTATCATGATCAGAAATAATTTATCAAGTTGGGTTAATGAATGACTTACGGGTGTTGATCCTCCACAAATCAAGACTGTGAAAGCATCGTCATACGGAGCATGCTGAGGGAGTGACACTGCTGTCCCTTCGAATGGGTAGGTTCTACCGCCCAAGAAATCGTTGACGGCTGCAGGAATGTTGGGTAGAACCCGTTGAGTTCCAAGTGTTCTCTCATCAAGAATACGAGCTTCATTATAGTAGGCGACAAAGACACCTCCATGTGGCAGGACGAAGAGGAAGGGATACAAGTTGTAAGGGTCAGTTCTATCGAGCCAGTCGCAATACAACACTGGGCCTACAGGAGGAAGCATTTCAAGAGTTGGGACGGGAGCACCGTTGGAGCCCTCCTCGCCGCCAACAACAAGAATGGTTCCATTTGGCTGTCATATGTTAGCCATCAGCCACATACCAATTCGCAAGAAGAGCTTACCATAATAGCTGCTGAAGGATACCATCGGCCGTTTTGCAAAGCTACGTCTTTCACACTTTCCTTCCAATCGGTAGTCCCCGCAACTCCCGGAGATCCAGAAGGCGTATATAGACGAATACCGTAGGTTGCATCGTTAGCCCAACCCCCAATATTGATCTGTCTCCCGGCCTTGTCAGGCAATGTCAAACTTGCAGAGCAGAAAACATCTGTCTTGACATGCATGGGTCTCCACGCAGCTGTGAAGTTATTGAGCTGTGCCAAGTCAAGTTCGTACGCGCCGGTGGTGTTGGGTGCACCAGTTCCAAATTTCTCAAGGAAGGTAACCTTGCCCTTGATAGTTTGTTGCGTGACTAGGGGAATGACGACACCACCGATGAGGAACTGATATGATCCCGCAGCATTGCCCGTGGGCCGATTCCACTTGTACAAGTCTGAGCCGGTCCAAGTATAGTAGGAGATTCTACTACCAGCACCACAAATTGAGTTTGGATCTCCAGAACATGGCATGTTACAGTCAGCCTCTGGCATCAGTGTAGCACCAGCATTGACAACATCAGAAAGGTCTCCGCAATCTAGATATTGTCAGCATCATCAAATCCACCCAGACGAGAAAACGTACAGCATTCGGATGAAAACTCCATTCCTCCAGCGGGGTAACCAAAAGTGGAGCACAATGAGAGACAATTGGTAGCTGTGTTGTTATTAATCATATTAGTGATGCGGTATTTGAGAGATCGGTTATCGTTATCATCACTGCAAATGTCAGCAAATGAAATCAAAGTCAGTGGAAGGAAGCCTACATGAGACATCCTTTATATGTCCAATTTCCAGGCAATGAGGTTGTCTGAACCTTTGGTGGTTGATATACAGTCAAGTTACCAATATTGTAGACGCTCATTCTGCCACCGGCGCCGCACTTCTCAGCGCTGTTGCCGCCACAGTTCATGTCACACTGGGAATCAGCCGCGGCAAGGGCTGCTCCATTTCGGATGTAGTTGTCGCAGAAACTATGACAATTAGCTAGTAACAAAGAACTGGAATGTTGAAAACAAACCATTGCACGCTATATTCCATGCCGGCAACAGAGTATCCCAGTCCAGCGCAAGTTTGGACACAAGATTCGACTGTGAGCTGTTGATTATCATTTTGCTGGATTGCCATGATACGCCCGTTGGCGCCATCGATGTAACATCCATCATACTTCCAGCCAGCTGGCAGACCAGTGGCAGCACTGCTTGCTTTTGTAGAAGTAGCTGCTGCAGTACTGCTAGCTGTGGAAGAGCCAGTCGGAGTTGGCCCGGAGTAGTATGAGTACATGTTGAGTCTGTCAGGACCTCCACAAGCTGTAATGTTGTTAGTTTGTTAATAATGATATTGGTGTGGAGAGCCTACTCTGAGTCGCATCTCCATTGCAAGCCATGTTGCAGTATGTGTTTCCGTCTGCGGCGGGACCACCACCATTTTGTAGGCTGTTGTCACAATCTGAACGTTGTCAGTAAAATCAACAAAACATAAGGATGAAAACTAACAGCACTGTCCGGCATATTCCACACCTGAAAGGATGTAGTTGGAAGCCAGACATGCCGTTTGGCAATTGCCGACCGTCATGTTGTTCCCACCACCTAAAACCTGCAGTCCGTATCTCAATGTCCGAGTGCCTACGCTATCCGTGTAGCAGCCCAGAGCGTACCAGCCGACGGCCTTGCTTGGTGTAGCTGCCGAAGATGATGAAGAGGAAGTCACGGCAGCAACACTGAGGCTGCTGGATGAAGTTGAACTCGGGCTTGAGCTAGAGCTCAGAACCGAAGAACTGGGCCGTGAGCTAGAGGTGGAAGGTGACGAGCTTGAACTCTGAACTATTGATGAAGATATGCTGCTGCGAATTGAAGATGTCGATGCCGGGATTGAACTAGAGCTCGAAGGCGCGGAACTCGAACTAGCAGCGACCGATGAAGATGTGCTGCTGCGAATTGAAGATGATGATACCAGGATTGAGCTAGAGCTGGAAGGTGCGGAACTCGAACTAGCAGCTACTGATGAAGATACGGAACTGCGAATGGAAGATGATGACGCTGAACTTCGAGAAGAGCTCGGTATAGAAGAACTAGAAGGCGCGGAACTCGAACTAGCAGCTACTGATGAAGATATGGTGCTGCGAATGGAAGAGGATGCCGAGGAGCTTGAAGAGGAGCTCAGCACAGAAGAACTGGATGAGCTTGCAACAAGTGGTGCATAAAGATAGACATTCAGTCTGTTTCCACCACCGCAAAGCTCTTGCGCGTTTCCGTTACAAGCCATATTACATCCACTGTCTGCAGGAGCTCCATAATTGCGGAAAGCAGTATCACAGTCTAGATTTTATTAATGGAAAAGTGTAGGTGATCAGAAGAGGAATACTTACAACACTCTCCTCCATACTCTACACCCATCAGAGTATAGCCGGCTGATTTGCAGGAGCTTTGGCACAATTCGACAGTCATGATGTCGCCGTTGCCATAAATTGCATTTCCGAGAGTACGAGCACCAACAGTATCATTGTAGCAACCTAATGATGTCCACGCTGAAGTTGGTTGAGTTGCAGCGCTTGAAGATGTTGAGGAGCTCTTTACGGATGAAACACTAGATGAAGAGGCACTAGTTCCAACCGAGAAACTGTACAAGCTCAATCTGTTACTGCCGCCACACTTTTCCGCGGTATTCCCGTTACAATTCATGTTGCAATATTGCTCTCCATCTGTGGCTGGAGCTCCCCCGTTTCGAATGGCGGTATCACAGTAGCATTCTCCAGAATATTCTGTGCCTGCCAGAGTGTAACCGTTGGCCTGGCAGGTAGACTGACATAGCTCATTGGTCATGACACTGCCCTGGCCAAGGTATGCATTCATGAGGGTTCTGGTCCCAACTGCATCAACGTAACAACCAAGATACTTCCAGGAGGGAGTATTACTGGATGTAGCAGAAGTTGCGGCAGATGTTGGTGCAGTAGATGTCTTAGCAACAGAGGACGAGGAGGAAGCACTGGTGGCGCCTTGTATGCCGTAACGGAAAATTGTCAGTCGATCACCACCTCCACACGTTTCAGTTGCATTTCCTTGACATGGTGTATTGCAAGAAGTCTGATCTGTTGCCAGCGTTGCAGCATTTCTGATTTGAGTATCACAATCTGGGCTGTTTAGCATATGCTGTTGAGATGATGGGTAAGATACTTACAACACTCTGAATAGTACTCCAGACCAGCAATCGTGTATCCACCACTGGCGCATTTAGAAATGCACAACTCTTGGGTCATAATACTTGCGTCGCCGTATTGCTGGTTCATCAACGTACGAGAGCCAACGGCGTCATTGTAGCAGCCTATCGCGTACCACGATGGCGTTGCAGCTACACTGCTGCTCGCGCTTGATGAGGTCGAAGTGCGAGAGGAAGTTGACGAGCTTATCGATGGGGCTGATGAGCTAGCGGCTGCTGCTGCAATTGCAGCATTTGCAACAGGAGGGGCAGAGGAGGAAGAAGACAGAACTGAGGATAAACTTGTTGTACTTCTCACGCTCGACGATGCCGAAGAAGTTGTTACTGCTGCGGCAGGAACACTTGAACTAGCTTTGGACGTCGAAGTCGAGCCTATTGTACTGCTCGTCACTGTTGCAGGGTTGGCAACAGTGTAATTGTATCCGTAGATATCAAGGTGATCAAGACCACCACAAATTTCTATGATCGTCAGGGAAATATAAAATCAGAGTAGTGAATTGGAGTCTACCTGTCGCATTGCCCTGGCACGGTAAATTACATCCTTTAAACCCATCTACGGCGGGAATTGTGTTGTGTGAGAATGTATTTCCGCAATCTGGTATGTCAGTCAAGGTCATGTGACAACTAAGTAGTGTCACTTACAGCATTGTCCACTATCTTCAACGCCAGCAAGAACAAATCCATCACGCTGACACGAAAGAACACAGTTGGCAACTGTCATGTTGGTTTGACCGCCAGGGGATGTATCCATGTCAGTAGTAAGAGCGCGGCCATTGATCCCTTCTCTTCGGTAAAATGTCAGTTGCGACAAGTATACATTGGATTTAACTTACTTGAAGCAACCATACAAAGTCCAAAGGCCTGTCCCATTGTTTGTCACAGGGCTTGTGGCGTTTTGGTTGCTTGTGAAGATATTGAGTCGATTACTAGCGCCACATACCTCGGAGCTGTTTCCTGAACATGGGCTGCTGCAGTCAGTCTCTGGTGCGGATGTTTCTTTCGTCAGGTCATCGTTGCCACAAACTAGGGATTGATGTCAGTGATGCAACCCCAATGTTGGTTATCTAATTAGCCAAGATGCCAAGTGGCTATTTGGCTTGAGCTGCCAAGAAGCGATTGTTGTACGTACAGCACTGTGACGTGAATTCGACGCCAGAATGGATGAATCCTTTTGATGCGCAAAACATGATACATGATTCCTGTGTCATGGTACTTGTATTGGAGTACGTTGCATAACCACTCAGGGTAGGTGAGTAGGTCTGATCGACATAGCATCCTGAATACGTCCAATTGACAGGCAAACTTGAGGATATCGTCGGACCACGCTTCTCAAGCACTGTACGTGCTGATGTGGTTGCCAACTACACGTGATTCTAAGTCAGTACCAGATTGGAAACGGTGCAGGGAGTTGTACTAACAAGAAGCTGGAGTGTAGCCAAAATGGCTATTCTGTGTAACTCCATCTTTGAGCAATCGATCTGTATCACTCTTTGCAAATGGCCAGAAAGGGTTTTTTCAACATCAAGTGTTTCTCAACAACTGGGGAACAGCGAAAGAAAAGGCCAGCTTCGAACACGGCCCTCCCGAAAACAGTGGGTTGGATGTGGGCCAGGATGGGAGACGCGAAGGAGATCATAAATTAAATTGCACTTCAGCCTCCCAAGAAAGATCGGACCTAGAGGATGACATATGTGGTAAAATTTGATTTACAGTGGACTAGTAGTCGTCGAGATCGCCAGCTGAACAGCCCACAGTTGCAGATATTGCATCGGTGGGGTCAGTAGCCTGCCCACCTTGGCCGCGAAATCACATATTGAGGGGATCTTACGATGCGGCATGGTTCACAATGGGTAAATGAGGCTGGCTCCCCAGGGCGGGAAGGGAAGCCTGGATCAAACGCCATCAGCCAAAGACGTGGGTGCTTTGCATTGCAGCGAGATGGACGCCTAGCGCTGATGCTGAGTAGGGTTCATTACGGCAAAGGCGGTCGGGAAGTGGTAGCGGAGAATCAACAACTCAAAGATATCTGTGCACTTGCAATGGGAATCAGGGTCGAGTCCAAGGGATCAAAAACCAGCCAAGGGAGCGCAAAGCAGTCTTCAGAGTGAATCAGGAAATCCCAAGACTTCATCCAATCTTGTATGCGCTGGTTGGTCGTCACGAAAACATGCATCAATAGCCCTAAAGCAGTAGCTCGTATCAACAAGACGGCACGATGCACCCAAAGACGGTTACACAAAGCGAAAGTCCAGCTCCGAAGAAATCCAAAGCAGACGAGGGATTCGAGCCTGCAGAGCTTGGGCTCAAGTACCAGGGCTCGAATGGGGCCATATTCACGGGCGGCGACTTGGCTGCCGGGCCCCTTGTAGAGGGATTGCCAAAAGTGTCGACAGCTCTCCACAGCAGCCGCTTGTAACACGATGTTGCCGGCGACAGGATCGAACGATCTGGGTCAGGCAGAGGCAGTCAGCAGAATGAGCGCATTGGCGACTGCAACTGCGGCTCAACCCTGTTTGTGGAGTTCGCTGCTGGCCGCCAGCAATTGGCTACTGCACGTCTACGAATACTGGCCAGGACTTGGGTGGCGGTTCGAAAGGGTTATTGAATGAGGCGTTGGCGAGATTGAAGTTGGGTTGGCGTGTACAGGCCAGGCGAGGGGCGACGGCCGTTGACTGGCGACTGGAGAAAGGGCGAGGTTGGGATAACCTCTTAGGGTTGAGCTTAATTTAGCTCCGTGCCTGAGGCTCAGGGCCGCTGCCCCGCCAGGCCACAGCTGGTTTATCTTGGGCACGCGAAGATTCCATTCTGGACAAACTACTTTTTAACCTTCAACAAGTCTCTCAACCTTCACCCCTTAGAGAACCCCGTGCTCTGCTAGCCGGGCCCCATTGCAAGTGCATTTCCTATCTGGACCTTTAGCGGCGCAGCGTCCACCTCGATCTCCACACCGAGTCTGCGCTGTCAAGCGGAGCAAAAGACCCGTCGGATCCAGCCAGTGCTGTTGTCACCAAGACTGATAAATCCTGCATTTGCTCTGGGCAGTGGAGATGGATGCAAGGTGCTTGATAAGAGAACTTCAGGGCAAGTCTCGGCATTGCTGTCTGAACTTACGCCCAGCAATTGGGTCCGGCGCGGCGTGGATTGCCTTTCATTATCGTGCCGTGTTGACAGCCTGTTACCCCTGCTGATGGGTCGTCCTGCCGATACGAACCACTCAATCTGTCAATCAGCCTTGCCACCTCCGCGAACCCTTGTAAGCGTCCGATCCGGGGATTGGTGCACAGCTCCGCAGCCGTGCATTTCAAGTATTAACCCGCTCGCACCACTATCTTCTATTTTCGGCAAGGCACGGACTACTTTAGGTTTGACACCCTGCATTAGAACCCAAGCCTGGGAGATTCCAGGACGGCACCATTTCGTCAGTGTTGAGCATGTGAGATGGAAGCTTCAGAAAACACGGGAGCATTGCTCGTTCAAGGCTACAAACCATTCAAAGAAGAAGGCTGGGAATCCTACGTTGCGGTGGTTACTATTCTTCTAATGCGAAATCCAAGTGGCCAATGAGTATCTAAACGAAAGAAAAACTCCGTGGTGACATATTACTTTACCAAATTTCCCCAAGAAGAGACACAATTCACAGGTCCAAAATCTATTTAGGTTTGCTGCCACACGCGCCCTCGCTCCACATCTTGACACTCTTCACAGTCATACCTCTTGCCGTGCCATTGCCCCAAGTGGGATACCATCGATTTTGAGCCTGCCAGAACTCAAGTGGTGCTGTATAACTGGCATCTCCCCATGGCTTCGAAGAAACACCGTCTCTGGAGTTCGGTTAGCATATCATAATGTGCAAAGTTTGACGATACACGTACTTGAAATACCCATTTGTTCCACCCACAGCGACGTTCAGAATGAGGTAAAATGCTTGGTCAAATGGCGTATTACGCTTGCCGGTCTGACTCCATGGATCGTGTAAGGCACTGCGATTAACAATTGTTTGTCCAAAGTTCCCTCGATCCCACATGTTGTCGTATTTCTTTGCGAAATTGATGAAGAAAACTTGCAAAAGTCGATTGTCAATATATGTGAAGAGGTAGTCTTCACTCCATTCGAGACCATAGGTTCGGAACGAGTCGCTGTAATCAGCGCGTCTGATATTGTGCTTGCCTTGCGTCTTCCAGAAAGCGTCGGCTTGGGCAATGGGTCCCCAATGTAGTGCTGATCCAATACTGTCACGTCCATCGGGAAAGTCATCGCCAGAATTTCCTCGGCTTTCAGCGATATCGATCTCTCCACTCTGGGGCCACTCGCCGTAGACACTGTCCTCTGGCATCATCCAAATTGCAGGCCATAGCCAATTACCAACAGGCATCTTGGCGACAACTTCGACTCTTCCATAAGTCAAAGTTTTCTTTCCACGCGTCGTCAGTCTAGCGCTGCGTACTGGATTGATAATGTCTCCGGTGGTCTTGTTACTACGGATGGAGCAGGAGGTCAGGGGATCGGGAGATGTACAATCGCCAGAAGTTGTCAAGTTGAGAACGTAGTTGTCTAGGAGCTGGTCAACAGTAATATCAGTCGACTCGGTTGTGAGAGTCGGGACAATGTGCAGTCCCTCAGCATCAGTGAAGGAATTCTTGGAATCTGTGGTAGTCCAGTCGAATGAGCCAGTGCCATAGCCTCCCCTTTGGATCTCGTGTGTCCAAACATCGGAGTTGATTGATTTAAAGTCATCCTCGAGGATGAGACAATACTGCGAAAGTCAGTTCATGTCGTCGTTTTCTACTGAAGAATGCCATCACTTGCCTCTTTATTTGGGACACCGCTCCAAGCTAGGTAGCACATAAAGGCTCCAGCAACCAACCCTATACCACAGCCCCCCCAGAAAATGTAGTAATCCCACTTTCTTCTCTTGATCGGCGTGTCTTTCCATGGTTTTTCATACCTGCCATCTGTGAGTAAGGTTTCGCTATAAATAAAATGGAAACTCACTCTCCAATCAAACGGGCACTTTTGAAGCGTCGCTGAGGAGCTTCATGATCGTCACCCATGACAGATGGTGGCGCAGTATCAAGTCTTCGCACCGAATAGGTAGTCGTTCGTTTTGAAGCTTTAGAAGCTTTAGACATCACGGAGACAGGACGACTGCGGACTGAGTTCGCATGGCTACCATTCTGCCCCGAAGGAGTGCGAGAACCAGATGGCGTGCCATAATGGTAGGGTTGGAACTCTGTAGGAGTGATCTCTAGACTCAAACGACTCATGATTGGAACTTGATTGTCAAGCAAATGGTTGATGAGGTTATGAGATATCTTGTATGGAAGAGAGGTATGCCCGCTTGTATATGGATGGATGCCCCTTCCCGAGCACTCGGTGCAAAAAGGCGCCACTGGACTCTAGAGCAAGGGTTGAGAAACTTCAAGCGATGTTTTGTTGTTGTTTGCGTGGTATGGAAATCCCCCGAGATAACACTAATTGATAAACCGGATAGGAGCTTTCTTAGACGCTTTTCCTAGGAGCCTGGAATACCATGCTTTGCAAGCCATCCCATGCCCGGTGCATCGACGAACATGTCTGCCCACACCATAATTCATGCAAGGGTAACTTTGTCCTCAGCTTCACCAGAGGAACGCCTGTGCATTGCTGCAAGCATGGCCCTCTCCCAAATTCAAATTACGAGGCGGGAAGACGCTCCAGATGGGAGCTGAAATGATATTTTGACATTAAAGTTCCATTCTGCCGTCAGCGGCTTCGAGGCACAAGCATATCCTGCAAAGCACAGTATGCTAAATCTTAGAGTTGCTGCTGTAGGGTGAAGGGAAAGCGACTAGTGGCCCGCGTCGGAACCAGGACAAGCAAATTTGTGGGAGATCGACAGGAGCCTCAGCTGTGTTAGATTTGCTGCTCAATCTGAGTAACGGCGTTGGTCGAACCTTAACGATTAGTCTCGACAATGCTATTCTTGATCGGTATCGCCCCTCGTATCAAGTTCAACAGATAGCCCCAGCGACCAGGTTGACCAGTATTGAGCTGCAGAAAATGGATAGTCTCGAGAACTGCATACGCAGCATGCATAACTTCTTAATGCTGGAGATATCCGGAAGTTGACTAGATCGAGAGATCTCTCCTCCAGTCAGGGTGGTCGAGATCCAAGGAATTCCGAACAGGTATAGATCTCGCCTAATTTTCAAGATGAGCCCTTTAGTAAAGCAGTCCGTCTTGAGACTAGAATACCTTGTTGAGATATCATGTTTTCTTAACCTTGGAAGCATTTTTGTCGCAATCAATCAGTTACTTCGGTTTGAACAAGTGTTGAGGAGGAGTATTACACCAACTACACTATGCCCGTTGTTACGCTTCATACAAGTAGCAATTACGGGATGGCTTTGTTGTTCTGCTCCTTACGTGGTTCTCGCTTGGTATCTCGAATTAGTACTGGTGATCGACCATCGTCCCGCTGAAGAAAGGAGAAAGGCTTAGCACTCACGGGCACTGACCCCGAATTCGGAAACTCACTAGGACTTAGTGCAGCACTACGTTGTGATATCTCTGGAGGTAGGCATTTAGCTCGCTCGCTAAGCGCTTCCAGATTTAGTGCCTCGCTTTCACGTCAGTATCGTTAGCGAACTCCTCTTAGCCCAGAAGCTTCAACTTCATCCAATTTCGGTTTGATGCATCATCAAGATACCATTCTCGACCAGGTTCAAAATAGCTCGGTGACTCAATCTCTCTGTTCCGGCCACCTCATCCGTAAAATGTTGACGGACAGAAGCCACAAGATTGACAAAAGGGCAAAGATGACGCGAAGGCTGGACTTCAAGTGCTTCACCTTCACGATCCGGCCTCGACTGAGGAGGAATTCTCCGATCTCTGGACTTGTCACCTTGGGCCGGAAGGATTCACCTTCTCCCCAGAGTTGAATCTCGACCAGCATTAGCTGCACGGTGGGTCAGTCGTAGGTAAGAGCTGCCGCTTTGGGCTCGTTGGCCATGCAGAGCCAAAACGTGGCACACTCTAGGACAGAGCTCAACAGCGTCTCTTCGTTATCTGCAAGCTTCTAGATTGTGTTTTCGCTTCCGAGCTGGGACGGAGGCAAACAGGGCGGCCGAGGACTCCAGCCCGCTTGTTGTTGACAAGCCGTGCCTCAAAAGTCGATTTAGGAATGAAAAGCAGAGCTTTCTACCTCTCTGCCCCTCTAACTCATTTTCCCTACTTCATTCTTACATTCTCTTCCCCACTGTTGTTTGTAAACTTCATTGTCGGGCAAAATGTCTTCCGGGTCTGATCAAGGCTCTCATAGCACTGGAGGCTACTTCATTGCAAGAAAGGCCGAGAGACATTCTGCCACACCGGCGTCCGCTTTCACCTCTACACCTACCTTACCCGAGCCAACATACCAAGGCAGTCAAGGTAGCAACTCACACAGAAAATCCGGAGCTCCAAGTTTGAGCAGCAGGAGACTGAGCAACGGGTCTCAGAACAATGGAGATCGTTACAAGACTGTAAGCCAACTGTAATATTCGCACAAAGAACCGAAACTTACGCTCCAATTCAGATGGTGCGATATCTTCACCAGCGATGTATGGAAAAGAAGTGGCTCGAGGAATTCGGTGATGACAGTGGAGCAATTCCAGAAGAGTCTGCGTTGGGTGTAGCAGTTCGCTCGCCTGACGGAACTGATTATGCCATGGAACCCTCAACTGTAGATGCAGACTTCATCGAAGCATTGCGAATTATGGATGCCAAAGTCGGTCTGACCATGTCATCTGAGATTACGGAGAACTTGTTTGCACAAGTTACACCCTTCCAGGAAGACCTTCAACTCGGGCCCAGAACAAGAATTCCAATCGTCCAGTCACTTGAGCAAATTTTAGCGGGTAACGTAGAGATTGAACACAGTGCATATGCTTGCCTCTTAAGAGAAGAACGAATTGTTATGCTCTGGAATGATACTGTCGAAGGCATTCTTTCTCATGGAGCTGATGTCGAAGACAAGCTCATGGGACATGTGAGTTGCTCTGATTCTCTGACCATTTCCACCAAATACTGATTGGCAAACTCCAGGTCTGGGGATCGCACATCGGAACGCCTCGCACACCACACTCATACCAGTGGTATCCTCAACCACATATGATGCATGCTCCAGGAGCTAGCACTCCAAGTTCTGCTTCACAGCTGGACGAGAAACATCTTGCTATTCAGGCTGCGTTGGAACTCGAAGAGCTCGGCGACGATCGTTTCGATCCAAACACTGAGTCTGGCGCACCTCCTCCAAGACCTTTCCTTTTGCTTCACGCCTGTGTCATTGGTCTCTCGATGGCTTTGATTGTGCTCGTCGAAATGCTTTGCGTGTCCAAGGTGCGTTCAATTCCCCTCTCACAATGTCTTTTCTAACCCATAGACAGCTCTTGACGGAATACCGGTACGACGGGGCAGTGATTCGATTCTCACTTGTTGCCACGATTCCGATTTTTATGATGTTCTCCCTTTTCTACTTCGTCGTTATTGGTGGCAGTCTTTTCCAACTTTTTGGTCCTTTGACATACGTGCGCAGCAACTCGATGTTCTACTCTGCGAAGGCACCAAAGTGGGAACGATATCCTGATCTTGAACTGCCACACATCACAATTCAAATGCCGGTCTATAAGGAGGGTTTGGGAGGGTAAGCTATACCCATTTAGAATAGTAAATGCATTCTAACATCAAACAGTGTCATCATTCCAACTGTGACCAGTTTGCAGGTCGCCATCAAAAAATACGAATCACAAGGTGGTACTGCTTCAATCTTTGTTAATGATGATGGTATGCAAACAGTCAGCGAGGATCTTGCAGAGTGAGTTTTCCTCAATCATATAAGGATCGAGCATACGTTGACATCGGAACACAGAGCTCGCCGTGCTTTCTATGATGTGAATGGGATTGGTTGGTGCTCGCGCCCCAAGGACACTTCAATGATTACCATTCCTCCGGCGGAAGGTAAATCCAAATGGTCTCCATTCAACAAGGCTAAGAAGAGGAAGAATCCCGATGGCTTCCACCGTAAGGGACAATTCAAGAAAGCCTCCAACATGAACTATTGCATGGACTTCTCTATTCGTGTCGAAGACGAGACTTTGCGCCTTATGGAAATTCTTGCAACTGGGAAGCAATGCAGTACCGAGGAACTCTCTATTGAGGAAGAGAATGACTGCTATGAGGAAGCCATGAAAACCATCATTGCTAGTGACGAAGGTCGAACGATGGCCGCTGGTAACGTCCGTATTGGAGATGTCATCCTATTGATTGATTCTGATACCCGTGTCGTAAGCTCCCTTTCAACACTCTGCACAGAATCTGCGAACCATGACTAACATTTCATCTCACAGCCCGAAGACTGTCTCCTCTACGGCGCTCTCGAACTGCATGAATCTCCAGAATGCGCTATTCTCCAACACGCCTCCGGTGTCATGCAAGTTGCCAACAACGCCTTTGAAAACGGTATTACATACTTCACCAACCTCATCTACATGTCCATTCAATTCGCCGTCGGTAACGGTGATTGCGCTCCTTTCGTCGGTCATAATGCCTTCTTGCGCTGGAAAGCCGTGCAAGCCGTCTCCTTCGAGGAAGATGGCATGCGCAAGTTCTGGTCTGACAGCCACGTTTCTGAAGATTTCGATATCAGTTTGCGAATGCAGATGAACAGCTTCATCGTGCGCTTGGCTACTTACCACCAGGGAGGCTTCAAGGAAGGTGTGTCACTTACTGTCTACGACGAACTTGCTCGATGGGAAAAGTGAGTGTTCTTGAAATTTTCCATACCCCTTCACCTGCTAACCGCAGATAGATATGCATACGGTTGTAACGAATTGGTGTTCCACCCTTTCAAGAAATGGCACAGGGGACCCTTCACTCCTCTCTTCCGACGCTTCCTCTGGTCCGACATCAAGATCACCTCCAAGATGACCATCCTGGCGTACATCGGAACCTACTACGCCATCGCCGCTGCCATCCCCCTGACACTTGCCAACTACCTTATCGTCGGCTGGTTCTCATCCGAAGTCGATCAATTCTACCTGACCTCGTGGAAGATTTTCGTCGGCATGGCCGTCGTCTTCAACATCTTGGTAAGTCCCCTTCCAGCCCAGTCATGCAGGAAATCTACTAACTAACACCCCACAGTCACCACTCGCATTCGCCATGTTGCGCCACCGTCTCGGGCAAACAATCTTCTTCTGGTCCGCCGTCGAAACCATCAAATGGACACCCATGTTCGTGCTGTTCTTCGGTGGCCTCTCGCTGCACCTGTCCGCTGCGCTGATGTGCCACTTCTGCTCCATCAAGATGGAGTGGACCGCCACGGCCAAGGAGCTCGAGAAGCAGGGCTTCCGCGTCGGTCTCGACAAAATCGTCCGCGACTTCAAGTTCATGTACGCCTTCTGCATCCCCGTCATCGGCGGCATGATCTACCTGGGCGTGTCGGCGCCGCGAGGATGGTACATCAAAGATTTCGCGGCTATCGTGCCCCTGGCTAATCAGATCGGATGTCACGTCCTCTTGCCGTTCGTGCTCGGCTTGGTGTAGATGTCCGTGGTAAGGTAGTCACGGGTGCTACTACCGGTGCTGGTGTCAAGCTCATCTGACAGAGAAAGAGACCGAGAGAGATTTAGATTGCTAAGAAAGAACAATTTACGGAACAAACAAATACTAGGAATTGTAGTTTTAATGCTTAATCATGCTTGTAGGAGTTGGGGTGACTCGGCTCTGTTTATTTCTGCCCATTCGTGGAATCGAAAACGGGGGTGGGGAGGGGAGTCTTGATGTTGGTGGTTTGGCTTCTTTTCATTGGGATGATGATAGACTTTCATTTAGCTTACAGATTTGCCAATGATACCTTTCTTTTTATTTAGTTCCTGGAATATACAATACAAAACATTACATCTCCATCTCCATCTCCATCTCCATCTCCATCTCCATCTCCATCTCCATCTCCATCTCCATCTCCATCTATACTGAATCTCCATCCCAGTCTTTATCTTCATCCTGTTGTCAATATTCACTTCGTGAGCACTCACGAATACTCCTCGTTAACACTTAAGACTTCGCACTCTTAGCTACATCATTACTTACCTTATCAATACTTATGCGACTGGGTGCTAAGTGATACCCGCCTTTTTCGACCACAATGAGAGCAAATGGAAAGAGAGGTGCTTTGTAAACTTTTGTATTACTTTTTAAACAAAACTTTTAGTGTCCTGCAATTAATTGATCACAGTCGAGGCCTCACTGCCCTCAGAAAATTTCAAAATCGCAATACTATCCCCTACCGTTTCGATTTCAGTCTTAGACATGAGCACTGCCAAGCGCTCCTCACAAACCATCATGATATCCTTCCTACACTGCTGATGATCCTTGTTAGCAATAACTACCTTGATGCGTGGCGTGAATATGGACACCAAATCCATAACCATATCTGCAAACTCGTCGACTCGTCTCTTCGCTAGCATATCATTGAACGGCCCACTTACAAACCCAACACTCAAATGCACGCGCGCCAATCCCGGCAATTGGATCTTCAAATACCTCAGTGCCTCTTTCGCCGGCTTCAGCCTATGCCGGTTATGGTTCCTGATAAACTCTTCTGTTTCGTCATAGCCTAGATCAAGATGGATCCCCACCATGATTGCTCGGAGTAGAGTTCGTGCACGAGGGCTAATGGTAGTGGTGAAGTTTTGGATGGAAGGGAGGCGCATGTAGTGCGGGAAGGAGAAGATGAATCGTGTAAAGAGGATCTCTTCGAGCTCGGAATGCAGGAGGTGCGAGACGACCATGAGATCGCTCATGCATTCAGTGCCGTAGAAGGCCGGCTTATACTTGTACGGGTCGTTGAAGGCGCGGGGCCAGAAGACGGAGATGGCGTGAGGGAGACTGTGCGTTCGGCTGGGGATGTAGAGGGCAAAGTGGAGGATTTTCAAGCGGATCTCGGTGGGGAGGGTGAGGAGAGAGGGTGGTTGAGACATTGTTGACGGCGGATGAAGTTTGTGGCGTTTCTTACTGCGAGGAGAGCGCTGGTTGAGGCATCAGAGCATGTTGAGTGCTGTGCCTGATGATCCCCTCTCCTGCGGGCGAGATCTCTCGGACGCTTGAGGCTGAGACTCTGCCTGCTCTCTTGCCGCGGGAACACTCTATAGAACGTCGAATATCGGCTGTTCCTGGTGCCGTCGAGCTTCTGGAGCTTCTGGAGCTTCTCGAAGCTGGCGATGGATTGTGATGGGATGTGAGCGCACGAGAGGGGACGAGAAAGCGACGCGAGGTCCAGGATGTCTCAGCAGCCCAATCAGCCAACCCGGTTTTTCGCCCCGGCACTCTCCAGCTCCAGGGTCGCATCGCGCTGGCCGCTGGGGTTGTCGCAGGCCGCCCTTGTCGACGATGCCGTCATTGGACATGAGCTCGCGCTTGATTTGCTGTGTCTCGCCTGGATTTTCTCTGCGTTGCGCCCATGATCAGACGGAGCGTCTTTGATTGGCAGAGATGGCTCGATAACCTGATGCCGTGCAAGCCACAGCTCGAAGAAGCTGAACAGGGCGTCGCCGGCCCTGCAGCTCGTCATATCAAGAAACCAGGAGGAAGCCACGATGATGGCCTGTTCTCATATCGCGATAGTATATCTTCCTGGCGGTCGGCAGCAAGGTTGGTGAATCGTCCATCCACAGCACTGTCTTCATTCAATCGCCGCTTGCCAATCACAACTACAATTAGAAGCGCTATCATTGCCTCGTCTTAAAGCTTCGATACCAAATAGCGATCACATCACCGCAATCCAACCCAAGTCCTACTCCAGCCTCGATACCAACAGTCCCCTCAATCGCAAAACACATACCTTCGAACATCAGTCACTATGGGTCTCCTCAATGGCATCGAGATGACAATGAGCTACATTGCGCACACCATCTTTCGCTTCATCCAAGCCATCCTCGCCTTCGCAGTCGTGGGGCTTTATGGCACCGATATAAACAAAGCCAACCAGGCGCACAAGTACAGCGATGGCAAATGGGTATGTTCCTCGATCCCCAAATCTTCCACAACCGCAGGAATCTAACCTCCTCTAGATCTACGCCGTTGTGACCAGCTCCCTCTCCGCCGTCACTGCCATTCTCTACATGATTCCCTTCATGTCGCGCATTCCCTTCGCCTTTGTGTGGGATAGCGTACTCTTCATCCTGTGGATCGCTCTCTTCGGCACCTTTGGCGCTATGTATATCAAGGAAAATGCCGAGGGTGATGCCGGTGTCAAGCGCATGAAGAATGCTGTTTGGATTGACTTGACGAATGCGCTGCTCTGGTTGATCAGTGCTGTGGGCATGTGCATGTACTGGATCAAGCACAGAAACAACCGAACACGCTTCACTGGCCGAGCCACTGTTTAAGTGATGGAAGTGGAGATGGATAGTCGAGAGGAGGTGACAAAATAATACGAAGGAGAAGTAATGGAAGGTGTCGATGCCCAAATGGGGTGTCTTAGCAAGGATTATACTGTGCCAAGAGAGAAAGGTAGCAGCCTTCAGGAGTTATGTTTGCTGTATACCACTTATGCGTTATGCTTTTCGTTGTCTTAGATACCATTTGATTTAGCATTAGAAACTTGATCTCTCCAAGGCTCTCTTTTCCGCATCTCTGTTCCACATTCACATTGAAACGTCCGTTGAAGCTGAGCTGAGCTGGCTGGGCATTGCTTCTGCTGACTATTGATCAACCCAACTCTGCCACACCGCTGCCCCTCATCACGCAAAAGATCATCCTCAGCCTTTCCCAAAATCCCAAAGCCAAGGACAAGGCTGCTGTTCCCAGGAGCGAGCACCTGAAACGAAAGTGGACGGCGTGCACGAAGCGGAAGGGCTCCACTGAGAGACGAAGTGCATCCACTTCTGAATCAAGGAGATCTGCAGATCATCGTCACTGCAACTGGGATGGTGGTTGGCAGGACGCGAAGCAACAAACGGTTTTTTGTGCTTTTTGCATGCAGTTCCTGCTGGGAACAAGCAAGGAGCTGGAAACAGATCTCGCCGCCATACTAATACAAAAAAAAAGTGATGGGTGCGCGTCTGTACGACTGAGATGTGAAATGTGAACGGGGGTCGAGGAGCAGGATCGAGAGAGAGATGAGGTGTGATATGGACATGGGTATATAAGACAAGGGGAAGAGTGATTGGACTTTGATGCATACACGGTGGCGTTGAAGATGCAGCTGTGCAGTGAAGATCTTCCTCGAAGTGTACGAAGTGTACGGATCTTCTGGAAATGAAGGGTCTCTCACAGGCACAGCTGCGCGGTGGGTGTCTTGGGCGTTGTTCTGGAGGTGGGCAAGGCGCTCGATGATTGTGCTTCCGATGGCTTCCCTACATATGATGACGAGGTTTGTGTTCAGGTAGAGAAAAGGGGACGATGCAAAGCAAGCAAGAGGGAATGAGAGGAACGACCGCGAGGTGATACATGCATGAACGGAGTGATGTCCGCACGCATCTTCGTGCCGGCCATTGATAGGCAACGTAGCCTACAGCCAGATCAACGTGGCGGTGGTATGATAATCGATGTGTCGATGTGTATCTCTGCATGGCTGTCGATGCCACTCTGCTTTCTGCCTCCTTCAGGCGAGACAGTTATATTTTGAGTCACCACCTCCCCTTCCCTCATTATCAACACCGACATCATCATCATCATCGACCAGCACCGATATTAACGAGCACAGCCCAACCTTTTCTGCCTCTACCTTGTGATCCTCGTATCAACAAACCACAGAGCCACAACCACAACTCTGACGCTGCCGTCAAACTGGCCAAGTGCTGACATACCATACGGTATTGTACGAGGCCAAGAGCAAGACGCAAGACCAATTTGGGCCTCTGTCTTGTCATCCACTTCTCCCACAGCAACTCGAGCCTATCCCTCCGCCTCAGCCGTTGACACAGTTCCACCCGGGTAACCCGTTCCGAAGAGGGCCTTGTTCTCTTACCATACAAATCCACGGCTACTTGACCCAACCACCACCTCGACTCCGCTTCCCTTTCAACGGCGCAACGACGATTCAGTTCCTGCAACTCTCGCGCGCCTTTATTCCCGTCACGAGAGTCGAAAGCCCATCTCCTTCCTACGCCGTTGACGTTGCTAGCTCTCGCACTGGAGTGTACGACTCGAGGGCAGACGGGCACCAGTTTGCATGGCCAGCCGATCGTTCAGGCCGTCATACTTGGCGTCCGCAGTGCAAGCTCCGAGCCGGAGTCCTCGCCCTGGCTTCTCGCGAACGAACAGCTCGTCGAGTAACATGAGTGCGAAGAGCGACGACTCCCTGGCCTCGCTTCTCCGGGGATTGGCGACTGCAGATAAGGAGACTGGCGGTGAAAGTGATACTGGATGGGCAGCTGGTAAGTTTTGTTCCCAGCAACGGCTGCATGACGGCATTCGACAGTGGTGGCGTTGGTGGTGGAGCTCCATGTTGAACGGGAATGGCGTTTCACTACCCCGCCACCGCAATGCTAAATGACAGAGCAAGCCAAATTTCCGGGTCCACTCATGGACTTTCGGAAACGCATCCCTTCGTGTGCTAATACTTTATAGTTCATAGCATTCCCACGTCGAATCACCCTCAAACTCCTGGGCGCAAGAAGAGTCAACCCATCGCGATCGAATTACCATCCAGAGGCCCCAAAGTATACACACCACTCTCTGCCAGGGGCGATCTGATCGGGTATGTAAATAACATCCCACTTTTATTTCCCACGGCGATGTATATGGTGGTAACGTGTACTGACTTTTCTGAAGAGGATACTTTCCAAACCACGAAGATCCGACTCTCGTCAACAGGTCATATCAACCCCACCCGTTCCACCACAGCGGACTCGCACAATCTTCGGTACAACCAGACTCGCCAACTATGTCGGCATCATCTTCTGTTCATCCTTCGCCATCCACCAGTGCTTCCAATATGCTAAGCCCTGCCTATAACCCTATCTCCGGCCCCATGTCGCCAGCAATACCCGAAGCTCTACTCATCCCAATGGGTAAATATCACCCGGCAAATTATAAGTCTCCGGCGTCAACTGGTGTTTCAACACCAACAACTACACCTAGGACTACCATTCTACCTCCTACAAGCCTGAATATTCCGTCTCCTGCCAAGCGAGGGCAGAAGCGTCCTGGGCATGAGAGGAAGACCTCGGATGTCAAGCGCAAGCTGCAACAATATCAACGAGATATGATTGTTCAAGCTCAGGTTGCGGCTAGCAATTCTACTGGTCAGCAAATGTCGATCAGAGCAGAACCAAACAGTCCTAGGTTATTACCTACTGGTAGCCCTGGCCCGATCACTCCCTTTGATTTGGAAGAGGAGATGGATGGTTACATCGTCGCCGGCCACAGAGTCAGAGGAAACTTAGCGACTGGGGATGGATTGAATATTGACAACGAAGTCCGTCAGCTCACGGCTGAGATGAACAGAGAGTCGGCTCCATAGATTTGAGAGACTTTGTCACTGAGCACCAACTGGCTTGGATTTCAGAGACGAGTGCCTGGGTTTCTTCTCTTCGACGTACACATACTTCAGTCGTTTGATGCATTGCAAACTGGCGCAGTGTGGAAATTAACCTCACCAAGTGCTGGTGTTGGTTTATGTTCTTTCGTTTTTGATCGCGACATGCGAATTACCCTCGTGCTAGTATTTGGCACATTTATAGGGCTTTTGTCGATTGGGATAGGGATTAGGATTAGATGGACGGTGTTATGGGCTGGTTATTTTTCCTTGCGTTAGTCTTTATAGGGGAATGTTGGAGTTGCGTGGGGGACCGGATGGGATTCAGATTGAAGTGTGGGCGTAGATTGGAGGAGTGAAAGGGAAGATGGGGAGGTTGAGGATTACTGTGTGAAGGTCATAACGAAGGTTCAACTTGCATATAGTTACAAAACGTATCGATATTGTCCCTGGAAATCGCATAGCGAGAGTATAAATATCCCAATAGAGAAATTCAAGTGATATAAATGCACGACTTTCACGCTATGACACAGTATGTAAATTCAGATGTCGGTGATATTGCTGGTTTTGATAATGACGATCTTGGTAATGAAAGTGACAATGATGATGAAATCACCACTTCATTACTGCATCGCTTGATCACCTGACACCTAACACTTAACAATTGACGCACGAAATATAGCCGCACGTCATGATGCCTTCGTTATCCTGCATATACTAACACATACCCTAAACTATATAGTACGAGGGCTAGAGTATAAATGACAGACTGCACGGGTCGGAGATCCTTCTCCTTGAGTTCCATTTCGTAGCCGTAAGTCGTCAGTCGTGAGACGTAAGTCGTAATTCGCGTACCGTATCAAATTCACCGTAAAGACGTACCTAGGACCGTGGTCGGTGCGTAGGTAATTTCTATCCCGGAGGAGTGCATTCTAGAGCTGTGGATTTAGTTCGGGGCTTCGGGACATGTTCTCAGAGCTGTGATTTGCAACTGGTAGGTCTTGGTACTGACGTCTCTGGATCTGGTTGTGGGCAATAGTCCTGGGGTGGGGATTGTTTGGTGATGCTTGTAGCCGGCTGGCTGGCTGGGGAGCTAGAGATTCTCTAGGCTGTTCTGGAACTTGCTGCTGAGCTGTCATGTGGGATTTGGGGCGTGGAAGTTGGGGCGTGCGACTGCTTTGGTTGTGGCTGTGGGTATGAGTATGGGGTGGGTATAGCTTGCTGAGCGTGCTGGGGTTGTTTGGTGAGGTTTTTGGTGGGGGAGTAGATGATGGTGGATGGGGAGGAGGAAATGGGGAGGGAAGAATCGGGTGGATACATAAGAGATGTGAGAGGGGCAAGTACGGAGAAGGGTGTTGGGAGATTACGGTTGAGGGTATACTCATCTCCTTGGTAGCTACATAGCAAGTTGTGAGTCGACGAGAGGAAGGGGAACATTTGAGATGGAGGTGAATGGGTAACTAGGTAGGAAGACAAGCCACGGTCCGGCATATCTTCTGCTATCCTGCTCCACAGCTCAAGCACAAAACAGCACAAAATACTGCAAGAAATGTTGGCATAGCGAGATAGAACTAACTTTGCCTGTGAAAACAACATGGCAAAAAACTTAATTATACGAGAGAAAATCTATAGAGCTTGAGGCTTCTCCAGAACTCCTCTACCCATCTCACCCTCTCCCTGTATAAAACAAAAGAAAGAGAGAGACAGAGATAGAGAGAGAAAAGGCCAAACTTCCGAAACCCCGGATCAAAAGCACTAAAAAAAAATACACCCCAAAAAATAAAAACACCAGGATAAGAAAAAACCTTCAAAAAAGAAGAAACTCCTCAATTAATGAACAGAGTGGGACTCGAACCCACGCCACTTTCGTGACCAGGAAATGTTGTTAAGAGGTACACCTTAACCTGGCGCCATAACCAGCTCGGCCATCTGTCCTATTTGATTGGATGGCATTGAATCACAGTATATGAATATAAGAAGGATAGAAAGAGGGAGTGTGATGGTGGTGGGTGGATATCCTTTTTTTTTTTCTCTCCAGGTGGGTCGAGAAGCGAGAAGGGAATTGTGACGGGATCCAATGTTTGTTGCTGCTAAGCGAGCGGTGTTTTTCTTGGGCCCGCAGGGGATTCCTGTCACGTGGGAAGGGGTGTGTTTTGCTCTAGGGATTTGTAAGGTACCTACCAACTTTACTTTCAGGTATGTTGTCTGGGTTGAGTCTTTAGTTGGCATCATATGGTTTGATATTACCCTTTGAGTTGACCCTGTCAGATATCCTCTGTGACTTGTACTGAGCTAGCTACCAAAAGGTACGCTCGTGGAGTTACGGTTTGGTTTGTTTGCATCGGCATATTTAAGTAGTAGTGGAACTGTGGGATTTGTTCGAGACTTGTGCTTTGAAAAAGGTATGGTATACAAGATATTATGCTCTCAAATCTCGCATCTCTCGCTCTATTCTCAGCATACATGGCTTCCTCCCAGCACCCGTGCAGTGAGATGCCCATCCCTGAACTCCGCTCATGCTGCTGTGACTTCCTTGATCCCATTAATGTAGTTACACAATCACTTGGCTGAAATAGCCGCAATCCACCTATCCTGATCCTTTCTAAATCAAATGTTAGTCCAAGCTCCATATCAATCATGATCTCGAAACTTACTTGTCAAAATGTAACAATTGTCCGAGAACAGTCTTCACCAGATCGGCCTGTCGCTTTTTGTCCCTTTGCTCTAAAAATTGCAGCAAGATCGTCTTCAAATACACATAATCCATCTTGCCCGCTTGCCCATTGACTGGTGTGCTAGATCTTCCGCTATCAATAGAGCTTCTTGAGCTGGAAGCTATTTGTTTGGATTGCATTATCTTGAACTCCTTTTGAAGCTTCTCGTATCTCTGATTCGCATCGTCGAGTAGTCGTCGCATATCGGCTCGTTGCTTCTCTGCATCACGAGCCTGTTTCTCGCTTCCGTCTAGGGCATCACGCAACTCGCCCATCGCCGAGCGGATCTCGTTGGCTTCTTTGGAGGCATCGTCGGCTACGCTCTCGAGCTCGTCACGTTTCCGCTTCCATTCTTTCTCGGCATGTTGCAGCTCCTCACGCTCATCGATCGCTCGCTTGAGATCACGTTCAAAATCCCTAATCTTGCCCTTGAGCTCATCTGCTTCCCTAGCCCTTCTTCTGCCAGTTGTGCTAGCCTCGTCTTCGGCACGGTCGCGCTCCTCAATGGCGGCTTCCATGCGCTCTCGCATCTCACGAACCTTAGCGTCTGCACGATCATCGACATCGGCCAAGAGGCGACGCATGGTTTCTCCTTCTCGTGTCCTTTCGCTAAGGAGACGTTGGACTTCTGCAAGCTCCTCTTCCAGTGATTCGGATTGTTCTTTTGCCTCTTTGAGCTGCATAGCCATCTCACCCGCTTGATCACGCATGCTACCAAGTAAACCTTGTGCAGTATTGTATTGAGAACCACGTAGCTCAACCTCATCTCTCAGACCCTTTGATTCTGCCGTAGATTTTGATACTTGCTCTTCCAACTCACGGACCTTGATCCGCAGTTTACCAGCTTCCTCTTGGATTTTTGTGAGCTCAGTGGTTGACTTTTCGTACGAGGCGGAAAGTTGGATCTTCTCTGCCTCAGCCTTTCGCATATCTCGTTGAGCGATACGAGTTTGATCCTCAAGACGCAAACGAGCGTTGGTTTCTTGAGTAACCTTCTCATTTAATGTGCGAATTTCAGTTTGACTATCTGCTGCTTGTTTCTTGAAACTTGTGATATCCGACTTCAAGTCTTTCTCTCGGGCTTCCAAACGTCTCAGATCTGCTGTACGGGCGTTGAGCTCATCTTTAGTCGCCTTTAATGTTGCATTCTCGGCGCGGAGTGTCTTGAGTTCGGGCTGGGCCTTTTGGAGAACTTCTCTCAAGTCTGTCAAATCCCTGTAACGAGATGTGGCAAGTTGCTGGGCAGCACCCAAATCGGTCTGTAATGTTGCCGACTTTAACTTAAGCTCTTCCCATTCTGTAGTGAGTGACTTGAGATCAGCCGTAACCTTCTCCGAGTCTTTGACTTGGTTCTTGTAGCTCTCGATGTCCTTTTCAAGAGCAACGATCTTTTCTTCGAGGGCTTTCTTCTCAGTTTGCAGCTCCTTAATCCTTTCCTTGGCTTCAACGTGCTCTTGACCAATGCTGAGGAAGTTATCCTGCATATTTTCTAGCTCTTCTCGCAATTCCTCTTCCGCCTTTCGCTTGGTCTGCAGTCTTTCGATCTGAGCATCGCGATTGGCAACTTCCTCCTTCAACCGTGATATCTCGGCTTGCAGGTCGTTTGCGATTGGAGTTGCAGGTACTGAGTCTGGAGTTGACTTGTCTTCAGTCTCCTCTTTGGTCAACACTACCGATGCAGCTGCATTACCACCCTTCTTCTTTTTCTTGTTCTTCTTTTTCGCTGCTCCTGTACCGGATCCTGCAGCAGGCGCTTCCGAAACAGGCGCCACCTTTGAGATGGCATCCTCGCCCTCCTGCACTGCAGATTCTTCGACCTGTAGGTTAAGTGCCTTGACTTGTTCTGACAACTCTTCAATCCTCTTGCTGTCTGCAACCTTCGCTTGCTGTAGCTCTTGAATCTGGGTGTCAAGTGTCTCACGTGCCTTCTCAGCCTCTTTCCGAGCATCAATCTGCGACTTTAGGTTCTTGCCAGCAGTCTTTTGATGACTTGTTAGGTCGTCCTCCAGCGAAGAGATCTTCTCGCTCGATTCTTTCTTCTGCTTGGCCAAATCAGCTTCTAAAAGGGCGAGTTGCGATTCTGTAGCCTGTAGTTTCTCCTTCAGACCACGGATCTCTTCGGTTTGTGCCTCTATTTTCTCCTGGTGAGTTCGCCCTTCGACAACACTTTCTTTAGACTCATTCAACTCCCGGGTGGCCTTTTCAAGACTAGCAACTAACCCGGAGCTCGATTCCTGCGATGTCGCCAGATCCTTTTCTAGAGTAGAAACCTTTGCTTGGAGTTGCTCAACCTCGACAATCTTTTCTTTGACTTCTGCTTGTAATTTAGGTACCTCATCATCATAAGAGAAGAACTCCTCGGTGACATCTTTGTTGTCGGTTGGCTCTGCCTTCTGCTTTGGGGAGAATATTCGTAGAACTGATGAAGCCGGCGACTTGACTGAGGCTGTGGGTGTATCTATACTGGCCGTGTCCGCTTTCTCAGGCGAGGTCGCTGAAGTACCATTCGTAGAACTCTTGAGTGTTGCAAGCTCTTCTTGAGCAAGGGACGTTTGCTTTTCGGCCTCCTCAAACTTCTTCTTATAGCTGTCCCTGTCGGCAGATACGCGCTTAAATTCGTCCATCACCATGTCTCCTTTAAGGTTGAGTTGATTCAAATATTCAACCAACGCCTCTGGATCCGATATGCCGGCAAGTGGGGTATGCTCCTTTAATGCTTTCTCGAAGGGTTCTATAGAAACAGCTCGTGCATGTGCGATCCGATATGACCTGAGAAGCTCTAGTGAAAGTTAGATCTAGTGGGACGCCGTTGGGGGATGCAATTGTACCTTGGTATCTTGATTCCAATTTCTCCAACTTCCGCAGCTTTGTCCGCACATCTGCAGGTAACTCGACGGAAGCCCTGGGCGATCCATCTGCTTTGGTCTCTGTTGCTTTTCCACTACCCTCCCCTGACCCACCAGCTTCCTGGCTCACGCCCGAGTCTCCCATGATGCCAGGCTTCTTGTCCGTGGCAGCAGATGCCTCGGACTTGGCCGCGTCCTCTGGTTCGTCTTCTATGACAAAAGCGTTTTCGAACTCTGAGGGATCTGGACCTCTGCCGCTGGTCCCATCGTCTTTCGGCCTTGGTCGCCTTGGTTTTGTCGCAGGAGATTCTGTGCGGGAGCTTGGCTTTCGAACTGTAGACGATGATCTCGAGACGGGAGCCGCAGTAACTGTCTTCTGGCGAGCTTGCTCTTCAGCAATGCGATTGTCTATTGCGCCCTTGATTCGCTGTGGTCCTTGTTAGCAGGAAGTCTCGAGCTTACGAGGCTGCTAGACTGGATAGCGATGGAGAGGATTACCTGGAAGCCTTGGAACATTGTGGCCACATCTGCCAGAGGGCTGCTAGTACTTGTTTTGGGCAACGGGCGAATTAATTTGCTATCATAATGGCGTGAAGAAGTGAATCATTCGAATTGCTTTTGGGGACAATAATCTGTTCACAACAATTAAGTTCACACGCAGATCCGACACGGCCACCTCTTGGGGGTTGCCGGCCCCATTGGCTCCCTGCGAGGCCTGGAGCCGCTAAAACATGGTCCGTGGGCAGGTTTGGGGCCCGCAGAAAATGCACGCAAGGGAAGACCAGGCAACTGGAAGGCAACGGCAACTAAAAAGCTCCCCGGCAGAGCGACAGTAAGAGCAAGCTGTCATCGTCACCGTCACCGTCACCGTCACAACTCCTCTCGCCGTCTCTCCCACGCACGCGACCTCCTCTCCAACTCGTTCCTCCGTGAGCTTTGGACATATTCTCTGTCGGCACGCTCGCTCACGACCATGCCATTCTGGCACTAAAAGCAAGCCTCTTCCAACTCTGCCAGCTCTGCCACCATCATGGTGTCCCTGTGGCCATGGAAGGGGGACGAGAATTCGCCCGCGTCGTTTGAGAAGACTCTCTCGGCTCTTGCCACCAAGATCACCAAGTCGCAGGCGCAGCTGGACTCTCTCCGCCAAAAAGGCCGGCGGTACAAGGCAATATGGACCCTCTACACAACCTTTGCGTACATGCTCTGCTTAATCATTATGCTCTTTGCAGTTGGGTGGAAGAATGGTGGTATTTATGAATACACCGGTCTGGCCGGAAGCCCAGTATTGTAGGAAACATCGCTCTTTCCAGAAAATCTCGATTCTAACCCACTGCAGGATTTATGTTATACGCCAGGCTATCACCCAATTCTACAATTATCGTATCGAAACTGTCACGGCACGTCTGGAGGATCAGCAGGCAGAACGAACGAAGACTATTGAGAAGCTGAAAGCTGCAACAAAATACAACTCTACGCAAGAGCTATTGGAGAAATATGGAGGCGTTCCGCCCAAACCAAAGAAGCCGGCTGCACCAAAGACTCCAAAGCCAGATCAGAAGAAGAACCAGCAGCAACGAGTATCTATGGGTCCGCCACCAACTGCGAATATCCCTAGACCTGGCCAGATTCCTAGCCAGCCTTCGCCTCCACCCCAACAGGCTATCCAGCAGCAACAACAACATATGAGCCCTATCCAACACATCCAACAATTGATGCCTCCTCCAAGCACTCCGCAGACACTAGCTGGTGCGGAATTCGCCCCTAACGCCTTCTCGGCTCCTCCACAATACGCTCAGAATTCAGAATTTAACCCTGGAGGAAATTGGTACGACCGGATTCTGGATCTTTTACTTGGAGAAGATGAAACGGCTCCGAAGAATCGCGTTGCTTTGATTTGTTCAAACTGTAGGCTCGTCAATGGTCAGGCTCCACCAGGAACAAAGAGTCTCGCCTCCCTAGGAAGATGGAGATGTTTTGGATGTGGCACTATGAATGGAGAAGAGGATGAGGCCACCAAGGTCGTACAGGAGATGAAGGAACGTATTGAAGACGAAAGAGCTCCTTTAGCAATTGAGAATAAGGTATCGGAGGACTCCGCAGGGGGGATAGTGCTGATACGAAAGACGCGCCGGCCGATGACGAGGCGGAAAGTATTGAATCATCGGAGGAGCCGGTAGAGGTGAAGCCTAAGAAGGGTCGACCAAAGAGCAACAGAAAGGCGTGAGGACTTGTATACCCGATGCGGAGCCACGAATTTACAACCGTGGCCGTGCTAAGCCCAGGAGAAGCAGGTTGGAATTTAGGCGGTGCTCTCCTGGTACGATTATACTTCATCTAGTTGAACTGCGTTCTCATCAGAGTCTTCTGCCGCATTGGGTTTATAAGTTCCTTTTGATGAAATACACGATTGTTCTCCTCGTGCCAAGTCGGCTCATTCTGCTAGTGTGATTAGTTGATTCTTCGTTATTTTCGTGATTTCTTGCGGATACTGTGGGTCCCTGAACTGTCTCATGCACCGAATAGCTCGGCACTCCTGCAGCTAGTATCTGTCGTCTATTTGTGTAAAAATCCTCCATCCCATCTGCATCAACCTTCTCTGCGTTTGAGTCCAGATATTGATTGTTTCGATTCTTCACTACTCGGATACTGACGTTCAGAGCTACTATTCGACGAACCATCATCTTGGCTTTCGAGCATCAGACCCAGAGTAGGCATGAACATATCGTTTCTCCTCAACTCCCTCGCCTCGAGCACACTCTCATACCCTTTACCAAATTCTTCGCTGAAGCCCACTCCTTTCCCTCCGTTGTAACTTTCTATTTCATGGTCTTGATATCTTCTTCGCTTCTCGATATTCCTGTCAGCCCTCATTCTCCACTTGAACATTAACTGGTCCTTACGATTCTTTTCGGCTTCGGTCAAGGGCCGGGGAACACTTCCATCATCGAGGTCTTCCTCTTCCGCTGCGCCGCCCACACGTGAGTCCTCGTATGTGGGGTACATGTTGAAATAGTTGTCTGCAAGCGCTTCGGTTAGTTTGTCTGGCACCGAGGCCTTTTCCCATTCGCTAAGCTCCACTTTGCCCCCGGATTGACTGTCTGATGAACTGGAAGATGAGGATATGGATGGGAATGGGAGATGTGACGAACCGTTCTGGGCCTGCGAGACTCTAGTGCTTGAGAATGGTGTTGGGGCAAAGGGAGACTGGTTCTGCGAAGAGCTTTGTCGGCTGCGACTTTCCTGTTGGCGGTTCTGAGATTTCACTTGATGATTCCGATGCCCTGGCAATAATGCTCGTGGAATGGAAGCCAACGGATCAGCTTGTCCTCGATCTTGACCTCGATCCCGAATATCGTCATTTCCATTAGCATTTGCTCTAGCCCTCGATACCCTGCTGTCGTCTCTCTCACTCTCTAATCCAGGTGACAGCGAGTGCAGAGAGGAAACAGACATATCGAGAGAACCACTGTCGCTGTCATCGCCAGCTTCTGTCGCGTTTGCATAGTTTCTATTGCCATCATTACTACTACTGCTGTTGTCTTCGATATCGTGCAGCGGATGTAGGATCCTGAGGAGTCGCTCCGCGTAGGGACGCAAAGGCTTCGGAGCGTAGGCTACCGCTGTCTTGAGTTGGGAGAGGCTTGGGAGGGGGATCTGCGGGAGGGTGGGCATGTTCTTCTTGTCCATTTTGGCGATGTGCGTGTGGCGTTTGTGGAATCAGGTTTGGTTGAAATTCGAATCACTGAGGTACAGACCGAGATTGGGAGACTATAGAAGTGAGTTTCGATGACAAAGATTTACAAACAGGCGATTACCACCGTGCAGTTGAGCATTCACAGAGGAGAACTGTGTTTCAGGATAGTTCAGTATTTTGGGTGGAACTTGAATCAACGTTTTACATTTGGGTTCTGCGCTGATTTTAAATGGCTTATTGGATGTCATTCAAAACGATCAGAAACAGATATTGGCTAGGTGGCATTCAGTGCCATTCTTCACTGTTTCGATTTCCATTCTTCATTAATTCGTAGATGAATACCAAACGACCCATTCATCAATATCGAAACCATATTTCGCGCAATGATTCATATCTGGTCATTGTACGAGTTTCATTGATTGTTATAACAGAGACAGAGACAGTAAGCGAGCCCCTGCTCTGTTTACTGAGCAGGGTGGAGGATCATAGTATATACGAGCCAAGAATTAAATCCTTGTGTTACAATCATAGTAGCCATTATTTGAATAGCTATAAAGTGTGACTATGGGTTATGTTCCTACAGTGAATCATAAGGTTAATGTAACTATAAGGTGAGGGAGATTTTGGTTGTTTGTAATGGGTTATTTAAGCGAGCCCCTGAATTTGGAGAGTACAAGGCTTGGTGTGGTATATCAACCTCGCCAGGTGCTAAGTATTGGCATGGTATATAGAAGGCGCATTCTTTGTTTTGAAGCTAGTAATGAGTCATATGAACCATAGAGCTCTTCACTGTGGATATGGAGTTGATTGGTGGGTGCTACTTGTTTGCGTAGTTGTGGGGTGGGGCTTTGTGAAAGAGACCAGTACCTGGGTATTTAACATTGCTTCAAACACTGAAAACGGAGACTGTGAGTTTTTATTTTTATGATGAATATATTTGAAAGAGACATCTGAGTCGAAATGAATCTGTGTTGAACAGTCTGCTCTGGTTCTGAATCTCAGTTTGAGACCCACGATCTTGCTTCCCTCCCCGCCTCCATCAAAGAAAATATTGGCCACACCACAAACCATCCACTTCAATCTGATTGGAGCAACTTTAATGCTCAAATATAAGTGAGCATCTACCATGGCAGATCAATACCATCATATTGGTTTGGTCCTGGTCTCTTTTCATAACCTGCCACGTGCACGTTCAAATTTTTTCCGTTCTGTTCCTTGTCTGCGGCCAAGATCTTGGCGAGAGTGGCTTTGGCACCAACATCGACTTCGAGATCTGGAAGGGATATTTGGTTAGTGTCCGCTTTTTGTACTTGAGGTAGGAGGGGGAGAAGGCCTGCATACCTGCATATGCAGTTCCGAGGTCAGTTTTGAGCCACTATAAATGAGCTTATATTAGTTCTTTTCTGTTGGCTAAGGCCCAATGTTTGAAGGAGATAGGATAATGAAGCATGCAGCTCGAGCCTTTGACCATGGGGAAGAATAAGGAGATGAACTTACGCCTGGAGAGATGGTAAAGATAGTGAACCCCTCCTCGGCATAGTCAAGCGCGTATTGTACTGTCAGCATGTTGAGCGCAGCTTTAGAGATGGTATATGCGTGGCAGCCGTGCGGTTTGAATGTGTGGGCGCGGGCAATGGAACCAAGTGTCGTTGAGCTTAGAAGAGCCGTGTTAGCTTTTGGTCGTTGAAGGATGATGCGATTGACGCGGGGGGATTCGAGGTGGATAAGTTGCATACATATTCACGACCTTCTTCACGCTGCCCTTCTGAAGAAGTGGCATAAAGGCTGCAGTCACAAGTTGCACTCCCACTACATTTGTGTTCAGATGTTCCTGTAGATCTGGCCTGGAGGGGTGTCAGCTGAGTTATAGTTTATCGTCACCAATCTAGCAGGTATAGAATTACATCTTCGTTATTCCCTCATTAGATGACCATCTGCAGATTCCTGCGTTGTTGATCAGGACATCCAGTCCTTTCCCCCCTAGGATCTTCTCAACTTCGTCCACAGCGGATGCGATGCTAAGCTCAGATGTAGTCTCGAGGGGGACGAAGACCACGCGGCCGGTGGATGAAGAGACGAGAGTTGAGAGGGCTGGGGATAGGGAGCGCGCAGTTGCAAAGATGGTGCTGACTTGGGAGGAGGGGAGAGCAGCGATTTGGGTGCACAGGGAAAGGCCCAGTCCTCGCGAGGAGCCAGTGATGAAGTATGATGCCATGATGTGCTCGATGTGATGTCTTAAGATGAAGAATGGAAATGAAGTGAAGTTTGAAGATGACAACTAGGAGGGAGTTCCTGGCTTTATATATTATTTCTCCGTCTCGGGGAAGTTGTTGCTATGGGTTGTTGATGTAGCCCCTGCTAAAGCAACATTTCCACTTTTCTTAGTTAAAATGGCCAATAAAAATGGGGACCTAGAACACAAGTATCATTGGACAGGAAAGCCAAAACTTGACATGGAGATCCCCTATACTTAGTATTTTGACTTGTATGAGTTAGTGAAATTTGGCAAGGAAATCAACCGTCCCACTGTTTCGAATTACCTAACCCATTCTACCCCGGAAAGCCTCTTGCCTGTAAATGGATGCCTGGGAGAGATATGAGCGAGGGTCATGTACATTGGCTTGTAGATTGATGCCTAAGAGAGATGATAGTACTAGTTCTGTATTGTAGCCCGTAACTGGATGCCTAGGAGAGGCATAGCAGTATTGGGTACCTGATTTGGCCTGCGGATGGGTGCCTTGGAGGTAGGAGGGATAGGAGTAATGGCATTCATTCAAAAGATAGTTGAAGGTCAATATCTTGGCATATTTGGTCTCCCTGGGGACATATTTAGATGCATAATTACGGCTTTTGACGTAGTTACCCACTGTGTTTACCTACTTTGTTGATTTTGATAACATCTTCCTTCCATAAGGTCGGAAATATGTCAGATCAATCGGAGATAAGTGAGTAGATTTGTCATTACTTTCTCAACTCCGATGCAGCTCAGTTCATTCTACGTGTGTTTCTCCTCCTCAAGCAATCGATGTGATAGATACTGATGATGATTGACGGAGTTAAGCCAACACACTGAAGCCGACGCCCAGAAGCAGGCCAGAGTTGCCGCTCCCGCGCCGCCTCCGCCTCTCTGGATGTTAAGCGAGGCGGTCGCGCGGCCGCCGGCGGCTAACGCTAGTACTAGTGTATCTATCACGGTGAAGAGGTGGTCGGCTGTCGCCGAGATTACTATAATACCAAACCTTACTTGTTTCTAGGGAAGTACCTTGTGTATCTTCACGATACAGGTACAGAAGCATAGCTTAATCGAGCAAAGCGTGTCGGCGTCTTGACGCCCCTTGATGCGCTGCCCCAATCATCGAGATGATGCCTTGGCTCCGGCATCAGATACGCTTCAGCTTCGCGCTTTCCCTTCCTCCCTCTTCCAAAGGGTACATGGGAGCACTTTTCCTTGCTTCTACCTCGGATGGGCTGTCAGATGAAGTCACCTGATGACCTGCCTCCTCCACTTGCACCTTCTGCCGTCCACTTTCCCGCGGAGCTCGTGCCACTTGGTTCGTTTCCCGAATGAAGTGGCTAATTCATGTATTTGTTTCACACGGAGGCTCGTACTCTTCCGAAAGTGCAGTACTGCACCTGCTCGTCGTTCGAGATGCGTGCCGACAGCGAAGACCAAGTTGCTGATCAGGATTCGAATATGCATGCCCATTTTGCAGAATGCCATGGTCTGTCACATCTCACGTTCGGCTTTACCTTTTCAGCCTCTCCATCTTGGCATTCTCAGCCAATTGCAGGGCACCCTCTCCTTCAGTCGGAGAGAAACCGGACCAATAAGAAGTATTTCGGAGCCGGAGCTCCCTCCGCTACTTGTGTCGCTAGAATAGGCGCTTAATTGTCCACCCAGCGTATAAAATTGTATGAAAATCATCGCCTGCGGAGACGTTTCCGATCCCGAGAGAATAGTCACAGGCAAGGCTCACGTTGTGATCGGTGCCAGTGTGATCTGTCAGCTTCTGGAAATCACCCCGTTCCCTGCCGCATTCAAAACGGTGCTACCGCACGCGGATTTGCATCCTCTCAGCAGCTCAAGATCTGTTGCGTCTTGGCCACAGCAGATCGATCGATAGGCGCCACTCAATGTTCTGAGCAGATTCGACATATTAATCCCAGTTCCAACAATCTGCGGATCGTGTGGGTAAGACATGGAGTGTCCCAAAAGCTCTCGCATACCTTGACCAATGTTTCTGGCGACAGCCTTGGGGTATAAATAAGGTCATCCCCCTCCCTGAGCGATCAAAGTTCTTACGACATCTATCATGCTTTTGATACAGCTCGTTTGAGCGTGATCAAACACCAAAGCGCGACATGGGAAAACGAAGCCCAAAGTAGCTCAGCAGCAAATCTCATTGCTCACCTGGTCGTTATCCCTGTTTGTGGTACGGATCGCATTTATGAGGATTGACTATCTTTTTCTGAAGGGCTTTGATGGCAAGATTGAGGTGAAGCAGAGGTCAGTGAATCGAGGGGATTTTCTCACAAGTCTTGCACAATTGGGAACATATGTAGTGTTGAATCCATCCAAGCGTCCTTGAATTATTCTAACTATTTGTCGCCAGGACATTGAATACGCCTCCAAAAAAAATGTTGCCAAGTCACCATGACTATCAATCACTGCCGCGTTTCACCACCCAAAAGCCCCACCTACACCGTCCTCTTCACCTCGACCAATGTGTTCGTTTATCGAGTCTCATAATACGACATTCAACAACTTCCTTTCCGACTAGAGTGAAATCATCACGTCTCCAACAACAGTGTCATACGCCGCAAGAAATCCAGATGTCTGCCTACATCTTAGCAGTGCGTGCCGCAAATTGAGCAAGCTCGACCAGGAATGACCCAAATCTCGGATCCGCTGGCAGCGCAGGTGGGGCATCGAACACCAGTCATCTATTCTTATTAGCATCTTCTCTTCTTGGTACGTAGGTACATTTCTTCATACAGGAACAGTCTTCACTCCAAGATTGACGGTGGACAATGCTGTGTTGTAGTTCAATGATCGCTTCGCAGTCTCAAGTGCTGCAGCATTGCACGAGGTGAATTGACAGACCATTGTGGGTGTTTTGGGCGAGGAATAGCTCCGAAAGTTGTCGAGTGGAAACTTGAGAAGCGTAGGCGTGAAGGTCGAAATTGGGAAACCAAAACTTGATTGTTTTCGAAGGAAGCGAAGATGCGTGTTTGAAGAAGACCGTGAAGATGGTACTGATGAAGATTCCAGGTTGGATACCGGGTTGGATCTTGGTCCTTATATATCCTTCTCCTTCTTAGGTGTACTTCACTTTTGATTATGTAGAGTACTTGATCTTCCCGAAAGAACAGCCGCCAATCAAATTTGCTTTCAAAGCCCTCGGATCTCTGCGCTTTCAGGCCAAAACTTAACTGGCCTTGGTGGATGGCGCTTGGATCACGGATTCAGCAAGCAAGTACCCATCAATGGCCAATATTACGGGAACGGAGGTCGCTCCGAGTGAAACTCGACTCTTGACCAGGCAATCTGGCCCTGCAGTATAGGGAAGTGTGCACAGCAGAAGAAAAAGTCACGATCAACAGCGACCTTAAGAGGCTGGCGGCATCGTACTCCTCATTGCGCCAAGACGCTGTGTGGAGCGCATTTCGCTCTTCCTCATAGGTGCGGAACCTTGGATGCAGATAACCGGGGCGCGTTAGCGAGGATGAGGTCAATCCGGATCTCACAGGTACTTGCCGCGGGAAAATTTAGGGGGATCTCTAGCAGGCAATCGATGGTCAAAGTTCAGGATGCGACATGTCACAAGCCCCTAGTGGCGTCAGTCACCCCTTGTGGAGAACGATCCTCGGCAATAGCCATCTGCACAGGCCTCTGTCGGACAAGCTTTTGCTGAAGAAGATTCCAGTGCTGACAAGTCTCCATTTCTAAGACTGCAAGGCAACTTGATACCAGTATCTCTGGGTACGTCCCTCATATCAAAGGGAACCGCACAAGTTTTGTTGGAGTTGTACGGAGAGTGCGTTCTTTACTTTTTTCCGCTTCTCAGCAGGCTGCCGGGCTGAGCACAGATGGCGTTATCAGCTTGCCGGTAGTCATCGACCGGGATAATGTTTTATCTGCGCTTTGTTCACAACCAACAACCAACGTTGGCGACTGGTACAACCTGACAAGGATCAACATGTTTTCAACTGAAAGCTTCTCCTGGTTTGAGGCATGATTATCTGTTTCAAATCAAGCTGATTTGTACTTCGAGGGGATACAAGCCATACGGCCTTGTGCTACCGATTCGAGCTCACTAGTTTTCGTTGCTTTTTGCATAATGGTGAGGGGAATGCGACTGAGAATCCCGGGCCAGCCGCTGAGGATCTGGCTCCCAACCTGACTGCAGCAAGAACATGGCGTTAGGTGTCAACGCCATTCTGTCGTCACTTTTCCTGCAGGGGTTGGAGCTGGGTTCGCTATGTGTTCCCGACTATCGGGAAAGAAGTGGTTCTGAACCTGTGTATCGCCGGCAGAGTTGAACGGATATGCGGTGCCCAGGTAGCCCATAGGGCCGGCTGATGTTCGACCACTAGAATACGACAACGTTTGTCTGGCCCTTCCGGTGTGATCTTCCTCACCAATGAATATCGATTTCTAATCACACCAGGGGAGAAATCACAATGGTGTATGGTTCTCTTGCCTTGAATGTGTCGCATGTTAACCTGCACCTCCGGGAGGGCAATGCATACAACTCCGGCCGCTCCCCAGACGCTAGTGGGCTTGTCTAGCTAAAGTCTCGGTCTTGATCTCCCTCTTGAGCAGTTGAAAGATCTTGTAAAAGGAGTCTCGGCTATTAACTTTTAATTAGGTTCCCATGTGGCCTTCCCGACATTCCGATGGTTGCACACCAAAATTTAGTCTTGAACGGACTGCCGAGCCTGATTGAACCCATATTGGCTTCTAGGAAAGCCTTCAGACCTCCGTGGGCACCATGCTTGGCTTCTGGCTGCCCTTGTACCGCCTATGAACAATACCCAAAATGAAGCAGTTCAATGCTTTGTCGGATCTGCCACCTTCAACTCACCATTTCGGTATAACAGAAACAAGATACTGTTGAAAAAACATGCAGTGTCGAGGCAAACTGCCCCTAACCGTGATGGCGCGTAGCACAAGCTGCCAACCACGGTACCAAGGTGTCGGGACCAGCCCTTCTCCTCCACGGATTTGACCGGTACATGGCAGGTGGTCATAACACTGATGGTCTGTGCTCAATTTCAGTGGGAAAGACGCCCCGAGATACTCAAAATATCAAGCGCTTTGCGGTGTTATCAACTTCCAATGACATCCCCGAGGCACAGAAGATGGTGCGACTATCCTGTCCAACTGCCCAATCAGCAACTCAACAGCTATGAATACTCGTTCGTGAGAGACATTAGTGCATTCGATGGGACTACTGTCCAAGAAGACATGATTCCATGCATCCACCTTGATCCCAGCATCATGCAATTGACGGCAATATACACGCGAATCCTTACCGATTAAAGTATCTTTACACTCACCAACGCCGGCCTTTCCCTTTTGACATCCTTTGTTACCGATACCCGTTACCCCTACTTATTGTTCCACGATCGATGTCTAGTAGGAGCAGGGATGCCGGGTCACTCATCGCATTACAATGATCTTGTTACTCTCAACCATAGATCTTTTGATTGTTACCTTGTTCGCAATCCCAAAACCCTTCTGTGGGTGGTTTCATACTCGATACATCCTTTTCCAGATAAGGGAGGCGGCCGTTATGCACCAAACTCTTGTGATTGGACTTCCTGCAGCGCGATTTCTAGTGTCTACAGGAACTACTACATTCACATCTACCGTTTACAAGACCTGCCAGAAACCCAAGTTTCTGGAATCTAATGGCTTATGGATTGATGTGCATAATGGAACAGGGATATCAAGCTCCTCAGTCTCACTTTGCGACTCCTCACCAAGAACTTCTCAGATCTCGGCAATATTAGCCAGCACTTGCGTAGGTTCTAACCAATCGCCCGATGTCTTTATCTGGATCGCGTGCGGCCGAGGCTCTGCAGATTCAGAACAAAACATGATAGGACCCTGAATCCGAAAGATCGGTTGGGAAGACTGTGACCTCATGCAATCGGCGCATGGTCGATGCGCACAGGGTCCACTGTGGCCGATCTAGAGGGTCGGCATTTTCAAGCCTGCATTTGCACCGCACACTAATGGACCCTCAAAGCGTGGCACCGGATTACCGTACTCCGGCTGAAAGCCACCAACTGCTTCTATCAGATGATCAGTTAGGCTCGTGAAGCTGAACAATTCTAGGACAGCATGTCCCACTGCGGAATCTTCCATGTGGGCAGAGGGAGCTCCGCTGGCCCATACGGATCAGAACAGTTCGTGTCGATATTCTCAGGCTCAAGAATTTCTTTTGGATCGAAAGAGGCCGAGCTTGCGTGTGGAAGATGCAGGTAGCCTGAGAAGCTGACAATAAATTTGTCATCCTAGAAACTTCCCGCTCCGCGACGGGACCATCCTTCCAGATGGAATCAACTCCTTGTCCGGCAGAGGTACGGGGTTTTCTATGGTGCGTATTCAAGAAACTCTACAGCATTTGCCCTTTTGTTTTGCTTTCATCTCATCAATAAATTGCCTAGCAAATGAACAGCAAGGCTTGCGGTATCTGACATGTCTTCCGAAAGCGCGGAAGAGCACCACAGCCAAGCGCCACCAACTTTGATACTATCGCTTTCCCTTACGTTTGCAGGATGAAGAAGTGATGGGATTGTAGTATTGCCTTCTATGCTAGCTGCACGGATAGCGATTATGGCCAGTTGTCATGGACTATTGAACAGATTTGCATTAAACTGCACACCAGACGCTCATTCCTTTTGAAGCCCGAGCTCATAGCAAGGCTCGTACCGGTGCTGGCTGCTTTGTCGATTCACAGATCCGTTACGTATGATTTGGCATGTGCTGAGATCGACGGTTGCAAAACGGCATTGCCAAGGCTATGGACTGTTGCAAAAGCAATACCTGCCGCCCGAAGGCTTCCTGCCGTTCAAGGGGCTACAAACGCTTCCTCTTCACAACCTCTATTACGCTTCAGATTTCGCCGAATCCCCAAGCTGATGTCTCTGAGATCTAAATTGCAAAGACACGCTGGGACTACTCCGTACAGATCTGCAGGCGATCCGCTCACTTCCTTCTCAGCCGCAGAGTTGAGCCAGCCACGGACTTAAGGGGCCACTTCGGACGAGTGTTTCGAGGTAGCCCCTTGAAGTGGCAAGGGTTGCTTGGCTTGGTTTGGCTTCTGCTCAATGTTTCTCTTCAGCTTCCGACGAAGATTTACAGAAAGTGTCATCCCAGCTTCCTCAACCTCATTCAAGACGACTGGTATTGGGCACGTCAATTCCAACTACTATTTCTTTTCTCGACATCCTCAATGAGAGAACCATGTCGATTTATTCCGGACCAGTCCTCAGTTGGTCATGAAGATTCAGCTGGGCCCGTCTCGTCTCCACCCATCCCACTTCTAGCCTTCTCGAAGGGTTCAGACGTTATCACTGCCAAGTCACCCACAACGATACATTTGGTGGCTTTGTGCGCTGACCCTAAAGGACTATACTCAACTTGCTCATCTCAACCCTCAGTCCTCGCGGATATGTTGTCGAGATCTTTAGAGAATGCAGGGCCTTTGGGGAAGACCCGGCATCAGGCCTGAAGCTGGCATGAATCATGGAGGGGTAAAGGTGGCCAATGGTGGCCTCCGGCGATGATTTTTCGACTGCATGATGTCTCGAGATGGCATGACACCGGGATATCGGTCGAATGGCGGGGTCTGAGACCTTCGAGGACATATTCAAGGATGAGATACTGGTGGGGGTTCCCGGATGGGGAGTCAGAGACTCCCGTCCGAAATGTGGAAGGAAAAGAGAACATCGGCTCAACCTTGAAGAATGTCACCAGCCTGTTGAGCTGAGGGACTTGCTGCGTTGTATGAATCTGTCGCTTACCTACTTGTGGTCTGCGTATGACACAGCTGGGGAAAACATATTGTCAGAAACAATATCCTCTGAGGGAGGTTGTTTCTCAGACGCAGCTTTCCATACTGGATTTTCTCGGCGTTATTTCTGCGCATCATCCAGAAGGATGAGTCACAATCCACAAGCACATGATCAAGGCCGAAGGACAACTGATCTCTAGGTTGACGACAACTCTTGGGGAAGGACTCTTTCAGAGTACAGGAACAAGAGGTATGAACTTTACTGTCTTCCCTACATCCCGTCAAAGAACCTCGTCACCGCTCCGCTGATTAATAACAAGGTAATCTTCTAAGGAAGTTTCTTTGTGTATCTATTGGGAGCGTGTTTTAGGTGGATGAAGACGAAGATGCATGGCTTAGCTTGGCTTAGCATGGGATGATGCACGAACGCAATAGGACATTACAGGATACTCTGAGAATAGCAAATTCCTTATGGCACGACGATGGCAATGCGATTATCGGCAATGGCGATGATCGCAGTGCTCGCTTGAACGGCACAGATGCAGGATGCGCCTCCCGTCACAACTTCCCCGTCCCTAGGTCCAAACTGGATTGGAGACGATGAAGATCGATCGCAGACATCTCATTCGAACATCCTATGGACGGATGGCCGCCCGGCCAACAGGCTCGCCAGCCCACCGCGGAGTTGCATCTGCATGCAGATTCAGATTCAGATCCAGACGCGGATGCACATTTAGATTGCGCTTCGGATTGTGCCGTCACCAACCGGCCTGCTGCTCTGAATCTTATTCAACCTACAGGTACCTATCGGTCACCGGGTGCACGGAAGGCGTAGTTCTCTCTTCCCATGCTGCCGCCGTTTCCTCGTTCACTTCCTTGCTTCTTTACCTCCAGACTCTCCGATTCACTCACGTGTGCTCTTCGCGATCCCCTGTTGCCCTGAACAACCATCTCGCTGCTCGTCTCTTTTCATTCCACACTCAGGGATGCATTGCTCCCTCACATCTGGGCTGGAGCAGGTTGCTGTGCGTGCTCCTTCCTCAATTTCACAGTAGAAGGAAGTATATAAGACAAAGGTGAGGGATAAATAAGATTGATCATATTACTCAGTGGACAGACGCATATTGTCGCTGTCATAGACAATGTCGCTAAATCCTGATTTTCAACCTACATCTAAGCCCAAACCATGCGTGCTTGCCTTATACAACATAATGGTGCATGGCTATGCCGTGCTGTGCACCAGCCAACCTAAGGACGAAACTGAAGCCAGCCGCTCTGCTCATCGCTGTAAAACGCCGCCCAATGGGTATCCATAGCCAATTAGAACATTGCAGCAAGAAATTCCATCTCGTACTGTGACAATTTTACCATCTCGTTCCATCCACGTTCTCTTCCCACAATGCTGCTATTCGAACCCCTTTTCCCAACCTCGCACATGCAACCCAGCCTCCCAAGCGTCCAACACAGCGCTCCATGCCACCTACCTCTATTACCGCCCATTCCACTTGGCACCATTCATCTTCCTAGACTTTGCACGCTCCCTTTCGTCCCGACTCCAGCACAGTAACCTCCTCCGGCAGCGGTGCACCAATGCTGAAGTCCAACGACGTCATTTCCAATTCGTGACCTTCTTCTCAATCTTGACGAGCAACAGGCCGGCCGTGGCCTGGCCCTTCGCATCGAGAAGATGGACGAAACGGTATCCCTGCTGCAGGCGGTCCAGACGAATGCATGCCCAAGCGGCAAGATTATCCTTCGCATACCGCGCGTCTTCGATCTTAAACCTAAGAAGAAAACCATTAGCATCGCAGCTTCTACGGCAAGTGTCTACTGAGGAGCACACGGCTGTCTAAAGAGAAAGCGCAAGAATAGACAATGGTCAACGGAAGAGATGTTGTTGCACAGCAGGCAAGCTTCTTCTAATCTGCCGCAGTTCAATTCGACTTCAGCAGAACGGTCACGCGACAGTGAAAATTCTTAAAACGAGCCGCGAGAAACTTCTCTGTACAACGAGTAAGTCAAATTATGGATGAACAGCGGCCTGTTGCAGAGGCGGTTGCGAAGCGGTAGCAAGCAGAAGCCGTGTGTAACGATAGATGTTACCAAGTCTCTGGTTCTAAGCGGTGAAGTATGCGCAGCACCCTGCGCTTGCTGTATCACCCCAAATGCTGTGCAACTCTCGGGAAGCCAATGCCTTCTGGCAGGAAAACTGAGAACTGAGACTTACCTGACAAAACTTAGTTCCTCAACAACTTTTGTGATGCGCGGGAAAAGAAGCTCGCAGCCGTCGGGGCCAAAATCCGGATGGTCTCCTTTTCGATATTGCGTCTGCCTCTTGCAGTCAGCACCTTTGATAGGCTCGCTCGTGTGTTCCTGCTCTCTCTCGACATGGAGTTCGCATCGAATATACGGGTGGAAACCCCTCTCCGTCTGGTGCGCTGGAATCGGAATATGCTGGCCCGCAAGGACAGTAATCTTCAGATCGATCGTCTTGTAATCAACAGGCTCAGTTGCATCTGTGCGGTATCCTGAAGGTTTCAAGACCCAGCCACGCCCACCCGCAAACATCCCTTCATTTAGCATCATTCCTTCGTCAAGCGTCTGCCAGTTCAGAGCCACCATCTGTACCCCTTTTCTCCAAAACTCTGAAGGGTCCGGATTCGAAGAATCAATCCGGAAACCAGCTGGGTATGCACGCATAAAGAAATGGCGATTGTGTGACATCATTTCCGTCCTTTTCACCTCATGCAACTCAAGGATTTGACTCTCGCTGATGGAATAGATGTGCGGAGGAGTTTTCGCCGACTTAGCATCGAAACTAGAGAAGTGTTCGCTATGGGTGTAAATGCCCAAATTGCTCAGGTTCTCACAGATCTTGACTTTTTTCTTGTTACTACCACCTCTCTCATCTTCGGAAACGGAATGAATCGAATCGGCATCAGACTTGGACTTCACCGGCACCAGCGTCGCGGGCGTGGATGCTGATTCCTGCTTGTCTGCTATAGCCTTCTTCACCTTGACGAGGATTTTGTTTAATAGCTCCTCTAACCTTGGAAGGCGTTCTTCTGGATTGCATCCCTCGTGCGGTTGTTCGACAAGATATCCCTTCCACTCTTCCTTCATTATGTCCACCATGACCTCTTGTTGCTCCGGATCTGCATGAACCTCCAAGCTAACAATCAGAGGAAGTGGGCTATTCAGAAAAGCGGTTTCTCGAATGGTCTTGCACACAGCCCTGAAACCAATCGGTGCTGTCAATGTCCATCCATGGAGTACCAATGGTTCCCCACTGCGCATCGAGCGCAGAGACGCCGGTCTTTCGATTTCCCTTCCAACATCTAACGAAGAAGATGTTGTATGCTTCCGGCCCCTCTCTTCACTACTGGAGTCCTTCCCTATACCAGTTTTATCTGATAGATGCTTCTTCGCTTTGTCGAGCTTCTCCTCAGCCTTCTCGAAAGCGGCTGCAGCTCGACTGGAAAGGGTACTGCCATGCCGTTTGTGTTCTGACTTCGAGGAAGAAGGAGATCTTGGGGAATTCAGGGGAGAAAGGTTTTCACTAGATCTATTATCTGTAGCTGGTTCTCCATTGTGCACGTCTATCTCAATGCACCGACATCCGCGCATCAGAACCTATCTTTGTCAGCATTCTAGTGATTGTGATTGCACATAGTATCACCCACATTCTTGTATGCCTCTGTCGAGCTTTTCGACGAAAGTTGGTTCCCTGAGAGATACGTATTGTGACTGCTACTGATATAGTAACTGCTTAAAGGCTTCGTCAAATCCTGCTCCTCGGGCAGCAATTCTCGTATGGATTCCAAGCCACGGCTATGGTACACGGTCTCCAGAAACTCCTCAAACTTATATTCCTCTTTGTCCAACGATTCGATTGACATCCGTTGCACATTTGCAAGCCAAGTTTGGAATTTGCCGCGAGATAATGTAGAATCTGGACGCCGTATCGAATCGTAGACACGCCGCAGATGGTCTTGTACCCCGTGGGATAGGTACAATTGCTGGTGAGGGATCTCGGAGACTGCAGTACCTCCGCCCGCTTGTATCAGCGGCTTTAAATGAGTTTGGTGGTGCGAAGGCGAAAGCATCGTTGAGATGGCCATCAATTTGTGCATCGAGAAGTGGTTCCCATGGGGAGCTGGCTGGGGAGCCATTCTGTGCAAGTGTGCGGCCTTGGATGACTGGGGTGATTGTCAGCAACTTGTTGGATGGCGTATTCAAGGCAAACAGATAGTGCTGGTCCATTTGCCTCGAGCTGCATTGTGAGGCCACTGCTGATTCGGCCTCGTTGACCGGGATCGCCGAGCCTTCGAGGCTTGGGGGAAGGCAGAGAGATATCACTCACCGTCGCATGTAGGTTGAGTGCAGTGTCATGAAGGAGAGCAGTGTGGCATTTAAGGACGAGGTTCTGCGACTCCTCCAGAAATCAAGAGTTGTCAATCAAGCGTGTCCGAGGTCTGCCAGCAGCAAGGCTGTTCAGCTCAGTTCCAATCTAAAAGCTGACAGGCAGATAGTGGGGGCCAGAACTTCGATGTCCAAAGTGCAACAGAGTGAAGGTCATTAATCAGTCAAAAGGGGTTAAAAATGATACCATGAATTGAAACAATCTGAGGCTACGCAGGATGGATCAAACAGAGGCAATGGAGTGCATTGTTTCGCGGCGGGGAAAGGAGCAGAGCGATAGACATGGAAAGGCTGAGCAATAAGGAGCCAATTGCTAGGGAGCTACTGTTTTGTCGGCCAAAGGCAAGATGACGTGGGAGTCCCGGCTGCCAGGCTGTTGCTGCCTGAGGCATACATAGTACCCCATGCTCAGGAGCAGTTATCTCGACTGCTGACCCCGCCAGCCAGTGGTCTCTCTGGTGACCACGAACACGATGACATCTCTGCCAGCAAAATCCCAACGAGATTCAGAAGCAGAAGTCAGATCCTGGGGGTTTGCCCATGTCTTTACTTGGACTGATGGCGCGTAAGTCTGCCTCCCAGCCTAATTGAACACCCAAGGCTGACCAGTTTGCCTCAGCAATGCCTATTATAGCCCGCACACCCACCGAGGTCTCACAACGCACTTGATACTGAGAGGCCAACTGACCATTACATATCCCAAAGACGACAGCCCTGAGAAGAAAACATACAGTGTTGGTGATCGAATAGACGTCGACGCAGGTCGTGTACACGAGGTTTGGATCGGTGCCGAAGGCTGTACTTATGTGATAGGAGAATGAATATATATAATGCAAATTTACCTTTTGAGCATGCAAGTACAGCTGAATGAGTTGTAGAAGATAGATCTACAACATGAGGGTCTGACATGGTCACTACCCATGATTGTCCCAAGAAGTGAACAGGTTATCTTTATTGTTCTTTGCGCATTATGGCCATAGTCGGCTAGAGTACTTTGCGAGGAAGGAGGTAGTTGGCACAACGGACATTCTCGAAATCAATCGAGCTTCCTTAATTATACGGCTTAAGTGCTCTCGAAAGCCGTTACTGCATTTGGCTTGTGATAGGTTGTTTTAGCCTAAGCCGAAATAAGGGGGAGCCGACTTAAGGTTGGACCTCCAAGATTTTGGCTGTCGCTCGTAGATCCCCCACGGCTGATTAAGGTTTGCTATACAAAGACTGGGATACCTTACGAAGGCAATTTTTGGAGGAACAGTCCTTAACCAGTAGAGACCACAGAAGTTAGAGTGCTGTCGTTGACAAGATCATCCCAATGGGAATGATATCTAAGATTAACGTCAAGGGATTGGGGAATCTTTACTGTAACGGCTGAGGCTATAATTGAGTTTAATATTCCAGAGTTAATAAACACTTTCAGTGATCGTTACTATTAGAAATTATGAGAGTGCGTTCCAATTTGCTTAAAAAGGGGGGTACGAATATGCCATACTTCCTTGCCTCGGAAAGCATCAATTACTGATATCAGGGGTTCATAGTTGCTGCTATAGCTAATGCTCGTCGCAGGGTAGCAGTTCGGTGGAGAATAACACAATCATGCGTTGGTGACGTTCAACTTTGCAAATCAAAGGGAGGGAGGGAACAAGTCGATAGCAGTGAAAACATTATCAACAATCCCATAAGAATCACAAGAGGATGGGATCAGCGAGTTTGCCTCAAGTTTACATGTAGTCGATATATTTATTTTGAGTTTCAGATCTTGGATCAACTACACTATTGAGCTTAGCGCTTTTGGAAATCGATCCAGCACTCGTGTTCCTGTCATGATATGTTAGCTTAGTCCACAAAACTTAAAGGTTACTTGCCTTCACATCTGGCTTTGACTCGTCGCGGAAAACCTCAAATCGACTAGTTATACCAGGTGACACGTCTTCTGTGCCTTTCTTCACCTTAGTATTGTAAACTCGATATATGGCAGCGGTCAAAGTAGTCATCTCAGCCATAGCCAAACTACAAGATTGTCAGCGAGGCCATGATACCATGCATTCCGAAGCTACTTACTGGAGACCAATGCACATTCTCCCTCCGCTCGAAAATGCCCAGAACCACTTCTTCATCTCCGCAACTTCCTGGGCATCGCCAAACCATCTGTCAGGGTTGAAGGTCAATGGGTCTTTGAAAACCTCTGGGTTCCGGTGGAGTGAGTACGGTGACATGCTGACAACAGTATTTGCTGGAATCTGGTACCCATCAATAGTCGTGGGCAAAGGCAGACTTCTGGGCTCCGAAGCTGGAAGAGGGGCATATAATCTGAGAGTCTCTTTGATGACTGCGTCCAAGTAAGGTAACTTCATCGTTGCATCTGCGGTAGGAATTCCACGTTCGTTCATCTTGGAAGCAGACATCTCGGCCACCTCTTCTATGAGCTTTTCCTGAAACTTCGCATTTTCAGGCAACGACAGCGCCCAGATCAGAAACATCAATGTGTCACTCGTTGTATCAACACCAGCCAAGAGGTGGTCAGCTGCTTCGGATGCGATCTCCATGTCGCCAAGCCTGCTTTCACCAAGGCGTCCGATGATTGTAGATGTGCGTGATGCAGATTTCACATCCTTCGAGCTTTGGGAATACTTCTCCCATGCTGCCAATGCATGCCGACGAATGCCTGTATATACGGTGGGTTTCTTCTGCGGCAACAGCCCAAGTCCAGCCACCAGTTTCTCCTGGAGACCAGTCCGGGTCATCAACCATTTCGTGTATCTCGGTAAGTGGCAGGCAAACCAGGCCAATTTCCTCCGCGAAGGATCAAGGACATCATTCAACATAATCTGATCATGCTTCGAGCCCTTAAGAGCAGCAGTGGCACCAAATTCTTCCCCATACAGAAAGTGTGTAATGTTATCCAAAGAATAATAGTGAAGACTACTGAACGTCTCGCTAGCAGTCTCCGGATCATTTTCTATAAGCTGCATGTACTCCCATACCTTCTCTTCGACAGCAGCTGCCGAGGACTTGAGTATGCTAGACTTGGAGTAAGCATGTGCAAGCAACTTTTTCCTCTCTCCATGCGCTTTGACGCTGGCGAAAGTGAAGAGGTTCTGGTGACCATACACGTCGAACATGCGGTAGAAAGTGGTGCGTTCGAAGCCACTACCAGCTCCATAGATGGTTTTCAGGGCTTCAAGACTGTTGAAAGAGACCTCATTAGGGCCTACGCGGACAACGGGTCCAAATTCCTGGTGCAAACGATGAATTGAAGGCGTGCGGATACCGGCCCAATCGTCATATGCCAGGCGCCATTTTGTAATGTCGTACAGTCGTGGTCCTGGGACTCCTTTGATACGGATGAGATTTTGGAAAGCGTATAATTGGAGAAAGAGAATTAAGAAGCCCAGGCATACAACGACCTTGATCGTAGTGCTGGCGTTGAAGGCCAGACCTAATAGGTTTAAGAGATCTGAACCCATTTCAATGAAACTTGCCCAATCTTGAATTGACAGAAATGATTGAGCATTGGTATTCTAGTTTTATAATTGGAAATCAACACGGTTGATTGGCAAGAATGGGATAGGATAAGGTAGGTAGTAATGAAGGGTGGGGTGGTGATGGCGACACGTGACATATATATTAGTTATGTAACCGTGTTAAGCTGCAGCTTAACAGAGCTTATCGCAGAAATTTCATTTGAAACCAGAGAATCTCAAAATGGGTTTCTTTCTTGACAAATCATGAGTTGGCGAAATTATAGAGTCGCACAATCCAGCAATAGCAGCTGGGCACGGGATCAGCACGACCGAATACAGTTGACTGCCTTCAAAGACTCCAGCAGTCAGTCGAGGTCAAAAGAAGTATAGATTTACGGTAGACTTAAATTATGAAACTTAATAGAAAACATTTGGAGACTTTCGATATCGCTGAAATGATGGTTCGCGAAAATCCGCTCGTCAGCTTGCTTTGTCCTTCCTTTTCTCTGAGGGATACTTGTGGTTCTAAAATTACACAGTTGAAAAGTTGAATAAATTTCGAGGCCTGCAATTTTGTGAAGATAAGTCTATCCTGTTGAATAGATGAGCCGCAGATGGGCGAGCGTGTTTTTGGCTTCCTACTGGCGATCGTCTGGAATTACCCAAGTACAATGGTTAAAGGGTACAGAGCCATGTATGAAAAGCGCGATTCACTTCCATCATCCGTCTGCGAGAAACGACTGTATTTGCTAACGTGACTCAAGTGCCTTCTTCCTATGTATAGAAATATGCGTCGAAGGGGCGGGCGTCTTTAATGACCTAGCCGTGCCCAAAAATCATGCGGCGCCGAGGTGTGCACATTCAAGCAGGCAGTCTCGGGCTCAACATCATCGAGCGGGCGCGAAATCGGACACGAAGACGAACTGTCATGATCTCAGCGATCAAGAACGTTGGAAGCCCTGATCTGATGATCACCAAGCGGGCCAACCAAATAAAGCTCGCCTGATATTGCTGTCTGAGCTGGGAAAAAAAGCCAGTGTTTGACCACAACCGCTTTAGATCAAATCGAGATCCTGAAATTTACGTTCCTAGCATCATCAGTATTCGTATTCGCGATCGTTGCACATCAAATGATAGAATGCCGTGATATTTCCCCCTCGTCCTCAGCCCGGAGCTCAGGTCCGGATCTACCCCGCGATCAACCCAGGCCCGTACCTGCATCCCCTGCGATCAAGATGTCAGAGATTTAAGCTCGTAGCAACCAATCGCTGAATCACATTAAGTGCGGTACCTGACGCTAGAAGCAATATGTCTTGACATCATGAATATGGGCGGATGCGCTAGACCCCACATTTCCCCAAGAATGCGGCTAAAAAGGTCATGATGGAAACACTTTCCCATGGTTCAAGGAGGGGTAAGAGAGATAGCGTAATTGAGCATCTGGATGGTGACGGAATTGCGCGGGCTCTTGTGGGGGATCGGCGGGGCATGGGCAAGAGTGATGATGCTTGTGATGATGCAACTTGCAAATTGCAGGTGGTTGGAGGTATCGATCCTAAATATATAAAGCACAAGAGCCTTCCCTCGAAGCATTATTTTCCATTATCAACATCACCATCAATTCATTACCAACTCAAATCTCAATCAAAAATCCAACATGTCTGACACATACAAGCCAACTGGTGGGTTTCTTCTTCGAATTCAATTTATTATCACACCGCTGACCATTCTCCAGAGCACGGAGGATTGAAGGAGGACGGAACTCCAGACAAGCGCGTTGGTACTGGCCGTACGTACCAATCTTTATCTCCCGCTCTGATTCTACCCACGTCAATTGCTAACTTAATTTCAGAATTTGCTCAAGGAAAGGTCGACCCCAAGGAGGCTGGTGCGCAGGGTGGAAAGACCTCTGGCAGTGGCAACACTGGCGAGAGTGGTGAGACTGGCAGCACTGGATCTGGCGGAAGTGCTAAAGGAGGTGAGTTACAGACATCGCTTTCACTTTGTATATTTTAACTGACTCAAATGGTACAGAATTTGCCCATGGCAAGGTTGACCCCGTTGAGGCGGGAAAGAAGGGTGGATCTACCTCTTCTTAAGCAGATCTGACGATATCCATCTCTCGACACTGACGAGTTTATGAGAGATTGGCTCGATTGTACAATAGTGGCGATGAACAATGAATTATGATGCATCAATTGAGAATGACGAGAGACATTTTGCAGGGTATGAAACATGTGAATTCAAGTGTGAGGGGCAGCATTTCGTCATGCTGCAGGCATCGATCGCATATGACAGATGGCGGCCTCCATCAACAATAGTAAGTGAAGATATCGTTACAATATGAACGATAAGAAAGTTGGTTACAGCTAGCTTCCAGCACCGGGTTTCTTACTAAGATACGTCGCAGACGTGATCATGATATCATGAAGTTGGGAACCGAATTTATAGCCCCTTTTCTTACCGAGATCAACATTCACGTGATTTGATTATTTTGCGTGAGAACCTTCCTTCATAGTCAAGTTCACAAGTTCTATCACCATTCAGTCATACCATATGTGCTAGTATTTTAGATGTAAGAATCCCAAACGTCCGATTGATAGATACTGCTTGACGAGGAGATGAGGGTTTCTGGAGCTCGCAACGGCTAGTTGTCGAAAAGGAATCTGTGGACCAGTGCCAGGTGCTCCCCAACCTATTCATGTGACATGATCTACATTCTCAGCATGCATCATGGGTACATAAGAAGCTGATATCTGGTATTACTCAAATTCGAAAATTTGCTCCATGCAATCGAGACGAAAATCAGTCTTCACGGTACCGATACTGCCATCCCAACCATCGCCGACCAGCACTACCCTTAAAATATCAACCCCAAAACACCAACTAATGCCCAACTGCCTACCAAGTAACCCATGTTCAATTTCACCTCCTGTGTGATCCCAATAGCGTCATTATAATCCCCCACCTTAGGCAGCGGCAACTTTGCTTTCCCACTCCAGTGATCACCCACATGTTTCCTCGCGCCCATCAAAGCCGCTACATTCAAGCCCACCACTGCCATCTTTGCGAGCATCGGCACCTCGCCTTCGATGAGCGGGTAGAAGATCAAGATCACCGAGCTCGTGAACGAGAGCAGAACCTAGAGCAGGGATATGTCAGGTGACCGAGGTGGTAGTGAGGGAAGAGGGGGACAAACGGCTAGGGTTCCACTTGCTTGCGTGGTTTTTGTTTTGTGGAGTTCCTTCTCGGCCATACTGGAGTATTTGGCTGCGGTCTTACTCGTTTCTTCGTATTTCTGAAGTTTGGGAATTGCGACCGACGCAAGATAGAGGTTGTAGGCGCCGAACGCGGCCTGCAGCGTATTGAGGATGGTTAAAATTGCAGAAACCATGTTTGAGAGATTGTATTGTACGTGAGCTTGAATATTTCATGAGTTTGGTTGTTCAAATACCTAGATTCCAAACAGAGTTGCTTTATTGATGGCGCCGCGTCGTTTAAAATCAGGGCAGGCTATGACGTCGTAGCTCGCAAGGCGGGATGCCATACTGTATCCAAGCAGCTGTCACATTGGTGAGACATTCATGGTTACTTTCCAGCTCCTACTTGACCACGCTACTGCTTCTAACCTGTGAATATACTCTGCTTTTGGGATGATTTATTTCTCCATTTTCAAGGTGTATTAGTAGCAGGATAGTGACAGCGAGAGTGACTTGGGGGTGTGATGCCAAGCTTTAGCGATCGTCCACTATAAGTTGGGCCCCCCGGAAGGCCGAGCCGACTCCCTCCGTCCCGCTTGCTTTCCGGTGAACTTTTCTATTCATTTCACGGCGATGCAACTACAAAGATAGACAAAGTACCAATTACATCGCCAGATTCATGTCCGGCACTCTCGCTGCAGAATATTAGGTCGCAGTGCGTTGCATTTGGTGCCAATACGCCTTTTCGGATATCGATTGCACTGGCCTTCAAAGTACTCCATACTTGATACTGATATCTGGTTGTCCAAAATAGAAAAATTCGACTTACCGACTCGACTCAGACGAGTCATCTCCAAGTGGATAGCGCTCTAAGGAGAGGCAATGAAGCCCACTTTGATGCACCGAACTATAGGAAGAAGTGGATTCACGGACAAGAAAATTGAGACTATCCTACCATCACACGCTCAAAAAATAAGTACAAAAAAACAGATACGCAAAAGACATCAAGTCTTGGTAAGAGGTTGCGCACCAGAAAGGCGAAGCCGAGAGGTTTCTCTTGAAGGGGTTTCTCTTGAAGGTGTTTCACAAGCCAAAAGTGTACTTTTTGTTAATTAAACAAACCAGTTTGAAGGACCATGAAAGAGTCGTAGAGGACGACGAATGCACCAATATCGTTTAACCTGGATGCGTGATGGACTTTGCCCTCGAAAGAGTTGTTGTCCCGACGCATACGCATCCTATTGACGATGCGCGCTGTAGCTATTCTTGGAAAACCCCCATCAGCCAACCCCTCGAACTTGTCGTCGTCGAGCTATGGGCATGATCTCCATTCCGCTGAAGATGTTCAGATGATCACTCTTTCACCTCGAGTACATGCCAAAGCAACGGACTCTCACCGAATGAGGCTGTTCGCAGGGAGCTGATGCCGAGGTGGGCGGAATTACTGGAAATCCACGTGTGGAATCCGAAGCCACTTCCTCGCAGCTTGCATGCAAGAGAACCAGGGATCGACTATTGGATTTGGATTTCGAGAAGGAATCGAAGCCGAGCCACGACTCCGTGGAGCGTGATACCCAGCAGCGATGCTCTTTCCGGACGATCACGTGGATCCAGGATCTCTGAATCCAATCGGCTCCGATGGAATTCATGCATTATCCCACCACCCTGCGTCTAATGTCCGCGATTCCCCACAGATGCATCCACTTGCATGCCGAACCGCTTCCCAGATCGTAAACGCTCGAGCACGTCTCACGGAGGGACCTAATAGTATCGATAAACCATCCTGGCTGACGTGGGATCTCGCGTCTTCTATCCGTATCAGAACTGCTGCGACCACGCTGCGCCTCGAGGGAGAGGGCGACCAGATGTTCCTGCACCGGCCACCGCGATTTAGAGTACGGCTATCACCCGATTTGAAGTACAGGGGGGCCCCTCATCCTGGCTGAGAATGGGAAATTGAATTGTCGAAGGTTGTCCTCAATTTCCGGACAACAGAGGGGTTGGTGTGTTTACTGTGTATAAGATGGTTGGGATGGTCCAAGTAAATCCTGATCTGCAGTCCGCTCAAAGTCATTCATTCTTTAGACCCTACCCACTTCAATATGAGCGCCTCTCTGTTTGTCGCCGTTGTTGCCCTGAGTGGCTCATTTGCTTGGGCTGCTCCCAAACCAGCTACCACGTCTAGTTCCTCGACTAGCTGTAAGTCAACAACCAGTTCAGTAGCAAAGACATCATCAGTCAAGTCATCTTCCTCAGTCAAGACAACCTCATCAGCCAAGATCTCTTCTACCTCCGTCAAAACCTCTTCTTCTTCCGTCAAAATCTCTTCCACCTCCGTCAAGACCTCTTCTTCTTCAGTCAAAACCTCTTCATCAACTAAACTTTCGTCCTCGTCAGTCACGCCCACTTCATCCTCGGCCACTGGGCTCCCAACAGTGGATCTTGTTTACGCTCTTCACCAAGCAACTGTCAATGTAAGTAAACAAATTTCCAGCCACATTTGTCCTCATCACTAACTGCCATTAGGAAACCGGCAAATACTACAACTTCTCCAACATTGCTTTCGCTGCTCCTCCCGTTGGAGACCTGCGATTCGCCGCACCAATCAAGCCAACCACTGTCAACCGCACTGTCAATGATGGTCAACAAGGCTCCGTCTGCGCCCAGGCTGTCCCATACTGGCCGGAAATTGCCAACTACGCCGCTGCTGGTTATGACCTCGCCACCCTGCAGTATGTAGAATCACAGTTGGAGGCTGTCGAAGCTGCCATGAGCATTGCCACTATGCCTCAGTCCGATGGCCGCGCTACCGAGGACTGCCTTCACCTCGATGTTATTGTCCCAGAGTTTATCTACAACAACGCTTCAGCCAAGGCTCCCGTCCTCGTATGGGTTTATGGTGGAGGATATGTTTACGGTGACAAGACCAGCACTGGAAACCCAGCTACCCTGATCGCCCAGAGCCAAGAGAACGGAGGTGAAGGTGTTGTCTACGTTGCCATGAACTACCGTCTTGGTCTTTTCGTATGTATCACTAAATGCACAAACTTGACATGACTAACCAAACTCAGGGATGGATGTCCGGCTCAACCTTCAACTCAGAAGATGGTGTCTCAAACGCAGCACTGTATGACCAGAGACTTGCATTCGAGTGGGTTCAGGAGAACATTCACCTCTTCGGTGGTGACCCAACCCGTGTGACTGTGATGGGTGAGTCTGCCGGAGCTGGTTCAATCATGCACCAAATCACCGCCTATGGAGGAGCCAGCGGCGCAACTCCTTTCTCCAAGGCCATTATGCAATCACCTGGTTTCCCACCTGTCCCAGGAAATGCTCAGCAAGAGGCAACCTACGCTTCCGTCCTCACCCAAGCACAAGCCCTCATCTCGGCCGACATGACCAACGTCACCGCCCTCCGTTCCCTCGACTTCACCACCCTCGCCGGTCTCAACAGCATCGTTGTCGCTCGCTCTGCACCTTACGGTACCTTCACCTTCGGCCCCGTTGTCGACGGTGTGTTTGTACCAGACATGCCAGGAAAGCTCCTCTACGAGGGCAAGTTTGACGCACCAATTGATGTCATGGTTGGCCACAACTCCAACGAAGGCTACTCTTTCACCTCCCCCTTCCTCACCAGCGAAGCTTTGCTCCAAGCCGATCTCGCCTCAGTCTTCCCCGGTGCTAGCAATGCCACCATCAACACGATTCTGACTGAGCTCTACCCCGCTGTCTACGATGGAACATACCCTTACACCTCACTTTTCACACGAGCGGAGCTCATCACCGCTGAGGTGTCCTTCACCTGCAACACCCGCTTCCTGGATCTTGGTTTCAAGAATGAGACCCACTCCTACTTCTTCACCGTCCCACCCGGACTCCACGGCGAGGATATTGCCTACACTTTCTTCAATGGTGATACTACCACTTTGGATGACGGTCTTGCAGTGAACGCTACTGTTGCCACTGCATTGCAAACCTACATCACCAACTTTGCCATGAGCGCCGATGGTAGCCCCAACGGTGCCACCGTGCCTTTCTTCCCAGAATACCAATCCAACTCCACTGTTCTGGAGCTGGGTATTACTGGTATTGGCGCTCTCAGCGTTGACACCACCGCAAACAGCAGGTGTGACTGGCTGATGCAGGCACTTTATGAGTCTTAGGTGCATAGACGATGTATTGGTAGATAGGAGATAGTTTATGACATTAGGGCAATGGATGATGTTGATGATTGCATCGTGGGCGTTGGGGAGGGCCGATGTTTGGTTTCTTCAATTCTGATGCATATATTGAAGAATACGACTTGATGGGAATGCAAAATAACCAATACCAAAGATAATACCATAGTTTCTAATTCCCAACCACGTTCCATAATTTTGACAAGCCACTTCTATTTGCTCCCAGCCCTTTCTATTCAACATCACCTGCGTATTACTCATCGTAAGTTAGTACGCACTGTTACTTACACACCTAAACTGCGAATCAGTCACCATTCCCCACCTATTACAAAGTCAGCTATTACTTTCTCACACCCAGCATTCTGAATCTTGCCCTAACACTCCCATTCACACTTGAGATGACCCTAGATTCACAAGCCTAGATCCAAGCTCAGATCCCATGTTTCGAAGGATCTCTTAATGCTTCTCTTAATGCTTCAAATAAAACGAGTCTCCTCCTTCCCTCTTCCCCTCTTTCTCCCCTCTTCCTCCTACTGTACAGTACAGTACCACCCTCCCAGTCACCCACCAATCGCAACCCTTCGACCTCTACGCACAAGACGTACCACGAAACGTCACGATTTCAATAGTCCCGAATCCACCAGCCCACCAGCCCACCCGTCCACTTTCCCCCATCCTCGCAGGCAGCCAAGAGCAGCACCCATGCAAACTCACCCCATCATTCAGCATACAGTAATGTGCTCGCATTCCTTCCTTTCCTTCCTCCCATTCCCTTCCTTCCTTCCAGCCCTCTTCACCGAAGTGCCCTGGTCCCTGGCCCCTATCCGAACCCCTGACGGCCACCACCCCAGCACACTCGGCGCCACCCCCAGATTCAGGATCTGGCGTCCGTGCCTACATCGGAGAATACGAATTCCATCATGCATATCCATGTCTGTTGACCGACGCCCTGGTCCACCACCATCTGGTGTGCTGGAAGAAAGTACAGTACCCTGGCACGCTGGCGCCGTCGTCTTTCCCTCCGGCATGTGAACCTGCTAGGGTTGCGTGCGGGCTGCCTCTGGCACGTTGTACAGTGCAGTCAGTCTCTCAGGTCGCTTCGGGCGGCGCTTGCGAATACGACGGCTGTCGTACCGTATCGTACTGTACTGTGCGGCACGGCATCTTGCATATCTGTTGTTGTGCTTCTAACTCCGTACCTGCATAATTCCCTCCCTCCCTCCCTCCGATGTCTTGCCGTTGCAGCGGCATTTGGTACCGTGCCGCTCGCGGCTCGTGATGGAGATATCCCGTTCAGGACCTCCGGTGTAGCCATGCCCTCCGACGTTACGGTCACGGATATCCGCATTTATGACCACAGCATGCTTATCGGATGGATCATGCGTGATTATCGATGTCGCACGATGTTGTAAGTCTAGAATACAGGAGATTTACTTAAGTAACCTCGAATAGAGGTCAATGTGTAGGTATGTGGGGAGAAAATATATCCACGGATGTAGAGCAAAATGGGCCGCGCAAGTCGGGAACTCATGTTGTGAACGCAACGAGATCATTAGCATTAAAAATCATCGTAGTCTACGGTAGTGTGAGTTTCCTCCCCTCCTGTCTATGTTCATCCTGTCTATGCTCCATCGCAAAACCGCTGTTCAAATATGCAGGTATAGGTACAAATATACACTCTCCTTTTGCTCCAATCCAGCACTTCCCTCCCACCTCACCCTCCCCTTCCACCACGTTAACCTTATCCGCCCCCCTTGCTAGTCACGACTCTCCATTCCAATCCCGGATCGCACCGTAGCCCTCACTATTCTGATAAGTATGACTGACCCTCCTCCCTGCCGTGGCATGGCTCTTGCTCCTACTGTCCTTGGCTCTCGTCAGGTGTCCCAGACTTATTGGACTGTCATTGCCCTGTCCTCTCGTACTACTCGGGCTAGGCAGGCTGATTTGACTTCCGTGTATGCTACTTCTTGGTAGTTCCTGCGTCTGTATCGAATTCGCTGGGCTCGACTGTTCCCTCCTATCCCTTCCTCGGATCGGATTGTCTATTCTAACTTGGATTCCATTCGCGACTGGTCGTACTGGGTCCTGAATCTTTCTTTGATGACTGGGTCCGTATTGAAGTCCGTTCATAGGTGGTCTTGACATCGTCGAATTGCTACTCCCTATGCTTATTTGCCTTGTATGTGCGCTCGGCAGTCCAGGAATCGGTCTGCCCAAATCCCTCGATCCTCCTACCTTGTGGCTCCTCATACTCCCACTTCTGCTCCTATCCCTCTGCCCTCTTGCCCCTCCATTCATGCTTGCCATGATGGTCGCGTAGTTCTCATCCTCGCCATGCTCGCTCAGAATATCCAGGCGGACTGTTTTCCTGATCCCGGATGGCCATTCGTTCGAGGTGTTGCCCTGGATGACTAAATCCTCCCCATTCTCGATATCTCCATCCCAAGCATTATTCTTGCCGAAGACAGACCCGAAGTCTTTCGTCTCAACAGTTGTCGTAAGTCCGCCCTTGTCAAGATCTTGTAGCCCCAGGTCGTCCGCATTGCTCCTGCTACCAGATCGCATATAGCCCCGCCTGCTGGAAAACCCCGACAAGTTTTTCGAGTGACCATAAGCGGAGGATTTGTTCTGAGTAGTTGTACCCCAGAGTTTGGTCCGTGAGAGGAAGGCAGAAAAGAGGGGACGAAGAGTCGCCATGTTCGCAGCTGTGATCGCAAGACCAGGCTCGACCGCAGACCAGATTACGACATCGGTTGAGGCGTAGAGAAAATCGTCTGCATCGTCCACGAGAATCTTGACGTATGGAATCCGGATAATAACTGCTACGCAGGCACTTGAACAGGTTAGAGTTTGCGTATGGGGCGTGGGCAGGATGGCTTACACGAGACCCAAGGCTAGGATTGCGCAAACAGTCACCTTCGTTCGGGGGTTCATCTGAAGCTGAGAGACAATAACGATAGGTAGAGTGGAAAGAACGATGTCAGCAGCGGCGTTGAGACCAGAGTGGGTATAAGTCATTGCTCCAACCGTTGCGGCAGGCAAACAACTTCCAGCTTCGCCAGCGAAGACATTCCAGAAGTAGTCAATTGGAGAACATTGAAAGATTAGGAAAAGTAAGTAACCAAGGGTCAAAATTCCAACTGTGCTCATCGTAATAATTAAAATCCACTTGTGGCTCCTCTTGTTGGCGATGCGAAGAAGAAAGATGCCAATGCTCATCTTGAGCACGCAAGTCGTAAGAACGTAAGCAATTTCAACCGAGAACCAGTACTTTGAAAGTCAATATGCGTGAAATCTCATGCGGATCGGGAAGGATCGCACCTGCATTGCTGGAACGCGGTTTTGCAACGGCACTTCTGCAAAGTGAAGTCCCATTGAATGCGAAATACCCTCCAAAGCGAACACTGCAGTCGCCGTGAAAAGCAGCTTGGATGTGTCAGTAGGACGTGGATTCATGCATGAGAATAGGGCGTACCAGAGCAAGTATTGCAAGGCCATCCTCCAAAGCAAAAGACTTCGTCATGAAGCCTCTAACGTAAATTCGTAAGAATGATGAAATCCATGTCAAGGCCATGAAGATTGCAGCGATAGTTTCAACTTCAGGCGCACGGTTGGTGGCCATGGCTACATTCGGAAAGAAAGAGAGACAAAAGTTGATTGTAAGATGAGAAAAGAACGATATGGAGAGAGAAGTAAGCTTGAGGTTGAATGGTGATTTGGTGCAATCCAACTCCAGGCTGTCTTCGAAAAACGCAGTCAAGAGTGAATGAAACAACCTACATAGATATCCGGATCCCCCCACACAACTCACTAAAGCGATGAGTGGATTCTTTGCAACAGCGCAGGAGTGATTTCGGGGCTGCAGGTCTGAGATGTGATGAAAACCCGACCGGAGACGAGAGGATTGGCTCCTCATATATGGAGACTTATATATGGAGACCAGTCGACTGGGTGACACAACAGGCGCTTTTGGCAACCCTGCCGGCCACCCCTGAGCAAATCCTCGACTGTTCTTGACATTTTTAATTTAAAGTGTTATGAATGGACGGGGAGATCTGTTATCGACTTATCGACCGGCCTGATCGGGAAGTTTGTAGGGAATCACACTAATGATGTCTTAGATCTGTGATATGAGAGGTTGAAAACCAGTCTCATGATCCGGAAGAAAGATACATAACTTCTGATGGATTACTGGCGTGCGCTTACGCCAGAGATCACCGAGCTCTTCTCAGGACTGAACATCTTCCCGTAATGTACTCGTCGGGAAGTTTTGAGAAGATCTGACGATGAAAGCCTGCTGCGATCATCTGTGAGGCGAAACCTAGAACAGCTCTGAACAAGGTGGTGGCCCTCTACTTTGGCGGAGTGTGATTAATTCGGGGCTAATTCCCAAATTATTCCCGAGAATTCCTTGGCGATATAGCTATAACAAAGACTCTATACCAGAAACTTGCTTCAAACAGCGTTGTTTGTTGCAGAGCGATCCACAACTTTCTCCTGATGCAGCAGGGTTCTTTGGTTCCCGTCTTTCTACAGCTGGTAAGTGGTTAACGCGTAGTGGCTGGACCCCAGTTTGGGAGCCCATTGTGGTATAGACTAGGATGGCACTGTGGAGTATGTGTAAAGCTTTGCGATCTAGCTGGATAAGAACACCACAGTTCTTGAAGCTGGTAGGATAGAAAAAATATCATCTGGGGTATAGTCCGTGTGATAAGACGCCGCAGTCCCTGCAGAACACGACTGTAGTGGGGCTGGATCCACAATGAGGAACCCTGACGGGAGGTTTTTAGATCCACTCGCCGGGATTTAATGAGAAAGTTTGGCGGCAAGAAGCCTTCAGTCAGGACTTACAAACATAGGACCATTAATCCAGGCATCCACGTTATGTTCCTGCAGGAAGCATTGTTTTTCGGCGCAAGACAACTTGCGGACTTTGCGATCCAATCATTAGTAGAAGACCGACTGTTGACGTTCAGTATTTGCTACCTTCGATTTTTTGAACATCTAGGAACGATTTTGTGGCGAGCAGATAGCGATGATAGTACTTTGAAGCTCGAGCCGAAGCCATACAAGGAACGAAGCGACAGATCGATGCGGTCTCATCCAACGAAGGAGGGTTTCTATAGAACATGCTGCCAGTTGCCAAAGACGGTATCTAGGCAATCCTATCATTCGAAATTCTGGCAGTAAACCTTCCTCGCTGCTGTCCTCATTAAAATCCACGTAGCTGAAATATGCTGAAACACAACGATGGTCCCAAGTCCTGCAGACGAATATTCAATGAGCCGACTGTCGTCGTCTAAAACAAAAAAGTGCAGAGAAGCAATTATGGTCTCAGGTTGAAGGCGCTGCATGGGGAAGTGGCTGCAGTGTACCCCGCGCTTGCAGAAATTACCCCGCCACGGAAGGTAAGAATGACCAAAAAATATTGCGACATCGAAGCAGCCTCGAGTGCTCATGCCAACATAAGTTTTCCCATATTGACATATATATTTTTCCTATCGTGGATATTTACTACTCGCAGATCAGTTGAACACAACTGTCTTGTGGCCATTCAACAAGACTCTCTTCTCTGTCACCCACTTGACTGCCGTAGCCAACACCTTGCTCTCAACATTGCTTCCTTCGCCGGTCAGACCCTTTGGACTCAGAGCATGATCGACACGGACAACATCTTGCTCAATGATTGGACCTTCATCGAGATCACTGGTGACAAAGTGCGCAGTTGCTCCAATGATCTTCACACCTCGATCATAGGCTTGATGGTAAGGCTTGGCGCCCTTGAAAGATGGCAAGAAGCTGTGGTGGATGTTGATAATCTTGCCGGACATAGCGGAACACAAAGCGGGCGATAGGACCTGCATATAACGAGCGAGAACAATGAGATCGATCTGGTTCTCCTTGACCAATTCCAGGATGCGGTTCTCTTGCTGTAATTTGGTATCTGGGGTGATGGGCAGGTGGTGAAATGGGATGTTATACGTCTTTGCCAGAGGTTCAAAGTCTGCGTGATTTGAGACAATAAGAGGGACTTCAATGCCCAATTGAGCGATCGATTGTCTGAAAAGCAGGTCGTTCAAGCAGTGGCCGATCTTGGACACCATAATCATAACCCGTGGTTTTTTCGCAACTGAGGACAGCTCAAAGTCCATATTCATGCTCTTAGCGGTATCATCAAACGAAGCGCCTAGCTGTTCAGCATTGAAGACGTCGGCTGCTGAGGCTTCAGCTGGAGCAAAATGCGTTCTCATAAAGAAGCGCTTTGATGTTGGATCACCGAATTGCTGCGAGTCCAGGATGTTGAGATTGTGCTGAGCTAGGAAGCCTGTGACGGCATGCACGATGCCTGGACGATCCGGGCATGACAAGGTGAGGATATACTCTTCCTTGGGAGCCATCTTGCTTTTGACTGAAGCGCGGGGTGACTTCGACGTGGAAACTGGACGGATAAAAGTTTTCTGTGCTGGAGACTGTGCTGCGAAGACCAATTGTTGGGCGTTGAAGGAGGTAGGCGGCTGGCTCGTGAGCTTTGTAAATAGGTGTTTTCTTGTACAGAGTCCTGTCAATCGTGCTCTGCTCGCCATTGAATGTTGAAGATGCCCTGGCCGCTTCGCTCGTTGCACAGAGAAGAGTCATCGAAGCCAATTTAGCAACGGTCACGTGCGCTAGATCTGCGGATATTTCTCGGGAAATGACATCTGGGCTAATGAGGACTCGAGCGCCTCAAGTCGATTGTTCATCATCCAGCATCGATCCATCAACATCTTCGCCGTTGAAACAAGAACCTGTGAAGTTACGGGTTTGGGTATCGATTCGAGCCAGATTGTGTGGCTACTGCATGCCGGTGCCGAGGGATCGTCCCGAGCCTTGTTCATCTTGCCGCGCCTGTCAATTCACCACCTTTGCATGCTCTTTGGTGAGGGCATCCCATCGTTGCCAGCACATTTTGACCGTAAGCCGGGTCTTTTAGATGTTGAAGAAGTAGCACAAGTCTTTGCTTGCAGCAGATCAAGATCAGCGACGGCGCACCGTGACCGAGAAAGTTGAGCCGCGAGTGAGGGAACCCTTTGGCCTTTGGCCCCCAAAGCTGCCACAAAAATAGGCCTCGGTTTTGCCGAAACCCGCCTCAAAATGGAGGCTGCAGATTCGGATCCTTGCGATCAATATTCTTTTATCCAATGATACTCCTGCAGTTCATGCCCGGTGTCTGCATCGGGGCCGGTGGCTGGATAGTGTGCATTCGGTGATAAGCACAATCTCAGCTACAATCTGCAGCTTTTCTGAGCTCCAAGATGCCTTTTATTTTGTGCCGTCTTTTCTTGCAGCCTCGTCTTGCAAACCTCTCTTCTCCCATTTCAATGTGAATGAAAGCACAATGGCAAATCGAAGGCCACTTGCCATTAATGGCTTTTCCTATGTGCCACACGCACATCACAAGGACCAAGATGTCTTTATCGACATGCAGCACGCCAAACACGGCTCGAGCGACCCAATCGCATATGCGGAAGAGCCTTGGAAGCATTGCGACGACCACACGAACTGCTATCTTGGCCTTCGGTTCGACAAACGGGAGGAGTTCAAGGGGCACCTGAATGCCAAACGTCTGAAGCGCGTAATACATGAAGAGGAGCGCATTGAACAGACTCGAGTGAACTTTGCATCGTACCCAAAGAAAGAACGAATGATGGAGCGACTCAAGAAAGCGCGAAGGGAATGGAAGGTTGAGGTTTTGGATAGGCGCAAGGAATATGTTGACAGGATCAGGGTTTTAGAAAAGCAGCCTAAATTTCCAAAGAGATGGAGTCGGAACCAGACACTTGATCTGGAGCTGCTTGACCGCGTCGCGTCTTGGAAAGTAGATGACAATCCGGAAGACCCAAAGCTTAGACCAATGGCGGAAGAAGAATATGGATTCAAAGCTTGCGCCATCTACTTCAAGAAGTCAGAAGATGGTTGGCTGCCAGATACTCACAAGCATGCCAAATTCTTACCAGAGGGCAAATTTCCGAACCAGAAAATAACTGTGCACGATTTGTTGCAAGATACGCCTGACAATCCATTGACTGAGGATTGTAAAGATGACCAAATGCGGTACTTTCACTTCCCATCGAACAACATGCGTTGGATTGAGGTATTTTGGGCTCTGGGACACTGTGATTGACCTTTACTAATGAGAAAATATAGGAGGCAATGGCCCGCTACTACAACGAAGATTCCGGAGACCACAGTGACACGAAGAGCCCCAAATTGACCTCTTCGAAAGCGGAGAAGGTCTTGTCCCGCGAGTTCTGGCGGGGCCAAGTCCATGGCGGAGGCGGGGTGGGGGGAAGTGGAGTTGGCGGAGGACCTGTTCATGCGAGGCACATGAGATCACGTTGTTCCCTTGTGCCAATTGGTATTTACTTTCATGCGCAAATTGTCATTCAATACTAACTTGCGCAATAGATATGGCCTCTGGAACCTACACACAGAGAAGCCGTACACCCAGAGCGGCTTCTTTCCCTATCAATTCACAAGCTCTCCAGCCCCCGAGGGGTAAAGCTAAGAACTTCGCCATTTTTGTGATTATTTATTCCCTCTAGAGAAATTTAACAGATTCTGATTCGCAATAGTTGCCGTACCTCCATTGGGAGACTGATAGTCGTCGTGCGAAGATGGCTCAGGTCATTAAAGAAGTCACCAAAGAGCTCGAGATCGAGAACGACCAAAAGCTAGGAAGGGTGAGATCGTCCCCAATAGTTGACACTAGCTGTAAACATGAGAGAGGGTGTCTTCCATTGAAGAAAGCATGCAAGGAGTGCAGAAAAGAGAATGAGCGCCGAAGACTCGCAGCGATGGAGTCTGAAGATGATGACGAGGAGACCTCGAAAGCTAGGCAGAGGGATATGTATGAGACAGCGAAGAAGTTAAAAAACATGAAACATATCAAGGACTTGAAGGGTAAAAAGTAAGTTATTCGAGGCAAATGCTTTATTCATACATTTGAGCTCATACTGATTCGACCAAATTGTAGAAGATCAAAACTCGGCCAATATCTCTTGGCTCTTGCTCAAGTCGCGGATGCGATGGATTACGAGGCAGACGAGAGACTCTTGCGTGAGAACCTGCATCACAACCCACCGCTCCACATACGGCGCACACTTGACCAATCATACTTTCTCACTCTTGACGACACTGCTATTCGAGACAAAGATCAAGTAGTGTATCGCGAGACTCGAGCTGGGCGAAGCTTCCACACGCGGAATACAAGAGTGGTCATGGTGGACCAATTATGGCTCTGGATTCTGGATGGAAGTAAGTGTCTCGTTGACGTACCTAACTGGCTATGCTAATGCTACAGACACAATAATCTCCTCGTTTCCGCGAAGGTGGGGCAGGAATAAGCCGGATCCATCAGGTGTACACAAGAGTCTGAGAGAGCGTCTCGAACGCACACCTCCCGAAGAGATCCAATCAGTCTATGATCTAGGTTTGTAAAAGCCCACTCTTACAAATATAAAACCACTAATAATTTGAAGCACTTATAATTATCGATCAATGCTCTCGAGTCTTCTTCGATCGTACCAAGCCCCTCGACCAGCGCCCCGAAGTAATGGATCTTTTTGCATCTGCCATCGGCAACGTCACCGAGCACACAACCATCGCGTACGAGTGTTTCTGGCGCAACATGGAGATCCGCGCCATGAAATCCGCTCCTACTGGTGCAATCGGTGCGACAAATCACAAGTACCTCGACATCAACCCCGAAGGAACACTCCTCAGGGAATCCCAAGACATCGCGGAAGAACTGCAGATCATGCTACGCATCTTCAACCAACAGCTGCACGTTGTACGTGACTTCCGCAAAATCCTTGGTCACATGAATGGCGAGTCTAAGAACGAAACCGACGAAGTGCGGACGCTTATCAAGCTCCTGCGCCAGAATCAGATCGTGCCTGGCGATGGGAGCAAAGCTGCCTTCTTCCCGGAGAAGACTGTGGTGCCTGAAACCACGATCCAGGAAGCTAATGACCTGCTCGAGCTGATCCGCAACCGCAAGGCAGAGATCCAGGACCTCGAAGATGCAGCGTTGCGGACGACCCACCAGTTGCAGGGGCTGCTGAGTCTGAAGCAGCAGCAGGCAAGTATTATTGAGGCTAAGGCTGCATTGACGCGAGCAGATGAGAGTGTGAGGCAAGGGAGGGCCATCATGGCTTTTACGCTTGTCACAATATTCTTTGTAAGTGGTCACCGTTGAAGCATCATCTCCTCAAGCTGACAATATTAGCTCCCTCTCGGGTTCTTAGCCGCCTTCTTTGGGATGAATAACGAGCAGATCAACCAAGCGTCGTGGATGACGCTCGACGAACAAATGAAATACATGTGTAAGTGTACCCCTCCCTCTCCCTCTCGACGCCCCAGCTAAACCCACCCACCAGTCGGCCTCTCAACAGCCGTCATCACGCTCGCCATCTCCATCGCCTTCTCGCCCTGGACACGCGCAACAATCACCGTGCTCATCAAGATCCCACTAGTCTTCATCGGCGAGTACACGGGGTTGCGGCGCGCCTGGAAGTACTACATCGTAGGGCACGGCTACTTTGAGGAGAAGAACCGGCAGAAGATCGAGTGGATCCATGGGCATGAGGATCGGGTGGAGAAGAGGCGGGTGCAGAGGGAGAAAGAGGAGGAGAGGAAGAAGAAGGAGGATGCGATGTGGGGCCGGAATCAGGGCGGGGTGCGTGGCTTGGTCGAGAGCTTCCATAATGGCATGACTACGCCGGTGGAGGTGCCGAGGACTAAGAGCTGGATTTCGGTTAGGGGCTTGGGGATGCGGAGGAGTATTGGGAATGGTAATGGTAATGGACATGCGAATGGGAATGGGAATGGGCCGGCGGAGGGCGTGGATGTTGAGAAGGGGTAGAGAACTCAGATGTTGAAAATGAGAATAAACATTGAAGAACACGAACTCTGCCTTTGATTATGATTTATTTTACTTTTGTTTTCGATGCATCTCCAACGAGGCTGCAGCATGGAATTTTGTGATAGCTCGGGTAGAGAATCTAACGGATTAGCACATTGCCTTCTCGTACTCGACGCTGGCCATGATGAAGGGCGCGAAGCCCTTGAGGTCGTTCTTGGCCGTAGCCACGGAGATGTAATACTAAAGAAACCCCAAGTCAGCTAAGCGTTCCGTTGAAAACCCAATGGATACAGAAGTTGGGTAAGGTAATTACTCACGGCAAAATCGCCTTTTCCGCTCAAGCTGCCAACACTGACTGTGCCCGCCCACTGCAATCGAGAATCAGTATCAAGTCACACAAAGCACAAGCCATTCGCTGCAAGAAAAGAGAGAAAAAAAACTCACATCCAAACCACCATCACTGGCGGTCGTCACGAACTTCGCCACCATCTTCTCGTACGCCGTCGTCGCAGTCGCCTTGTACGTCGCTGAATCCAGATAGCCCAACCTGATACCCTTGAGGATGGCATAGACGAACATGGCGGCGGCGCTGCTCTCGATGTAGTTCCCCGTCTTGCCGGGCTGGCTCAGGACCAGCCACCACATGCCAGAGCTCGCATCGACGGCCTTCTTGATACCAGCGATGTTCTCCGCGAGGATGGCTTTGAGCGTCGCGACACCGGCGTGCGTTGAGGGGAGGTAGTCCAGCACGTCGACGATGGCAATCACGTACCAGCCCAGGGCGCGGTTCCAGGACTCAGGCGAGGCGCCCGTCGCGGCGTCGGCCCAGACGGCGGTGCGGGAGCTGTCGTAGCCGTGCTTCAGGAGGCCGGTTTGGCTGCTGTTGGAGTTGACGCAGTTCGTGTGCGTTAGCGTGAATTGCTTCACGATGTCGTTCCAGGCTGTGGCGTTGGTGGGTGAGTAGTAGGCTGTGTGGTGGGCGTAGAATGGCTCGACCATGTAGAGCCCGTCCAGCCACATCTGGTTGGGGTATGTTGAGCGATGCCAGAATCCACCTGTGGGGGTTAGTATGGGACTTCAGGGTTGGCAATAGGAGGAGAACGCACCTGCAGGATTACGGGGATTAGTCTGCAGCTGGCTTCGAAGGAGATCGGCCGCTGTTTTGTATTTGGCCAATCCTGTCTTCTTGTGCCTTTCATGTGTTAGTTTTCGTGTTTAAGGGTGACTAGAGGACAACTCACAGGTAAATTATAGTCTCACCAATTCTAATGTCATCGAGGGTGTAGTATGTCAGGCTGTAATCGTTCAGACCTCCCGATGAGGTAACGAGGTTGTTGACAGAATTGGTTATGTGGGATAAATAGCTGGCATTTCCAGTTACATTGTACACCATTTCGAGAGCTCTCCAAGCCACGCCGTGCTCATAAGTAATAAAAGCCGCGCCACTCTTCAACCCGTTTGCATACTGTCTGGAGACAATCGTATTTGCGCCTTTCACAGACATTGGTGGGGTCGTGCATACTGCCGCATAGGCGGTAGATGCTACACCCAGAATGGAGAGAGTGAGCTTCATTTTGAAGGAATGCTTTCAGAACGAATGGAATGAATGTGAGAGAACAAAGATGCCCGAGAGTGACAATAAGAAACGAAACGAAACGACATTCTCGAGGGAAGGTGACCTTGATGTACTCCATCTCTGGACACGCAATGAAGCTAATGAACTGCTCTTGGCATTAATTTTTCCAGAACCATGGAAATAATTGTTACTCGTATGAGAATGCGCCACTTTGCCTTCTCTGGGTCACGTTGTGGTTTTGCCGTCCACATTTGTCCGTCCCCTCATCCCTTTTCAATTTCGTGCTCGTCTTGGCCACTTGGCTACCGGCAGATATAGTGGCGGCCGGGTATATCGACCCTCACGCTCGGCATTGTACACTGCATCGCCAACACAGATTATTCTTCAGACGGGTCCGAACCGGCGACTTGACGAACTCTGATATAGTCCTGCTCGCCAGATCATTCCTCCGTGTTTCTTGCTTGTTGGCAGTCGACGAGTTTCCGATCCGTGAATTAACACGAATTGGATCCGCGCAGTCGCGAGAAGCTGTCGCAAGTAGCCATAGAGCAGATATCATTTACCAAGTTTTGTGTGCCTCTTCGTCATAATTCTCCAATCGATTCCATTTTGCAGCTTGCTAGAATCAACATAACTTTGACTACTGTTCCTCTCAACCGATGGAGGATATCCACAACCCCGCAGGTGTGCTTGGCGAACATGAATCGCGAATGGCTCTCGCTAGAGCAGGCATTGATTGTGGTGGAGTAGATTCGATGTAGATCGTAAATGCGTCTGTAATGTGCTGGATGTAGAGTATTGATTGATTGCAGACTGGACCACAGGTTTAATAAGGAGTGAAGTTGGATTGACGCGCTCGACGCGCTGCCTCGGGCTAATTCCGAGACACTTCCCGCATGGCGGGGATGTCGTTGCACTCACCTGCACAGATCATCTTTACAATCTCACGTGGTTTTACAGCCCTGAATCTTAGTAGAGGTTATAATGTAGGAAAATTTGCGATTGAGAAGGCTGACGATGCCTTTCCTGTAGTTAGTGGTAAGATTGTACCAGCTGACGGTCTGTATAAAGATGGTTGGTTGAAATGTGGTCATAACCACATTTCACTTCTTCTCATATCCATCCAAGAAGATTGCTGTCTACAGAATATAAATACGCCATTTGTTAGGATTTGTAACTCCAAGCCTATGCTCCGTCCCTTTTCTAGCTGCATGACTAGCTGAACTCCTTACTTCTGCTTATCAATAATTGTCTCTCGATCCTACGAAGACGGATATACTCATCCGTCTCCGCATCAAACTCACTACATTCGTCCCCCGCCATGTCTCTGGCTGATCTAGTCCCACTTCTTCGAAATGCCAACAGTGACTTCTTCAATCTCACAAATGACAAGAACCGCAGGATGAAGCACACTTGTACATCCTCATGCCAAGATCCTGACCTTTAAGACCCGAAACGACGCACCATCCTGCATGCTTCAAATCCCATGGCCCAAGCTTCCCCATATTCCTCTCTGCATGCACCTCGATCCTACCAGCACCCTGCCTCCTAGGTACACAGCCCTCAGCTCCAATGCAGTCTGGTCCGCGAGATCCCATCCCATATATCGGATGGCGTTGATTCGGAGTATCATAATATAGCCTATACAGGATCGAGGGTAACCCTCTTCTACGATATGGTCTACAGGTCCCTTGAGGTGCTGCGTCAGCACCTGCCAGAAAATAATTAAGAAATTGTGAGACCGTTGGCAGGAAGATCAGGCTTCACTAAATGTTAATTTGGGAGTGTGTGGATGTTTCTCCCCACAGTTTGTTTTGCAAATGTGCCCTACGAACATCTTGAATTGAAGCCAAGGCCAAGTGCTATCAGACCTATATTGAGTTATATGCTGGAGGTCAGGTGCTTGGGAGACCTACTTCCGAAATAAGGTTCTGCGACGTGCAACATCGCTGTCGGCTCGGGTTTCGGGATCGGATCATTCATGAAGCTTTGCGGAGAACTAGCGCGCAGTACTTGGATACAAGCTTTCGCGATGTGCAACAAACTATTGGTGCAGCAAACGATGCCCATGGCTCTAAATATCTTCCATCTCGCGCATTATGATATTCTGCCTGAGCCTAGAGCGGCAGGAGGCGCTCCATTTCCCCTCCCAAGCGAGCTGCTGAAGTCGGTCGCAGTCGGGGGAGGATCAGAGATAAGCCAAGTCATCCAGAAGTTCGGGCCGGATTCCAGTCGAGAACCAGTATATTCCATTCCTACTTAAGCCATCCAGACCTCAGTCGTGAGTCCTGCGGCCGGTGGTGACAAGCTCCCTCCTAAAGGGGATATCTCGCAAGAGCTCGGTTGCAGCGTTGCAGAAGGGCAAGTGCTGCCGGCCACGTGGAGGGAGCTCTAAGCGACACCACAAAAGCAAGTCAAAAGCTCGCAAGAACGAAGAAATTATGACGCATCTGGAACGGTGTGTCTCAGCGGCCCGTCCGAGATCCGAGAGATCAACGGCTGCTGAGGCTCTGGCCTTCACGATTGCCCATGATGTGTTGGCCTCGGAGATGGGGTCCGTGGGCGAGCACGGTACAGTAGGTGCAAATAAAGAGCATTGGACGAGGATATCCAATATATCAGACGCAACAGGGAGAGTACCATGATGAGGCAGATGTGTAGTCCACTTGGACAAGCAGAGAGAGCCAACTTTGGTCTGATCTTCACAAGCTTGCGCTCTCTCATGTTCCTGGGAATAAGGAGAAGAAGAATAATAATAAGCAGAAGCATCAGCATCAGCATCACAAGTTCCAGCCGCAGCAGCAGAATTTAAGGTTCTGATATCGCGCGTCGACCTGCCGTCGCTCGCACGTTGCATCGCTTACACCATTTCGCTGTGGCCGCCCAATTGTCAGTCGTCCATTCGCTCTTCGTATCCATTTCCAGTCTCACCCCGGCGTGACTTCCATCCGACGGGGCGAAACACAAATTGTCCATCTCACACCAACCACTCACGAACATGCGCTCGTTCAGACACGGCACGGCTGTCGCTCGAGAACAAAACATACAAAACATCCATGATGCCCACAGAAGTGAAGTCCTCTCGTTGTCCAAGTCGTAAGGCTGCCCTTCTCTCGTTGCAGATATACTTCGGCGTTCTTGCTGTCGTAGTACCCCTCATTCTCATCGAGCCTCATTGAGTTGCTCAACCATCTCCATTCCTCTTTCGCACGTCCGGCTGCGAGCCTTGACTTCACGACCTCGAGCAAAGATGGCTTCACTGATAGCTTCGACGTTCAGCGACCTCGTCAGTCGAGCAACTCGCATTGACAAGCTTAGGGATTGCACAATCGCAACATGCAAGATCAGCAGCTCCTACTACTTCTACCGTGTCAGCCTAGGCGCAAATGCGGCTTTCCTCGCCCTCTTCTCCGTCTCTCTCATTGCTTTCATCGCTGTATTCGCCTTTACGCGACGGGGCTTCGCATTCACGCTGGCAATGACCTCCGGAGTGGCCCTCGAGGTCATCGGATACATTGGGCGCATTATGAGCTGGAAGAACCAATGGGCTGAGCCAGGCTTTTTGATGCAGATCGTGTGTCTGACCATTGCGCCGGCTTTCCTAGCTGGAGGAATCTATCTGTGTCTGCGAAGAATCGTATATGCCTTTGGACCCGAGAATTCGAGGATCAAGCCAGAGTCCTATACCAGAATCGTAAGTTCCCAGCCTGTCTATCTGCGAAAGTGCGCTAACACATTACCAACAGTTCATCCCATGCGATCTCCTCTCTCTCCTATTGCAAGCTGCCGGTGGTGGCATGGCATCAGCCGCCTCGCATGCGAACAAGAATCCTGCCACGGGTAATCATATCATGGTTGCTGGCCTCGCTATGCAAGTTGCGACCCTCTTCGTCTTCATGGGCCTCTGCGTCGATTTCGGCATTCGCACATACAAGCGCTACAAGACGATGGGCTCAGCAGCACTGGACCAAAACCCTCTGCTGCACACACTCCGCAATTCATGGCGCTTCAAGTGCTTCCTCGGTGCCCTCACTTTATCCACAATTTGCATCTTCTGGCGTTCCGTATACCGTGTCGTTGAGTTGGGTGAGGGATGGACCGGACACTTGATCAGACAACAGTGGCTGTTTGTGGCGTTCGAGGGTGTGATGGTTGTCGTCGCTTGCTTTGCGTTGAACGTGTTCCACCCCGCGATCATGTTCAAGGAGGCTATGGATGGTTTGGGTGGTGTCGGAAGCAACTTCAAGTTCGGAAAGAAGAAGGGCGAGAAGGAGCCAGCCCAGGTTGCGACCAGTGGGAGTACCAGCGATGATAACGAGACTGTCAAGGCTGGTATCGTTTAGATGACATATCACTACTAGAAATTAGATGACTTTGATTCGATAGAACCTAGATTGATCGTTATATTTAGTTTCATGGCACATATTTATGCTTAATCACAACCCTGCATTCCTCGTGCTCAATACCTAATTAGGCAATCGCCGTGCGTCTTGGAAGTCCGAGACGTCCGAGACGAAAGTTGAATGTGCCACCCTATCAGCGATTTCCTAGCAAGCAAATGTGCAACTCTCCATTGGACATTCTGCCACTCGGAAGTGTACTCTATACTGGACATAAGCCATCTGAATGTGCACCTCTGCGTGGGCCATTCCGTTGGCGGGGATATACACTCTTCCTTGGCACTTTCTGGCAACTGAGTGTGTATACGTGCTCGGCACATTCTCCTACCTAGTTAAATGAATATCTCAAGGTGGGGCATTTAGAATATTGAGTGTGCAACTCTGTGTCGGACTTTCTGGCTACTGGATGTGTAACTCTACTTTAGACTTTTTCGTGCGTGGTTGTGCCACCCTGCTTGAGACATTCTCTCCGTGGTGAATGCGTTTCCTGGCTTGGGATATCTTGATTCTTCAATTCTGTGGCTTTGTGAGGCACATTCAAAGTCACTGGATGTCCTGCGATGCTTGGGATATTCTAGTTGCTGGATGTGTAGTTTGGTTTATGACTTTCGGGTATTTGAAAGTGCAAGTCCTGTGTAGCAGTTTTCGTTTCCCAGGTGTGCAACCCCACCTGGGAGTTTTCGCCTCGCTGAATGTGCAGGTCATTTGAAGATATTTAGATCGTTGAAAGTACATCCCAGATTTGGAGAATTCGGATCGCTGAATATGCGTTCTCATATCGTACTTTTGGCTTCTTGATTTTACGGTTTGAGAACTCACACATTACACTTATATCAATCACCACCTCGGATTCAAACATGCCTTGGATTGATCTCACTATTTCGTAAACAGTGTGCCATTCAGAGCTGGGTGATTATTATAATTCTACAGTACATCTCAATCTCACAGATCCTTCTTAAGCATTAATTACTACCTTCTTCATCTTCCACAGTAGGTCCACGCGCGTATCCCAGTCCACCTCCCGAGCATCCCCTGCCTACTTCCACCAGCACGTCTTTGAGCATCCACATGCGCCAACTCAGCCATCATACTCGTCCCAAAAGCCCGGGCCACAATCTCCACCTCCGCCTCGCTCATCGTAGCTGCGTATGCACCGCGCTCTCGCTGCAGTGCCTGGGTAACGTTGGCTTTGTTGCGCTTCCAGGATGCGTTGACCCACGCACCGCGCAGGCGCTCGTCGGAGAGGACCTCGCTCATGGGGTATGAGGCTGAGGTTGATCTTGGTGGTGGGGGTGGGGATTGATGTGGGCCTGGAACTGGCGGAGGGGCTCTGGTTGGCATGGCAGGGGCAGAAGGGGCGAATCCAGGTACATGTCCAGGTGCAAATCCAGACGTAGAAGCATAAACGAAACCGGCCTCAGCAGCAAATGTACCTCTATTTTCAGTCCTCGACTTCTTGCGAGAATGAGACGGAGTTCTTTCCTCAAAAGCCGGACGTTGGCGCGTAAATGAAGGGCCGCTCCATGGTCTCTTGGGTGCTTGAGGGGGTTATGATATGGATCTGCGGTGGCAGCAAGGAATTCGTTCAACGTCATGCGCTCGTTCCCGCTATATGGCGGCTCGGTAGCACGAGAAGATCTTCCATAATAGCTATTTGTGTACTGAGATGTGTATCTTGGAGCTGTAGATTCTGGGTCGCTGAATACGCTGCCACTGTATCCTGATTGTGAGAAGTCTGGGTGATTGTAGGCCTGTTGTGTGGGATTGGTGTAGGGTAGATTCTCTTGAGAGCTACTGGGCATACGAGGAGTAGTACCACTCATATCTTCATATGTCGCATCCCTCTCCATCGTCTCTTCTCCCTTCTTCCCCTTTTCCTGTCCGAGCCTCTCTCCTCCCTTCTTCATCTTCTTTTGCTTGAGCCTTGCAAGCCGCTCCCGAGCGTTTTGCAGAGTCTCAGCAAGACTAGTGGGGATTGTTATGTTGTTTCCGTTCGAATCTCGCATGGTGACACCCTCGTCACTGGCAGGGGAACTTTGCCGCGGGACTGGTGGAAATGGGTGCTGAGCACGCTGGGTGGATCCAGGAGGGGCATGCATAAATGGATGGCTTGTTGCTTCAGTATATGCAGCGTGCCGAACGGGGTCTGTATCAGTATCAATGCTACCCATAGTCTCCATTAGGAGGTCATGGGCTTCTTGAATGACAACAAACTGTGATGCTGCATTTAAATCTGGGTTCTTGTCGGGGTGGAACGAAAGGGCCAGTCTCTTGTATGCATTGCGAACGTCCTTGACAGTAGGATTCTCCAACATTTCCAGACCCAGAGCCTTGAGAGCGCTGGCTTTGTCTGCTTGGTTAAGCTTGGGTGCCATATTTTGTAGATGATATCTTCGAGATATCCTTCGTTCTGTAAGGGAAGATCGGATGAAGGGAGCGAAGATCGAGTGAGAAGGGCAATAAAAGGTTGGATGAGACTGGAGTCGCGTCAGATCTATTCCTTGAGTGTTTTTGCTTCTCCACGTCGCCGCCAACAAGTATTATGGCAGTACTGTACGAGTATGTGGTGTGAAACTACAAAGACCAGTAGGAGATATGTGACAGTAGAGAGCGATCTCGGCATCAAGATTCTTGAGTCCTGGTGTGTGGAAGAGAGAAGGGTTCCCGAGTGTGACGAAGATTTCATAGAACAATTGAAACCTGAGTTGGAGTGAATTGTTGAACAAAAACGGGAGATAGCAATCTAAGAATGGCGGGAGCCGCCCATTCGAGGCAAGAATCGACGGGTCTGGCACATTTGAAGTCTTCGAACTGGCTTTTGGTCGTCACTCTACGTCTGATGTCACGGTCCACTGATTTACAAAAGTTGACTGACATATATCCGTCAAACGGCGTCTCTATAAGTCGTTTTATGAGATTCTGGTAGTGATGCAAGGTTATACATGGTATGTAGAGTAATAGTTGATTGGGGGCTTCGCGTATTTCAGGGGTGGCAGCCAGAGCATGCTCGTTTATTCAAGGGGGCCCCCGAAGCGAGCGTTGCTAGCGCCGAGTTGGGCGTTGATAAGTTGTTTTCCTAAGATAGAAGGAGTGACAGAAACACAGACAGCTCATAAAGCAACGACTGACTTGTATCTCGCGTAATTCAGGGGCATCAAACAGAGTGCAATCTCCAATTTAGGTAGGAGGGTGAAGCGAGTGTTGTTAGGGCCAAATTAGCCGTTGGCAATTGATTATCCTGAGATAGAAGTAGTGATAGGTGAATTGAATACAGCACACAAGGCAAAGACTGACATTAGGCTCGCGTATTTCAGGGGCACCAACTAGAGCACGATCTCCCATTCAGGCAAGAGAGGGGAAGCGAGTATTGCTAGCGAGAGATTGAATCTTGGCAAGTTGTTTCCCTGAGATGGAAGTAGTGAAGGTTGGATTTAACAGAGCAGATAGGGTCGTGGTTGAGTGAGGCTCGCGTATTTCAGGGGCAACGAAGAGAGCACACTCCCCTATCCACGCAAGAGGCCGAAGCGAGTATTGATAGTACGGAATTAAGTCGCGCAAGTCATTGTCCTGAGATAAGAGTAGTGATGGGGGCAATATTTTGAGTAGTAGCTGAATTGGAGCTCGCGTAGTTCACGGGTGGCAGATAGAGGGGTCCTTCTCTGGACAAAAGTTGTCGAAACAGGGGATATCAGCATCGAATGCAGTCTTGTGACTTATTCTTTCAAGTCAGGAGTGGTGAAAGGCACTCGGGGTAATGTTTGGGTCGGAGCTCGCGTGTTTCAGGGGTAGCAAGTCGCGGTGTGTTACCGTATCTGCGCATATGATTGAAGTGAACTTGTTTTTGTTTTGTCTCTTCAGACTCAGAAACTATAAGTAGCTGTTAGATAGTTAGAGAAAGAAGACTGATTGGGTAGTTGCAGATTTAGATTCCTTGTGATATCGTGGGCAGCAAGATAGGATGCGTTCCACTACATGTTTGGAAGTAGAACCTCATATCCACCATTAGATTTGTCCAGGGTGAGACAGGAAGAGGGTTTCTTGTCCAAAATTTATCCCCTCCTTTGATGATCACTACGCTGGTTTATATCCGGGCCCTATTCCAACAAAGAAGTATCCTGTGAATTTGTTTTCCTCCCCTTCCCGCTCCTTGGCTCCTTTGGCGTCCTTTTACAAATTCGTTGCTAAACTTGGTACCCTGCCCAATGCCAGTTTGGCTAGAACCAAACAATCCAGATCAACCGTTCCAGCTAATATTCGCAATCAATTACCCTTCGCATCAGCTTTGCCTTCGACCTAGGCCACAGCCTTGAGGGACGTTGTTTTCCCTTTTCCCAGTGCATCTGGTGACCCCGCGATGTCGCTTACCAAGCAATCTCACCAATTCCCAATGCCGAATCTTCTCCCTCGATTCGCTCGCTCGCAAAGCATTCCTCGCCCAATCGTCAGCCACAGCCACCTATCCGCAGCCGACTGCGTCATGGCGAACCCTCAGGTCGCCCAAACAACTGGCACCAATCTCGCAGCTGGCCGACTTCCGGGATCGGGACAACTAACTTATGGGGTGTGCTCAGCCTGGCTCTGCAAGCAACAGCACGCGGTTTTGGCCTATGAATTCGTAATGCGCTCGTATGCTCTGATGGAATTGAAGATTACTTTGGCACACGACTTGTTGGGATTATCCTTCGGAGATAGGCAGAGGAGAGTATATATCAAGGCCTCTTCTCCTCCCTGGCTCATGCATTGAATCCTCCTGGCATATAACGTCCCAGTATTTAAGGGGTATCACAATCAAAAGATCACTTTCTCATTCAAGTTCAACTGAAACTCATACCCTAGCCACGCTTGGTATTTACTACAACAACAAACAACAATCATCTGCACCAACACCAGGTTTCCACATCTCAAATGGCATCGTCTACCTCACTGCCATACTACTTCATATTCTGTCCTGCAGTAATGATCACCAGCTTGTACAAACACGCGCACAAGATGTGCCATTCTATAAGTCACCGCAACGATCCGAAGGAAATGCACGAATGAGCATGAGTCCCGTCATCGGGACATGCGACTACTATTTTGTGTGATGACGGAGTTAGGGGGAGACAAGTCGATTCGAGGTTAGCATACTGAGAATACCCAAGAATAAAAATAAAGGTGCCGTTGCAGCCTTGTGCCGTCGAATCCAGGAGTTGAGGGGAGGGCGGCATCAAACGGTGGTGGATAAAGTTTAGCACCAAGGATCGTCGGCACGGCACACACGGCAGGCGTCTGGCTATGTGCAGACGAGAACTGGGAAATAACTGTAAAGTGGATGGAATTGGATGGAGTTTGGGATGCAGGTGCATTGGTCGATGAAGAATCCAGCCTGGAGAGGGTGCGAAGGAAAGGACAGGAATACGTGTGAGAAGAAACACGGGATGGTGCTGGAAAGCACACACACCAGATAGATTACAAATTTCGAGATACGATTTAAATCCGGTTAACTCCACCCCTTATTCTGTGATACACACACGAGAACCCGATTTGTCACACAGGTAGAGATTAAAGTGGAGAATATTACCACTAAGGACACCCTTTCCATGGTACATAGAATACTAGACGCACCCTTGGGCTTGGGAATGTGAGCCTCATCGCAACACGACGCTGCAAAGTGTGAACGCCAACAACCATCGAGTCTAATCAAGCAAAGAGCTTTAAACCAATTTCAAGTCAGGATTACACGTTATAATATACAAGTAGATAGCTCCTATAATCCATCACATGACGCCCACTTGTGTAACCCTCAATACCTATCCAGCAGCGACTATGACTTTCTCAAAGCTATCACACTCGTTGCGAGCGACTCTGCCGTCATCGTAGTGCTCATGAATTCAGACGAGGCAATATCTGCACCCAACTGCTTGTAGCACCAGGTTCGAAGGCTCGTCCCAATCATGCTGTCCATTCCGAACGAGACAATCGGCAACGACGGGTCAATATCATCCATATTGAGGTTGAAGGTCTTGGAAAACTTCTCGACAACAAACTCAAGAACCCCAGCGTAGTCAAGCTTCCCGGCGCTCTTCCCAGAGCCGCTCATATCACCACCAGTGCCTGTAATCTTGTCGAGAAGCGCCTTGAGCAGAGTCCCAGTCCGTGCCTGCCGCCAGAATGGGACGCTGTCGATATCAATGTCAGCAGCAAGCTTGACGGGTTCGAGTCCGGTATTGAGGAACTTGCTGGCTAGCGAATCGAATGTCCAGGATCCCTCGGGTGCCTTGCTCATAGCCGTATCCATCAACTGGATGAATTCTGCTTCACTGAGGCGGGAAAACCAGATCCTAAGCCTTAAAATTCTTCCTTCCGTATCTGGGCTCACCCGAGACCACATCGATTTCCATACTTCTTTCGACCCAATCAAGCAAGTATTTTCGACTCTCAAATTTCACCGCACCCTTGTCCGAGCTGTCGCTGTTTGGACTCCTGTCCTCCTCGGGAACAGGGAGCATGAAAGTCGTATTAACGCATTGAAGGTGGACCTCGACCCATTCACTCTCACACCTCCCCCCAGCTTCAGATTCAAATTTCAGAAGCTCTTCACCAATTTTCGCCACCATTAACGCGTCCCACACCCCTTCGCGTCGAGGGCTTGCTTTCCTTAGCACGTCGATGACTTCTCGTCGTAACATGTTATCGCTGCATTTCGCTGCAACAACGAATAGAGATGGTACAATGCCCGAGTCAAAAACGAAGGACTTGACGAAAGCTGGGTGGCTGGAAATATTTCTGGCAAGGGCAACAATTTCACAATATTCCGGAAGGAATATTCCATACTGGCTGTCCTTGAGCGAGGAGGTAAAGAACGCCGACCGGAGAGACATGTGTAGCGTGAGAGCGTGGATTCGAAGCGTGCTAGCGCCAATAGAATCCACATCACGAACACTCTTCATAAAAGAATCAAAGACCGACATCCAAGTCCGCAATTCACCTTCCACTGCGGACTCTTGAAGCATTTTCCCATTCGCATCAGATATGCCACCTTCAAGAGACGAATCGAGGTCGTTTTTGATGGCCCGCACACTGGCTAGATGTTGAAATGTTCTGTTTGCTATATGCTCAAAGCACTCTTTGGCTTCTATAAGAGATGTGAAAATGTTCGGAATGGGAGATGGTTCGGTAATGACGTAAGAAAGAATAGATGTACGCTGTATTTGCGGGCCGTCAATCCAGGACATCAAATGTACGTCCAAGCGGGCGAAAGCAGTCACCAATTCGTCCTCGATGATATCTGGCCGTGGCGAAAACCCCTTAGCACAGGTTGATATGACATTGCGTGCAAGCCAGCAGTGCATCAAATCAACAGCACTCCGAACATTGGTGAGGGCAAGTCTGACATCCCCATGAAAGTTTTCGAAGCAGAAGATGAGTAGCGAGGCGATGAGAGCTGTTCGCAAGGAGTCCTGGCGATTAGAAACTACTTCTTGCAGACCCTTCAAAGCCTTGCTATATTGACGTAATGCATAACTGTGACAAGTCTTAGTATGAGTTGGAGAACGTTTGGGAAGCCACATATCCTGCATGTGGGAGTCGCAAAATGAACATACCGATGATGGATCTCCGATTCATCAGTAACAGTTATGACAGTGTTCACTTTGCATGCGTGATCAAGTGCGGAAATCGCCACTGCACAATGCAAAATGCAAGGCTCGTCATGACAAGCTTGCAGCACAATTCGATTCCAAAGGGGATTATCGAAGCCGCCGCTCAAAGCTCCCGCTGTCTGCTCATGAAATTTTCGAAAATATCTTTCTTCGTTCTGATCAGAAAATGTGATGCTGATAAGTAAACGCGGTGGACAGGGGGATTTATCCCGTGATACGATAGGAATTGGCGCGAGCGACCTGACGCGTGTAGTTGGTTTTGTTCGCTCTGGTCGTGGGGAGACTTTCATGCTAACATAGCCATCACATACTCTCCCAAACCGCAAACATCGTTGGCATCCAGGTTTCTCCTCCCCACATTTCACACGACGAACCCTATCATCACTGTCAGTTTCGCGGGTTTGGGTAGCCTTGCATGAGCAGTGTTGTCCCAGAAATAAGATGATTGCGAGTATATCGAGGAAATTGACGCGTGTTGGCTGGACCAATGAAAATGGAATGGCTCACTTGCAGGTGTGACACCCCGTTCTTGATCTTGTTGGCTTAGGTATTCCTTTGATGCCCATATCCAGTGCCGAGGTAAAAGCTCTGGCGTCGTGGCCCATGTTGTCTCGGACGGCTGATAGCAGCTGACGATATGATAAATCAGAAGCGATGTGGGATGGAGATGCAAAGCAAAGTATGCTCGTACGCCACAAAGCATTCCATTATAAGATTGGTCTGACCGAAGGACAGTGACACTTCAATTGACGCGATATATGGCTGCCGTAGCAAAGTCAATTTCTGGTCGACAGTTCGGGTTCAATCCCAGAATCTAGAAGCCCCACTCCGAATATCCGTGATTGGTTGCTGCATGGAAGCGATCCAGTAAAGCTCACTCATCAGGTCCGCATCAGCTGAAACAGAGTTTCAATTGTTCACGCCATGTTATATCCGGTGGGATCTGGACCTGGTGCATTCGAAGCCTGCCTTGCTCAACTCGAAGCGCAACAGCGTCAATCACGAGCACACTTCCGCGAAGAGTATTTTACGCCCCTCGCGCCATGTTGATCCTACGAAGGCTGTCTGTGAGAAATGACCCGAGGATATGGTGTTGGGGATCTGTTCTGAAACCTGAAGTATATGCATCCTGGAGCAGGATGTACAATTCCTCAGTAGGAAATTGCATCAACCTTGACCTCCCTCAAGAATTTCTTCACGAGCTCGGTGACCCTTTCGGGTTGTTCCTGTTGAACCCAATGGCCAGCGCCATCCACCATTTCCGCTCCTATGAATTTGCTACAAACCTCGGCCATCTTCTCCACGACGCCAGGTTCTTGATACGTGCCCCAATCTTTGGTTCCAGATATGAAAAGCGAAGGGATGTCTATTTTCCGCCCCGCAAAAAGTTCAATGTCTTTCACATAGTCTGGGTTTGTCCAGACTCGGTACCAATTCAAACCACCTTGAAATCCATTCCGACCAAATTCTTTCACGTACACAGCGAGGTCGTCGTCGTTCATCCAGCGTGAGCTCAACATCGAGATAGAGGCCGGGTCTTCACCTGCCAACGAGATTCTGACCGTTTCGGGCATGGTTGAGGAGAGAGGCATTATGTAGTACAACGGCAACTTTGCCAGCTCTCTGGCTTCCCATTTTCGTAACGATTTCGGGTCATTTCCTGCCCAATCCGCGCTTTTGAGGTGAAAGTATCCACGTAAAAATGCGTGAAGGCCCTCCTTCGGATCGTCCATATCTGCAGCAGCCGTACTTGTTGAATAATATTGTTTGTAATGCTTCCTAGGCTGTGGTAAATGTGCGAGCGCTTTGAGCACGTCCTCCTGCTCTGGGGTATGGGCTGGGTTTGAGATGGTGTCGAAGGGGAGAGAAGGGGAGCCTTTGAAGGGATGTGACATCATTATGACTCTATAGACGTCAGATCCTGAGATCTTGTGCAGTGGCTTCAACCTACGATTTGAACAGATCGGGTCTCATCAAAGCACACATTGAAGATACAACTGCTCCGAAGTCATGCCCGATCACGCATGCGACCTCCTTGTATCCAAGAGCATTTACCAAGATCACTGCATCGCGTACCAATCTGCTGAATGTGAACGTATTCAAATCAACAGAAGAGAAGTCGCGGGTATCCCATCCTGTGGTTCGCCCATAGCCTCGCTGATCGTATGCGACCACATAGTATCCCTCTTCTGCAATCGCAGAAATAATCTTACGCCATGAAAAGGCAAGCTCGGGAAAACCATGAAGGCAGAGCACAAGGGGTCTCGAACGATGACCAGCAGTAAGGAGATGGTAGGTCAGATCGTGGGATGGCAGGTAGGTCTCTGTGATGCTCGAAGGGAGTGGAAGGGGCGCGTAGTCTGGCGTCTCCATCTTGTATGTATATTGATTGTGATCATCAGCAAAGGTCACAGATGGTATAGCAGTAGGGCACAGAGGATGATCAGGTATTTGTGTTTCGTGCCTCAACTCCCGTAGTGGTGTTTAGCAGGCAGTGAGCTTCGACTGCGCTTATAGCTCAAGTGAATTTGGTTGCAGTTGCTAGCGAACGCTGTCTCGGCAGAGTAAAGACGCCGGCAATCGCATAGCGTTGGTGGATCCTGTTCTGAAGCCAATATTCTCGGACTTGTCTCAATTTGATCAGCTCCATAAAGACTGCTGATGGAGGTGAAGCTATTCCCAGGGATGTACCCGTCAAGGGGAAGAGGAAGAAGAAGGAAAGTGATGGAGACAACAACAGCAACGGACATGTACGCGCCTCAAAGTTAGCGACGGGATTTAATTGATTGTCGAGCTGTGTCGTGTCGTGTTGTCGTTGTCGATGTTTCGGAACCCCATCTCAGTTCCAGCTGGACCATGCCGGAAGTGGTCGTGACGTCACTGCACGTCGCGGTCCCGTCCCGAGCGGGCGAGAGGCGAGAGAAGGTTCGACATCCACCAACATCGACCATTATCCAATCGACATGCACTCTCGTCCAACTGACATCCACATCATCCACCATCACCCAATCGAGGCACGCGCAAGTAAATACAGGGCAGGGAAGCGCAGGGCAGGGAGGGCCTGGGCACGCGTTCGATTTTCCCCGGGAGAAGGGCAGGAAAGGTGGAAAATCCTGTTACGTGGGACTTCGACATATGCACAAACATGCACACACATGCGCGATTCAGCTTCTGCGGTGTCGAGCGAGCTGTTGATAGGTTGCCTCTGGCTCCAGACGCACTCTCTCTCCACTCGAAACAGCTGGGCTGCTCCAGGTGCATCCAAGCATCCGCAACAGCTCATCCATCGCGATGCACGAAGTCACAAAGTGCACACGCCCCAAGCTGGGAGGGAGGCACGTAGGTCAATAGATCAATAAGTAAAATAGGTAGTGCCAATTGCAAATAGCCATAATCACATCCAACCGCAAACTCTGTCAAACCGGGCACCGGGACTGGCACCAGACGATTTGGGTGTTAGTGTCCTAGCTTTCCTCCTCTGCTACTCGCCTTTCCCCAGCCAACATCAATTGAGACGACGCTTGATGCATGTGCTTGCTTCGATCAGACTCGTCTCTTCACCTCCCTCCCTTCTCTTCCCTTCCTCGGTCGACCCCGACGTCAATCTCTTTCTCTTGCGGCACATCCACTCATCGCATGCATCATCCATCAACCTCAACTTCAGCAGCAGCGGATCCGAGACACGCAGTCAAGCCACTCATACGACGCCTCACTTCGAGTCTGCCGTCTGCCCCATGTCAGAAATCCTCGCTTAGCAGCCAGTCATCGTTGCACCGCCGCCCGACCATCGTCATATCAACATCGCCAGCAGCTTTCGGAGCTGTGCACATCCTTCCAACCCTTATATCTTCAATGCGATAGCATCCTCATTGGCCCTTGGTTGGCAGAGGCAGAGTCGACAATGTTCGGGAATAGAAGGAGACGAGCCGCGTCGAATCCGGTACGTTTTTGATGCTCCGGTTCAATCTGGGTCGATGTCGCGACAAGCTGCAGCACGGCAGTGTCGTGAGCGAGAAATCGCAACTGCGCTCCTCCGCTCATCGCATGTCCAAACGCGAGAAATGAAACAAAAAGCTGACTCAATCCTCACAGCCCCTCAATGGATCCAATGCCAGTGCTTCTGCGACCACCGCCGCTGCCCAGGCCTTCTTGCGGAGCCAGGCCTCCAATGCGTCGCTCTCAGCTGCAGCTGCAGCTGCGGCCTTACGATCCCGTCCTACGACCCCCACCTCAGTAGCAGATGTACAAACAAAGAGGACGATGAAGAGAGCTGGATCGACATCCTCAGCCGGAAGTTCAGGATCTGGAGCAGGACGTGGGCCTCCAGGATCACAATTGGTACGGCGAGGAAGCTCTGGGTCGATGACCGAACGTACGTTTCGAGATCCATCACCTTCGAGAGCCTCAGGACCAGTCCCTAGTGCGCCGAACGCTCCTCCAGTTCCTGCGATTCCTAAGGAGATGCAAACAGGCCAGCAACCCGGTCCAACGAAATCTCAACGGAGAGCGGCAAGTCTGGATGCCCCCGCCATGCGTGTTGCTTCTCCGCCACCAAACACTGCCAACGGGAGAGGATCCAGCCTCGGACCCTCCGGACCAACTCAACCTCCAAGAAGGAATGGCCAGAGAACATCAGAGCTGACCGGTATAGACCGTCCGGCGAGTAGAGGGTCCGTCAACTTTTCCTTGCCCACCGGCTCAAGACCGACCTCTCCAAACGGGCGTAAACGGCTAACATCTCCCTCTCCTCAAAGGGCAAATATTGCAAGAATCGTTTCTCCTGCTAACCAAAATCTCATTTACGACCCAAACACAAGAAGCTTCCTTCCCGAAGCTGAGCTCTTGGCGATTGAACAGAGAATAAATGATGTTGCGAATCGACCAGTCAAACATAAGAAGCGGCTGCCGGCGGCAGCAGGATCACATCTTGCTAATGGAACCGCTGGAGGGAGACCTAGGGGAACCGCTGTGGATGCCATAGACGCAGCTGCCACCCAGAAACCCGTCCAGCCAGTCGAGCTACCTGCATCAAACCCTGCACCAGAGCCAATTGCAGCTCCAGTCTTGTCGCCACCATCTTCAGTGCAAAAAAAGAAAAAGAGGATTACCACGAACGATCCGAACAACGATCACGGATCGTATATTCCGAACTCATCCGACACAGATAGTGATGTTGCGCCTCCGCAGCCAAATTTCAGCTCTCGCACAGGGCAAACATTAGCGAAGAAGCCATCAGTGGTGCGGGAAGACAGGGAACGGGAAGAAGAAGAAGACGATACCCCTGTCCGGCTTAGGCTACAGAACGGTAACTTGATGGCAGACACAAGTCCGGCAAGTGATCGAACAACATCACCTTCTCCACTACCTCGATCGGTTGCTGGTAGAGGTCATGGTAGAGTTCAACCAGCCACTTCAACCCTTGTCCCCAAGGCGACCAACCTGCAAGCCTACCTACACCCAACCCTACAGATGTAGGTGTAAATGGTATGATTCTTGAAGGACGGAACAGCGTAAGAGGAGGAAGAGTGCAGTCAGTCAGCCCAGCGCGGACAACTCACTTTGCGAGCAACCCTGAGAGCCTGGCTGTTAAACATCAGCCACCAGCCCGTTCGATTTCCCCACGAAAGTCTGCCTTGAAGCATTCCTTCAATTCTCCACGTGGTCCTTCTCCCACCGAAGTTGGTGGCGCCGTTCAAGAGAGCGAAACGTCTGTCGCTTCTGATGAATTATCTCTTCCGAAGAAGCGTGGGAACAGAGTCAGCTTCGATGAAAGTCACGTAGTCGTGGGTCAAGCCGCTTCACCCGTGGTCACAGATTCGCCAATAGTCAACAGTCCACAAAACAAACGACCTTGGTATAGCATTGGGCGCGGAAAGAAAAAGGAGACGAACATAGTTGACGACGATGAAGTCATGAAACCACGGCCTGCTTTACCATCTTTTGGTAGCGTGCGAGAGAGGAAACCGGCGCGAGAGTTGACTGAAGAACGTCCTTTGGTCAAGCCAGTAGAACCCACTGAAAACCCCGAGCTGAAGCTATCTCTACCTTCGCCAACGCTCTTTACAACACCTACGGGCGAGATCATCGAGTATCCTATTGGTCCTATTGGACAATCGAACGACCATATTGTAGGAGCCATCTTCTCTCAGGATGCCATATCTAAAAACGAAGCAAATATCTCTAAGTCTCGGGAGCCTTTACCTCCGCAAGTTACTTCAGTGGAAGGCAGCGGATATCACTCCGAGAGCGACAGCAGTATCTACGAGACGGAGAATGGCAACGCAGACATCGGAGTTGAGCGGGCAAATAGTGTCAAGCGTGGCCCAGCTGGGTTCAATGCTGAAACATACCAGGCGCTGACAAGTCCCATTCAAGATCTCGATACCCCGGTAGAGGAAAAGTCGGAACATGCAGCTAATGGCGCCATTCCTAGAATTGCTGTTCTTGCGGCCACGCCCACACTCGAACGCACCGATGAGAGCAAGGAGTGGCCCGATATGCCCGGTGGATGGGGCAGCTCTACAGATGATTCTAGCCTTCATGAAGCAGATGAGACGTCAAGCGCAGTGTCTGACCCAACTCCCGCTACCGTTGGTATAGCAGAGCCATCGCCTACATTACCTACACTTGTCATTCCAACAGGAGATCTACCAATACAAAAATCCTCCCCAACTGTCGATCCTATCATCGAAGAGACTGACGAATCTGACGCAAGTATATATAGCGACGCCGCCGAAGATTTCTCTGACATTGAAGGTGATGGTTTCATGTCTCTGGATGCTATGGTTGAAAGTCCAATTGTCCATTCTCCTGCCCAGGGGCTTGTGATCCCTCTGCCGCCTGATAGTCCAACACCAAAGACGACAAAAGAGAGGGCGTACCTGAAAAGTCAGCTATCGCGACAAAAGAGCGAGCCTGAGATTAATGAGGGGTGGGACAAGGTGCAGGCTTATTGGAGTACTCTCTCTGCCGATAAGAAACGCCAAATCGAATTGGAGGCAAGGCAAGAAGATGAGGGATCTGAGACCGAGATCGAAGCTGAGCCAGTCGTGAAGCCCAAGAAGAAAAAGAAAGTCGTCTCTCTACCACCTCCAACAATATCACTGCAGCCACAGTCCCGCCAGCTCGTAGCCAATCCTGACAGGACGTATATGATTCAACCAGGAGCAAAAGCTGGTCCTAACGGCCACGCGGCCCCCATGAGAAGCTCAATGCGGTCAGAAGCTACAAACGTAGCAGGTGAAACCCATATCCGAAAATCAATGAGAAGTGATGGATCAATGCGAGGCTCTTTGCGATCAGATATCCCAGAACCTAGAGCTTCGGTACAGAAGAAACAACGGCCATCCTCTGTTCCTTCCAACCAGGTCAGAGCCGACCCAGTCGAAGTACAAAAGCACATCAAAGCCTTGTCAATAGCTAGCGCAAAGCTTGCGCCAACAGCCGCGAAGAGGGACATAGCTCAACCAGCACCTGCGCTCCGCCGCAGAGGCTCAGGAGACAGCGAAAGTAGCTTTAAGCGCTCGCGAGCATCAAGCGACGTTCCAGCGTTCCGCCGATCAATGCGAACTTCAGGCGATCAAGAAGGACGTACACAATCACCAATGCGCTCCAGTAGATTTAGTCTCCGATCTTTGTCCCCAACTGGCTCTGCATTCCGACGACCATTCAGCGGTACCGCTGGCGCTCCACCCGTTAGCACGCAGAACCACATGAGAACTTCGATGCGTAACTCCTTTGATGTAACTCCATCGTTACGCTCTAATAACTCTCCTCGAGTAGGGGGATTTGGAATGTCAAAGAACTCAAAAGCAACACCGGCCAGAGCCAATGGTCCGCGTTCGAGCCGTTTTGCTGATTCAAGTGACGAGGAAGACGAGCGGCCGGTAGGTGCTTTCAGAAGTCGCTTCGACTCTAGTGATGAGGATGAGCCAGCTTCGAATGTGACTGCAATGCCGCGAACCATGCGGTCAGCTCCCGTCCGCGGCATACCCAAGCGCGCAAATGTTACCGATGGAGACTCGAGTGACTTACCTGACAGTGATGATGAGAGACCAGCATCTTCAAGTCTGAAGTTAATGAAGCGACGCCCCCAGAACGGAAGGACAACTGCCGCTACAAGTCAAGGTTCAACCCTCGCGGCAGGATCTCTGAGAAGATCAGGGTCGGGACGCGAAACAATTAAATTACCAGTGCCTCTGTCATCTGCAGCTGCTCCCGTTCGTCCAGTGAACACCCGTCGAGGCAGCATCATGTCTATCCTTCGGCGGAAGAAGCCTGATCAGGACTCAAAGGTTAGGAAAGCCGATGTTGAATCTGCTGCTCGACGCGATACCCCTCTGGAGCGTTCCAAATCTGATCTGGTTGCAATACGAGCCGATCGTCCTACGACGCCGAAACTCCAGAAGCGCAATAGTGATGCTTGGCCATTGCCCGCGCCAGTGAGTGCATCAAAGATTCTTGGTGGAGAAGACGGGAGACCTTTTACAGCCGACACTGGTGAGGGTGTGACTGGTGCTGAGGCCAATGGCAATGCAAGACCAGATATTGGGACTAGAAGATTCACTGCAACTGGTCTGGGTGCTGTAGACATTCTCGGAGCCGCTGGTGAAGGGAGAAAGAAGAAGAAATTCGGGAAATTGAGGAAGATGTTTGGATTGGATGATTGAATGTGCTCGTGCACCGAGAATTTCTTTTGTTTGGGTGGCAGGTGATTTTATCTGGAAACGGAGGGCATATATACTGGTTAGGATGGAAAAGGGAAAGTACAAAGCAACAACCCAAAATCAGGGCAGGAGTTGCTGACGGCATCGCACGCGAAACTTCTTCGCTGTTTCATCTTTTTGTTTGTAGTATATTTGCAGTTCTCTTGTATAAAGTTGATAGATTTACCGCACACGAGGGCATACATGCACTGATGCGAGGCATTTGATGGGAGGTCCAAGGATCTCGTTTCGAGTAGTCCAGCGATCTAATGAGAGACGGAGATAATAATTAATCGGTTCAATTCAATACCTTCGGTGTGTACTTGTATCTTATGTGCTCGATTTACTTTGTGACGGTGGCCTTTGTTATACTTTGTTTCTCCTATCCCAACCAGATGAGCGGGGTGAGGCCAATGGACTATTCGCTTCATAGAAAATCCATGCAATCACAATTTCACTCAGCATCCTCGTTCCACTACTAATCATGTTTATTAAGCTCCTAACGTCGTGCTCGTAAACGCAATCTTTGTCCTTTTCGAATTTCGATCCCACTCGACGCCTGTCTTTCTTGTGTCGCTTACCTCTCTATTGGGAGACAGAGTCTGGGCGGAGAGAAGATTGGAGCAGGCCAGTGCACGTCAGACAGCATGGACGGATTTCGAAGCACTCGATATTTCGCATAATGAAAATTCGAGGTTCCGAGAACAAGCTATATGAGACTAACTGTCTACAAAACTAATTTGTCCCAGGTCTCCTGTTGAAAGTCTTTGTCTACCCAAACGTCCACCCCCTTGTTTTGCTCGCTTAGCACTATGAACAGTACCTTAAGGTACCGGTTAACAGGTGCTCCTGTTCTTCGAGCTTGAGATTTTCAGAACTGTGTCTCTTCCCATGTTTTAAATACCTCGAGACTCTGGACAGTCCCAACTATTCCCTCTTTTCTCATCAAAGCGAGGTCAACCAACCACAATCCGTCGTACACACACAGAACCTGTACCTTTTGGACATCACCATATTCCACTGGCCCAAAATGTTTCTCAGTCCAAAGCTTCGAAATTCATTCAGAATTCTGGAGCTTGACCCTCGAGCAGAACTCACAGAGAAGGATGTTTCCAAGGCGTACCACAGCCTTGCGAGACTAAGCCATCCCGACAAGCACCCTGATGACCCAACCTCTACCGCGCGATTCCAAGCCATCCAAGAAGCTAATGAGAGCGTCGTTGCTTACGTTAAGAGCATTCAGAGCCAACGTGCATCTGGGATTGACGACGGCGGCATATTCGCTGATGCGACCGCTTCTCAACGGGAGAGATCCAGCACTGAGCGCGAGCGTGCAGGTTTCCGACCTTCGAACCCTGGCACATATCTCTATCCGCGCTCATCGGAACGGCAAGAAAGTACAAACTCAGAACACCTGTACGGACTTTTCGCCGGTCGTACATATCCAAGAGAGCCTGGGGCAGGTTTCCGAAGCCGACAAACTTCATCCAGTCCTCGAAGTCCTCAAAACCCAGCATATTCCGATCGCCCATATACTAGAGAGTTTGGCCAAAGTTATCAATATATTCCGACTCCATCCCGTGTCCCACCCTCTCAAAGTTCAGCACACCCCGGTTTTTCACCTGCTAGGGGATTAAGCCCAGGCTTTCAGTACCCCGAACCTTCAGCCCGTCCTCGGCGTCCTCAAGGTCCCGCATATCCCAGTCGTTCATCTGCTAGAGACTATGCCTCAAGCTACCAACGCTCTCAGCCTTATCCTCGCCCTCAAAGCCCTTTCGGTCGTCAACCTCCTTTGCGTCCTCGAGAACCTCAAAGCCCTAGATATCCACGAAGACCGCAGCGATCTCGACCATCTCAGAACCAAGGCGATACCTCTCGCGGCACCGCAGTCGGTAGATCACGCACAGATTTGGTGTCACCATACCCTGCAGATTCCCTCACAAGTGATATTTTCAACTTGATAATGGACTGCGATCTATACTGGGCAGGTTCATCACGCATCGGCGATACTTCGTGGATCCCCAGTGAAATCGAAGATGTGTTGAACAGTCATTATGAGGACCTGTTTATTAAACACCGTTTGCCAAATGAACCATCAGTGTCTTTCAGATGTTTGGCTTGGGGAGTGGCCAATACTATGCTCAAGTACATCCGGGGTAAATTATAGTGGACAGCGGCGCACCGTCACGCCGCCAGACTCCTTTCTTGTACTAGGCGCAGAGCTATTGGATCTCCTCAATGGATCAATATTTAATGACTGCGCAAGTAGCGATTAGGTGACTCTTGGGCATTCTCGGAAGGTGGTCGATCTCACCATACCGTTCACCTAGGGAGAATGACAAAAATGAGCCTAATTTATCTCAACGTGCTTCTACCATGTGACATCTAACTTGAGTTACTTTTCATGTTCCATTCCATGCTCCTCCCTATGTTGCGAGTTCTTCTCATCGAAAATGTACGTTGTAATTTTGTATCTGACAATGGTAAGCAGAGAACACTCTTACAAGTGTTCCTTGCTCCGATATATGAAGTGCTGAATGAAACTCATTTGCATGCCAGAGGCCAGTATAATCAACCCTAGATTCGTGTTGATTCTACAACAGAAATTACCACACGATTCTCAGGCAACTCAAGAGCATAACAGAAGTACACGATCAAATTCTTGTGTCTTCCATTTCTACCCGTAATTGGTTGACAGGAATGAAGTTAACCCTCGTCTCCACCTTCTTCCAGAATTGATAGAACTTTAGTATATTTGGGACTTCTAAAGGAGGAGCATACTTAACCCCGCAGTCGTGGATTCGGCGTCCTGAGGTGGGGCGAGACATGCCGAGAGGCTGGAGTTCAAGGTTCCTTGTGCCTGTTCGGTGGATATTGATGGAGCGTAAGTGTCCGAGATGGGGAGTGTTGGCCGTTGAGTTGGCTTGCATTTACGAACAAGCCAAATACACACTGGTTCCAATCACTGACAGCTCACGGTCTGGGCCTCTCGACAGATTTACGACGCTTCCGAAATAATGTGAAATCCTTTTGGCGTTTACTTGGAGAACTTCTCGAATTTATAGATTATGTACAAAATCAAAAACTCCCAGATCCATGAATCTGATTCTCAGATACGCTCTCCATTATCCTTTCCCAACAGCAACTTGTTTATAATAAATGAAATGTCTAATCTAAGAATCAGCGATCTACTCCCTCCATCTCACTTCTAATTTTCAAGTACTATCTTCTTCGCCATGATCTCCTCTCTCCAGGCCCACATGATCAACACAGCACTTCCTGGTCCACCAACAACTGTTGACACGGCCAAAAGCGAAATAATAGTAAACCAACTTGTCTTCAACCTCCCAGTTCCTTTGAGATCCACAAAACTCAAGAGGACCCAATAGAATGCTGCTGCAAAAGTGGCGAGAGTGCTGAAGTCTAATAAGTCTGCATTGGTAGCAGGACCAGATGTTACGAATCGCTGGACGTTGTAAACCTTAGAGACGATAGATTCCAGGATTGACGTGGGCGAAATGTAAGAAGCATATGCATATGGCGCTATACATAGAGTAGTGCAAACACCATAAGTGAATCTCAGGTACGGCAGGTCTGCAGTCGGTCTGTACAATCTGTCCAATCGGGTAGTGTCTTTAACAAACAGCATCAATATCCTCTGCACAATCGGTAGATATACGGGATATAGGAATCCAAAGCAAGCATATATCCACTGCACTGCATCTGGATCGCAAGGGAAGATAGCTACCGCTGGACCAACCAAGACGAGTAGGAAAGTCAACAAGGCTGTCTTAGCGAAAGCGGTGTTGGTCAAGCGATTGTCGAGAGCGGCGTAGTTCTCCTGTGGAGATTGTACGTAGTGAAAGAAGAAGTAGATGGGTGCGATGAGGCCGGAGCTGCTGAATTGTGCAAGGGACAGGAGGATACTGGGACTATAAAGTCGATCAGTGGAGTTTTGAGCAGCACTAGGGTTTTGTGGGCATCTTACAACATATTCGCAACCGAGAGAACATTTCCTCGTCGAAAGCTCTCAATCGTCCATACCACCACAAGCGAAAGCGTATATGCCATCGAGTTGAGCACTTGAAGTCTCTTTTCAAGCCCATATCCCCACCCCAAGATAAATCTCGCCACGCCCTTCGTCAGAAACGTATCTAGAGGTGCCCAGTCACAGTACCACGTGAGGAGAGCAAAATGCCCTGGAGGCACGATGCCAGAAGAATGCATCTCCTCCAACTCCTGTGCAACATGTTGTCTGGCTGCGCGACTCTGCCACCAAAATACCGCAGCCAATACTAACAGTGGGAACGCAAGTTTCTGCCTCACTTTGCGGCTTTCCTCCTTCCCAATTCCCGTATTCTCACTCCAAGACATCGTGCCTTCCAGCGCGCGCTTGGGCATGGGCAGCGCATCCAACTTCGCCGCTCCGATTTGAACCTTGGCGCCACGACCAGTGAGAATATATTGCGACTTCTCAGACATCTTTGCGATGGACGGCCACTAAGATCAAGAGTCTCAATCAAGCGCTTCAAACGTGTTGAGCTGAGATCCTGCAGGTCCGCCACGTCGAAATCACCAACCATTGCAGTAAAGCTCTGTCATCATTGGCATCGCCGGCTGCGACAGCATTTCTAGGGTATTTCGTTGCCGCCGAGCCTAATCATCTAACTCGTAATTTATATCCCTGCGTGGGAGATGAATCTGGGGAAGATTCGGCGCCCGAAGACGCGCCGCTGCATGATTGATTAGAGTTCCCTCGGACCTCTGAGTCGGGATGCGGTTTCATACTGAATACAGGAGGGAGGAATGCCATGTTTAACTTGGCGTTCGATAATTTGCGGATCTCGCTTCTCGCTCAGGAGATTGGGTACCTAGGTAGGTACCAGACCTTGCCAATACGTGATTGTATATCACGTGAGGACAGTGTTCTTAAACAGGATGTTGAACGTCAATCGGCAAGGCTTGAGAAGAGGAAATTTATCATACAAATAATCAGATTCCGGTTCTTGATCCAGAAGGTAAGTAACAAAGTATTTGCACGTGATGTGATATTCCCAGAACCAAGAGCAGTCCAGCTGCGCTGGTGCGAAGTAACCTCGATAACGGTCCAGCTACATCTATTGTGGTCGGTCGTTGGCAAGAAAATTACAGAAGAAGGTATCTCTTAGATTCAAAGCAGCACTAGCAGCTACAGGAATTGGACTTCATTCTCGATTTTATCACCTCATTGCCGCTCCCTAGTACCCGACCCCTAAGTTTACCGAGGCAGAGGCCTTTGATTTTGACGAATGGGGTGCAACAACCAAGGAAATGTTCACATGTGAGCCTGAATTGTAAGTAGTATTCTTTATATTATCATTTGCTGTGTGGTTTAGAAAGCGACCATGCTCGTCAATCCGTCCATCTCGCGCTTAAAGCATCGATGCTGTGAGATGTTGTAGGCGTATGCGTCCAAGAAGCCTTTCGCTCCCTTCACCATCTGCAACGCCTCACTAAGTCCCGAAGCTTCCTTTCCCAAGCCGCCAGCTGTGACAACGCCATAAGCATCGACGACGTCCGCGTTCGTGCTGAAGGCCATACCATCCACCCCACACGCATACTGGACGAGCTTGACCGCCTCGCCTGTAGCACCAATCGCTTTGCAATGTCCAAATGCCTCTCTTACCCAGTGAATAACTCTGCCTTGCTTCATCAGTGTACTGACGTGCTCGCCACCTGGAATGTAGATCGAGTCGAACATGGTGCTGCGCATGCCTTCAAAGTGATGGTCAGGGCGCACACTCTTGCCGCCAGAGCTCTTGACAGGTTGTCTCTTGGGACCAATGGTGAACACCATTCCACCAACTGCGCTTAGAGCTCCTTTCACTGCCTCGTACTCGGAATAGTTGAAGCCATCAGCAACGATGATTGCAATCATGCGAGATGCGATCGTGGGTGCCAGCCCAAGAGCTTCGGGGGTGAAATCGAATTGAGAGAGTCCTTTGGCAGTCAGTCCGTGATTCGGACGTCCTTCTTTCGTCGGCATAGGGCCTCCAACTTTCTCGGCGACTGCTTGCGCCAAATCCAGCGAGATATCTGCGAAGCGCTCAACCATGCGTTCATAAACGACTGGGTCATCGCAATGATCAAGCTCAAAACTCAGCGCATTGATGATGTGGAACTTCTCAGTCTCCGACATTGAGTTCCAGAACAGTTGGGCTTGAGAGAAATGTTCACCAAACTTTACAGAGCGTAATCGTGTCTTCATGGCGGCTATTTTTTCAGGGTAGTCGATATAGGCACCTTCAGAAGGTTTAGCGGCGGGGACCACCCCGTGACGATTGGGCCAGTAGTTGATTTTGCCTTTAGTAATTGCGTGTCTCATCTGACCATCACGGTGGTTGTTCATCACCGGACAGACAGGGCGGTTTACAGGCAACTCCTGCCAATTCACACCGAGGCGAGAAAGCTGGGTGTCAAAGTAGGAGAAGTTGCGACCTTGAAGTAATGGATCGTCCGAGAACCCAATTCCTGTATATTTGGTTAATAGTGTCATTGGTCAGAAGATGTAACTTACCAGGCACAATGTGTGCAGTACAGAAAGCAGCCTGCTCGATTTGAGTAAAATACTCATCGACATTTCTGTTCAGCTGCATCTCTCCAATATATCTAACAGGTAGGAGCTCTTCTGGCCAAACTTTGGTCGCATCAAGAATGTCAAACTCAAACTCATCTTGACGGCTTTCGGGGCAAATCTGTATTCCAAACTTCCAAGTTGGGAAGACACCGTTTTCGATGGCAGTAAAAAGATCTTTACGATGGAAGTCGGGATCTTGACCAGCAATCTTCAATGCCTCGTCCCAAACAAGTGAATGCACGCCTAGTGTCGGGGTGAAATGAAACTTAACGAAAGATCTGACACCTTCAGCATTAATTAATGTGTACGTGTTGACTCCGAATCCTTGCATCATTCGGTAAGATCTGGGGATTCCACGATCACTCATAGCCCACATAAACATGTGGGTGGCTTCTGTGTGAAGGAATTGGAAGTCCCAGAAATTGTTGTGTGCAGTTTGAGCTTGTGGGATTTCATTGTCCGGCTCGGGTTCTGGCATCAATTAGTGGAATTCTAGCCATATATTTGCTCAAGATACTTACTGCCGGCATGAATGACATCTGGAAACTTCATGGCATCTTGGATGAAAAACACAGGGATGTCATTGCCAACAATGTCCCAATTTCCCTCTTCAGTGTAAAATTTCACAGCAAAACCACGGACATCTCTGACTGTGTCGGCGCTTCCACGAGATCCAAGAACAGTGGAGAAGCGAACAAAAACGGGTGTAGTACGAGAAGTGTCTGTAAGGACACCTGCACTGGTTACATCCTGCATCATCAATTAGACCCCGGCTTCATGGAGATGAGGACCTGCTTACTTCCGCACTGTCATAAACCTTGAACGTCCCAAAGGCTCCAGCGCCACGAGCATGCACGACACGTTCAGGTATGCGCTCGTGATCAAATTTCATAATCTATGGAGCACGTCAATACAGTTCCATAATGAGAAATTGGGGAATATTGAAATACGGACTTTTTCTCGAGCAAAATTATCTTCTAGCAACTGTGGACCTTGTCGGTGCTTTGTTGAAGCAGCCAACCACTCATCGTGGGAAGGGGCCTTAGTCCCGAAGTCACTGGTCAAATAATGACTTGACGTCGGCTCTCGAACTTCATGCTGCATATCGGTGATCTTCTTGTTCGACGACATAGCACCGGAGATCGCCTCTCCCGCCTTCTGCATTGTTCCTCCAAGAATGGATTGCATGGCTATAGAAGGATAAGTTTAATCTAGAATGAGCAGATGGTACTTGATCAAAATGCTGGGTGTGAAGGCAGATATACTCCCAAATGGCAGAGAGGTAAATATTTGACGATGTCATAGGTTTCGAGAGCGGGGTTTCCACATGGCATTTCAAAACCCCATGTCTAAATGATGTTTCGCATGGATTGCTGCCTTGATTTGCGTTCGGCAGTCTCAAATCAGAGAACTGAATACCGCGTACATGTATCCGGGGCAATGCAGAGCGGGTTTCTGAGCTGGAACTAGATGCGGAGTTCAAAGGCCAGACTCGTCAGCTCCACTCCATGATGCGGAGCTTCTTCTCCCGTCCACTAGGAACGATTGACACATCGCGAGAGTGCAGCGCGAGTCAATGGTGGCCAGCAGAACTTCTGCCAATCGATGGCCTCACGTTTTCAATCATTGACAATATCGACGACGTAACCTTCTTAACGCCCCTGAAGACACAAATGCAGCCATGCTAAGCGAGCTTGGCGACACTAAGGCCAACCCTGCAGGCAGGCACAGGCAACCACTGCCGAGTCTAATCGCCGTCGATTAGATCTGTGACATGATCGACCGCCTTCAACCTCTCAAACGCCATCGATCCTGATGGGCGCCTCCTCGATAGTATGGAAGGTGATCGTCGGGGTATCTGCGCCCGTGGTGGTTTGGCTGGGAGGCATTGGTCTGGTCACAATTCCCTGGGTTCAGCGACAGTGAGCATCAACCTCCATTATGACGCGTATCTGATGCGCACGTGATCTAATACCTCAATAGGATTCTCTACCTCCACAGCGCCCCAATGTCATGGGGAGAGAAGCTGGATATCCGCGAGACGTTTGGATTCTTAAGTCAGTATACATAGAATGGTATTGACTTCAAATCTCTGATGCTCGCTGCAAAGAAAACCAAGTAGCACCGTTCTACATCACGACTCCGGACGGAGTGAGACTCTATTCATGGCTGATAGCACCGTTGGCCGTGTACGCGGCACACGAGAAAGAATTCTTGGTCGATCATGAGGTTCCGGATCCCGATGTAGAGATGAGTGCTGGTTTCAAGCTTCTGAAAAGTGACCCAGAAAGCCGGCTGGTGATTTATTGTAAGTATCTCGAAGTGTCTGGCAAGACCGGCATAACTAGGATGCATGCTAACAGAACTTCAGTTCATGGCGTAAAGTCCACCGTTAAGTAAGAAAATCAATGCAAGCCATCTGACTCTCCTACCAGAATTCTGCAACAATAGGCCAAGCCCGCCGAACCGATGAATATCGCGTCCTCTCGTCGGGCTTATCATCCAAGATATTCATCCTCACATTCGACTATAGGGGCTTTGGTAAATCAATCGGATCGCCCACCGAAAATGGCTTAATCACAGATGCAGTTTCAGTGGTGCGCTGGGCCATGGACGTTGCCGGCATCTCGCCCTCTCGAATTGTACTTTTAGGCCAATCTCTCGGAACAGCAGTGGCCACGGCAGCAACGGAACACTTCATCACTTCACATCCCAAGATCGAATTCTCGGCGCTCATGCTGTGTGCAGCCTTCACTGATGCCGCTAACGTGTTCCTGGACTTCTCCATCTTGGGAAAGGTCTCGTTGATGACCCCATTGAAAGTGCATCCTGCAATAACATCCTGGTTTAGGCGCCGGTATAAGGATACGTGGATGACTTCTCGTCGATTAGAGGTTATCACCCAGAGGAGCGATAGGCTGAGACTCACTTTGGTGCACGCGACTGGGGATGCGATTATCCCTTGGAGACACTGTGAACAGCTGTTTTATGTTGCTGCCAGTGCGACGCATGGACAAGATTTGACTAAAGCGGAGATTGACGATCGAAAGTACACCTACGACTTGGGTGAGGGGGGTTGGCTGTGTGTTTGGAAGTCCGATGATAAAGTTATCAAGCAGAGGATTGTGAAATATGGCGGTGAGTTTCCCTTCTTCTTTCATTCTGCAGGAGAAATGCTGATCTTCTAGGCCATGATGCGATTATGAAGTGGGGACCTGTAGCATTACTTCTCTTGAAGTGTTTTGATGCGAAGTAGCTTTTTGGAGCGATTAGAAGTTGTATCCGTAGTGGACATTTTTACCTAGGGAGAGTGAGAATTAAATTTTCTGAATATTTCATCACCACCCTAACCCCTAACTTTGACGAAGGCTGCACAAAGTTTCAGCCCTTCACAATTAGACTACGCAAACAGTGGATGCTTTGTCCGTCTTGAACTTGCAAAGATGTGTGCCAGCCCCACAAACCCCAGACATGGGGAACAAAGAAACATTCCTGAACGACATGTCCACCCTCATAGTATTGTGTAGGAGCACTTGTCAGAATGTTTTTGGATACATGTCGGTATGATCAACCGTAAGGTGGCAATGGCTCGACCGCGGAAAATGAGACGATTAACGAAAGCTACACTCAGCGCCAGCGCAAGGAGCTACTCGTCAGACTCGCTCGAGCAGCACGGCTTCCAGGCTACACCTCCCCCAGAAGGCGAAGGGATAGACAGCAGTGGTGGAGATGCAGGTGATGCTGGTGATGCTGGTGATGGCAATTTCCTAGGGCAAAGCGGACGCAACGGGATTCCCATCCGTCGAGCAAAGAGACCATACGTACCAATCGCCAGCCGCGCAGGCCAGTGTCGGGGTTTCTACATCGCGCGCGTAATACCGCATACATCGAAAGCAGGCGACCCAGCCGACAGCCCGCAGTACGTGGATTTCGAAAACGCAGCCTTCACAGTGCAGACAGGCGACTTCGTGCTAGTGCTCAGCCCACCAGCGACGATGCGCGTTCGCGTGCGTAACTACCGGGGGCAAGAGGGCCAGCTGCCGCGACGCATGCTGCAGGACTTGTACAACCCGTGGGCGATCCCGGCGAACATCCGGCTGGACGACGTGCGCGGGATCCCGTTTCCGCTGCGCTTCACGCGCGATGCGCTGTCGCAGCTCGAGGGCGATGGGACGGAATTTGCGGAGGATGAGCCGGTCATGGTGATGCGGACGAGTCGCAATCCGGGGTTTAGAGAGGTGCTGGATTTTGAGAGGATGCCGGGGAGTGTGAGGGCGGCGGATTTGAGGACGAGGTTTGTGGTGCCGTGGAATTTGAGGGTCGATCGCCAGGCGTTTGAGGATAGGTTCAGGTTGAGGAGTGCGAGGGCACCTAGACGCTCGAGCCGGGTGTTGGGTGACGAGGTGGCAGATGATGAGAGATTGGATGAGGAAGTAGTGAAGAAGGGGGATCCTAGAGCAGAGGATGAATCTGAAACTGAAGAGGAGGGGCAGCAATAGTAATGTACGCTTCCTGGATGATGCTGAGATGCATGGTGAATTGATCGAGAAATCAAACGGCTGGGGACAGGGTGATTGTATTGGCAGAAAGTAGAACTTCCTACGGAGATGGATTAATGCAAATATCGCAAGATCTTCCGTGGCTTTTAGATAGTTTCATGTAATATAAAATTCAGATAATAAGGGGAATATATGAAGTTGGATTAAATATGTTATATTTATATTTGTATTTATACTAAAAACAAGTACATTCAACGCATCCAAGACTTAATAGATATAAACAAACTCGTCGTTTTTCCTGTCCGTCAAATCAAAAGAATGCTCCCCCAGGCCCTCACCTTCAGCTTCAACGCCAACATACCTATCCTCCATGCTCGCATCAAACAACTTTGCCGCCTTGCCAGCTCTTACGCGCTTCTTTTCTTGGAGCTTATTCAAAAAGATCAGATTGGCAAGCTGGATCAAGACCACTGCTGCCAATGCAATGAAGATGCCTAAGACAGCCCGCAGACCGGGACGGTAAGTAGGTGCATCAGAAGCGGAGAAGAGTAGAGGCCCAATGATGTTCCCCGCAGCTGAGCCAGCATTGTAGAGGGACATGATGATTGATTTCTTGGTAGTTCCGGCTGTATTTCCGACGATCCAAGAGACGATCAGAGGATTGGAGCCGAACAGGGGAGCGAGAAGGTAGTATCCTGTTAAAAGTCCTGCTTGGTTGCTTCGAGGTAGTCTATAGAGCATCGCAAGTCCAACAATGACGGGAATGACGAGAAACAACAAGACTGGAGCCTTTAGACGGGCTCTCTGAGCTGCGTAGGAGGCGAGTATTATGATAATGAATTGGACTGCTCCGAATGGCATGTTTAGAAGTGAGGTGACATACTTGTTGAATCCAAATCCGGTCAAAATCAATGGCCCAAAAATGTTTGTGACACTAGCTCCGACGTTGAGAAGGAGAGACATGCCAATCCAAAGATAGCTTTTGGGCTCCATGAAAACTTCCACACACTGGTCCCATTCGAATTCTCTCGAGCCAATACCTGTTTGATTGGCGCGTAATCGTTCAACAGCTTGTTCTCGCTCGTGCTCATTGAGAAATCGAGCAGATGTTACGTCGTTGTCGAGTTTCCAATACACGAATGGAGCTGTGATAATAGTGATCAGGCCAACGAAGAGGAAGATGCTAGAATTATGTCAGTACTTAGATGTGATCCCTCATAAAGGAGACATACATTCGCCATGAGTGGAAGTCCCCTGATGGAATATGGCCGAGGCCATACGAGAGCGCCGAAGCAACGATGGTGGCCAATCCGTTTGTCCCATACCACGCCGCCACCCGTATAGGTTGTTCCGACCTCCTGTACCATTGATTTGTGATGATAGAGAACAGCGGCAGACATCCACCCTCAAACAGACCCAAGAAAAATCGCGTAGCCAACAGCCCCGGATAGTTATGACAACCTGCCATCGCTGTTTGGGCGATTCCCCATCCAAGCACCAATACTGGCATCAATATCCTATGCGGCACCTTCACGATAAGGATCGATGAGAAAGGCTGCCAGGCCAGCTGTGCGATGGGCGCAATCGACCCTACAAACGAATATTGGTTTCCAACAAGACCGGTATCTTTCTGCAGACCAAAGATCGAGCCATACCCAAGAACGGACTTATCCAGAATCTGCGAACGGAGTCAATCCAGCTCTTCCCGATATATCAACATCGCATGGAGGTTCACAAACCTGGAGAAAGTATACCCACACAAGGATGGCTAGAATGACCTTATCTGTCTTACGGCGGATGTTCTTGTTCTAGTTGAGCTTCTATCAGCACCTGTCCATGTTTGTGAAAGGGATCGCAGTACGCACATCTTCCTCAGTAACCTCGACACGATCCATGAGGCCATCCTCGTTGCCATCTTTGCTGGAAAGGGTCCTCGAGGCCGTGATATCCTCGCGGTAGTCGGCGTGTGCCTTTATCGATCCGTGATCTGCGAGCTGATTGGACATGGTGGCTATGGACGACGATGACGATGGATCATCATTGAGGAGAGGCATCGATTCTTCTGTTGAAGCACGGCCATCGGGGGCCTCGAGGGATGCCATTAGTGTTGTCGTGGTGGCCAAGGGACTAAACTAGATCGAAACTCAGTGTCGCCATGCATATCACTTATCACATAACGATCTCTCTGGCAATGGATGTTCCCCGGATTCCTGAGGTGGCGCTAGAAGATAGGGGTGCATTTGCCGTCGGGATCGACCCATGAGTCGCGGCTCAGGTGGCGGCAAGGCCAGACGCCTGCGCCACACTGCGCCACACCCCCTCTGCAGGCGACGGGTAAAGTCGGCTAATGTGCGTGACATTATCCGGCTATCGTCCTCATCTCACCCGATTCCCCCAGATCCTGATAGTTTGCCGGTCTGCCATCCTCGGACTCTTGCGCCAAAAAGGCAGCTATGATACCCGGATCCAGCTTCAGGAGTCCCGATGCAAGTCAATATCCGGGTTCGGGTCCGTCTCTCAGCCCCATCCCAAAAGACTCCAAACCCCCATAAAACGCATTTCCCGCGCGTGTTTAAGGTGTCGGCAACGGAAGTCGAAATGCAACCTGTGAGTAGTCGTACATATACCCCCTCACTTTGGAGTCTGTCTAACCAACCCAAAGGGGAAATCTAGGACAAACCGGTGCCCCGCCATGTGAGTCTTGCGTGAGAGATGGGGCAGAGTGCATATTGGCGACTTCAAAGCGGGGGGGAAAGAGAGTGAGGAGGAGTGTTAGTAGCCAGCAGACTCCCACTCTGCAGAATATTTCCACTAACCATATCAACCCTACAGACTCTTGTTCCGGGAATCAGCCATGTCCGGCCAGTAATATTGTCACCTTCAGAAGGATTTGTAGCAGAGTCACTTGCCGGTATCCAGGGAAGCCCCCCTCAGCAAGACACACCACGAGATCCTTTTCGACCGGAGATTTCAATCTCAACTCCCAACATAGAAGAAACGATTGCATCCACCGAGCTCCATGCAACATCTGAGGCATTGAATATGTTAAGTCATGTTGCGCAGCTTGACGCTTATGCCACTTCAGGGCATCCCCATCCAGCAGAGCCACCGAATGCTGTAGTGTCAACTCCAATTCATGATCTTGGGAGCCCTAGAGTCGAGGCTACGCATGGAGTGTTACAATATGAGCTGGTCTCTCGTGGACTCCTGACCACTTCTCAGGTAGCTCAATTGGTTGCTCGGTATGAAAATAAGACTACATCTCGAATCTCTCGCTCGCGCTAATGAAAATAGTTTCAAGGAATTTTATCATCCATACCTACCAGTTGCCCCGAGAAGATGTTTTGATCCAGATTCCTTGCAGTATTTGGCAACTAGAGAGCCCCATCTCCTCACAGCTATGATCACAGTTGCCGCACGAGACCTACCTCAAGCAGAAGGAATTCTTCATTCATGCTCAGGCTATATGCACCAGCTCGTGTCTGAAATTATAGCCGGCAAGAAATGTGACGTTGAGGCTGTGGAGGCTCTATTACTACTTGCTGAATGGGAACCACAAGACTCCTTGTCCGAAGGAAAGGAAGTTGGCTGCGGAGAGGAAGATCGAGCGGCATGGATGCATGTCGGATTGGCGTTGCGGATTGGATATTTCCTTGGACTTGATAGGACAGCAATCAAACATGAGGATGAAGATAAAGCTGCGCATGTCAACAGAAGGAGGGTAACCTGGGCAGGTAAATATGATTCTGTCCCTACCACGTCTTGATAGCTTACAGATTGAAGTTTGTTATATATCAGATCGTCAACTCTCAGCAAGAGTTGGGAGAGCTTTCTGGTCTCGAGGGCCTGTCGCAGTGACCGCGGTTGGAAGACACGGTCGCCAGACATTCGACGAATTCCGACCGCTTCAACCAGAAGCTCCAGACGAAACGGATTACGCTAGTGTCCTCCAGGCAAATCTGGATTTGACCCAGCTATTCAGCAATGTGCACGATGTTCTGTACAGCGGCATGGGCAGTAGTATGAAAATGATGCTGGCTGGTAATTACGTCAAATATATTGATGATTTCCGGCGTGCCATTGAGGGGTGGAAGAGTATATGGGGAACATTGACTTGTAAGTTATCTCTATGTCTGAGACACCTAATTAATCTTTGCAGGCCCTCCAAACATCAAAGCAACACTACAATTATCATACGAGTATCTACGTCTTTATACTTCCGCTTATGCGTTTCAAGCAACTGTAACGCGAGCAGTTGCCGCCAAATCTCGAGGACTAGTCGGCACGAATGAGTCGTCACATAACGGTGTGCCTTCACTGCCCGACGCTCGCTTCATTTACGAATCAGTCGATGCCGCCAAAACTCTTCTAAGCATCGTGACCAGCTATATAGATGCCGAAAACTGTCTACGGTTCTTACCTCTAAGATTCTCCTTGTATGAACTTTCCCTCTAAACCCCTGCCCACTTACTAACGTGACTATAGGTACTGCGTGAATTCAGCAGTATTTCTTTACAAGGCTTGGTCATTCGAAGTCCTCTCCACCCAAGAGAAACTTGGTATCAGACACATGATTAAAGACGTAATCCGACGTCTTCAGAAAGCATCTGTCCGTCCCAACGACTTCACATCCCGCTACTCGGAGCTTCTCGACCGGCTATGGCAACGCAAAGACATTCCCCATCCTCCTCCAGCGCCCCCTCCCTCCTCGTCAACCATCCACCACATTATCAACGCCCCACATCCCTCGACCACAGCACCGAGTCCCAGCATTCCCGATGCAAATTCTTTTCATCTGAGAAGTGCGAATGCTACCCATGCAGCGAACAGCGGCGGTTTTGGACAGCAAGACGAATTCTCGTGGTTAGATTTGCAAGCGGTGGGAGAGCTCGTAAGTGGTGAGCCCGGCTTTGGAGGTGTGGAGGGCTATAATCAGGGTGGCTTCATGGCTATGGGTGGTGGTGATTGGGGGGATCAAGGGATGACTGGAGGGGAAGATTTTAATAGGTTCTTCTGAGCTTGCGAGAATTTATACTGCTATAATAGACTACTAATAATAGTCGTAATAAGAGCCATTTTCGCAGTATCCGATGGAATTGAGAACAGATCATTTCCAATTGTTCAGCTTTTGCTTCTACGAACTCATGAGACACTCCACGTTCTTTAGACACTCAAAGGCACTTGACGTCTCCTTGCCCATGTGGTTCCGAGCACAAGTAAAAGTAACTTGTTTTCAAATGACTAAACTATAACACAACAGTCTCACTTCAAAATCTTTTGAAGTGTTGAGGGAGAACAAGGGGATGGGCTTGATATCACGTGATGACTATGTCAACCCAACTTTGAAGCCATTCCCTGCTGCACATTGATCTTCCTAGAATCCCCAAGTATCTCTCATTTCAGTGAATTGTCATAATAATATATATCACCCCTTTCTCTTCAATTTTGCTCTGCAAAGTCTCTAAACTTCAACCCCTCAAACCCACGAACCCCCTGCACAGCAGCCCCTGCAACACCGCTGAATACGCGAAAGCCAGCAGCAAAAACCGGTTTGCCCCACCAAATCAGATCGCAGCGGGTCTCACGCCCAGCATCTTCGCCGTAACACAAACTCTGATAGGAGATCTGTATCAAATATGACGTCTGCGTTGCACAAGCAGCGAGTTCGTCATCGCGGTTCCGATCCCCATTCTTCAAACGCGGCATGAGGGGACGAGCTCCAGAATCAAGGAAAACTGTACGAGTGGCAGCTCCATAAAGAACAATGCTGCCCCGGATTTGACGGACTGAGAAGGGAAGGATCGAAGTAAGCGTTTGTCGAGACTTGAATTCCTAGCTCCAACTCGCTCTCCTGTATATTTCAGTGAAGATCAATGCTAAAGCATCAAGAGAATCTCGTCCCGAGTCTCCAAATCACCCCGTTTGTCTCCCTTTCGTCCCCTTATGTTTTCGCATTTTCCATTTCCTTTCGACTAATCTTCTTGTTGCAGAGGAAGCCAAGCAAACATGTCCGACGCCGCCGAACAACAACGGGTGCAATACCAAGAGGCTGATGAGGCAGCACAGGCACAAGGTGGGCAACGCGTGTATGGTGCTGCAAACTCAGCAGACATGGTGCCGCCGCGTGCAGAGGGTTATAGAAGAGCACCAATCCGAGAATCGAGGATCAAGGACCGCCCATTCTCGCCCATGAACGACAATTTGAGCATCAAGATTGAGTTGGATTTGGAGGTCGAGGTTCGTTACTCTTTATTAGTGGAATGAGGGCACATAGCAGAGAATTCATGCTAACGTGTAGCTGTGACACAGGTTGATTTGTATGCCCGAGTGAAGGGCGATGTTACCATTGGATTGCTTTAAGCAAGCGAGGATATCATGGCATGGCATAGGGAGCATTGTATGATAGGGATATATCGGAGCTAGGATCAGGGGTTCGTGGTTCGCATCAATGGGTTGTCATGGCGTTTGAGAGACTATTTGGGTGTCAGAAATGGAACTGCGATACTCAAATTTGTTTGCTCGGAAATCCGATTAGAAGGCAACTTTTGGAAATTTCACAGAAGCGTCTTTCCGGATCATATCACAATGGAATATTTCGGCCCCGAAGTTGCTTCCATCTGAAATACTGCTAACTTTGTAGCTTCACTAAATATCCTGTTTGCAGGTGTCTGGTTTGCATTGGTGAAGGGCAAGATATGCCTTTCTAGTCACGTGAGAACTCTTCTGCTGCGGCTTGAGACCGCAAAGCTTGTACCGATCGCTAGATTGATTCCGATGGCACGAAAAGCCGTTAAACGGGAATTGGAACTTCTCGAAAGTCGTTACTACTTTTCAGCATTCCTTGATGCTTTCGAGTTGCAAACCACGTGCGCCATCTCCAGCTCCCTTGCCTCCTCTTACATCGAGTACGCCGAACCCAAGCCAGCCAGCCACCTGACGAAATGCGAAAATAGAAGATTCAACTCGCAAAGCTTCGGAAAGCTTTATTCGCTATGCTCTACTCTCATTGACTCTCCAAACGACTGTCACAGCTGATCCGACATCCGATAAGGCTCGCCATCCCGTCTCTCCCCGGCCAATATCAAATAATCGCTCAATTAATCAATCCATCCTCTCGGTGAGCAGCAATACTTCCTCCAATCGCATCTGCTGCCGTCTTCGAGGGCTCGAAATAAGCATCCAGCACAATGGGGGAAGGCTAAATGAATTACGCCACTCCTGCGATGTGGTTGGGGTAAAGGCGATCCGGACCTCGCTTAAGTCGATTTACCCCTGATTTCGCCCAGAGCGGAAGGTTGGGCCGGAGAAATCTAGATGCCCAGATGTTTATCCAGATTTGAAGCCATTCTTTAGGTTCAGGTACCAAATTGGCGCCCGTGGAGGCAATATTTTACTCCTCAGAGCTGACATAACAGTATGCACATGGTACATACGTCGCGATCTGGCTCAGGTGATCTCAAGCCACTGCCACGAGGATGGGAAAATGTAGATCCGTCATGCATGTGAAGGTATTCCCATTTTTGCGGCACCTACAGGCTAATTCAAGAGCGGCTGAGGGATAGATGTTGATGACATAAAGTCAAGTAAGGTTCTTCGAAAAATGCGAGGATTTCTGGTCCTAATTCACTACCAGCTCGTTTCTGGGCACTATCAGGTCAGACCCCAGGCAAGATGTTTGAGCAAATCAAATCAAGTACTAGCATCCTTGCTTTGCTAGCTCTTGCTCTCCCAGCTACAACCATAGCACAGGAAGTATTAGTCGACTGCCCGAATACGTCTCCAACACAGTGCGCGCTCCTCATAGCAGTTTTGCCAACCCAGGTTTACTACCCCGGGACATCCAACTACACCGCAAGAGAAGCGTCATACTGGTCTGCTGACGCGCGACTTGGGCCATCATGTATTGTGCAGCCCCGCACTACAGCTGAGGTTTCGACCGTGATAACGGTCCTGGCTGCGGCGGATGGCCAATTTGCTGTCAGAAGCGGTGGCCACAGTCAATGGGCCAGTGGCAGCAATGTTGCATTTGGAGTTACTATCGACCTCGGCTTGATGACTGGAATAACATATAATTCCAATACTTCTCTCGCCTCGATTGAGCCTGGACCGAACTGGGGAGACGTCTATACTACTCTCGCAGCCCAGGGGGTGATGGTCACTGGAGCGCGAGATGCTGGAGTTGGAATCGGTGGGTTCCTGACTGGAGGCGGAAACTCATGTATGTCTCTCGTCCAGCCAATATCCCAGTATTCAGAACTAACTAGCCATTGACAGACTACACGGGAAAGATGGGCTTTGCCTGTGACACCATCATCAACATGGAGATCGTCCTCGCAGATGGAAGTATTGTCAACGCGAACGCCACTTCCAATGCCGACTTATGGAAAGCAATGAAAGGCGGCTCTGGAAATTTTGGCATTGTAACTCGATTCGACATCGAGGCTTTCCCAGCCATGGATCTCTGGGGCGGTCTCCGCGTGTCCAATCGCACGCTGTATACCGACCAGACTCTCACTGCCCTAGTCAACTTTGGAAACAACAACGCGCAGAGTCCCGAGGCTTCATGTATAGTCAACTTTATGTACAACCCGGCTTCCTTCTCCCAGGTGGTACTTGCTTCGGTCATTGTCGACACGAATGGCGTTGTCAATTCTCGTGCTTTTGACGAAATGTACAAGGTCCCCACTATAGCCGAAGATCTCAAAACTAGAAGCATGTACGACATTGCGGAATCGTACACATCAAATGGTGGGAAATTGTAAATAAACAACTACATCTTTTTTGACTTCAGAGCTGACTTCATATAGTAATACTTGGTTCTCGCTCACTTTTCGCAACGACGCCGGTCTCATGTCCTACGCCGCGACACTTCACGACAAGCTCGTCGCAAGTCTCCTCCTCGTCCTCCCAGCCGGCGACTTCGTAACGCAATGCATCTTCCAACCCATCCCAACATACATTGCGCAGATCTCCGTTGCCAAAGGCGGCAACGTGCTTGGTCTGGACAATCAGCACGATCCCGCCGTCCTCTGGCTTCTAGCTGCATCTTTCAAGACTGCCGCTGAAGAAGCCATCGCTCGCCCCTACCTCCTCAAGTTCAAAGCGAGTTTGGCAACGTATGCTTCGGGAATGGGTGGCACGATGGCATGGAGGTATCTAAATTACGTCGATTCAACACAGAACCCGCTAGCGAGCTACGGAACTGCGAATGTCGCGTTTATGAAAGCTGTTTCTGCAAAGTATGACCCTACAGGTATCTTCCAGAACAAGTCCCCTTCGGGATTTAAACTGTCAGTGATGTATTGAGGGATTTCTCGAATCAATGATATTATTTAACAAATGAATAATGTAGAATAATTAAAGCGAATTGAATCCCTTGATGTTTTGAACGACTTAATGCATGGGAAATGATGACCAGCGAATGTTCGAGTCATTCTTTAACAACCATAGAAATAGCTAGTAAATTATACTTCAGCAAGAGATTTAGCGTCATCTCGTAAGCGTTCTCTTTTATTGCGACATTTCCACTTCGTATCGCAGCTGATCGGCTCGCCTCTCCCCTAAGAGTGCGATGAAATTAGTGTTTTGTTACGCATATTTCACGTAATAGCCAAGAAAATGGCTTGGGTTTTGTGTCGCGGAGCCAGATATAATGCAATAACAGGTCATATAATCTTTGTGACACTCTTGGATTTCTCGATCTCTTGGGAAATATAGTCGCCATTACTATAGAACAATGTAATCTAAGTTATGAGCGCTAATCGCTAGGTGTTACAACATGTAGAGAAAACGAATCAACCCGGACATTGCTGAATCTAATCCTGCCAAGTCCACACTTAACTTCCAGAGAGAAAGGAACTTCCAAGCCAGGACCAACAATCGTAGTGCCGGGCTCCCCGTAGCGGAAAGGTGAGATGTGATATGGACCATAGTAATTCCATGTCCCCAATGTGGGGGCTTTGAATGGTATTAGCATAATCTGAGACGATTAATGTGAAGAGGAGGCGGAGAATACGAACAAGAGATATCCAATCTTGAATAACACGAGTCCCCAACGTTGCTCTCATAGAACAATCCCCATCGCCGCGCACACGACGGCCTTGGAAAGTCATTTCGTAGAATAGGCCAGTGCATACCTTGACGTTTTGTGACAAGGTTGTAAGGTGCGCATTGTCGTAGGGGAAGTTCATGTTTCTATCAAGACGAACTTAGATTACAATTTCACGGCTACAGTTGGGGAACGAGTAAGGCTTACACATCATAAACATCCGTCCCTTCAGCACCGCCGTCGAATACCACAGCGCCACCATCACCGTCAGTTGTGAGTGTCCAGCCAGTGAAGTCTGTGCTAGCTATCAAACTTGTCAGTACTAGTTCTTCAACACGTGAATGACGAGCACGTACCAAAACCACCGTTTGTGAATCCGTCGGTAGTAGGGCAAGTATCCGTCGGGGGGATGTAACACTGTCCTTGAATACAATACCCACTTTTGCACACATTCCCACAACGGCCACAATTTTTTGGATGTGTACGGAAGTCTACACACAACCTGCCACAGGTATTTATTGGACAAGCACAATGATCACCAGCACAGTATGTTCCACTAGGGCAAGTTGCACCACAGCTTCCGCAATTTTGCCGATCGCCTGACCGTACCGAGACGCATTGAAGGGAGCCACGAACATAACATAGATTAGATGTAGATTGACAAACACATTCGCAACGTTCTGACGTAGCGCTGGCGAAAGCGTTACGTCCCCCTTGGGTGCTGACAGCCCAGGCGTAGAAGTCTGCCATGCCGAGACACGCCACGTAACCCTATGCCGCCATGTCAGCATGCAGTCTGTCGCAAAGAAACTACAGTCAAGCGCAGTAAACAGTAGAATTTGACTCACATAGTATGAATACCAGTGATTGTATTCTTCGCAAGCACCACGCATACACCTGTGGAATATATCGTTGCAACCTTCAAACAGGCCATCGACACAATTGTCAAAGCAGAGATCATGGCCATCACAGCACCTACCAAAGTTCCAATCGGGAACAAAGTCGATTCCATTGGCTGGACCACAGCCATTGAAGCCAGGAGGTCTTGCACCCGCGCGATCTCGAGCCAAGATACTACTGGGACGGCCTGGACAACGTGGTGCTGCGCCTTGAACATACTTCTGATCACGGCGCTGTATGGCTGCCATTCCCTTTGCTTGCGAGGGGAGAATCAAAATGCCATCCAGTGCCGTACCTGGAGTCACTGTTGTAGAAGAACCCGATACACGCCAGATATAACTTGTTGTACCCTGGCGCACTGTAATGTGGCCATCACAGGTTACGCCGAACACGGTTGTGATAATTGTCTGTTGTCCACGAATAATTTCTTGGCCATTCGTTGATGAGCTTGTGAATATGATATCTCCTGTTGAAACCTTGGCGAGATATAATGGAGGCTGGGATCCCGCAAGCATAAGATCGAAAAGGCTATGTCTATTAGCTCCGCTCTCATTTGCTCTGTCGAATGCAGGACTCTTACCCTTCAGCGCCACCAGCTGCTTTGACAAACGTATAGGAAGGAGGTACGTAGTTCTCAGCTGGCCCAAGTGCGGCTGCGGCTGCTGCGCTCTTCGGTGCTGCGGGAGGTCCAAATACCCCATTTGCATTCACCAAGTAACCTCCCGAAGGATCAATTAGATACTAAACAGAGAATTAACCTCAGTCCTGCGCCCAAAGGATACTAATGCGGGGCACACTCACGAAAGTGGTTCCAGCTACTGTTGGATCGACAAAGCAGATGGGTGTGAACGTTGGCTCGGGAAAAGAAATGACCGGATCGGGTAAGAAAGTCGGCAAGATCTGCTCATCAAATGTATACGTCGAAGTGAAGCCAATGTCTGTGGGAAATACTATTGAAGAGCTGGCTAATGGCGGACTATCCATTTCAATAGAGGAAGCCACGCTAGAGCTTGTCTCAAGCACACTCATTGCCGTACTTGATGGATCGTCTGATTTGACGGTTACAGTCGAAGATGTCCTGCCACATGAAGCCGATTTGACGAAGCAGGTTCTATCCCAAAACGTGCTCGGGCTTTTGGGACTTGCTTTCCAATTTTGCATCTTCGCGGTTTTCTTATACAAATTACAATAGTTGTAATCAGGTTGATATGAAAAACTCAAGCAAGTATTGTCTCCCATACATGCCTTGACACAGCCGCCTCTGTCATTTGTTGGGGAAACGAATCGATGAAGGACCGATGTCTTGCCTAGTCGTCCCACACCACCGCAAATAGACGTTGCCGATGGAGTCGCGACTGGTACATATGGGCAGATATTTTCACCCAAAGCACTGTCGCTGAGATGGATTAAAAGTAGGAGCAACGACAGTAACTTAAAAGAGAGTGTCGCCATCATTGTAGCTTGAAATTTGAAAACGTAAAAATCGTGTCACCGTTTTACATTGCTCACGGTGGGAGGAGGACTTTATACATGAACACGATAGACTTCCGAGCTGATCTGTGCGACGGTGTGTCTCAAAATCACCACCCTAGAGTTTCCCCTGATTGGGAAAGACATTTACAAAATAATATCCGAAAGGGCAGGACGTTGTTCAGTAAGATTATACTGTGCTGGCGGAATGACCTGGGAGAAATAGTGAGACCTTTAGGAGCTGGTGCACACTACACACTATCTCACTAACTAAATGGCAGAATGAAACATTGGATTTGTCTCGCCTCGCATTCATTATTCAAGGGGAGATTACCAAAAAGGTTAAAAGTGACAGAGAACAGAATCCAGATGTGCTGTGGAAGAGAAAAGAAAATATGGTGGCAGTAACGTGGAGATTTGGATTCTTGGCGCTTGGCGACCTGATAAAAATATTGGCCTCACACTCCGCGGCTCCTACCTGGGTACTCATGGCCATTGCTAACGAAATCTAGTTTCGAAGTATCAAATCAAAAGGTCTTTCAAAGCTACGCACTAACGCTACACATGCGTTGGATAACGAACTCTCATATGTCACTTTTGATTGTTTTACAGTGTTGGTATACATTTCTTTCCCAACCGGGACAGCTAACTCACAAATTTCAGCATGTCTGCTCCCAGTTGCGTTTGATCCATTCCGCCATAAGATCCGTCAACGTCTCATTTCTATAAACCTCGACATCGCCACTGCCGTATGTGACGCCACTGAACCGCAGTGCAAGCAAAACCCATGGTTGGATAAAATCGATAAAAACCAAGTCAACCGCTGCCGGCTTATCATTTTCAGGGAATGCAATTTCCGATTGGACGCAGTTGGGTACCCGGTAGAAGGAGATGGGAGCGTGAACAGTGTCATCTCCATCATCGCCGCCGGCATCCTTCGTGGTGTAGCCAGGTACTAGATCGGGCGACCCGGAAGAAGTAAGAGCAGCCTGACTTCCCAAGCCCGACAATGGAGAAGCAGCTGAAACATGGGGAGAGATGATATCTGCATGGATAGCTATTTGTTCGGGGGGCGCAAGGAATGATGCTTTGAGTTCTGCAGACTCGAAAACTTGTCCTCCCCATTGATGAGATCCAAAACAAGCTTTGCTGATTTATAGGGCACGTCCTTGATGTACAAGAATTTGCTCACAAATGGCGAAACGATGTACGTCGTATCTCGAGTAAAAGCACCTTTGAAGATGTCAAACCTCATGGCTCCTGTATTTGTAAGTGCCAATGTTGCGACGTTTTTCCTGTCAGGGTTGACAACAATAGCTGGCACAACATCATTCTGGAGCCATGTGAGTAGACTGTCCTCACTAGGGTAAGGTGCTCTGTTCAACCAAAGGTCCTTTGGTGCACAGCCATAGTTGTAATCCAGATCAAGAGCCTTCCTTGCCCGGTGAATTGCCTTGGTAACATCTTGACCGTGTTTGGTAGGAAAGGTCGATTCGTTCAGGCCCGTGTGGTAGTGATAGCCGAAAAGGTTGGTATCAATATATCTGCGCTCGAAAGACATGCTGGCACGCGCTCGAAGTTCTGTTGATGCCTGTTCGTAACCCTTTTTCTCGATACCATCAATGGACATCCAGCCAATAGTCTCCATATACCGACCACCTTGAAGGCCATATGCTTTAGAATCATATTTGGCAAAATCACGGATGTGACTATGGCCTCCAAAAAACTGTATAGGCGTATCCCATTTCTTGCTTCTAATTGTGTTGTAAATTGCTTTGTACTCTGGGCCATTGAGAGTGACGTGACCAATTATAACAAATAGGTCAACATCTTCTTGGATTGCATCCTGAAACCAATCCTCTTTAATGGTCTTTTCAACAGGTTGGACAACGGTGTTGTTGGCATTCCCAGTGAAATCAAAAAGAAAACCGAAAGCTAGTACCCTTATCCCCTGATTCTTGGTCGTAAATTTCCGAAACCGTTGGGCCATGGGAATTTGGTTGCCAGTTTTTGGATGGATGTAGTCGAGATTTGAAGCAATGTATCTTCCCTTAAAATTTGGCACAGTCTCTGTATATTCTCGCGCGGCAGCATCAAGTTGATATAGCTCATGGTTTCCTGTGCAAATAATGTCGATGTGTTGTTCTTTGAATATGTCGTATAGGTATTTCCCCTTCGGATCTGAGGCGTCATAGAGCCCATTCCCTTCTATCCGATCACCAGTATCAACAAGTAGAACATCGACTCCCATACCATCTGCCTTCTCCCGAATTCTCTCTGCAAATGAGATATAATCACCCAGTCCGCTGAGTATTGAGCCCTGGCTGATATTAGAAAGTATAGTAGTGGGGTTGTCCCTCAAGACTCACTCTTGTAAATGACCCGCATGCCACCCGTGTGTGTCTGTTGTTTGCATGAAATTGAGCTGGCCCCATGGTAGAGACCTCATAGGCGCCACTACAGGTTTTGGAGCTGAAGGTTGTTCCGTGAATGCTGGTGCGACGAGGAGGGCAGTCCATGTCAACAAAGATAGTTTGCCCATGTTGCTCCTGAAAAAGCTGTCCTTATATGCAGTCTATTGCGCAAAAGCGACGTGATTTGAGTGAATGAGTATCTTCGATGTTTATTAGAATCTAAGATGGCAAATTAAGGATGCGACTCGATAAATGTTGAATAGAGGCAGCAACCTTGATAGACTCATGCATGAGGCTGGAGCTGGAGCTGGAGCTGGAGCTCACCGCGATAACGATAACGATAAGGGAATAAAGTACTTCCGTCCCGTTGCATCTCCAGCTCCAGACGCATTCGTAAGTCGATGTTCGGCGTGTTGAAGAAGTGGAATCATTCAACCCAGTCGGGCAAATGCTGCCTCAATATTCATGGAGAGTCAACCGCAGATTTCCTGTTGGTGTTCTCGCCAGAGTATCACCAACACCGATAGTTGCATGCAGGTACCGTCGACAATTCGGTTTAAATTCAAAGATCTGGACCTCTCGATTAGGACCTCCACCAGATAGAAGTGATTATGTCGCCTTCAAGGATCCTGGCGATGGTTGGTTCAGCTCATATCTTTTCTGGATCATTTAACTAATCGTTCGAAGACCCCAAAAAAGTCTTTACGTCCGCGGATCGGGCTCTAGCTGTGAAAGACAACATAGCAACCTTAAGAGGCTTCACGACTTGCGCATCGAGGATATTGACAGATCATCAGAGCCCTTTTGAGGCATCTGTCGTCGAACAACTTCGCAAGTCAAAGGCCCGCCTTGTAGGAAAGACCAATCTTGATGAGTTTGGCATGGGCTCACACTCTGTCAATTCACATTTTGGTGTAGTGAAAAATCATAGCCCTCATGCCGGCCGTTCTGCTGGAGGGAGCTCGGGGGAAGTGCAATGGCGGTTGCTAGTGGTCAAGCCAAAATTGGTCTTGGAACAGACACCGGTGGATCGATCAGACTACCGGCTGCTTATACTGGCACAGTTGGCTTCAAACCATCATACGGGTTAATATCCCGGTGGGGTGTTGTTCCATACGCGAACTCCTTAGATACCGTAGGAATAATTGCTGCCAAGACGGACACCATATTGAAAGCTTTTCAACAAGTCAATCATTATGACTCAAGAGATCCGACATCCCTTACACAAAGTTCTCGGATCCGCGCGAAAAATCGTACAGTCGCTTCGGAGACGCAGACCCAAAAGATGCCAGTGGCTGGAGCAGTGAACCAGCAAAGCAAAAAAGTGTTTTCTAATTTAAAGATTGGGGTGCCAAAAGAATACAACATCTCTGAATTAGATGAAGCTGTTCGACAAGCTTGGGATGATACCCTAAGTATTCTACAAAGCAATGGAGCCACCATTGTGCCCATCTCACTACCAAATACAAGACATGCCCTTTCGGCATACTACATTCTAGCGCCTGCAGAAGCAGCTTCGAATCTAGCCAAGTATGATGGAGTACGGTATGGACTACGTGATCATGATTTGTGGGATGGTCGCGGCGATGTTCTTTACTCCGAGACAAGAGGTGCATACTTCGGGGAAGAGGTTAAGAGACGCATCCTGCTTGGTTCGTACACGCTGAGTTCAGAGGCTATTGACAATTACTTCATCAAGGCTCAGAAAATACGCAGACTTGTTCAACAGGACTTCGATCGTGTCTTCGCGATCCCAAATCCACTTCGAGAACCCGAGCAATATGATTTAAGCGATATGGAAGAGTCAATTATGTTGAATGATAAGCTTGGACCGCCCCAGGTTGATTTCATCATCACTCCTACTGCACCAACACCGCCCCCAAAATTCGAAGAATTATGGAAACAAAAACCCGTCGATTCTTACATGAACGACGTTTTCACTGTACCTGCAAGCTTGGCAGGTATCCCTGCCATAAGTATTCCGTTCCCATGTCTCCGTGGTCGGCATCAGCTCATGCCGGATGAGGGCTTTGTTGGTATTCAAATCATGGGCCAATATTCAGACGATCTTCGCGTTATTTCACTTGCTCAGAAGTTTGAGCAGGCTACAGCCGATCTGATTCAAGATATTCAGAAAGAAAGAGAACGAATCGTCCGCTATCACAGAGCCTATGGACGCGACGATGTTGATTCGAACGAAGAGAGGGCAGAAAATCTAATTCGTAAAGGTGATTTAGTCCCACTTGACAAAGCAGAAGGAGTCAACTAATCCGAGATAGATCGAGTCGGACCTTTTGAGAATCACCAGGTTTTCAAGGTAACGCCTACACGGGGACGGCGACTGACTCCAAGAGAGCTTCAAGAAGAGCTTGAGAAATCTCTGGAGACCTCCCTCGCTATGTGGCAGAGCTCAAGAGAAATGGGGAAATCGTAGGGTTGTTTCCAAATCTACTAGAGCTTGTTTTTCCGCCTGATTTGGAAACGAGAAATGCCTAATGGGCATATCAACTACTCCCAGCAACCGAACGCCATGCAGCTGCCGAGAGCTCATATGTCTCACGGTAACTTATTGTGCAACACAAATATCTAGCTAGCCGCTCCAGAATCAGCTCCTACAGTGAGTAAGTCAAGATGTAAATGAGAAGTTCATGGCACCCTGTCTCATTAGCAGATATGATGTATCATTGAATGGCTTATGAAAGAGGGCGAATCGGCGGGATTGGAGAACGATTTGTAAGATACTCGCAATATATGCGGCGAGCCTGTAGCAACTACTGTATACCAATAAAGCATCCAAAGTCGCTTCACATTCACTTGCTTCAGTAAACGCAGTTGTTTTTCTCTTTCTCACTTTGTCCAAACGTTCAGGTGATTGCTGTTGGGCAATACTGCATTCATTTGGAATACCAGCAATCCTAGCTTTATAAAACCGATCTGTATCGTTCGAGTGCACTGTCGCGTATGTTATGAAAGTAAAGAAATTGAGATCGAGCAGTGGCGGACATGGGATGTGGCATTGCTTGAGCCTAAAAACTTTTTCCTCTAGAGTGGTGTCCGAAGTTTCTACGAAATCTACTCAGAAGCGTCGTCAGCTTCCGATCTCTTTATATCCACAGTGCACCCTCATCGACTCTATCTGATCTGCCGAATTGTATACATTGGCCCGGGACTCCGGAATCTTTGGATCTAGGATAGCACGTAGATGGCAGTTGGATTCGGCATTGCAGGTGAGGGACCCATCTCAACGTCGCTTGACGTCCACTTCACCTCGTCCACTTTTCTCCATAGTTCTCCATAACCACGAACACTTCAATCTAATTTCCGGTCCACCTCGATGTCCTTGTCAATGGGAAAAGTATATGATGAGCGCAAAAGGGGCCCAAAAGAGTTGCAGGAATTATGAGTGGTTCTCGGCCCCTCTACTATCTAATTTCACTGCTTGTTCAGTGCTGTTGTTTGGTCTTTGGCCCACTTGAAATGACGAAGGTTTTCCAAAGTAAAGGGATAGGACATTCTAGTTAAAGGCTCGCAGTGCCATTGGCAACATGTTTTCCCGCTGCGCAGTGGTCTCTCGTCATTCTTTGATATAAACACGCTCTTTGATCGCGATGCTGTACTCACTCGCTCTCGTCGCCTCGGCCATCATCGGCACCAGCGCACTCTCTTTCACCAACACCTCCACTACAAGTTCCATCTGGGTGACCTCAGTGCCAACTTACGTGCGTCCTTATGCAATTCCACACTACCTAGCTGGTGGATGTGTAGTAGGACAGCAGATTTACCGTTTCCCCGTCACTGGTCCATCCTCAGACAATGCCTTCACACTGATCAGCACCAATGCCCCAGGTTCGACGGAACTCGGTGTCCTAGCTCACACCCACCAAATCCATTATGAGAACTTCTTCAACCTACGCGGTCGTTTCCAGCTATGGACAGAGAAGGATGGCGATGAGAATACGCGCATTTTGACTCCAGGTGATTATGGTGCGGTACCGCATAACACAACCCATACGTTCCAGATCCTTGATCCGGATACTGAAATGGTTGGCATTATTCAGCCAGGTGGTTTTGAGTGCGTCAGCTTCCTTATTCCCTACTGAGACAGGTACTGATTTCAAAGGTCTCTCTTCTACGCCCTCGCCAGCGCAAACTACTCCTCATCAACACTCGCGCCATATGACCCAACCAACAATGTCTCTTCGTCATCTCCTAGTGCCGAAGTCATCGCTTCTTTGACCTCCTTCGATGTCTATGCGCAGTTCACCTACAGCCCCCGCCAAGATGCAGTCGACGGTACTGCACCCGCCAACACAACGTGGCACACCGGCTCCAACTCCTTGGCTACCGATGAAGTGACTCCGTATTTTATCGCCAAAGACTACGGACCGCAATACCTCAACTCCAACACTTCTTTCTACCAAGTCATACAGCCGCTCGTTACGCCTGTACAGTCTGCCGGCAACTTCACGATCTCAACTATTACAATCGAGCGTCTGCCTTCGGATGGAACGGTCGCAGAGTCCAAGTTTGTAGGCCATGCGGCTTTTGAAATCATTGACGGCCAACTGACGGTCGAGATGGAAGGCGAGACGCTGAACTTATTGCAGGGTGATGTTGTGTTCATCCCTGGAGGCACCGCGTATAAGTACTATAGCAAGATTGCGTATACAAAATTCTTGCACATCAGTCAGGGCGCCGAGGGATTGGATACAGGACTTATCGAGGGAGGTGCGAGCTGGGCTAGCCCGGTGTGGCCAACTTCGTGATTGAGTGTATTTTTGCGAAGTTGGGAGCACTGACTGAGGTGCGGATGGAGCATGACTTGTTTGAAAAAGCTCGATAGAAAAGGGTGAGAAACCGTGTCCGGAGTAGGCCTGCGAATGCTGTGATTTCGGGGTATGAGAGACGAATATGAGGAGTTGTGTAGATAAAGATTCAATCATGTAAATATTATCCAATTCGATCAGAACTTCTCAAATTTGTAATTTGCCAAGTTTAAATCAGTTCGTCGGCCTAATAATTCTCCCTCTCGATGAAGTAACAAGTGACTGCCTCTTGTGACTATTTGGCAGGTTGCTTGTCTATTAAGCTATGCTGACTACCTTAGTGATCTTTTATCATTTTCTCAATATCAAAGGAGATAGCACTTAGTACAGTTGTCAAGCAGAAATTGCATCTCCGATTAAGAAGTATGAAGATGCATTATTCGCACATCGATAAACCCGAAACACACTTCATTCGTACATCTTCTCTGCATAATCTAAAAGTCTTGTATCCCCGTATCACCACTCGTCCCCTTTCCTTCTTCATCTCCAAGCCATTCAGGCTCCTCGCTCTCAAACCACCTTTCCTCGCTTTCCCGCCGTTCCACCACATCCCACTCCTCACTCTCATCCACGGTGCTGTACTCAAACTCCTCATCCTCTCCCCTAAGAAACCTCAGCGTCATCTCGAACTTCCATCTCTCAAACCCTTCTTCTTTGGTTTGGGGACCTCGTCTTCTTCTTCAGGCAGGACCTCGCCTTGTGGGCCCCGTGCATAGGAGACAAATGGCACTGGTTTGTTAGTTGATGCCGAGGGCGTGATGTGGTAGGAGGGTTCTGGCTGCGAGGATGATGAGGGGCTTTGACCTGAGGAGACTAAGGGAGGGCCAGACTGCAAAGCGAGTAGTTTGGCTTCAGAGCGGTAAAGGTCTGCTTCAAGGACCCCGGAATAGCCTTTCTTCTTGCCGTCTGCTTCACGCTCGGCAGGGGTTTGAAAACGTCGGATGCAGCGGTCAAATAATAGGGGATCTGTTATTTGTTAGTCGGCTATTTCCCCATCATATTATTTCACGAAATGCAAAATGCAATATCTCCCGGTGGTGGGTAGGTAGTGCAAAGGGAACTAACCAGCAAGCTCAAGATCCGGTGCGGTGAAATATGACGGGTGGCGATCGAGGTAAAGTTTCCGGCGGTTTTTGATGCGGATTTTTTGACGCCTCTCCTCTTCTGAGATGATCGAAGTACTGGGAGGTGGTGTGTCGTGGATATGCGGCATTCTGAGCGTTTTTCTTGGTGGGATGGGCAGTGTGCAGATGTGAGTGTGAGATGGAGGGGTCGTGGAGGGGTTGAATGTAAATAGACACGGTAAGGCTTAGACTCAGCCTTATTGCGTCAGAACCGGGCCTCAAGAAGCTTACTAATCCAAAGTCTGTCTCTTTGGGTTTCGGTTTGCCATGCACAGTACGGATGCTGGACGGCAGAAATACAAGCTTCAGGGGGTGTTTGATGCTGTCCCATGAGTGAGGTGGCAAACCTCGGCAAGTCAAGCGAGGCTTCCCCATCTTTACATCGCTCCAGGCACTTGATATTTCCCAAACCATCCTCCAAGTACCTTCAAACTGTATCGAAATGAGTCTCCCAGCTATCCAAGATCCCTCCCTTCCCTCTCCACCATTTGTAACCATCGATGGGATTCCCAATTTCCGCGATTTAGGCGGCTATCCCGTCAGCACCTCGTCCGCGCACTCGGTCAAGCGTGAGATCATCTACCGCTGCGCAGAGCCTTCGCAAGTCACAAAGGATGGCATTCAGATTATGAAGACGTTGGGTATTACCCACATCTATGATTTGAGATCTGAGCCTGAAATCAAGAGGAGTGAGCAGGCGGGGAGGGGTGGGGTAGTGGAATGGGAGGGGTGTGAGCGAGTATTTGTGCCAGTGTTTAAGGATACAGACTACAGCCCAGAAGCCCTTGCTGTGAGATTGAAAGACTATGCAAGTAAAGATGCAGAGGTAAGCTAGTTCACATTACCTTTTGGCCGCATCAGTTTGACATGAACTAGGGCTTTAGTCGTGCGTACACTGATATTCTGAACAATGCACCGCCGTCATACAGAACAATCCTCCTGCATCTCATCAATGAACCGCAGAAGCCTTTGATTGTTCATTGCACCGCAGGAAAAGACAGAACAGGCGTACTGTGTGCTTTGATACTTTCGTTGTGTGGTGTACAGGATGAGGTTGTTGCTAAGGAGTACTCTCTTACCGAAATTGGCTTATCGAGAGAGTGGAAAGAGGCTGTTATCGAACACCTGATGGACAATCCTGCTCTGAAAGGCAATCCCGAGGGTGCTTGGAACCTGATTTCCGCTAAGTAGCTGCCCCCGACCGACTTGTTTCCGCGACATGCAACATCGGGATCCTGACGAATCTAGGGCCGTGAATATGATGCTCACTCTTAAGGTGATTCGAGAAAAGTTTGGTGGTGCTGAGGGCTATGTGATCGAGAAATGTGGGTTGACACAGGAGGAGGTCGAGACACTAAAGAGCAATCTCATTGTTAAAACATCTGCGATTCACTAGGAAATTCTGGTCACAACCAAAATTTAGAGGTTATTAGGAAGAACGAAGTTTATAGACACTAAATGATTACGACGTTAATTGTTCGCAGCAAAATTCATGCTCTGCACGAGGTTTGATTCTGCCATAGTCTTAAGGTGGTCAGGTGCCTAAAGGCGATGCGGTGTGACACGTGATAGATAGCCACGCTAAGCCAGCTAGCGTCTCCTGGTGCAGTGGATCTTGATGGAAATTTCAAACTGTTCTTTATCCTCGACAGCTTTGTTCACCACCAATGATCGCCCGAATTGATACTCAATATCAATGAGGTGCGCTCACAATGCAACCATCCATTCGATGTCATAGGGTCGTCCCCTCCATCGCGTGCGTGAAGCATCTGCGTCACGCACTGCAATCAACACAACCTTTCTCCACAACCTCACGGCAAGATCAGCGAACGAGTCGAGCTCGGCGGCTTTTCTTCAATTGGATCGCTACGGCAGGCGTAAATCTTCGAAGCCCACTTCCTGGTTCAACGAACTATCTCAATGCATATACCTCAACTGGTGAGCTCAAGAGAGTTATCGTAGCCGCTAAAGAGAAGGAGGCCGGGATATTGAGGGAGACCTTTATTAAGCCAAAGGAGACTCCACCAGTCAGAAAACCCAGGGGGTTGTCGCGTTGGATATTGGAGAAGAATAGAAGAGCAGCAGAAAAAGCAGGTGTTACTCCTGAGGAAATTGAGGCGGCATTTCAGGCCAAGAAGAAACCAGAGCATAACCCTGTGGAGGACTTGCCTCCGGAGACGGGAAGCGATTTTAGACCTTTTCCGCAAAACAAAGCATTCCAAAGTCAGCCAGTACTGAGTGGGAAATTTCGCCAAAAGATATGGGAAGAGGTCATACTCAAAGGCAAGACTGTCCGAGAGGTCAGCGCCATGTTTAACGTCGAGATGAGTCGTGTTGGAGCAGTGGTGCGGCTCATGGAGGTAGAGAAAGAGTGGAGGAGAATTGTAAGTCTACCCATCCCATTATGTTATTTTTCTACACACTGCTTTTATGATGATCTTTTAAAAAATCGATTAGTCTATAAGACAATTACATGGTTACAAAACTTACGCATGCGAGCCTCTCTGAAAAGCTACTTGTTACTTCACATTCATGTCCGATCATTTTTGAAAGTCTGCTAACACAGAGTGTTAAAGAACAAACCAATGGCGGTTCCTTACGCTACAGCAGTCATGAAAATGCTCCCACAGACTCCATATGTCATGGATCAAGAGAATGTCCGTCAACCTGCCCACGAGTCCATCAATGACCTTCCTGTTCATAGAGCCACAGGACAGCAAATATTCCACCCAACATCCGAATCGAGAATCTTCACTCGGCAAGACGCAGCCAAGGTCTTTCACGAAAAGCTGCTACCTGCTGATGATCGAGTCCCGCACCCGGAATTGGCAATCCTTCACAAGGAAGTACTTGAAAAGCTTCCACATCGGGAACGACAGGCGAGACAGGCAGCGCGACAAGAGATTGAAGAGGAAAAACAAAGGTTGGCTGCAGAACTGAGAGCGAAGAAAGAAGCGGGCATAAAGAGAGTTGATACCGGAAAATGGGAGTATAGATTTACGAACATTAGCGTAGACAGTGCTGGGAAGGATGGCAGAGGTCGCCAGGGAACTGGTTGGAGATATGGTGCACCACATATGGATAGGAGCAAAGGAGCAGTCAGGATACCTACTGCTGTCGTGGGATAGGCTTTGGCCAGTGTAACATATGCATTTGGCAACGGAGTTGGGATGATGGAATTAGCGTTGCTACGAGGGTGTTTTGATGCCCGATGTATTCTATGTATAATCACCGAATACTAGTTGAATGTGAAGTACTGAATGAACAGATCTCATCTTCAAGACATTCACAAATTGCAGCTTCTATTTCCTGACCACGAAATCTTTCCTGTAGATGAGTTTAAATCACGTGAACCATTAGGCTTTTGCTTCGAATCACGCTAATCCTAATGCGGCGTGCCAGCTTTTTGCCAGCCTCGCATAAAATACCACATAAGTACCGACTCGTCCCTTCCCAAAACACGCATCGAGACGCAAGGCCACCGAATTTCCGGAATTTTGATATCTACACGTCTATTTTCTCCCCACACCACCAACAACTTTCAACATCTGGAGTTTGTGTTTGGGAAGTACATCTTGAGTTGTTGATTCGACATTTGGGGGCGACAACAAAAATCCGAGCAAAGATGTCGGACCGGGAATTTAGTGGTAAGTTAATATGTTTGTCTAGGGGATTCCGTGTTATGCTTGACGCGTTGCTTTTCGAATCATCCTCTTGGTTACGATGAGGTGGGGACATGTTAGTGCTTTCGGTGTTGGGCTGTTTTGTGAGGAAGCTCGAGAGGAGGCGTTAATGTTCGTGTTGCTGCTGGGTTGAAAACTTCCCAAGTGGGAAATTCTCACAAGCTAGATGGAGAGATGGCGCTTTTGCAAGAGTTTGGCAAGTGTCTTCTTCTACCAGTTTGAGATCACGTACTCCTTACTTGTGTACTGGGGTTTGATCTTCACGTGGAAGGTAGCCTCAAACGCCCACATATGGGGTTTCCAGCCCCGATCCTACATGTCTTGAATCACTAATTTCTCAAAGCATCGATCGCGGAGAGGAGTCTTTGATCTTAGTAGTGGGTTTGAAAATCCTCTAGACAGTTGACACTTAAAGACTTCAGGAAGCATGACTTCAGAACGAATAAGTTAAGCGAAGAGAGCTGAAGGTTTCAGTGAAACTGTTTCAGAAATTGGACCCAACCCAGTGCAGGTACAAGGTTTTCAGGAAAGCTCTTCATCAAGTACGGTCCGTTGCTTGGCTAAGTCCTCTGCCATTAGCTCTGATTTTACATTCCGAGTTTTACTACTTCCCCACATGCATATCCATCCATACACGCATTTCATAGACTCTCATCTACTCCCACCCCTCTGTCAAACCCGGCTAACTTCCCCCTCCAGCAAACGATGATCTCTCCCTCCCGAAAGCCACTGTGCAGAAAATTGTATCTGAGATCCTGCCGCCGAGCCAAGGAATCGCATTCAACAAGGATGCGCGCGATCTACTCATCGAATGCTGCGTCGAGTTCATCACACTAATCTCGAGCGAGGCAAATGAGATTAGTGAGAAGGAGAGCAAGAAAACTATTGCGTGTGAGCACATCACCAAGGCGCTGGAGCAGTTAGGATTTGGGGATTACGTCCCAGGTATTATGGAGGTCGCCAGTGAGCATAAGGAAACATTGAAGGTACGTCTTTTTCTATTCTTTCTTCTCTCTCCTCTCTATGCCTGCTACAGAAAATGTGCTTGTTAGGCTATGGTAATTGCGCCAGGGGGTTTACACCATCCTATCAATCTTACCTCATATTCCAACCCCCTCCATCTCAACTGCATCACATGCTAACTCACTCCAACAGGGACGAGAAAAGAAAGCCAACAAACTCGAGCAGAGTGGCCTCAGCACCGAGGAACTGCTCCGGATGCAAGAAGAGGCATTTAGGGACGCCGCGCAACGCCATGGATAAGCTACGGATGAGTTTTCTATCTACCTGCGTTGCAGGCCTCTACCGCACTCTCTACAGCAGATACGATGCACATCTCGACTGATCCCGAAGATCGACGGCTGCATGCATGTTTGCCTCTTCTTTCTGTGTGGTACCGTCGCAATCGCGTGAGCTAAAGTAGACACGGGTCTGCTGCCTATTTGCTGGCACATTTGCTTGCTGCCTACTCACCTCTCCATCTACGCACCTCTCCATTTCTCCATCCATCAAATCAATCTCTTTGGTTCCTCATTGTGCGGCGTTAGGTTACCTACCTTAGGTTAGGTCAGGTTAGGACGGGATGGGACGTCGGTTTCGTCGGTTTTCTCGGTTGGCATTCACTGGCATTCATCACGAGGGAAATATAAGTTTTGTTTTGCTTCACGTGTCTGCATGTCTGCATGGTCGTTACTACATTGGTACATTGGTACTTGGTACTTGGTACTTCGCACTGGGCAGTTTCCCCTCGGTACTCGGTACCTTAGTTTACCCAATGAAATTAGAATGGCGGTGGGAATGAAAACTGATGTTGATATTGATGTTGAGATTCAAAACGGACATGAGAGTTGATGGGTCATTCTTTGTGATGTTTTTGATTGGTATTCTGTGATTATTTCCTTCTTTCTCCCTCTTATTTCGATACTCCTTTCTTGAGTTGCTTGCCCCTTTCTGGATGTGTCCCTTTCTTCAACTGCTCCTCTCTTGATCAGTTCTTCTATGTTCATGTTCATACAATCATACATATACCCCTTTCCTCTCCGCAACTCACGCACTCACGTCTCACCAAAAACCAAGACTCCCTTCCCAGCTCTAAAGCCTCCCAGCGTGCCCTCCACCGCACCAACCAGGTCTTTCTCCTCGGTGCTCCAGTCCCACCGCATCTCCTGGACGGGGATGTCGCGGAACATGCCCAGCCGCGTCATCTCCAGGACCTCCTCGACGGTGCGGATCTTCTTCTCCGGGTTGCGGTCGCTCCACCGGCTGACCCAGAAGCCGCTAAACTTGATATCCTTGAAGATGAGCGCGGCGGTCGGCAGCTGCAGCGGTTGCTTCGACATGCCGCCGTACGTGACGAGGTGGCCACCTTGGCCGAGGCACTTGATCAGTGCAGATGTTGGCTTGCCGCCTACGCAGTTCAGACCGAGTTTGATCCCCTCTCGGCCACCGCGGGTCCATTCTTTGACCTTGTCTGCGAAGCCGCGTTCCATCAGCTCCGACTCGGTCACCACGTGCGTGGCGCCTAGAGCTTGGAGTTCCTGCTTCATGGCTTCGGTGGCGGCGGCGTCAGGACGGTCGCGGATGACGTTGATACTCCTCAATCCCCATGCTTTGCCAAATTGTATGGCTGCCCTCCCGACCCCAGAGTTGGCCCCGTTCTGAATGAACCAGTCCCCTTCCACCAGCGTCTCGAAGTCTTTCAGCATCCGGTGTGCTGTACATGGGTTCACGCCCACGGTTCCCACCTGGATAGGTGTTAATCCCTCCTTGTTATTTATCCTCAGCACCTGTTCGGGAGTCGCGAGTGCATGCGTGCGCCACGTGCCGAAGTTGGTTGACGACATGATGACCCAGTCGCCCTTCTGGAGGTTCTTGTCATTCTTGGGCGGCGACGAGATGATCTCGAAGCAACCCTCATTGCCTCCTACGGCGCTGGGGGAAGCGGTTCCCAGCAGCGAGGTGAGGGGCGGTTTGGAGGGGTAGACGCCCTGAATTTGGTTTATATCTGCGGGGTTTATGGGGGCGGCGAGCGTCCGGAGGAGAAAGGTCGAGGGAGGGAGAGAGGGCGAGATGGAGTGCGTGTGTAGGCTGATGTATTTATTAGCTGTGTCCTGATTTCTTCTGCAGTTTTGCTCCAGATTGGGAGGACTCTGATTAGAAAACGAGTGCGGGAGCGACATACGACAAAACATCACCCGGCTCCCCATACTTCGAATACACCAGTGCCTTCGCCTGCGTATATCCATACGGACCACTCTTGTACCTCCGCCCCTCAACCCTCTTCCCTTCCTGTGCCCATCCAAATCCAAGTGCAAGTCTCGCCCTCCCCACGCCCACTGCACATTCAGCCCTCCGCGTAACTCCCCCCCAAACGCCGCTCAAAGCTGCCGCGCCGCCCGTACTTCTCTGCAGCGCCATACTCCTGTCGCACGTTCGTCAATTGGGGTGTTGCGAAGCTGGAGGAATTATCAGCGGGTTTAGTGTTGTATCGCTGTAGGTGTAGATGCAGCTATAGCGGTAGTTGTTTTAGGGAATTAATTATTTCACCAGCTACGGGCCGCGGGAGTCGGGTAGCGTGTACGGAGGTGCAGCGAGCTATGACGTTTGGGCGATGAGGCTCCTGGTTGGTTATTGGCTGATTCATTGGTTGGATGGATAGCTGGATGGCGATGTCGGGAAGAGGTGAGATTGAGACGGGATTGGATGGATAGCATCCTATACTGTATTCGAGCACAGCATGGTAGAGCATGGGGGTCCAAGCACGATTCAGCAAGTGGACTATTACACAACACAACACCAACATCAACCCCAACACCAAGACACGTGAGACGCGCAAAGGGGAACAGCTAGAGCCAGCCAGAGCCAGAGCAGAACCAGAACAAGCAAAACAAATCACAGCAAAACAAAACAAAGCAAAGTAAACACGGCGACTCCCGCCACCTCTCTGCCTCCGTCCGGGTCCCTTTCCTCCCTTCCCTCCACTTCCCTTCCCGCTGTCTAAGAAATTGACACCACATGCATGCCCGGAGCCAGCAGCCCGGAATCCGCTATGGCACACACACACACACACACTCACACACACAATATGCAAGTCGACCGTTAGGAAATAAGATTACCTTACCTACAGCCAGCCGTAAATTACCTAGGTCCCGTCCGACAACGCCGCCGTTGACCTCCGTGCTATGGATGCTCAGACGAGACGGCAAGGCGACACACGGTGACTGACTACCTTAGCACATGCATATACACATAGACATACATACATACATACATACAGACAAACAGACACACAGACAGCCACAGCACAGGCGTGATAGACTAGTACACGTACAGTAGACACAGACAAATGCAACGGCGGCGGGGACCGTTGGGTCTTTGATCTGGTCTGGTCTGGTCTGGCCTTGTCTGGTTTCGGTCTGTGGGTGCATATCTGCATGCATGCGTGCAGCCAGCCTGCCAGCCTGCCAGCCAGCTCGCGATCTATCGTTCCGTCGTTCCTGGGGGATCCGAGGGCAGGATCAGGGAAGGAAGAGGGCTGAAGGGCTGATGTCAGGGGCTGAAGATCATACCAATACCAACACCAGCACACACCAACACACATGCATCACTACTCGTAGACAGAAGAATTCGTAGACATAAGAACTCTATTTCACTAGCTACACTATTCTGTGACCTAGTATCTGGATCGTGTCGTGGCCGGCGCCATACAATTTTGGGATCGAGGTGGAAGAAAACATGACTAGAAAAATGTACAGCCCGTCGGTGGCTGACAATATACAGACTCGTATTTTGGTATTGTTCCACAACTTCCACCACTCCTCCTGCCACTCCTCCCGCCTTACCTGCACAGCACAGGTCAAGTCTTTTGATCGTTCCCCCCTAAACATGTGAAAAGATCGTGTCAGTTGACACGAGGAGATGCCGAGAATGTCTGCCAGTATTACAAATGCTGCCAGCGAAAGGCATTACCGTTGCCTCCCTTCGAAACAGGAAGCCCGCCCCGAAGTATCGAGAAAGTAGTGATAATATCAATACATGAAAGGGCATCCCCCAGAGTGAAAAAATGAGAAATGGAAAAAGAGCAGCGCCCACTCCGAGCCGGGTATCGAATTTTGGTGTTCTCCATGACTCTTACATTCGTCGTCGTCCTCCTCCTCCTGTCGCTATTCCCCCCTCATCCAAAAAATCCCCGTCGTCGTGAGCCATGTCCTCGAACATTTGGTCGTCATGTTCTCCGTTTGCTACATCGCGTTATCCAAAAGTCGTCCGAGATCCTGTCGCCTACTTGATATTCTTGAACATCTCTCCTCCGCCTAAGCTTCCCTCATCATCCTCGGGAATCTTCGCCCTCAATTTACTCAGCTCCGGCAACTTCGGCGGTGGTGGTCCCATGGGCAGAATCGCCGCACTCTTCTCCTCGTAGATAACGCTCGTCCGGCCGCCGTTATTGTTGCTTGAGAAGCGCCGAAACCAGCTGGGGCGACTCTTCTTCTCGGGTCTGCCGCTGGTGGCAAAGCTCATGGCACTGTCGGGTCGGTCGATGGCTGCCAGATCTTCATGCGACGTATTGGTGTTCGTGCCATTCTGGTAATTCGTGTTGAGGGACTTTCGCGAGAGGAAACGACGGATGCTGCTTGGTCTGGTGCTTGAAGCTGGGCTCATTGGTGGTTTATTATCCGCTGAGACGTTGGTATGCACCACGCCATTGATACGTCCGCGGCCATCGTACACGCCATTGGTACTCGCTGCGCCATTCACGGTGCCATTTGCAGTGCCGTTGAGCGCAGCTTCGTCCGCCGCGGTGTTGAGCTCCAACTTAGGCGCAACTGGCGGTGGCTTCTCCTCGATGGGCGACGCAGGTGGAGGAGGGATATCGGTGCCTTCGGTGAGGGAGAAGTTGAGAGGTGTGAATTGGGGGAGTTCGAATCGCCCGTTGGGCTTGCCGTTGACCGGCATCGTGTGTCCTGGTTGATCCCAGAGCAGCAGGAATTTTTCTTTCCGCTCGCAGACTCTCTCGAGGAACGGGAACGGGGAGGGTGATGCGAAGTTCGCGAAGAAGCAACGGTGCACACGAGACGAGACGAGGAGATTGGCGGGTAAGTGGTCGAGTCGGGACGAGTCAAGAAAACAAAATGTGGTGTTCGTTTTGGGATTCGGAGTAGGTTATTGTATGGGGACGTGACATGGGACTTGGGACTTGGAAGCTGGTGCTGCTGCTGCTGGTCGGGTGGCTCGTGCTAGAGGCGACGGGGTGGACATGGGATGGGACAGGATGGGATGGGACAGGATGCGAGGGCGAGGGATTGTATGGTTGTGGGATAGTATGATATGGGTGTGGGTGATTGTTGCCTCTTTGGGACGGCGGATCAGCTTGATAGGAGAAGAGGGAGGGAGGGAGCAGAGGAGGAGAGAGAGAGAGAGAGAAGAAAACAAGAGGAGGACCAGGAGCGGATAGGAGAGAACGGGCTGCACGACATATCAATGAGTAATGAATACCAGTTCCTGTTTCCGACTTCCGGCTTCATACGCAAGTTCCGTACAGCAGAGCAGAGTCCAGTCGAGTACCGTGCTCCAAAAGAAAGTCAACAGACACTCACTCCATACCTGCACTCACCTTCACCTTACCAATACACATGTTGAAAAAAAGGGGTTCGTTCCCCATCCCCCGGCGTCGATTGGTGCCCACTGCCTGGCCGCCCCTTGATGCAGCCTGCACCTTGCAGCAGGCTGCATCCACCTGCGTCGTTTGCTCTCTCTCTTCGTCGGATCTCTGCGGGCGTGTTTGTGTTTGTGTTTGCCGCACGACCAATCACGGCCCATCCCCAGCAGCGGGTGCAGGCTTGATCCAGACCGGCCGGACCAGCAAACGGATCCAGCAGGGATGCAGGGGATGGCGATGCGAGGCGATATGATACAGGGCAGGACAGGACAGGACAGGACAGGACAGCACCGGCTGTATGTGTGTGTGAGAGTGAGAGAAAGGTGAGTGAGGTGGGTGAGATGCGTGAGACCAGGAGATAAGATGACCTGCCGGCAGAGAGCGTCCGGAGCTGTCATATCATGCGGTTGTTTTCTTTCGGCATGGGGTAGTTTAGGATCTGATGTATGGCTTTGAGAATGACTACAGCACATTCGTTGCCTATCATCCATCCTCTGTTCTCCCTTGTGGTACTCGTACATGTGCATAGACATGTGCATAGCATACACATCTGTATCTGCATCTGTATCATAAGTAACTCTCCCTCCCCTCTCCTGCAGCCGGATGGCCGAATGGTCCAATGTTTTGCGGATATGCAAGCATACATGTCACCGGCACTGACACTCGCACTGACACCTGCCATGCATGCATGCAGCCACCGACCGAGCGATAGAACGAGCGGCGCCGTGACAAGTTGACTTCTTGAGTGATCGCTCCAGTCCCGATGCGACACTACACGGTATGTACATTACCGTACCGTCAATAATGGGCCATCGATAATGGACCGTCGATATCGATAAGCATCCCCCCATGGCCGTCGTGGCGCGTTCTTAGGTTTTCTTGGGCTTTTCTAGCAGGGAGATCCAGGCCAGCCCAGATGAGCAGCGACCGAACCCAGGTCCCAGGAACACATCTCGCGCTGTCGATGGGGCACCCTAGCCGTCCAGATTTGCCATGAATTGCAAGAATGGGAGATGCAACCGTAACGGCATCGTCAACCTCCAAGTGGAAGGTCGTGCCAGATGCAGATAGGACCTGAAGGTGAGGTACCGAGGACAGAGATGCGTGCCGTCCGGTGAATCACACCCTCATGACTCATTGGATCTATCTATTCGGATATCTGCACTTGGCTTCATCTTGGGTCTTCCTTGAATCCCTCATATCGTCACCAGCCTCACATCCACCATGGCCACGACACGTCCTATCCACTCCGTCACCAATACAGAGCTGTACGACAGATGGGCCACAGTACGCTTCCAATCTCTCTCCTTCATGCCGCCATTCTGATGTCATGCCCGGTACTGTCTTAGAAACATACTTATACCTCTGCAGGTCTACGACACCGATGGTAACATTCTGCAAGCCATCGATGACTCTCTCTTCCCTAGTCTCCTGTCTCTCGTCTTCTCCCAGCTGAAGAGTAGCGCGCCCATTACCATCACTGAGCTGGGCTGTGGCACTGGGAGGAATACCGTCAAGCTGCGCCATGTTTCGCCGACGCGTGCGGACCCGGCGGGACTCGAGGTCAACGAGATCGCACAAATCTTCGCTCTGGATCTTAGCCCTGGCATGCTTTCTCTGGCGAAGAAGAGATCGGAGACATGGGTGAATAATACAACACCTATTCAGTTCCTTGAATTCAACGCCCTGGAGCCAACTCCCGCGGCCACGGAAACTCTCGGTGGGAAAGCAGATCTCGTGGTTTCTACTCTGGTTTTGGAGCATCTCCCGCTGGAGACCTTCTTCCAGTCGGTTCGGTCATTCCTCAAGTCCACCGGGGATATCTTGTTCTAACGAATATGCACGCGGACATGGGCCGAAGGTCGCAGGCAGGGTTTCTAGACGAGGAGACGGGCCAGAAACTCCAGGGGAGCAGCTTCGTCTATGAGATTGAGGAAGTGGTGGCAGAGGGGAAGAAATGGGGCTTTACCGTAGATGGCGAAGTCGCGGAGCGAGCTGTGGAGGAATCAGATATTGGCGAGGAAGGTCGAACGGCTTTGCTCGGGAAGCGAGGGAAGAAGTGGGTGGGCTGTAAAGTCTGGTTTGGATGTGTGATGCGCTTTGAAGGCTGAAGTCTGGCTTTGGCTTCCCTGGTGGACCAGGCACAAGTGGGAAGACAAGGAGAAGGGATATATATCAATGATGTATGATGTATGAAGGTCGAAGTACTTACGAATATATGGACTCAATGATGATATGAAGAGAAAACTTAAATGAGATTGGGAGTTGCTCGAATTTCTTCAAATTTCTCTTACTGTAATATGACCTAGAGACGTAGATCAGGTGACAGATGGTTCAACACAGAGACAGCGTGTTAGATTCCTATAGCACAACTACCAGGTTGATCATCTTAAAGTGTTGGTTCTCTTCTGCCGAAAGACGTCTCGGTATATGACTCAACAACCAAGTACATCTGGTGATCTCAACTGCCTCGTGACAAAGTACCATTATCCAAAGAGGCGATTCCCGTGATCTGCAGCCTGCGCGGGGCAAGGCTGACCTGCGTCGAGATCAACCAGTCATTGTTCTGATGTTCCCCAACCACGACTGCCTACAAGTACCTTCCACTAGCTTCTGCCGCACCCTCTCGACGTCAACTTGATATCTTCTCCTCCTCCTGCTACCTCGACGCTGTCGCGCGAGCACCGCATCCGCATCAGCACCGACAAAGAGCACCACGAACCCCGCACCCAACCCAACAATGAACTTCCTGCACAGCACCCTCGACCGAGTCCGCGAGTGGGCACCCGTCTCGCACACGTCGACCTTCCGCGCCAACGGCCAGATCACCCCGGAGGAGTTCGTCGCCGCGGGCGACTACCTCGTCTACAAGTTCCCGACCTGGGCATGGGCCGATGCCTCCCCCGAGAGCAAGCGCGTCACCTACCTGCCGGCGGGCAAGCAGTTCCTGGTGACGCGGGGCGTGCCGTGCCATCGCAGACTCGATGATAACTTTGCGGGCGATGCGGGACATGACGAGACCATGGTGGGCGATGGGGATGATTTCCGCAGTGGTGGCCATGCCCCGGGAGATGATGAGGATGGCTGGTTGAGGACCGGCGCGCTGGCAGCGAGTCAGGAAGCTAGAGCGAGAGATGTGCGGACCGTGGATGAGAGTGGCAATATGGGCGAGAGGGAGGAGGATGATGATGATATTCCGGACATGGAGGATGAAGAGGATGATGAGCAGGCGATCATTCGGGATCCCAAGGCTGATTCGTAAGTTCCATCTCGAGGGTACCAGATAGACCATACTAACTACATAGATCACGTCGAACTTATACTCTCTACATTGCCTACACACCATACTACCGCACTCCTCGACTCTATCTCTCTGGTTACCTCGCAAACTCACAACCGCTTCCTCCGCAGCTCATGATGGAAGATATCGTTGGAGATTATAAGGACAAGACTGTGACACTTGAGGACTTCCCATACTTCAGCAACAACATCAAGATGGCATCTGTGCACCCATGCAAACACGCCAGCGTCATGAAGACACTCCTAGACCGTGCAGATGCGGCGCTCAAAATCCGTAGAGAGAAGCTGAAGGCTGGAAAGATTGCACCAGGTTCCAAAGATGCCGGTATGGAAGGTCTACTGGACGATTTCACCAAGACCAACCTGGACGATAAGAAGGCACTGTCTGAGGGACTGAAGGCAGGTGGCAATGGTAATGACGAATGGGAGGTCTTACAACATGATGCAGAAGCTGTCGATGATGAAGAAGTTGCCATTCGGGTAGACCAATACCTGGTGGTATTTTTGAAGGTATGTTCAACTTTGCAGAGTACTTGGAGATAATGCTAACCAGAATAGTTCATGGCAAGTGTCACACCTGGCATCGAGCATGACTTCACCATGGGCGTTTAGATTGAGGATGAGGGTTGTATATGCATTGCGGACTTGGATGGGGGTTATGAGATATGACTTTGGAGTTCGGGCGTTCACACGGGTCATTTTCTCAGAATGAACATAGCATAGAATTGATATGACTCGTGGATAATGGAAACTCTGATTTTATTGAGTATGTCCGAAAAGTGACGTTCAATGCCTCTTTTATACCAGGAGAAACTACTAGCTTGCTTCTCGGAGTCCTTTTCTATCTAGGCCAAACTCCTGGAGTCAAAATCGGAAGTCGGCATCCAGTGATAACGTGTAGAATTTACGACGCTTGAGTTTGCTCTCTTCCTGACAAAAGAGCATCTATGCACATACATTCGGCCAGTCCTGTCTCTTTGGAAAGGCTTGAAAGAAAATATTCCATCGGGTCCGCCTGCATAATCTTAAACTACCTAAATAGGACAGTGCATCTGATAGGTAGAACACTGAATTATTTTGGAGTTAAATGTAGTTTTTCAAATACTAAGATATGGACTATTGTAACAACAATTCATATTCATATATAAATGACTTCTCAGATCTGCAGAAAACATTAACGTTCCAAAAAATGAAGATGAACTGCAGTTGAGACATATATCGACTCCCCTGCAATACCCGTCCGCTAACCGGATGCGGTAAGCGTCCGCCTTCAACATTATTTTGCACCCGTGAAGCTCCCCAACGCGAGGAATTCTTGACAGCTTGGAATCCAAGAAACCCAATTCGAACACCATCTCAACTCCACGTTCCTTTCTCTTTCATCTCCTCCCGAGCTGCTGCGGTCACATACTCACAATGTCGAGATTACTGCGCCCCGCGTCGCGACTCCTCTCCTCCACCCGACCCGCAGCTGCGAGAAGTGCCTTCCAAAGCCTCCCCCGAGTTCCGGCCATTGTGCAGAGCAGAGGATATGCCAAGGAGAGCGGCGTGAAGGAATACACAGTCCGTGAGGCTCTGAATGAAGCTCTCGCGGAGGAATTGGAGCTGAACCCCAAGGTGTTCATCCTGGGCGAGGAGGTTGCTCAGTATAACGGCGCATACAAGGTCACCAAGGGCTTACTGGATCGATTCGGCGAGAAGAGAGTCATCGACACTCCCATCACCGAGTCTGGATTCGCGGGTCTTGCCATTGGAGCTGCCCTGGCTGGTTTACATCCTGTCGTGAGTACTCAATTTGTCCGGGCGTGAGCGAGATAAGCAGTGGGCTAAAGAGTGGATTTTCTCCAGTGCGAGTTCATGACCTTCAACTTTGCCATGCAGGCCATCGATCAGATCGTCAACTCGGCCGCGAAGACGCACTACATGTCCGGCGGTATCCAACCTTGTAACATCACCTTCCGTGGCCCAACGGTTTCGCCTCTGGTGTCGCAGCACAGCACTCCCAGGATTATTCAGCGTGGTACGGAAGCATACCTGGTCTCAAGGTCGTCACTCCATGGAGTGCTGAGGATGCCAAGGGACTGATGAAGGCTGCTATCAGAGATCCTAACCCCGTCTGCGTGCTCGAGAACGAGTTGCTCTACGGACAATCTTTCCCCATGAGCGAGGCTGCTCAGAAGGACGACTGGGTTATCCCATTCGGCAAGGCCAAGATCGAGCGTGCTGGAAAGGATCTCACAATTGTCACCCTCTCCCGCTGTGTCGGTCAATCCCTCATCGCTGCCGAGAACTTGAAGAAGAAGTATGGTGTTGAGGTCGAAGTTATCAACCTCCGCTCAATCAAGCCTCTCGATGTCGAATCCATCGTTAAGTCCGTCAAGAAGACCCACCGTCTCTTGGCTGTCGAGTCCGGTTTCCCAGCCTTCGGTGTCGGATCCGAGATCCTGGCCCTGACCATGGAGTACGCCTTTGATTTCCTTGATGCCCCCGCCCAGAGAATCACCGGTGCTGAGGTACCAACCCCATACGCGTTGAAGTTGGAGGAGATGTCCTTCCCCAACGAGGATCTGATTGAGCAGTACGTGGTGAAGATGCTGAGGTTGTAAATGGGATCGAGAAACAGAGTCAGAGATGGGGAGAGGTGTTTGTGCTTTAGAAGGTAGGGGAACTAGGCCCCGGGGCATGAATGAAACAGTGTATTTCTACGGCGGCTGGCTACGTGTGACATAGTAGTCAAAAGGATACCTATTGACACCTGCACTGCATTTTCTTGTTTTTGTGCTTGCTTCGAGCTGCTCTTGTCCCTGCATGAGATTCTGATAATGAAAAATGGCTTTGTTTGTGTTTGTATGCTATCGGTCAATTTCGTGATATGTGATGTTTGATGTGCAATGCTGCCTGCATGTATGCCTTTTGAGCTCCTTACCTACCTATTTACCTATTTGCCCACCAACGCAAGTATATTACATACTTAGGTGTCTTCGGCAGTGCTCCAGGTACTCAGGTATCTACAATAGCGGTGATTACAGAAAAAATTCCACTCTATTGCATTGAAGGGCCAAGAGAGGTATGTTGATGGTCTTGATATTTAGGCAGGCAGGTAGGTAGGTATGTAGCTATGTGGGTATGGTTGATTATATGGGCAAGCAGTGCAGGTTTATGCTTTTTGCACTGAGCACACACACATACACAAATAAGACTCACATTCTCAATATCACTCTTAAGTTATTGTTCTGAGATTCAGTTTTGATGGGATGTACTTCTGGCTAAGTAAGGTAGTATAAGGTACCTCTCTCAGCTTAAGTAGGGGGACGCTAGGTTTTGCGGACGACAGGTGAAGGGAGGTGAAGTAGGCGTGCTGGAACTGAGGGTGTGAGAAGGTGAGAAGCTGATAAGTTGCCAGGTGTTTGAAGAGAGATGAAAGGCGATGACCATGGTACGCCTATGACCAAAACTCAGGCTTTAATGTCTGGTGTTTCGGTTGGGTTGGCCGTGCTGGTTCGAGTGTCTCGATTGATCTGGGGAGCAGTGAAATATCTTGTTTGAGCTCTGTAGTGCAATGCAAAGCTTCTTGGCAAGGTTTCTTTAGGCCTGATAAGACAGTTCAGCAGTGTATCCTGTGCTTGCCGTCAGGTCCAGCTTGCCGTGACTCTGTCCTGTAGCTGATCCATTCCGCCCTCTTCCTAAGCAGTCCTTGGTAGGGTGCTTTAAAAGCCCAGCGGTGACTAGCAAGTGCAAAGCTTTGGCTAAGCATCACCAGATACGATAGATTATACAGTCCATTCTGGGAGCTGCGGCGGAGTGATGCACCCTGGAGAGTGCAGGGTAAATCGTTCCTGGGAAGTTCGACTCTCAGTCCGTAGGATACCTCGGATCGTACATCTCATAACCCTCATCATCCGTGTCGCTCTCACCCTCCACGCCCAAAACCACAGCTCTCGCTGACCTGGCCTCGTCCCTCACAGCCTCCCCAGCCTTCACCTCATCCTTCACCTCCTCTCCGCCTGCAGGCACAAAAGCACTTTTGAACCCAGCTTTCTTAAATCCGGCTTTCTTAAACCCTCCTCCTCCACCTGCACTCCCTCCAGCCTCACCACCAATCTTGATACTGATCAGCCCGCTCTTTGCATCCGCTTTCGCCTCTGCCTTTCGCGCTTTCGAAGATGCCAGAGGGTCTCGTGTGAGTTGGCGCATGTCCTTCAGCCGCTGCTTGTGCGAGTGATCGTATGAGGAGAGATGGGCTTCATATTCGTTCATCCGCGCATATCCTTTGCTGCATAATTCGCCTTTGGGGTGTCAGTGGTCAGCTTTGTGTACGCGGGGGGAGGGGTAGGTACAGTAAAAGGATTTGACTGCTTCGCGGGCACTTTCTGTTTTTGGGGCTGGGTTTGTGAACCCACGCTGTATTTGATCAGCTAAGTTGTAATTCAAAATATTTCGATGGTACTTACTGGAGGCATTGTGACTATTTGTTCTCCTTGAGAATATTCTGTTTCGTAAGGTCTTGCTTGCAACTAAGATCCCAACATGTCAAGCAAAATAAGGTGTGGTCCATGCAGCCGCTAACATGCCTACTAACCTTAAACTTCAATGGGAACCAAACAACTTCAACGTGTTACTAACTCTGCGCCTTGCGCAAGCGTCACTCAAATATGGATCGCAGAGTATCTACAGCTTCTCGGGAGAGCTTCATGGATCTCCAAGAAGTGGACCCGTCACCCATCGAGTCTCCCTACGACGCGGACGAGGAGGAGAAGCAACTTCCGTACCCTCCACCTCCACCCACTCTCAACAGATCCTCAACACTTGGACTAAGTGGCAGCGGACACAGCTCTGTATACTACTGTACGTCCCCATGTCTGTTTCACAGTGCATGTACTAACATACAGACAAGTAACGCGCCTACAAAAATACTCTTCCTATGTCTTTGCCGTTTACGCCTCGGTCCACATCACCAATACTTCGATAATTCCCCTCATAACTCGCTCTGTACCCGCCGCAGAGACTTACCTCCTGCTCACACGCCCATACTACCAGTCCTTCCCCCTCGAACCACTGCTCATTACCCTCCCGATTGCAACGCACATCCTCTCTGGCCTCGCCCTGCGCATCCACCGGCGCAATGTAGCCATTTCTCGGTATGGCGCATCACATGTCTCTGTCTCCGAGCGCTTCAAGCAGCGCGTTAGAATCTGGCCTCCGGTCTCCAAACTCAGTGCCAGCGGCTATATTCTTGCGCCTTTGGTAATAGGACATGCTTTTACGAACCGCTTGTTGCCATATATCTATGAAGGCGGTTCGTCAAGTGTTGGCCTTGGATTTGTGAGCCATGGCTTCGTCAAGCATCCGTTTGTGGCATGGACTGGGTATGCGGCGCTGATATCAGTGGCTGCGGGGCATTTCGTTTGGGGTATCGCAAGGTGGAAGGGCTGGATGCCTTTAGGGAATGACAAGAAGAGCAAGCGACGATGGTGGGTACTTAACGGGGTTACCTTTGCTTTTGCCGCTTTATGGATGGCGGGAGGCTTGGGAGTTGTAGGTCGGGGAGGTGCTGCCGAGGGGTGGGTTGGGAAGGGATATGATGTTCTGTACTCGAAGATACCATTTGTGAAGCTGTAGCTTTGAGGTCATTGGATGCCCTGAATGAGTGGTATGTTGATTTTGGTATTGCATAGCGATTGGAGTTCGGTTGACTTCTAGATGTTTTTACGGGAAGGGAGAAAAAGAGCGGGAAACTGCACACATCGAATTAAACTCACTTAGATAAAGTACGCATAGGAACATCTACACATAGTAAGAGCACAATAAAAGTCATAATATCACACACCCAAGAAACCGATCTAGTATCAAGGCCAATATTAGCGATATCTTCCACCCTACATATTCCGCCTTGTCAACTAGTACGCACTTCCACCCACGCCTCGCCTCAATGAAGATCAGCTCACCCAACTACTCTTCGCATTTCAAATCTGGCGCCTTAATCAGACTCACTCGCCACCTCGTCATAGAGCTCGAGGTCTGACACCATTTCCCATCCCTCGTCATTTCACTCCTCCTCCTCAGTCGTTCCCACAAAGTCAGCCATAACCCTAGGCTTCTCACGCGTCTTGCTCAGAAGGCCACCAGTCCCATCTCTATTTAAGTAATCATTGGTGACCGAATCCTCAGCCCCTCGGTGCTTCTTGCCTCCACGCTCAGATCCTGAACTTTGGTCCGGAGTGCCAGAATCAAGTGTCAATGAAGCAGACCCCTCCGCTTCGGTGAATCTCTTCTGTTCAGGGCTCTTGCTGACGTGCATGGAAGCGTCGAGATAAGTCTTGTCGAGGGTCAGGCCGAAGGGCTTGAGGATCGGGCACAAGTCATCCGGGGACATGAATGCTGGGCAGGTTTTGGTTTATGTGGTTAGTGGAAGTGTTCTAGAGATGACCAAGTGAGGCCGTGTAGGTAGTTCCCAATCCAGACCAACTCAAGTGAGAATGGGAAACTATATCTTACATCGATTAGGACGGTACTCATAGGCCGGACGATCTTGAACTTAAAGAAATGCACTCCATCTTTTCCAATAGTTGCCTGGCACAGTCCGCTGAGTGGTAAGTCAATACCATTCATCATGTACCGCTGCTAGACTATTCTTGTTGTCAACTCTGCTATCATCCCTGAGCTCTCGACTCCCTCGGGCTCTGCAAACTCATCAAGTTCCAACAATAGTGCAAATCTGGCAGGAACACCATATTCTCAGGGAACCCCCACGCCCCATCAAGATACTGGAGTTCTCTGAAGGTGATGTTGCCAGAGTCACCACTAAGATCTGTTACACTGTGGCGCAAAAAATCGTGTGCTCTGCCCCCATCGAGGAAGAAGTCGCCGAGGGGAGTATACGATACTATTCAGCAGGTGGATATGGGATATGCCTTCATCACGGCGGATTGGAACTCCCGCCTTGTCGGTTCGTCCTATTTTTCTCAGAAATTTAAGAATGAAAGTCAGGGTATTGTCTCAGCGGATATTTCTGCCAGTTGTGACTTCTGTACCGACGCATGGGCTTGACATGGCTTGCCCTGAGGTATTATTTTCTCCAGGAAGCACTCCCTCTTCATTCACTTCAATGTTTGACGAAGCTATCTTGCCCTCTGAGGCTGCTGAGGGGGTGCTTGTTGTCATCTTGGATGAAGGGGATTATAGTTGTAGGTGCCAGTGGGTTAAGGATGATCCTGTATGTAGTAAGTGGTCTGTCTTGGAGCCTCTTCTGCTAAGACATGCGCTGAAACTTCTCCATACTAGAGACTTCACATACTACTATGGATTTGAAGAGACCTATATAGCAGTTCTTGCCTTCAAAACCAACCCTTCCTTCGGCTCATTTGTTCTCCTAGTCGCTGCCAGTCACTCATACTTGTCAAAGCACACAGTCTAAAGTAACATATATTCGCAGTTATCTGGTACAGGTATCGGGGGATTGGGAACAAGTCTCACGAACGCACCCACCCCGACATCCGGAAAATCCGCCTCGTTCCCAGGACAGTCTGTAATGATCTGTCAGACTCCAGTGAGCACATCATCCATTAACCGTGGACCCAGATCCCAGTATTGCACTATGTTTCTGCGGAGCGAACGGTGATTTGGATCGTTTTACTCTCTCTTCTTCCCACCAAATCCTTCCCAGTGATTTTTACTTACGGCTCCGAGATGAGAAGCTGTCAATTTATGCTCAACGATAGGGGCGCTTTCTTTAAGTGACATCTAATCTCAGCAATAGGTGTACTAGGTCTCTGCCTTCTTTCTAGATGAAATAAATAGCAATAATAATTTTCTCTAGAGTTGCATTCAATTTTCTCTCGGCAAGCTCTATTTCTACCTATAAGAAGTTCGACTTGGAAAACTTTGATTTCTTCGAGATCAATAATAGGGATCAGATTGACCTGGCATCAAGTGAAAGGAAATTTCATTGTCTTGCTCCTTCGAGGCCTATGCAATAGCAAATCACATCACTAATCCGACAGAATTAAATTAGACAATGGTAGGAGAATTATAGGGCGAAAAGATAATGACTAAAGGGTTAGGAACATCTGGACCAGCCTGCGAATGCCATTGTGCATTGCTGCTTAACAAGTTTCTCTTGCACAAGATAGAAGAGAAGCAATATACCTGAATTTTCGAGAGTGACAAAGGGAGATGTCGGTTTTGGAATTCCACGCCCAAAGTATAATGTGTCAAATTGATGCTATTTTCATTGAGAATCTCAATCCAGCAGCCTCGCCATTCCCAATCCGTCAAACATGGGCATCAAGAATGTATCCAGCCTGTCACTCTCAACCATCTGCTTATTAAATTCCTTGAGGGCATTCATGTCATTTTCTCGCCATGTCTTTTCCGAATTTGCACGACTGGCCCATGGATTTGCCTCAGACGAATCAGCTATGAGACCTCGGCGCAGGATATTGTCAGCAATAATTAGACCACCAGGCCGAAGCAAACGAGTAGTTGCAGCCGATGTAGATAGTGATAGTATCAAAGACAAGTAAGCTGGATACGAAGTCTTGTCTGCATCGATAAAGACCAAATCAAAAGGCTCCTCCAGGGTGAGAGATTTCAGCCTATCGTTTGGTCAGCGGGGTACAATTCGTTAGCCCGAAAACCTTACGATTCTTTTGCATCACCAACAACGATATCAACGTTCTTGATGCCGTTCTTGGCGAAGGCTTCCTCTGATATTTTGGCGTACTCGGGGGAAAACTCGAGACCTGTGACGTGACCACTTGGGCCCACGGCCTCTGCCCATCCCATTGTTGAGAATCCAATGAATACGCCAATTTCAAGAACTGGAATGAATTTCAGCTTGTGTAAAACAATGATCGGATGCATGTGCGACATCTTCCACTTGGAACAATACTCGCTATCGAATAATACGAAAAACGCCGTTTGAACATACTTCTTTTTGCCCCAACAGCTTTAGCCATCCACATCTGAAATTGTGCTTGGAAGGGCGATATCATATAGTTTGCTTTCTCCTGAGTTGCAACTCCCCACGCATGGTACTCTGTGATATGAGGTGGAAGCTTTGTAGAATGCTCGTACGAGTAGTCCCCCACCGCAGTAGCAACTTGCTCATTTGGGTAGAGCGCAGTGTAATTCTCCTTCATTGTGAGGAATTGGAGTTTGGGATTAAAAAATAGTCACGGCAAGGGGAGTAAAGATGGATATTTACAACTAAGAAGAAGTGTTGGAAGTGGAAGTCAAAGTTGGGATTCTGGAAAGGAGGGGAAGTGCAAGTGAGACACGCCTCCAGGTCATCGTCGTCGGTCCCGGATCGGCAGGGCAGGGGTCTTGGCGGTGACCACTGGGAAGCAACCTCATCCCACCATCTTCACCTCTGCAACCCACAACACCCACAATATCCTCGCATAAAGGCACGGATCTATATTTCCAGGCATTCCGAACCCACTTCATACTCCGAATCTGTAGCTAATCACATACCAAGTCGCCTCGCCGCCAAGTGCAAGCTCAATGACGACCCGCTACCGTGTTGAATGTGAGCCTCCTTCTGTTGGGATCCGTTTCGGAAGAGAGCCGCTCAGATGGCTTGTCAAACCAAAATTGAGCGTTTGATTGTGTCCAATGCTCGGGCAGGATATCATGCAGCTTCTATCAAACCAGTGCTGACCAGGTCAAGATGCTCTCAAAACCCACCGCCGGGACCAGTTCATAGGTACCAGCTTTGGCACCCGCTTGATATATTAAGTTTTCGAATCTAACATTTGGACAGAATGGATCAAAGGCTTACTAGCGGTTCCGTTTGTGATCCACTCTCAGCCAACAGGTGTATTCGAAACTCGAGATCATACTGTACAGCAGATGGCCGAGGAAGCTCACCGTCGGTATGCAGAGATTATGCAAGACGTTGAGCATATGATCGATGATCACAGTAAGAATTAACGCCAATGAGTCATAATTTACCTCACTTCATTGTCCTCAACTTCAGCAACTTCCAAGTGGTGTGTTGTGCGTTGAATAAGCGGTCTGAGACCATTTCAGACATCACACTGTCATTTTCACCGAATAGCACTGTATGGATGCATCTGACCCGATTTAGTTGCACATCAAAAAGTTGGACTCCATGGCCAATCTAAGCTCAAACTCTTGGTTCCCAGCATTGGAACATTTTTTACCCGTTTGCCTCTGGCAGACGCCTTTCGATACCAAGACAAGAGGCGATTTATCTCATCTCGGCGTTTTGTACCACCATCTTTCAACGATATTCGTCTCATCCTAAACACAGCACAGCTTATGGGAGTAACGTCAAGTGGTCAGCTGGATCTTGCCACGTTTGATGGTGATGTGACGCTGTAGGACTGACACCCCACTGAGTCCACAATAAGACTGACAGTCGTTAGATACGATGACGGAAAGAGTCTGGAACCTTCAAATCCAGTTATTGAGAGGATATTATGTGAGATTTCCTCACGTGATCGACATGCACATTTTGGGCTAAATTACCATCCAGATCTTATGAGCCAAGATACCAAGATTGGTATTGTCACAGCAGCAGGATACACTGAAGCAGAAAGGTACTATGGCCGTCTTCATGGCCTTCTTGAAGCTATTAAGGCATCGAAAATACTCACACCTGCTCAGAAGCAGAACCTTGTTGTGATGGGTAAGTGTCATGGTCAACCAAAGTGACCTCTCTAACGGAAACAGGTGGCGAGTCCAACTTTCTGTTCACGTACTCACCAGATTCACCTTTCCTCCTGGAGTATCTCTCAAGGAGAAGTTGGATCTTACCTAGCATGTCAACATGGACTCAGCCTACGATAACAGCGCTTCTAGATCTTGCAGAATCTTCGCTGCGTGAGTGTGTCACAAACCTTGCGCTCCCCGCTACAATATTGCGGAAGGAGCGCGCTGTTGGCATTATCCCATCTATACCCGGCTACAAATTCGGGCGAGAATCGCTTGAAGAGACTGTCCTTGTAGTGCAGAAGAAGCTTGAGATGAGTGAGGTGGGCAAGAAGCTCCCATTCTGCGCTTTCAACGGTGGCAATGACGTCTTTGTCGATATCGGAGATAAAAGTTGGGGAGTGTTGGTTTGCCAGGAGTATTTCGGTTCCCCGATATCAGGTAATCAAGATACCCAACGCCAGTTGGCTAATCACGACGCTTACATCCACACAGGCAAATCAGAGGAACGTGGCAGCATTCAAGGAGACAGAACTCTCCATGTAGGAGATCAATTTCTCAGTGCAGGGAGCAATGACTTCAAAGCTAGAGTCGTGGGGACTACGGCTTGGATTGCTAGCCCTGCTGAAACCGTTGAGCTTTTGGATGAACTGAAAGTTATTATTGAGCTCCAAAAGGAGAAAGCGTGATAGTGTTGGAGGTGAAACAGATGGTCAGGAGAGCGGGGATATTAAATTGACATAAAATGACGTGTTTCCTCGAGAACTTTTCAGATGTTTGGGTCAAACCCTCTTTTCAGGTGTCGGCATTAGCGGGAGGGGAGTCCTTATTCGACGTAATGGTAGTCATCTTGTCTATTACGAGTGTATCGTTTCTGGGACGGCATAAGAATTGCTCAACAACTTATTCGGGAGGGACAGATCCGCAGATATCGAGCAGTGTTAAATTTTCTTTGGTAACGGTTTTAGGGAGTATGACGAGGGCACAGGAATAAAATTGACATTGGTAGGGAAGGAGGTATCTCGGATAATGAAAAAACTAAATTATAAGACTATTACTCCATGCTACCATTTGATCGTTTGTAAAATGCACACTTCACTTTCCGCATACTACATGACACTGGCGGAGAATTAAACCCTCTTAAATATGTCAGGTTATGTTCCCTTCCTTCAATTTCCCTGTCAACCCGTTCAGCTAAGTCGAACATCCACAGCTCCAATCACAACCTAAAATGCAAACTCCATACGAAACCATACCAGTGCCCAAAATCGTTAACCAAGCACCTCAAACCGCCCTCTTGAACATGCTACCTACCACCAATCATTATGAAATTTCCGCACAATGTACTTAAGATCCACCCACGCATCCCGCGGCATCATAACACCAAACGGCGGGCCCGCCTCACCGACATGAACCAAATTGCTCGCCGGCATGCGGCCCATGCCGCCCTCGCAGTCACAAACATTGAAGAAGGGACCAAGGCTCGGCTGAAAAGGAGGGGGCGCCGTCCCCGGGGCATGCGGCGGCGGCATCCACAACTGAGCCCACGGAGGGCAAACCTGCACCATGGACATGCCGCTGTCGCGGCCGTCCTCGCGGTGACCGACCCAGACGATTTCGCCAGCTTCGAAGTCCACATCCGAGCCGTACGCGCCGGATGCCTGGAAAGCCTGCACGCGCATCAGTGGCAGCTGCTCGTTGGAGTTGACGTCGTGCGCGCGGATGTCTGCGAGGATGTCGGTGCGGGTGCGCTCGTTGTGCTTCAGCCCGCGTGCTTCAGCCTCTTGGGCCAGCTTCAGCGTGCTGAGCGCGGGTGTGTCTTCGAGGTGCGGCTCGATGAGCTGGAGATGGGTGGGGAGGCCCCATGGGTTGCGCACACGCTGTAGGCGCCGCGTGCTGATAGAGCCTTGGATGCCGTTGATGTTTGTTACGAGGACTTTGCTGGTCGTGCCAGAGGGTTGTGTGTCCGTGTCGTTCAGGAACCAGTCACCGGTTTCGAAGGTTACGGGCTCGTCAAGATCGTTGCGCAGGATATTCTCTTTCTCGTCGGCAAGTTCATCTTCGCCGCCTCTCTTGTCGGTAAATTCAACGACACGGTACCATCGGCACTTTGTCCCCTCGTGTCTCCTATCGTTCTCAAGTTCAGGACGGAGAGGTTTGAGCAGCGCTGCATCTTTAAATCCACCATCGTCATCTGAATCCCCATCTTCGCTCTCAATATTTTTGGAATCTTCGATTTGATCCATAGATGATATTATAGTGACTTGCGTCTCTTCATCAGCATCCGTGACAGGCGGCGGATCGATGGGGACGATGGACGAATTGACAGGAGAACTCTGCTCAACGTGGTCTATATTACTCTCCATTGCGTTCTCGAATCCTGGTTCTTCCACAATCGGACACCGCTTCTCAGCCCCTATTTCACTTTCCAAAGAATAAGCGAAGCTTTGCAACGTTGCCGCAGCCGGATCCCTGATGAGTGCGAAAGAGACAGGAATACACAGATAGTTGCACTTGAAGTCAGGACAAAGAGTCGTCTATTAAGATAGTAGTACGAGCTGATAGCCTCTTGGGACCATTTGCTCAAGGTTTGTGTGAAAGGATGTTGGGCATGTGGTTGGCGTCTGAAGTTTTGTTACTACGATTTTGCCCGTGTCAAGGATGCAGATGCAAACCTGCATATGCATGCTCTTTGACAAGAGAAAGGGAAATACAAAGAGTCGATTGACCGAGGACGAATTTCTGCATTCCGCAGTGCCGAGAAAAACAGTGCATTCCTTGGTAGTTTTCCCTTTCAAAAGCGCCTTTGACCATTCTGAACGTCTACATTCCGTTGCATTTCAATGTCGAGTGACAGTGTTTCGAGGTAGCCGGGTAAGTCCCTGCTTGACGCGTAACAGACGAAATGATCTTGAAAGATTCCCATCTGGCCTGTTCAAATGCCGACGCATTTTTGTTTACTACTCAAAAATCGATGTTACTGACAAATGATGCTTGAAGGCACAACACCTTCCAGCATTACAATCGTCTTCGAGATTGCCTATGCCATCAGCAAGTTACATCGTTCATACTTCAGAGAGGCAGGAACTGAGAGAGCTAACAGTGTTGCATTTGAATTACTAGCTATTTGTCGCCAATCCCAAGAAGCAAACCCAGCGTTCATACCGCAAGACCTCGCTTAGCATCCTTTGCCTCCCATCCCTCTAAAGGCTTAGCAACCACTTTAGGCATTGGTGGTCTCCCACTAAGTATGTCTACAATGCTCTTGATACCCATCCAGTGCTCATGCTTGGGCCTCCTGTTCTTCCAATCTGTCTCATTCTCCTCAATCTCCTTCATCGGGCTAAGCACAACCTGCGCACCCTTGATGCCGATAACCGACATACTGATAGGATCGTTCAGAATTGCCTCATCTGACCTATCTTCGTACTTTTCTAGGTGCTCGATGCATTTGATTGCAAGTCTGACTGCACGAGCTCTGTCCATAGGTGAAGGTACACCACCTTGCTGAACGTGACCTGGAATGCTGTCTCGTGCTTCGAATCTATTCTCAGCCTCGATTCGAATCATATCTGCAATAAGTTTTGCGCTGTAAACAGGCGAGGCTTTTTCGTTGATGAGTATCAACCTTCCAGCTCGTGACTGTCCGGAGTCTTCTCTGAAGACTTGTTTCAAGTGTCGAATATCTGCGGCAAGCATATCAATGCTAACGCCCTCCTCAGGAGTGTAGACAGCTACAGCACCAACAGCAAGACCAGCCAGTGTAGCGACGTATCCTGACTTGCCACCTTGTGTCTCAATGACGAAAACTCTCCTTCTAGCAGCCGAGGCAGATTGTTTGATTTTGTCGCAGTAAGACACCAATTCGTTCAGGCAAGTGTCTGATCCAAGAGAGTATTCCGTACCTGGCACGTTGTTGGAAATGGTAGCAGGTAGTAAAACCATTGGAATACACAAAGAGGAATAATCCTTGCGTGCTTTTCGAAGCTGGGAGAGGGCATGGAAACCTTCGAAGCCGCCAACAATAAAGAGGCCGTCAATCTTATACTTTTCGAAGAGAGAAGCTATGAGTTTCATTCCAGATTCTTCGGGAAGCTCTCGGTTTGTGCCAATTTCGGAACCACCTTTGCTAGCCCAGCCGTCTACCTCGAGCCAGTCAAAATCTCTGACTGAGCCCTCTGGTAGATCATCATGATGACGGGCAAATCCAGCAAATCCATTGTGAATGGCAATGGGATGATGACCTCTGGTCAAACAATATGCCACAGCTGCTCGAGTCGCAGCATTCATGCCTCCAGCTGGTGCACCAACGTGAATGATGGCAATTTTCATGTGCTACACAATTAGCATCGCAATTCTATCTCTAAATTTGGGGAGACTTTACCTTTTTCTTAGGCAGCATCATTTTATCGTCAAGACCCGTCGCTGTGGTTGTGGTGTATGACTGGTAAATGTCTGAAAATTCGGTATCTCGCAAACTCATCGCTTTGTCAAAATCATGAGCGTCGATGGCCTTAGCCACTTCCTTAGTGTCTATGACTGCCTGCACCAATGGCTTCCTGGTGATCTTGTTCTCATTTATGGCAATAAAATATGTTGGTGTTTCTGGTGTAGCCTCCAGAACAGCATTAACTGCCTCGACACCTTGCAATGTGGACAGGTAACGATCATATGCACACGCCGTACCTCCTCGTTGCACGTGGCCGAGAGTTGTGATACGAGTGTCTAGTTTCAGGCCATTCTTGTCTGCGAGCAGGTCTTTGATCATTTCAGAACTGATCTTGTTTCCGTCTTGGTCGTGAGCACCTTCGGCGACAATGACAATGGTCTTTCTCTTTCCAATTCTCCGATGCTGTTACTGGTCAGTAGGTAAAGAGCAAGGGTTCTGTTTCTTAAGCATACATGAGCCACAACTTTGCACATTTCCTCCCTCCAGTTCTCAGCACGAGGCTTCTCGGGTATGAAAACAAAATCGGCACCCGTAGCTACACCAGCCATGAGTGCTAGCCAACCACAATGTCGGCCCATGACCTCAATAACAAACGCTCGTGAATGTGATGACGCTGTGGCCTCGATGTAGTCGACCATCTCGCAGATTCGTGCCAGAGCTGAGTAACATCCAATTGTGGCATCTGTGCCCGACATGTCATTGTCGATTGAGCCCACTAGCCCCACGATGTTGAGGTGCTTGAAGGGGTCGACCTGCTTTTGGCTCAGTTCGCCCTTGGAGACCAATTCCTCTAACAAGCTTGGCCACTCTGCACGGAATTTATCAGCTCCTGTCAGGGAACCGTCTCCACCGCAGATGATCAGAGCATCGATGCCCTTCAGAATCAGGTTCTTGGCAGCAATCAATCGACCAGGTCTCTCATAGAACTCCATGCATCTTGCTGTGCCAATGAGTGTTCCTCCCTCCGAAAGCCAGCTTCGTACGGTGGACCATTCCATTTTCAGGAACTTATTGTTGACGAGGCCATCATAGCCTTCCTCAACAGCCCAGGATTCACAACCCTTCTCAATTGTCATTCGTACCACGGCTCGAATGACTCCATTCATGCCGGGGGAGTCGCCGCCGCTGGTCATGACGGCAATCTTGCGTTTTGGGCCCTCGAGGGTTGGCGGGGGTTGGATGGCGGGGTCATTTTGGGAGATTGGGTACGCCCGGTACCCAGGAACAAGATATTCGAGATTGGGGCTGGTAATTACAGCGTGGTAGTTGGCAGGAAGGGAGGGAGAAAAGTGGGAGGAGGAGTTTTGCACAGATATACTGCGTGATTAATGGCGAGGTATGCGGTAGCAGGCGTGAGGGAGGGTTGAAGTGTTTTTCGAAGTGGGGGGAAAAGAGTTGGGCTGGCGCTCAGGATTCAAGTGGGCCTATAGCTTTATCGCGCGCCTTATCGTCGCCGTGAAGGCCATGACAGACACCAGATCGACGAATTACGGGGGCATGCCGCATTGATTGGCTGCCCGTCAACACTTGCATCGGACACTGAGGCTTTTCCTCGAGGTATGACGATGTACGACGTCGACTGCAGAAGCTGCGAGATCCCCAGTACGCCGTAAACCCAGCAGTGTTACACACGAGCGACGAGGATCGGATCTGCAGAGCACAGCCAGTGCCCAGTGCATCTATCCAGAGTGTATCCGGGCGGTGGGCAGAACACAGAGTGGCAGACCTGGAGTCAATTGTATTACTGTGTAATTTGCGTAATGCTGCCGGCGCCGGAGGCGAAAGACATTTTTGTGTTGTGTTGATGGTGAGTGAATAAACAGTGCCGGCGAACAGATTCACCCCACCCACCCCCGTCTTTGTGTGGTGACAAAGACATTCCTCGAACCTCCATCGCACAATCAACCCACTCCCCTGCAACAATGAGCTCCATACCCAACGGGTTTCCAATCTCGCTGAGGTCGTGGGCTTCCAACACAAAGGTCGACGACCCAAGGCATCTTCCGACTATCATTCAGCGCATCAACTTCGAGCGAGGAGGCTTCCAGAACATCACTGAAGAGAGTCTGCGTCAGGAGATTGCTGAAGCTGAACTGAACGAGAATGGCGCCGAGGAAGAGTCCAGCGAGGAGGAGGACGATGAGGAGCCCGACCGAGCGAAAGAGCTTATAGCTGCGCGAGATGAGATCCTTAGACAAATTGAGTACGTGTCTTGCTGTTCGCAGAAGCTGTGGTTGCTAATTGCCATGTAGGCAAGCCCATCAAGCTGCTATGCTCTGCACCGAAGTCATATCTGCAGCCCTAACGAAAGAAGCCCCAGTTCAGGCCAGCGCGTCGATGTCCCAAGAGCTCCGGAATATGATTGGAACTGGTACGTTGGGCATGGACAAACTGCATGCCGCAAGAATCACAACTGCCACCAGAGAGGAAAACAAGAAATCTGCCAAGGGATGGAAGATCCAGGGTTTGAACAAAAGCGTGGATTCAATTCTTGCTGCTGCTGAGCGGCTGAAGACTGAGGTAGAACACGAGACTATCTTCTGGGGACAGGTCCTGGCCATCAGTGATAATCGCTGGGCAGTCTGCAGATTGCCTCACGACAAGCATACTCTGGGTGTTAGGTTCGGGTTTTCCGAAGGCAAGTCGCTCGAACCACTCTCAAGCATATTTGCTAACCTGCCATAGCCTCTCCTTCCTTTAGAGATCGGAGTTTGGGGGCGTTGAGAAGAAGCGAAGATGGCACAATCACTCTTGACCAAGGTTTAGCAAATTCAGAGCCGCAGATTCTACGTGTCAGAATCCGAGATGGTGACATCGAAACTGGTATATCGCGTGTCCCTCAACCTGTCGCCAAAGATGCACCTGTCGAAAGTTTGATCCTGGAAGCACGGAATACCATTTTCTCACAAGAGCTATGGCAAGAACTTAATCGCGAGTCACGGAGCCTTGGTGCATATGGCGTGAGAGCGAAGGACGATACGCTGACTCTTCCTCTATCTGAGGATAAAACAATCATCCTTGATCTTGTGCCCTTGGGAAGCTCAACCAATCATTCTTCTGGTGCAGACGATCGTATAGCAGAAGGAGTTACTGTTGCATTCAACCTCCTTCTCACTCTTGCCCATCGACACAATCACCGCAAACGCACACAGACTCCAGTCTCGATGTCAAGTGAGAAGCAAACAGCTCCCCCGTACAATCTTTTGCGGCCATTCTTGACGCGTATCAAGCACCAAGAGACCATATCTCATATTCACGAGCTCTTGAGGCCCTTGTGTCGAGCTCTTGGATCTGCCTTACCGAAGGCATCTCCAGAGTATAGCATGAAAAGTACCATCTTACAACGAGCATCTGATTACCCCAAACCGGAGCAAGTCTTGATGAGGTTGACCGATACTCTCGAGGTTGTTACTACTTTCACAATTACCGAGGACGTTTCTATGGTAATAACTACAAGAACGCAAATGTCGCAAATCGGCAGCCAGTTTACGGTGGAGGTAAGCCCAGCACTGGCAGAGATATGTCCGCCACCACGCCCCGAGTATCCTTTCACAAGATTCGCCGCCATCAGAGATTACGTCAACTATGCCACAGGCTGCGGTCTTGCGTTTGCTATGAGTAGCAAGCCTCCAAGCAACGGCGCGGCCGAATCGAATCTACCTGCGCTACTGAGTTTCAACGACGGCTGGCAAATGACAGCTCAACCCAACATCCTAAAGATAACCCTCCCTTCCCAAAAGTCAAAGCAGCTTGCTATTTCCGTCCACTCGCACGATTCGTCAGCTCCCAAGCACGGCGCCAAGATCAGTGTGACGTGGGAGTGGGCCGAGGGCGATGTCCTGATCGACAAGGAGGGGAAGAATCTCGATTCCTTTCTGGAGAGTCTGGGCGTCGCAAAGGATAACCCGGGTCCTGGTGCTACGAAGAAGGGCGAAGGCTGGTATGAATGGACGAGCCAGCAGGCGAAGAAACGGGGTGAAGGCGAGGGAGAGGTCGTGGTGAGCCTGGCGCAGATTGTCGAGGGGGCGGGCAAGGAGAAATAAACAAGCTCATGTACCTGAACCCATCAATAAAATATTATCTTCTGGACTTTCCACTCTACTATTTGATCCTCTTCGCCGGCAAGAGCCGGAAAGCAAGGGATGTCGATAAGTAGAGGAAGATGGAAATGAGGAAGGTATTCCTCATTCAGACCTCACGATAGCAACTTGCATCAAAATTTAGAATACAAGTCGGTTTCAGATAATATCAAAGGCAGTGAAATTGATTTGTATTACTACAATGGTAAACGCTCAGGAGCTAAATAGGACTAGCAAAACAGTGAATAATCGTCTTGTCGTACCGTCAACCCACTCCAGTACCATTCCCAACGCCGAGCTGTTGCTAATAAACTACATTTTCCGTGTGAAGCCAGTCAAAGGGAGTGAAATACATAGTGTAAAACATAGAACATGAAGTGCCATGTCGACTCTTGCGAGAACATACTCTGGTCAGAAGTTTGATCACAGGTGCCTAGATGCCAGATGTTGTGCGGCTGCGAGTTCCACGGGTGGACTTGGCAGCTTTGGCAGCACCACTGAATCCGTTAGTATTTGATACAAATGTGTAAGGGAAAACGACCCACGTTTTAGTCTTTGCACCCTTCTTTGGCTTAAGCTTGGGTACTTCAACTTCACCTTCTGGCAAATCCTCATCAACGATATCTGGTTGGGATACAGCATCCACAACCTTGGAGTCTTGGGAGTCAATAAGATCTGGAAGATCAGATGATATATTTACAGAATTGGCAGCTTGTGTTTCCTCGGCATCATCAAGGCTAGAGCCGTCTGTCATGCCGGGATTGGACGCAGCAGCAACAATATCCTTCTTGACAGTCTTGCCACGCTTCTTGGGAGCTGGCTTGGAGGTAGCAACCTCATCTCCATCTTCAGTTGGCTCTTCCTTGACTTTTTTGGCACGAGGAGCACGCTTCTTTGGCGCCGGGACATCATCATTTTCTTCCTTCTTGACAGCTTTGGCGCGCGACTTTTTGGCTGGAGCAGGTTTGACATCTTCTTCATCGTCATCCATGTCCATGTCCATGTCCTCTTCTTTCTTGACCTTTTTGGCTCGGGATTTCTTTACTGGAGGAGTGGGTTCTGCCTCTTCCGCATCACCATCCTCCTCCTCTTCCTTCTTGACAGCTTTCTTGGCTCTGGACTTCTTGGCAGCGGGCTTTGTGTCCTCATCGTCAAGGTCTGCTTCTTTCTTAGCCTTTGTGGCGCGCTTCTTTGCGGCCGGCTTAATTTCCTCTTTTTCGCCCTCGTCATCCTCATCAGCCTCGGCCTTTCTCTTCCTTGGGGCAGCTTTCTTCTTCGGAGTAGGATTCACCAAATTTTCAAGCATGTCCTCAATGTCCTTGATGCGAGTCTCTAGATCTGACGAGTTAGAGGCACCAGCTGAGTCGTCCAATTGGGCCTGTAAGGCATTCAATTCTTCCCGCAATCCGTTTGCCTTCTCTTCGTCCTTGGCCTTCTTGATACTTTCCTTGGTCCGCGTACCCTTTTCACCAAGTTTATTCATTTCTGGGTCCTAGAAAGAGATAGTTAGAGCCTCGTCTGAGCATGAAATTGTCATAGCTACTTACTCCGTTCCAGTCATCAGCATCAATGAAGCCTTGAGTAATAACGCGTCGAACTTTTTCTTGAAGATCAGGACTGTCTTGGAGACCATGCTTGTCTTCACCTTCGTATCCATCCAGGTAATCCCAACGGTATTGTGCTGGGTTTCCGGGATCTTGGATGCCGTTACGGATATTCTCCAACATCTTACCAGTGACACAGCCCCTAAAAATTTCTATTAGCATTTAGATCAGACACAAACAAGCATTGGGTTTTTACTCACCAATGTCGCCATCTCCAAGAGCCATGCCCCTCAATTTCAACCCAGACCCCAAGACGTAAGGCGCCCTTTTCAATCTTGGTTCCGGCTTTCTTGCAATCGGTTGATTGGCAACCAGCACGACCCGTGGAAGCGATTTCTGCAATGCGTGGCATATTAGCAGCTGCCCCTGATTCCTGGTAGACAGAAAGAAGAAGCTATACGATCACGTGTTATGCACCTGTTTGAAGGGCCGACGCAAGCTTTAACTTACCGACGCGATAGTTTCCAGACATTTCGTCGATCGGTAGAGGGAGCTTCGCTTGGAGTAATTTGTGGAACGACCCGATGTCGAGTATGCGAGAAAGTTGAGGTGCTCCCAATGGGATGGGCGGAACTACGTAAACGACGATGAAGAAACGCAGATTCAGACAATTGGATTCGGGGTCGAAAAGAGTCTCAGTGAACTTGATGAAAGTTTGAGTTGCGGGATACCTTCTGGTGGTGAAGAGTTGAAAAGAGTTGAAGAAGTTGGGGCGACGACGAGCTTCTCGAGCAGCCTCAATGACGCATTTAAGCGATGGCCCACTTTTATATCCTACATGCTTTCTTCTTCATCAGGAAGCAGAAAAGAATACCATTTGAGCTTGAGATCACTTGGAATTTACAGCATCTTAATTTCTATACAAGCAAGTTCTTCGTGTCTTTCAATTGTTGATAACGTTACTCTTCCGTAGAGTAAAACCACGACATTCTAAATATCTTGATGGTCTAGAATACACCACATGAAGATGCGAAGAGAAAGATGGACTCAAATCGGACATGGTAGCCATAGGACTAGGTGAGGATGTTCAAGGCATATTGAAGTTGCAGCTATGTAGATAGAAGTTCCTTTTCAGGGACGATAATTTGATCGAGACTCAATGTCATACTCACATTCTTTCTCCTTGTCTATTTCGTTGGCGTCTTCTGCTTGTTTATTGTCCCTAAAGAAAGTTCGCCTCGATAAAGAAATTAGGTGATTTGCTGTTCACTGGAGATATTATCCGAGTGCTGATCTTGATCCGATTGAAGCAATGCCGCAGATTATTGTTGTCATTATTGGACAGCTAGGTACTTTTGACATCTCAACTCCTGCTGCTCAAGGTACTCTTTTTGCAGCGTTTTGCAGCAACTTGTCTATGCGTGTGTAGGACGAACCTGAAGTTTAAACTGAAGGATCTCCTCATTTGCGAGCATTCAACTTCTTACAGGCTCCCCCACAGGCATTAACCCCTGCAAGCTCGGCAATCTCCACACCCTAGAGATAAAGATAAAGATCCGCTTTCTGCCTGCGCGGAACGCCTATGTACCTTGACATCATGCTCCAATCGAAACAATGCCGTCCCTGACTGCTCTCCCAACGGAGATTATCCAGCTCATCTTCAAAGAGCTTCAAGATGTGACCTCAGGGCCACGCTATTCCCTCATTCCGCCCGCCATTGACATTGTACATACTCGAATCGAAGACCGCCCCGCGAATGTACAGCCAGAAGACCTGCATGGAAGTTGGAAGCTCACCGATCCTGGCCCATTGCACCTTGGCAGGTGCTGTAAAGCTCTGCAACATGTATACCTGTCAGATGCTGTCGCTGGAAATCTGATACTCGAAATCCCCGACCCAATCTTGCCTGCAGAAGACTATGGGAGGGCACATCGACCGTGGGTGTCGGAGCCGATGCAGCTTTCTACGCCAGTCTCTCTCGAACCGCCACCTCACCTGAGACCTAGTCTCCCTCTATCTGCCAGAGATCAACCATACGAATGGTGGAGAATGAAGGAACACAATGGCAACTTGCTTCAAAGGTTGAAAACTATGAAACGAGCACAGTACTCCAAGCGTCTTATACGGTTCATGCTAGATTCAAAATGGGCTGCAGATACACAAGACAACTGGAATACAATTGGTATGATTCTTGGAGACATATTCAAAGATGTTAGTGAAGTTTTTGGGGATGAGCTGATGATTGCAATCTGCTGTCAAGGGCTGGACGTACAGAAAGACTTCAGGTCATTTGCTCCATGGGATGTTAAAAGACTTGAGAGAATGTGCTTGAACTTGCGAAGCTCCGCCAAAACCCCGAAGTTCCCCTCTGCGGTATCCAATCCGGTACGTCAGCTAGAGGAGACACCTCTAATAAGTGCCACCAGACTGCGAAACGGTCGCAGCGTGACTTCACGACTGAACCAACCCGCGACTGCTACTGAAGTGGATACCTCTACCTCAGCCCCTCTTTCACTTCATCTTTACTTTGGCTATGGGCAACGACATGCAGATGTCATTATGGGTGATATACTTGCTGTATTGGCGAACAAGAATCTCACATCACTCCACTTCTGTTCCGATCCTAACAACTTCCGTCTCGTTGGCCACAGTCGACGACCTGCGCAAGGAAGAAGTCTCCACGTGCAACAAAACCGTGGGTCTTTCAGTAATCCATGGAGATTCCTCCTGCCGCAAATATCTTCAGCTCACGAAACGTTGAAACACATAAGATTAGACTGTTCATTATTCTGGTCTGAAATTGCTTATGTTCTGCCTTATTTGCACGAACTAGAGACACTGGATTGCTCTCTGACATTACTTCATACTGAACCGATGTTTCCCATGGAATTAGAGAGTAAAGAAGAAGCTCGGCGCAGAATTCTAGATACATGCTTGAACAGCGAAATCAATATGCAGAAGGAGAGATCATTGAAGAAAAACAAAAATAAGAAGTGGATCAGCATCTCAAAAGAGGACATCGGCTTACCAGTCATTGAGCCCGTCGTTAAAGAGATGCCTCTAGCGCCCCATTCTAGATGGCATACTGTAGATATGAGGACATGCTTGCAGTTCATGAAAGAACTTATAATCCGAGCTGAGCGAGACAAGTAGGAAGTAATTGTATTGGAAGCAAAATACTTCTTCGGGTTGCTTGTTAACCCTCTCGTGTTACTCATTTGAAGTCTAAAATTTGATTGTATGATTTGTCCAACTAACCCGATGTTCGTCGCCCTGGCAATGACGAGATTAAGTACCTCCCATTGATTACGTTGAGGTGTTGCCTACACGACACCGGCAGTCCCACTAACATAGAACACACGTTCATCCCATTATGTGGCAGCATCAACCACAAGCCCAAGTACGAAATCCGGCTTGGTCAGAAAAGGGAAATGTCCTAGGGGGCACCTAACCACCTTTATGTCCTCGCACTTAGCTACACGTTCCTGTAGCTCTAATCTCAGCATAAGATCATCCTCGCAAAGAAGATAGGTCTTCGGAATGCGCAGATCAGAGTGGATGAAGTTCACAGGCGTGAGCATTGAGATCATGGTCTGTTTGTGAAGAACTGAGTACCAGTACTCTTGTTGCTCGACAGGGAAGTCATGATACAGGCTAGGGATTACAAGACGTGTTGGCACAGAATACGGGCCCTGAGATGTGTGAGCTCTGAAGGCAAAATAATAGGTGTAAGACGTAAGGGGAGGAGTAATTACTTCTATTTCGTTCCAATCCACCTCCTCGGCATTCGCTGCGGCAGCGCTCAAACCCCTCTCCAAAACCAACACTGCAGCAATAAAAAGGATCGACTTAATACCACCCTTCTCTCCTCTCTCCTTCCTTTCAGCCACACTTTGGCCTTCCACACTAGCACAGCCTGGAATACCACCGTAGCTATGCGCTACGATCACGATTTCGACCCCTTTATCCATCAAGGAATGATGAGCGCGTGGATGGCTGCCATATCGTCGAGGTGCGTCGCTTCGGGGTGCTGGCCGCTGCTGCTAGGCAGGTCAACGGTGATCACGGGATAGGAAGCTGCCTCAAGTAAGGGTACCAGGAGCTTGAATGTCTCGGATGAGTGCCATGCTCCGTGGATGAGGAGGATGGTTGGCTTCAAGCCTGACTGAGGCTCAAGTGTGGGCGACATTTTGCCACTATTGAAAGAAGGGGCACTATTGAAAGAAGGGGTTTATATGAGCGTGGAGGCGGCGACGTCTCAAAGCTAGAAAGCAAATCTTAAAGAAGTAAAGAGCACATATTTATCGTCGAAAATGAAATTGATTTTATAAGTCATTTCGCCAAGTGATGACACGATTTTGGGGGTCCGATTGGTCAAGGTAGACATGCACCTGTTGTACATCTACATTCCGTCGTCTCTATACAGCCGCTCACGTCAGCGTGCCGTGTCTTTACGCTCTTGGAACTTACTGGCAATTCGCCAGTACATTTTCTAAAATACGTTAAATAAGGCAGATTAAAGCAGTGTGGCTGTAGTGATAAAATTCATGGTACTATCATGCTTTATATTTTCGGACTGATGATGGGTTTTATGAAAACTTTCTAGACTTGGCAAAGAGCGAGCCTCTAGTAATTGTCGAGAAAAAGTTGATATTTAAGATTGAACGCAAGAGGAGTCGACATTGAGAATGGTTGATAGTAGAAATCACATTAAGGAAATTCCAAGGCGGTGCGTTGTGATTTAGATATTCATATCTAATCAAATCAGCTGAGCAGCTAGACGAACATCTAAGCGGTGCGTCCTGTGCATGCTATTTTTCTGGTCCCTGGAACTGTGCTCTGGTACATGGAGTGTCTGAGAGTGCTGTGGAAAGAAATCGATGAAATGAGACGCAGAGAAAGGAGTATGTAAATGAGCGAGTAAGGGCTTATTGGGGAAGATATTAAATACTTTCCCATGTATCGTTACTCTCCTCAACCTCATTTCTACTGATTTGACTAGTATGCCAGCCATACATACGGTTGTCACCGAGAACCAGATCAGCTCTGCTCTCAATCTAAAATCATAGTAGTGTTCCTATTTCGTAAGGATCTTATCTATTTTGAAATCCTCGTTTGAGCACGCGAGGTAATCACTTCTTGAGTTCATACGACGTGAACAGCCACTCAGTTCCAGGTTCTATCAGAACTAGTGGGTGATGATAACGACCACTGCTACTGGTAACGTTGTATACTTGTGAACGTTGTTAGCAAGCCAATTGCCAAAGGCGGTCCATGCTGTAGAGTTCTTCCCAGCGGACAACGTAGAACTAGGTGAACAACGTGTTCAAACCAACTTTCAGTCGTCCGTCCTATTATTCGCCCCTGGTCCCGGTAATGGCAATAGCCGTAGGATCTTAATTTGCGTCGTACGCCCAGATCCACCTCTCCTTGTAATTTTTGTTCGTCCACGACGCCACAGCTTGAGAAGTGATGAGGAGATAGGTTCATTAGTAAGTGCTCATTTGCGCTACTCTCTGTACCAAATGTACTCGTGTCTCTTAAAACAACAAAGCCCGAGCGCCTGGTGAGTCTAGGGGCGGAATTAGACGGATCAATGAGTGTTGTCACCCATGGAGGAGTCTTTGCGGCCGCACAGTATCTCAAACCTACAAAGCCACCAAGCTCTCAAGTTTGCCTCACATAAATCCTTCATATCTAAGGAGCGCTTTTGTCTAAATCCACAACAGCTGCACGTGATCGAGCAAGACTGGTGCAAAGCACTGCAGCAGACCAGCACCAATGCGTGTGTGTGGTCCGAGATGAAGGTGTAGTATGAGATGTATCTTCATATGAGCCCTCACTCAAAATTGTTGCAATTATGGGCACTTTATCTTCCGCATCAGTATTGTCGAACCATGGTTTACCGTGCAAGCCTTCGTCTAGCTGTGAACAGAGCCGAAAGCGAAAAATAAGGGTGCATAGCCTGGAATCGCCAAGTGCAGTTCAAATTGAGGGCCATCAAAGGTCTCGTGATATCCTATGATACCTCGATGTAAAATATGCCGTCCCAAAGAGACACGATCGGCAGTCGGCTCTCAGCATGGCAACGCAGACTAACGTGGAGATATACTTAGACACGAAGTCTTGTGCAAGACAGCCTTACTCCACTTTGAACGGTAAATTGCGCAATATGTCAGCACTCTTCTGCATATAAGGTTCGTCTAATAAATGACGACTTAAACATCCCTTGCGCCACTTTGTCGGCCGACATCGAATACGAGCGGATTATTAATCACGTGCTGGGTACTCGTATCTGACAACATGTTGTGGCGATCGGCCATTTTGAACCAATATGCTAACATTCTAAGGCGAGCCTTATAAGCTTTACGACTTTCGTGTCGGCGCGAGGCTGACAAAGAGCTCCGATGTCGACATGAAGGCGAACTCGACCGTACCTATAGACTTGGCAGTACTTTGCCAAGGAAAAGTTCTTTGGTAAAGACTGACCTCATCTTACGAGTCGGCTTAGAGTGATCATTTAGTGAATAATCACCATGTGATGAACTTTGACACTGGATCTAATGCAAGTGCCACTCGTGTCTGTTGCTAATTTTACACATTCGAGCTTACTTCACTTGAGTCGAATATCAATATTGCCTCTGCTACTAAATAGTACGGAAAGGATATAAACAGCACTGTTTGCCTGGGTCCTCTCATCATCACAACAACAAATATCTACTTTTAATCCACAGTCGAACATTCAATCTTAACATACTTTTAACCAACCACTGTCCAAACTTCAATATGCGTTTCACACTCACAGCAATCACCACCCTGCTTGCCAGTTCCGGCATTGCTTTGGCTGCCCCTGCCAATGAGCGTCGGCAATTCCAGGCCCAAATCACCTTCACCGGTGCTGCTGGGGCCGAATACAGCATCTCTGCTCCAACTGACGCAACCAAATTCGTCATCGGTAGGTTCTATCCAGCGTTCTCATTTTGCTGAACTACGCTCCATTTCTCTTGGATTAAATCTGGCACCAAATCTGTTTTCATCCGTGCTTCTCTGCGTTTCCTCTGCTTTGATAAACGAGTCTACATATATGGATGTTAGCTGACAGGTCTTCAGACAATCCACTCAACTACCTCTCGATCTCAAAGATCACCTCTCTTGGCGGCGCTTCATGCACCTTCTTCGGTAGCGAAGGAAGCGTGACAACTGTTGTCGGTGCCCATACTGTGGATGTTGGGCCACCTCAACCACAGGTCTCCGGGTCTTGTCTTAAGTTTTAAGGGACTCGGGCCAAGGGGTGCAAGTCGTGCAGTTTCTGAATGGTTTATTCTAGGATTTGCAAGATTATAGAATGAAAATCATATCGCTTTCGTTCTAAGCATCTGGCTCGCTATTTTAGGAATAAATAGCAAGAACATTGTCCCGTGACCTGCCAAGTGGCGCTATTAGCCGAGACCCCCTTCTTTTCATGTCACTCTCGCAGTAAACGTTCAGTGACTCTCAAGCTTCAAGTGATCTCTGTTCTTGAGGGTAGACAAGTTGAAACTGTGATTTGATTGGTGTGGCCGAATGAGGGCTGTATGTCGCAGAGGTGAAGAGAGATAGTGATATATTTATGCCAGAATTGTATTTCCTAATTCCAGGCATTACCCAAATGAATTATGGAACTTGCGCAAATATTATGGAGCCGCAATTTTGCTATGTTAGATGGACCATTCATGTTATTTGATCAGTAATAGCCACACAAGTAACTACCAAGGCCATGACAAGCAGACAGCGATTCAATTACATTCCCTACAACACCGATTTTCAACAACAACTCAAGTCACATCTTCCAAAACTGCCAAGCCTTGAATGATCTGTATCAATTCAAGTGCCGCTTCCCAAAATACTGAAGGCTAAGCTGCAGAAATAGTTGAACTCCTCAGACCACATAGAAATCTCGATTTGTCCTCCCGACCGGCAAAAATTCAACCTGTCCCGCTGCAGCCAAGACAACATCAACGGAAATGATTCTTGTGTGATTTACAATGATCACCAGCCTCATGAGTATGAAAATGGCAGATTGGATAGCCTAGGTAAACAGTGCCGACTTGATTGTTACCGGCTACTCTGCACTTCTCGTAGCCGCGTTCCGCTGGGTTGTCTTCAGTTCGAATTCCGGGCTTTGGATTAACCTGGTCTCCCCAGTACGTGAAGATATCCGTGCTTAGACTTCTGAAAAACTCTACGTATTCCGCGAAAAAGTCCTCAATCTGAAAAGCCTCTTTCAGAATACCGAAATCTACCTCATCGGCTTCCGCCTCACGTAGCCAGTGGGTAACCATTGCAATACAGAACCTGCGGATTGGGGGATTGGTGATATTTTGGGTGTTTTTGTATATCTTCTCCATTTGATCGACTGAAAAGATATCTGTTATGAAATGACTAAGATGGGCTCTGAGGAAGGCGTCTTGGATCCTATCCATGATGAAGTTCTGGAAATCCCGGCAGCGGATGTTCTCCGCGAAGATATAGAGGTCAATTTTAGTATCGATATTCTCCGTCAGTTCCCTAACAAATTTCACTTTCCCACGATTGTACCATTCGGAGAATGCGAAGAAAGTGTCCATATCGACATCAGGTAATGCGAGTTCGCCTGCTACCGTGTCTCTGGAAATGTCGTTGAAAGCCTCTTGGAAGAAACCAGAAATGGAGAGTAGTCGTGCTTTGTCAAAAACGAAAGCATCTTTTTCCTCCCCAATCAAGATTGTGACGTTCTCAGCGCCTGGAGATCTTCAAAGTTTAGTGGAATGTCTGTGTTGATGATGATGGGATCTCTTACATGTGTAACAAATCCATCTGCATCGGTAGATCTTCGTCATCTGCTCTTGAGTTTTGCAGGAATCGATTGTCTGCATTTACATCTTCTGACAAACGTGAGGTTTCGCCCTGCCCGCTCGGAGTTGTGATTACAAATCTAGCAGGAGTTGCTTGGGCAATGTTGAACTCCGATTCTGCTCTGGTCAGCGCTGCATCTAAGCGGGAGAAGGAAATACCCATACCACCCTCATAGGCTTCAGAAGCATCGTCGATAAACTCTGATCCCTCCATCGAATCTGAACTGTCAGAATAATCATAGTCATCCATTGTACCGTCATCCATTATACCGTCGTCCATTGTGCCGTAGTTCATTGCGTCAATCCGTGTGCAACCCAATGTGCTGGTGATTTTTGACGAGAGATATGACGGGAGGTCGTGAGTATTTATACTGATAGCAGCGAGGGCTTGAAGACCAGAATAGTTTATTTCACTAAAGCTTCTATCAAAAAGAAGGAATTCCATGATAGTTAGAAGCTACACTGAAACAGTATCTTATTAAACAAGGACTTCCACAAAGAGTCTGATCATGAAAAACAGATGGCCTGTGACAGCAGAGAGACATTTAATCTGTAGAGCCTGCAGTTGTCAGAAGGCAACCTAAATTTCTCTTTGAGTGAACGATTCGAATGTATTCCAGCCCAAATACTATAGAACACTATTCAGAAACATAAAAGTCAAATAAATGCACTTTACCTTCTGGCAAGTGAACCGAACGAAAAGCTTTTGAGAAGGAAGTAGGTCTGAGATGTCGAAGGGACTTGGCTAAGAAACTTCATTTTGAATCGCCTCTACAGATGCAGTCTCGTATACTCTTTTGTTGAGCCATGACATCTTGGATTTACTTTGATGCGAAGCAACAAGAACACGAAGGCCACTTCTAGATTCCTGTTCCAGCCACAACCTTCTTCGCCCAACTCTGACTTCTTTCACAGCTTTGATATTCCTACCAGCACATACTAGTTCCTTATCACCAGAGTAGCTACACAATTTGAGACACAATTTTCAAAACAGAACAAACCCATAATATTTTCAGGTTCTCTTGGGCGACCACTTCTCCAAGCATCTCGACATCCAACAACGGAGCTTTCAGATTGCATCTTCCACAGCCCACCTCACACACCGAGATCATGGCCGTTGAACTCAATAGTCTCCTTGATGGGATTGGGAACCAGCTCTCAGAGCTCTAAACTCTTACAATCTATTTGAAGGCCTCACTTTCTAGTCACAACTTGCTAAACCAGACTCGGGAAGTCACAGCTTAACGTTTGAGTAGACAGTTGAGTTAAAGATGTTCTGATCAATGAGTTGAATGTTTTGTCCTAATTCACTCATTCCATGATCGATTCTGCTTAACCCACTTAGATACCCCCTTGTAATCAATCACCTATGATATACTATGCTCACGACACATTCAGAAGCACGCCATGACAACGCCCTGTCCCACGCTCGAATGACCACGCCTCCAACCGTCTCCAATCCCAAATAAAACTAAAAATAATAAAACAAAATCACCTCTCAAACTCTACAACCTTCTTGCCGCCTTCGACTCCAGACCCAGATGGCGTCATGGGAATCAGATTCCCCTGCTTGACCTCACTGATTCCATCTTGACCACGAATGCTCATAGCCTCCGCATCAGCACCCTCGAGTAGATCTCTGTCCTCCGAGCGCACACTCCTGCGTTCAGCATCACCGCCATAACCACCAGAAGTACGGTTACCATCAAATGGCTCGTCTTCATCGTCTTCATCATCATGGGGACGATTGACGGCGTTCTTCTCCATCTCCTTCTGTGCTTCATCCATGCGTCTTCGAACTTCGGCAGCAACGCGCATTCCATCGGTAACGATGTTATCCAAAACACCCCGAAGACCTTTTCCAGGTGGAACGAGGCCTGCAGAGCTTGTACCTCCTACACCGCCGACACCTTGACCTGCTGCAGTATTGGCGCGGCCAAATCCCATGCTTGTAAAAGTTGTGAGGCTAGATGACGAGGTAGCACCTGGATGGACGAGCTTGTCGGAGATACGGAAAGATGCTGGGAATGAAGACTCAAAGAATTGCTCCAATAATTCATCGGCTAAGACGACCATGCGGAATGTTGGGAGCGTGATATGCAACGGTTTCGAAGGGTCGAGAGCTGCATTTGCAGCTTCTGCTTGTGCTTTGGAGACACGACGTTGGCTAATAGTGTCTGGCTTTCCTGTTGCGGCAGGTATCGATGGAAAGCCGACAGGTTTCTTGTACTTTTCCGGAGAATCATCTCCAAGATCCAAGAGGTCTTCTTCCTCATCACTATCCTCCCCTATCCCAAAAGCATCGGAGGCATCATTCTTCTCAGGCTCTTCAGATATCTCTTGGTTTTGTGGATGATCTGGATCGGCATATTCAAAGCATCGTCGGATGAAGGCACTGACACTGCTCAAGAATCTTTCGTTTGTTGTCCCTTGCGGTCCATCCATTGCACCACCATTGCCAGCTTCGTATTCGCTCAGTCCAGTCATGGAGGCTGATGGCGTAAGAGATCCCTCAAGTCCTCTTCGGGAGAGGAAAAGCAAAGCTTCTGAAATGCGCAAAATGCCTTCTCGGTCAACTTTTCCATCTCCGTCATCGTCATAGAGCTCGAAGAAGTAGGTGATACTGCCCATAATATCGCCTCTCCCTTTGATGTGTGCCAGACCTGTTACAACATTTTGTAAGGTCAGAGCAGAGTTCATATCGACATCCCATCTTCTGAAGAGCCGCTGCATAAATTCGTGATCAGCGGGCTCAGGGTTTCCAAAACCCCACGGTGAGAGGGAATTCTCCCTACGCCGAACACTATTGCCGAAATATGAGTGCTTTTCAGGCTCTTTCTCTGGTGGCGTTGGTGAATCTGTGATCGCCCATTTCGATATGCCAGCAAGAAATTCTCTGAAACCGTCATAATCCATAAGAGTAGGACTTGGACCTAATCCCACTCTGCCCTTCTCAATGCTTTGGGATTCGCCTGGACCCGTCATGACTTCAGCAAGTCTTGCTCTGCTAGCCTTTGCCCGTCGTTCATTCTCCTCTTCTATCATTTGACTTCGTTGCTGGCGTTCATAGAGGATGCCGTAAAATCTATCGTACAGGGCGCCTAACTCGTCCACACTGAGCTTTTTGCTTTCCGGGCCTAGATTTCGTATTGAAGTACGTTTTGCAAAACTTTCAATGCTGTTCAAAACTGCATCCTTGTGCTTCATTCTTTGCTCCGTGATGCTGTTCTGAGTAATTCCAGAGAATTCTTTGAAGGCCACAACCATTAGTTCTTGGAATCGGGTGACTGCCCGCAGCTTGGCATTCTCTGACTTGGGATGTGCAGATTCGTCGAGCTTTGAGAAGTATGACTTTAATACCGAGATGAAAGCACCATCATCCGTGGCATCTAATAGCTCCTCTCCGTTTATGCGTAAAATTGCCAGCCCGACTTGGAAAAGTACCTTTGGCCCCTCCAAGAAAAACACATCCAAAACCCTGAAAGCAAATACAAGTGGCATGGAGTTGATGTATAATGAAAGAAACCATGGCAGAGAAACCACAGAAAGTTGTACATCGAATTTGACCAGGTGGTCCCAGAGGATTGGCATTGTCTTCTCCACCAGCGATTCAAAAACTCGCTGGTCGAGTAAAGTTCCGTACATGGTTGTAGAGTAATATCCAGGTAATAATCGGTCGCACAGGATGGCCAGTTGGTAGAAAGCTTGAGCCTCAGACATGTAGATAAGCAATGCCGCAACTACAATATTCATGGCTTGACAATATCCAACTTCCTCGTTGATCCAACTATAAGCTGTGAGAACCCTTCTGAGACGACCGATTCCTTCTTCGCTTTGAAATCCTGGGTATTCTGGCAGACTTCGATTTAAATCTTTCTCAATCTCGTCAATCGCAAGAGATTCTCGTCCCTCGAATTTCGCCAGGGTTTCTGCGAACAGGTTTGGACTCTCGAGACGCAAAAACAGTGACCCAGAAGTCTGCTCCCATATCTCTCCACGAAGACGATTGGGTAGTCCAACTCGAATAAGCTTATGGAATGTAGGTTGACGTATCAAGGTAACATTTCGCCCGTTCTCCCGCAGATATTCACCCCACAGTCGCATTTTGCTTCTGTCCCTTAATTTTCTTGCATCCCCGGGGTATTTGAATATCATTCCGAGTCCAGCATCGGGAGGCTCGCCAGGCTTCTTTCCTTCACCTTGCAACAGATATTCCGAATAACATTCTGAGACAACTCTTTTCAGCTTTGCGACGTCCCCCACCCCGGATTTCAGACCCCTCTTTAGCCCATCGCAGAATCGTTCACATGCATGTCTCGTCCCTGCTAGTTGTATAGTGATCTTCTGCTGATACACTGGTGTTTTCGAGGTGTCATTCGTAGAAGGATTCGTGATACCGTTCCAAGTCGTTATTGCCAGGGCAAACTGCGCGGGGTTAGCTTTTGCATAAGAATGCTGAGGCTGAGCCGCGTACTTGATAACTCTGGCTATGTAGCCGTTCTACCCGTCGGATAGCACACAAGGGGAGAGTAAATCCATTTCCTCCAGGTCCGGCGCCATGTGTTTGTCCTGTGAACCCGGAAGATGTGGTTGTACTAGCGGTCTGCAGGAAGCTCGTCGGCTGAGTCGAGAAACATAGATAAGACTCGCTGAGGTGCAGTTTGCCAGCGTAATGGTATCCCCTGTCCCTATCTCTGTCCTTCTCGCCTTGCGTGGCATTTGGGTTGTATGAACCTGCAGGGCTGATGGTGAGCTCGGCAGTGATTTCTTGAAGCGGGCTTTGAGAGTCGGGCAATCTGAATTGATTCCTGAATAGCGTAGATTTCGCAGGATTTCGATCTGATGCTGATAGGTTCAGTGCTTGTGTAGGGTCAATAAGGGATTGCGCCTTCTGCACAAAGCTTGACAGGTTGAACATTGCTCATGTTCTGCTGCGTTGGCAGCCTGCGTTTCGTTCTGGTTGATACAGCCAGCCAATTTGCTCCTTTGCTTTTACTGGCAGGCCACTGCTCTCGTTGGACAACGTGCTGCGGTTTCTGGGAAGGTTGCTGCTCTCCGTTGTCTGGTTGATGCTGCTACTCGTTGCTAGGTAATGGTCAGGCTGTGCCATTCAGATGTCATCCCGCACAGAGCTCATGCGCTAAATTTAGGCGACCAGCCAATCAGCATGATTGGCTTTATTTCGAAACCACAAAATAAGGGGTAAGTATATGTGGACCTGAGAACACTATAATTTTTGTGTATGTTGAGTGGAGATTTGGATTTGGGGAAGTTGAGGCTGTGAATAAAGTACAAATACATTGATTGCTCCCGAAAATTCCGAGCAACGACAGAGTCACCACAACAAAATCCATGAGAAAGTTTTATTTTCGGTGACAAAGATTGCTTGCTCCCATCCAATGCTAAGGACGAACCACCCGATAGCTTCCTAATCAGATCTTCCTGATAAAATCCGAGTAATAATCATCCACCTACTCTCCATGAATATAACTGTTCATCCAATAATGGGACTGTAGAAGATATAGCAATCTCGATAATACCCATCAATTGTTGCCTTGGCGGCCTGCCCCTTCGGAATGAGGTCGCCTTGGTCAGGCGTAAGAGCAAGCCATGCATTTGCCAGGTCATCGGTCATCTTGAACAGAGTTACGATCGAGTCGATGACAATACCAGTGGCGCCCACGGCATCTACCAATTCCATTAGCATAATAGGCTATAGCTCTGAAGTCAAATACCCTTAGATGCTCACCAAAGTCTGGCTTCTTAGCTTCCATAGCTTGTAGCAAGGAATAAATATGAGGTGTGAGGCCTCCTGTAATAAGGTCACCTAAAGTTTGAGCTTCCATTGGGGAAAATTGGTATTCGGTCGGATTGTCAGTTGCATCGGAGGTAGATTTAGCGATAGCTGCTTTCAAGTTGTCTCGATAGGTCAGGATAGGTATTGCCCCCAAGAGCGTTTGACTTTGATCAAAGCCATTGACTTTCGTAAGGAGGGCCTTTGTTGCTTGGTCGACACTTGCAAGGTCGAAGACCACAGTTCCAAAATTGAGAGCACGTGGGATGACAAGCCCAGTTGCCGCAGGGAGTAAAAGATGGACGAAATTGATCTTGAAATGCATGACGAAAGGTAAATTGGAGTATTGGATATGAGTATTTCAAAGAGGTGTTGGGGAGCTGCTACGATCAAAGGATCCAGTAACTCCGCTTGGGTAGATGACTTTTATAGCTTCCACCATAACGAGACGGATAATCGGTTGATAAAAAAAGATCGCACATGCCTGCAGCAACATATCCAACCATTGCAGACTCGAAGCCTTAGTATTCCAAAATAGCTCCGAGTTAGCTTGTTCTACCTCGATGAGTACCTGGCGATTGAGCCATCATGAACTTGATCTTGGGACCATCGATTCATAGTTACGGAGTGTCGCACTTGTGTCTCCAAGGGTCACTCTGACCTGGGTTCTTGTCAAACTCAGCATCTCGGGGTCTATGTCATCTTGACATTGACGATCGGATCAGCACGAACGCTTGCGCGATTGCAAAAGCCAGCTTGAGGCATTTGAAGCACAACCAGATAAGAATGGAACACAAAGACAAGCCAGATATGATATGGCCAGTGGTGTATACGAAGTTTCAGTCGCAAGCTATCGTTCCAGTAGAGATCAACTCGGCAGCGCCGAAGGGACGAAGGGATCGATCTCTCTAAGTGTCATGGGTGCAGTGTTGTGTTTCCTGGCCGAGATAAACTGCCGTGCACCTTGCCGGACCCACAGGCAAGAAAACATGGTATTCTGTAAGAAGAGGGAGATGAAATGGTCCAACACGCAACAGACATGATGTGAAAGAGGTTGGCGGGAGAATAACCTGCACTTTATTCAAACAGAGGTGAAGACGAGAGAATGATATTTCCTGTCATGCATGCATGAGCGCACGCAAGGGAGATATATCCCGACTGCCGGCACCAGCCCGAGTGGCAATCCCCGCAACTACCGGACCTGCATGAGCGCCACCATACGCCCGCCCATGTTGGTCCACGCTCGCCCCCACCACAATCGAAGAATCAACCATTGCTGGGAATATTTATCCCCCAATTAGACCGAGGCTAAATGCGACGACTCCTGTCATCCGACCTGGGCCACCCATGAGAACCAGCTCACGGCCTCAGTGTTAAGGTTTCCAATCTCCGTCCCCTTGCCAGCTTCCTGATCGAGAAACAGCCGTTTTTACATCGGTTTCTCCGTTTCCCCCTCGAGCCAACGTGTCAAGAGTCTCTTTCATCCGGTGCACTCTGTAGTCGCATTGTTGATGGGTTTGGCGATATCAAACTCATCCTGTGCTTCACTTTCCCGTACTCGCAATGTCGATCCCACTCTTTAAGTCTTTTCTGGACGCGTCGGGCCTATCGCTGTCGTCAACCGTCGCAATCGTCTTTATCTCGATCTCTGGTCTCGCAGTATGGCTTTCAAACATCGATACCCTCGATCCCCGAGAACCACCACTCGCACGCTCGACCATTCCATTTGTTGGTCATGTGATTGGACTCCTTACCCATCACAACAATTACTTTTCAATGATCAAGTAAGAAACTTGGCAGTCGTCCAAATCAAGTAGCTGATTCAGTAACAGTAAGAAATTTCCTGGGCCGATCTGTACCTTGAAATTATTTTCCACGAGGATGTACATTATTTCCTCACCTGAGCTCACGCAGGCTGCATTTCGTAATAGCAAGGACATCGACTTCGACTCCATTGTGAAAGCAGCATCTGTCAAAGTCGTGGGCTTAGACCAGCATGGCATAGATATTGTTCAGTTCGAACCGAAGAAGGGTGAAAGTTCTTACATTCTAGATCTGCATCATGAAATGTATAGTGCTTTGGCAAAAGGAGCGCCATTAGTGCTTACTAACAAGCGTGTTCTCAATTGGCTCGCACGAGATTTGAACAAGCTGGAAACCACTTCCCAATCTAAGCCTCTCTTTCGCTGGATGCGGGATATGTTCACCACCGCTTCTGCTGAGATGCTCTACGGTCCCATTAATCCAGTAGCAAAAGACCCTAATTTTGTGCAAACCACCTGGTATGATTCCCGTCTTGGGGGAAAAAACAATGACTAACTTCTCCAGGGACTTTGAGGGCGATCTTGGCATGTTAGCTTTGGGTGTCATGCCGTCCCTGATTGCGCCAAAAGGTTACGCAGCACGGATTACTGCCACAGCTGCCTTCCGGGAATATTATGAGTCAGGCACCGATAAGAACGCCAATGAGTTGGTGCAGGGTCGTACACGTGCTGCACGCGCGTGGGGCCTCACCACTGAGGAGATGTCCATGGCAGAAGTCTCCATTCTGTCAGCTTCAGTCACAAACACCGTCCCCAACACTTTCTACTTGGTCTGTTACATATTTGCCGATCTCAAGCTTGTTGCAAGCCTTCGTGAAGAAGTCAGCAAGATTGTGACACGCAGCAACGAAAACGGCGTCGATATTCTGACACTTGATCATACCATGATCGAGAATCATTGTCCGCTCCTGATCTCCTGCTACTACGAGACTTTACGCTTGAACAAGACCGGTACCTCAATCCGTTCCGTTCTCGCAGACACCATGCTCAACAACCAATACCTACTCAAGAAAGGTTCCTTAGTGCAGATAGCCACTGGAGTCATGCACTCTGACGAGGACACTTGGGGAGCCGATGCCAACGTCTTCAATTCTCAACGATTCATTACCAAGGAGGCCCTCTCGAAAGAAATGAAGAAAACCCAAAATCAGGCTTTCATCCCATTTGGTGGAGGAAGAAATCTATGCCCTGGACGATATCTGGCATTCACAGAGATCACGTCGTTTGCCGCGATGCTGGTATATGGCTTTGACGTGAGCCTGAGTGATAAGAGTGCTCTGAGAATACCGGAGAGGAGATTTCAGAAGATGGGGATAGCTTCGATGTCACCAAAGGATGACATGGATGTCCTGATCAGCAGGAGGAAGGAGTTTGCAACGGTCACGTGGAGGTACAAAACTGGATCGGACGAGAACAAATCATGAACGGGATCTCGGATGTCTTTTGTAAATGAGTGTTCTTATTTCAAACCGAACATATGAGCTATCTTCAGGAAGCTCCTTGTAATAATATAAGCTTAGACTTCACCTAATGCTCGAGGTCACGAGAGACCACCCTGAATTTGACATGACTAAGCAAGGGATCCAATCCCTTTCCTCTTTCTCCTTTCATCCTTCACACCATATCACACCCATCGCATAGTTCCTCATGATCCAGGTATTGCCCTTGCTTTATATCCAGCAACTTACGCACGTTTCATTTAATTTGTGTAGGCCAAGTGATCAATTCATAATGAGGCACGAATTAGAGGCCTGTCAGCATGAGCGGGAGGGGAGGAGCGGGAACGGCATTGCCGTCTGACCGCTCGGCCTCCCTTTAGAACTCAGCGACCACACTCTCGCGATTTGGATCACAATCTACCTTTCCCGCTCCATTGTGATCCCCAAAAGTAAAACTTCAAATAAGAGGCCGGGGAAATTATTACAGCAGTTCAAATCTAAGATGCCAGATCCTGAAGCAGGTGCAGATTCCGTCTCAGCCCTCAAACTGCTTGGCATCCGCGCTTGTGGTACCTGCGTGAAAGCCAAAGTCAAATGCGTGCCTTCATTGGAGGGGGGGAAGTGTCAACGGTAAAGGCACCGTTCCATTCCGCTCCATGTCACTAAGTGATCACAGATGCTATCGTCTGGTCAAAACGTGTCAGGCGGCTACCTCGTCCTCCCGTAAAAAACAACAATCAATGTAACTCTCGTCGTAGCCGCTACTCAAAAGTATACTAACTCTCCAGGAATGTGTCTCAACTAGAGGAGAAACTTGACCGTCTGGTGACACTTTTCGCTGCATCAAAACCACATGGCGACGTTCAACCGGCTTTGGATAATATATCCATCTCGCCGTCGCCACCATCGGCGCTTCCTCAAGCTTATGTACCACCACCGAGTGATCCAATCCGAGCTGTCCCCCACCAAGCTTTCCAGCCCAATGGACGTGAAGCTAGTTCGGTATCAAAATTCACCCTAGGGCTGCCACCGCACGAAGCGGCTTTCCTCCTCACTGAATACCGTTCGCAGATGGCACATCAGTTCCCATTCGTTGTGATTCCACCAGATGCAACAGCTGAGAGTCTACAAGAAGATAGGCCTATGTTATGGGGCGCAATTATGACAGCAGCATCGTATCACAATCCTGTAGGTCAAGAGGCATTAGGTTGGAAGATGATCGAGGAGTTCAGTACTCGCTTGCTCCTAAAAGCGGAGAAGAGCTTGGATCTCCTGCAGGGCTTGCTCGTGCATCTATCGTGGTGGGTGACCCATGGCTTGAGCAATTAGTCCCCAACTGACGCCTCTAGGTATCACTACCATTCGGCAATCAACCCCCAGTTTATGAATCTACTTTCCCTGGCAAAATCACTGGTTATGAGCCTGGGCTACCATCGGACACGCACTGTGAAGGATCGATCTCTTTTCCTAGTTGATGGACGTAAGTGTGTAGTTTCTTTGGATGCTCCGCATTGCTTGTAAGCCAAGATTCCGTGATGTGGTTTTGATCACTCTCTTGCCTCTCCTGGAACAGCTTGTCTCTTGATAACTTCTCCCAATTTCAAGATATCCGTCAAAACAATTGGCGAATACCTTTTGCTAATACATTCTCAGCTGATGGATTGTCAACTCCTTGCCTACCAACTAACCCACCTCTCGATGTGAGGAAATTCGAAGAGTGGAGAGCACTTGCAGGATGCTTCTTCCTTGCATCAATGTATGTTACTCTCAACCGAAGAAGTCTCCGTTGACTAAACTATATATTTAGGACTGCTTCAAGCTGCAGAAGAGCTGATCCACTTCCTTTTACCAAGAACCTCGAGGAAGGCTGCCGAGTTCTATCTGAAAAACAAGAATACCCTGGAGACAGACTCATATCATGTTTAGTCGCCATTCAGAACGTGGTCGTGAAGTCCAACGGTGTGTTCAATGAGACAGATACTGGGGCGGGAGGAACTGTAGCTCCAATTCGAATGCATACGAGCGCACTCAAGAGCGAACTCGATAGTATCATGAAGAACATACCAGAAGATTTACGACGAGATCGTAAGTTGCTCTCATCTTAGCAGTGCACGTTTTAATAATATTTAATAGCCAAAATAATCGGTTGCTCTCAGATTGCTGAGATCAGCCTTCACGAATACAGCCTCTACAACTCGCTCAACGTAGGCAATGACAAAGCTCAACGTCTCAATGTCATTTACGCATGTCTCCTAGCTGTGCAAGCGTATTTTGACTATCATCTCACCATAACATCTACAGTACATGTCAGTCACTCCTACTCGCAATGGATCTATTCCAGCTATGCTCTCTTGATAGCCATCAAACTCTGCGCCTGCAAAGCCGAAGGCTGGGATTTTCAACACGCACGCGAACTCCTGAATTTCTCAGAAGTGACTGACATCCTCCTTACGAAAATGGAAGCACTGGTAATCCTCCGCAACGAAAGTGCGAAGCCGTCGACATCGCTGGAGGAGTTGGGAAGGGCGAGGGATATCTTTGTGCGATACCTGAGACACGCGAGGTGTTTGAAACTGTGGTATGAGCCCATGTTAAAGAGGACTACAAATGACATGCAGACGCCCTCCGTGGATAGAGGGTTTGGGGACGTCGCGGCGACGATAATGAACGTGATCGTGCCGACAACAAATGAAGAGTGTGCTCCAGGTGGACAGGATATGTTCATGGATATAGACGAGAGCTTGTGGCATCTCTATGATGCGAATACGGATTGGATGATGATGGAGATGTAAGTTTAGAATTTGGTTTGATTTTAGTAGATTCACGAATAACATCTTCTTTCTGAGTGCTGTGTGAAATTAATGAGCCTGCTGCTCTTGATGTGGCGCCAATCGTCCTCCGTCCGCTCAGTCGCCTCGCAGGAGTAATCTACCTGAAGTATCTCAATCCCCCTGAGTAGCTTGGTCGAGATTTTGGCTTCTCGACCTCACTCAAATCAAGGGTCCGTTCATATGAACCTCAAATCTTTGCATCGCTGCTTTCCATTTCGAACATCCTGCATGACCTCTCCATTCATCATCCCGTAAATATACGAGTCCCCAACGATCAGAAAATCGTCGCCTTCAGGTCGTATGATGAGAGGAACGTTGCATCCAAGCAACACGCAAATACGGTCTCCTTTTTGTGCTCCCATCGGCGCAGTGCCCATGTAGCCATCTTTCGTTACGAACAGTCGGCGCTGAGCACTCGACACATGGACATGGCGAAAAGTGACATCCTTCATCTGTTTCTCGGAGATCTCGCGAAACTTGCTCACAAAGGAGTCCAGGTGCCAGTCTGTACCGGGCTGGCCACAGAACTCATTGAGTAGGGCCTGCCGCTGAGTTTCGGCATAACCGTCGTCCAAGATGGAACTGAGGAGTTCGTCGTCGCAGAGCAGGAATAGTTTTACAAAGTAAGCTATATCTGCCTCTGGATATAGCTCGTCGATTCTGTGCAAGCATTGCTTCGTGGTCGCGCATCCTTGAATAGCCTCGGTTATTGTGATACCGTTCCTACCAGGTTCCAAGCCAAAGAACCAAAGAAAGCTTGCGGCTTGGGCATAGAAAGCATCTCTGAGAGTATCATTCCTGAAATCTGATTTGCCGTATCCATGGCCGCTGTTATCCCCTACCAGCGTACGGAAGAAAACTTGACGCCATGGCATTCCTGTCGGATGAAATGGCGGACAGACAACAGCTGAGAAGCGGAGGCATCGAACTAGATGGTCGTCAGATTTTGTGTCGTAACCAAAGGGTTCGATGTCACTGATTTCATCAATGATGGTGCCAACAGCGGTGAGGATCTTGAAATCCTCGGAGAAGGTGACTTTAGCTGTGGAATCTTCAGCTGACAAAAATCCAGGCATTTCTGGCCCGACGAGGGTGTGTACTCTGTAACTTCTGTCGGTTGTATTTGAGAAGTCCGGTACCCATGAAGGTAGTCCCGGGATCCTACTTTCATGCAGGATGCCAATGCCTTCGAAGTAAGTACTTGCAAATTTGTTGGTGGCATGTATATAACCAACGATAACGTCGGTGTACACCTGAACTACATCCTTTCTATAATCTGGAAGATATTCATCGCCCTTCATATCAACAAGACCTAATAAGCCATACACCTTATCTCGAGGATCGGACGCCAAGTGATGGCGTGTTCCCCGTATATGTTGCTCAAGCTTTACTACGAATGGAGCATCCGCATCTGACTCGAGCACTTGGCTGGCATGGAAGGTCATGAGACTAAGGCTACTGCGATGGCCGCTATTTATGATGGACATTTTTTGATCTGCGGTGATCAGGTTCGTTACTTCTGGCTGTATCACGCTCTCCCACAGTGTGATAGCACACCAGAAGTAAACGGAGTCGAAGACGGCATCTCCACAAATTATGAGGGCTTGTTGAGGGATGGCAACTTCTTGGACTATCCAAATTCTCTTCCAATAAGGCCGCTGGAGCAAAAGCTGGACTGCTTTCCAACCTGCCTTGTCGAAAGGGTCGTCGAGCATAGCAAGTGCAGCCCCGACTTTACTTTTGATGTCCAGGCCTTTGTCGGTGTTATAGAATGCTCTTCCCCACAACTCTATCATAGACATTGCCAGATCGCTATCATCTTGTTCCACTCCGAGCCACATCGTGACGAACAACGCTTGTCGATATATATTTCGCATCATCAACACTTGGTGATTTTTCTCTTCTGTATTACTTTGATCGATACACAAAGCATCAATCCACAAATATGTGCCAGAGTCCCAAGCGCTCATTCGTTGCAATGCTGCGAACAAATTGGTCGTGACGTGAGTCTCTACATCATTCAATTTGATGGGTGCTGTCTTCCTGATGTCGCCCCAGACGTAAGATAGAGCGATATATGGAGGAACATCTGCCAGGCAGAAATTCAATAGCTTGCACTCAATATTTGAAGTGAGCAACGGGTCTGAGACGATAGTCACGAGCCGAATCTCACGGTTTTCTATGTTCAGAGGTTGATATAAGCCAGACGCTGTAGCATTTGGGGCCGACATCTTCGAAGCTATGGGTACCAGTATTCTCAAAGTGATGAGCGGTGTATGAGGTGGACTTCTGAAACGCCTGGAAGACAACCTCTTTGGCAGACATAAGCTCGGAGCCTTGCCGTTGGAGATTCTTCAACCGTAATCCTGTGAAGCAATAGTTCTGCCTCGGTTGCAGGATTTATGAATTGTTTTCCGAGAATTAGGTACCTTGCAGGCATTCATACATGAATGGTAAAGAATAATGACTTCTGAGAGTGAGTGGTCGTCAGAGCCTGCTGCATCATGGAAATCTAGGCGACCAACCTTTGGACTTTAGCCTCAGCACGCACGTGAAGAAATTATTTGCAATTCCCGTCTATTGCTACCTCCATATGCCAGAGGGACAGAATTTTGTGACCAGGAAGCCTGATAATCTATTTTACAGATTATAGCTTGAGTACGTAAAGCAATAGAGGCGTACCAATTTTCTGGTAAAGTCCCGTGACTCGCGCTGAATTGCGATATATTAGAGGTGAAATAGCCAGCCATATTTGCACTTCTGAGTCCAAATTTGCTACCTCCGCACAAAAATAGATCGAAAATCTGCTCACTCTCGAGTCACGTTGGAGCAGTAGTTGCACTTATCCGTAATTCAAAGGAGATTTTGCAACAAACAGATAAATCCTAAGCTTGCCGGTACATTATTTTCAATGGCATCTTCTTCATTTGTGAAACATTCAAAGCGAAAGTCTTCGATAAGATAAAAGGCAGAGAGTAATGTATAAACATGACCGACTGTGAAAGTAGTACGGAAAGTGAAACTTGGAGATGCCTCGAACTGTTATTTTCTGGCAATATCCTGATTCTACAAACAGACACAGGAAATACATTTCAATTTCTCGTGTCTCATAATAACTCTACTCCTTTAGCGTTACTTCTTCTCCAGAGATCCACACCCTTTCAACATTCTTCATCACAGTGATGTCCTCCACAGGGTTTCCACGGACAAGTACCAAGTCAGCCCTTTTCCCAACTGCAATTTCACCTCTATCTTCCATCTGAAACCATTTCGCTGGTAAGCTTGTTGCCGCCTTCAAAGCATCTGTGGTCGATAGGCCAGCATCGACTAAGAGGGCCAACTCCTGATGAAATGCCTCTCCATGTTTAACGCCAGCTCTAGGTGATTGGTTCGCATCAGTCCCAGCCAGAATAGCCACACCAGCTTTATGAAGCTGAGCGACGGACTCCGCTGCTACTGAATAGTTCAAACCTGGGAAGATGCCAGCCTTGGCAATAGTCTGTTCCATTATGAGGGTGGGAACGCAGACTCTGCCTTCATCGTGCATCAATTTTGCTTCTTTCTCACCAAGTGGGTAGTCTAGAGGCACATGGGTTACAATATCCACCTTCCCTTCTTGAGCCATAACAAAGGATGCTTTTCTGGATGCATGGGCAACGCTCAACTTGCCGTGCTTCCGAGCCTCTGCCACGAGTGTGTTGACGACTTCTTGGCTCGGCCCGGGTATATCGCAGACTATTTTGATGTAATCTGCGCCTTCTGCAACTCTGTCTTTGACGAAGGTTACCGCTAACTCGATATTGTCGACGAGGGATTCCTGCACGATGTTAGGGAATCGACTATGTATGCTCCCCGTGCTCGTCGCAAAGTTGTCTGCGAATCGAAGGTCTGCGATGCCGGGTTGACCACGAAGGCTTTCACGCAAGGCGCTGGGGAAAAGGCCCATATCCAAGGCGGTTGTTACGCCAAAACTTGCAAGTTGAAAAAGCAGACGACGTGCTTCTTCTGTATCGTTGGCTAGATGAATGTGCGCATCTATAAGACCTGGAAGGAGGGTGAAACCTGTGCCATCGATGATTGTCGACTCAGTGGTGTCTCCTGTGGACACAAGGCTGCAAATGACGCCATCTTGGAAGGTTACAGCCAAATCCCTATGAAGAGAGTGGCCATCGAAGACCAGAGCGTTGATGATGGTAGTCTTTGTCATTGTCCTAGAGTTGAAGTTTACGAGATGACAATTCTGTCGAAACTCGAGTGAAATGTAAACAGAGTCCTTGAAGGTGAATTATGTAGAGCTCAGCTCAGAGTAGGTGAGAGATGTACTTTTGGAAACAGCACAGAGTTACAGCCTTAAATACACCTGGCACTGGAAAGATATCATTCCGACTCTGGTCCGTTCTGACCGACACTGCAATGCAGAGAGTGTTTAATGGAGAGCATAAAGAAGGTAGCCAAAAGCACTGCTGCAATATGATAGGATGACAGGCAACCTCTCCATCCGCTGACAGGGTTACTCGCGCATTGAGCCGCATTCAGTATAGCGCTGAGCAAGACACATACGCTGCATGAAACTTCGAGTTCGAATTATCAGCGTCCAATATTCCTCTTTCTCCCGACCCCCAATTAAAAAATATGGTGAACATTGCTGGGAGGTCAAGAGGTTGCTCAACATGCCGCCGAAGACGAGTGAAATGCGGTAATTAAGCCTTACTCCTGCGTACAATTCCGTACCCCTGCTTAATCTTCCAATTAGATGAAAGTCGGCCAATCTGCAAGCGGTGCGAAAGATGTGGGCTTCAATGCGGTGGAGCGAAGGATATTGCCTTTATTCATCAGCAAATGACCCAGAAGTCGCAGAAGAGCATTTCTGCTCCAGAGACACGTGATTTCAACGATGATGGTCTGATATCGATTCCAGCTTCCCCTAATCTGAAAGGTTCCGAAATCCATACATACATTTGCTACACAAAAAAGCATCTTCTCCGTGGAGGTGCCGTCGATCTAGCATTGCAGGAGCTTGAACTTAACGATCTTCACAGAGCTTGGGAGTGCAGAAACGACGCCAACATGCTCCCTCGAGCAATTGCCAGCCTAGCAGTCCTTTTCTTCGGTCACCAACACAAAATGCCATCAATAATAAATCGAGGATACGGCATCTATGGAATAGTGCTGGAAGAACTCAACCATGCACTGACAGACACGAAATGCTACATCCATGACGAAATTGTTCTTTCCGTGATTACATTGGTCTTATTGGAATGCTTTGTTCCCAGTGGCCGGAAATACTATCTCAAGCATATGGCTGGCCTACAGCGATTGATAGAACTTCGCGGGCCAGAAATGAATCTCTCACCACAGTCATTTCAGACCCACAAGGCTATTCGTCGCATGATCCTTTTCGCTTCACTACATATGCGAAAACAATCAATTCTTGCAAGCGAGGAGTGGAAGGCTATCCCATGGGTTGGCAATGAAGATGAAAACTTGGACGAGCAGCAATTATTGAATATTTTGGTCGACTACAGTACTCTAATTTCTGAGAGTGATAAGATAACGAAGTGCGGACTAGTCACGGAGGACGTCGCATGTCAGATTGACAAAGTGACTCGAGGATCGCTAGATTTGCTCAAGCAACTGCAGAAGTGGAAGAAGAGCTGGGATAACAATGATCAAAACTATCATTCGGAGATTATAAACACCGACGATGGATTTGAACCACCAGAAAGAAGGACGCACCCATTTCCTACCGTCTTTAACTTTTCAAGCGATTCCACAGCCACAATGTTAATGTTATACAACGCGACGCTAATCTTTGTCCTTCGAATGCTTGTATCCACGCTAGCAAGTCAGTCCAGTAATCCGTTGTTAGATGATTCTGAGCAATTCAACCTCCATCAACGTAAGACACATAGCGAATATATTGTTGCAGAACGTCTTGCTGCGCTTGAAATATTTCGTTGCGTTCCATACTTTGTATCCCGAAAACCAAGTATGGACACGAGCTCTTTAACAACTGGCGATCTGGCTGTCAGAACGGCTAGGGCAACTCTTGGGGGATGTAGTACTCTCGAAGGCCAATGGCTGATGAGTATAATATGTACAAAGGATTGTGAAGTTGTAGCGAAAGGATTGTGGGTGGACTGAGTCTACTCATCTGAACATTCTTAGTTCGAATTTATATAGAGCTTAGAATGTGTACTACCGAATAGATATTGTGCATTCTCAATAATTTACATAGCTAGAAAGTCATATCGATCTAGGCGTTACGGTTATTGGTTGCTTGCTTGATGGCTTTTCGACAAGTTTCTCGGGCCTCATTAATGGTTTCAAGTTGGCCAGAATCAACAACGATTTTGTAGTCAATTTCGGGTAGCTTCCAAGCCTCCACCTGCTCTTTCAGCTCCGGCTTGCGACCAAGCCAACTCAATCTAGTGACTACAGCAGCGGGGTCCACAGTTGCAAATTGAGCGTCAAGGTAGATCTCCTCTGGCATATCCTTCAAGTCTGTGGGACTCGATTGAAACTTGGAATAGACCTCTTCCAGGGTTTTATCGAAAGCGATAGGCTCCATGAAGTGGTAATCTACACTTTTGCTCGATGCATAATGACGAACAACAATTGTGAGGTGTTTGACACCTAGGAAGTGCTTGAGTACATCAGTGATCCATTGCTCCAAAGTGAGGTCCCTGTCGAAAATTTTGGTCATTTTGGTGGTAATTTCCAAGACTAGGTTCTGTACACGAAACATGTTGGCACGGTCGGCGAAGTAGTGAAGAGCAAACCAAAAGGGACCGGGAAATTCTCGCTTGAAGGTTTCCCATCGGAGGTAAACATAGTCACAAGAGAGGTTGATGTAGGTCCCAACGGGGGAAGCGGTTGTTGTAAATGCTCGGACGAGGTACTTTGAGGCGTGTTCGTATGATTCTCGGCAGACGAGCAGGATGCTTGGCAAGGGGTGATCTGACTTGATACCATACATTGCGCTATAGAAGTGAAGAGTGGACCAACAAGCCGGATGAGAGACACCGGTTCTTAGATCCACTTCTGGGGCGTGCTTGATGTTCCATTCTTCTGGGGTCATTTTCAAACGCTTTAGGTGGATCTCGATGATGCGTGGTGGGGGTAAGGCCGATTCCCACTTAACGATGTCTTTAGTATTTTCTCGATCATAACGCCAACGAGAACTACACAATTCTCAAGATGAAAGGAGTGATTAAGGGTAAGAGGGTCAGAAGGTAAAAGAAGAGAATACTTACAATTAAGAGGCGAATCTCCAATGGTAGCTCCTTGAATATGGGGAATGCGGGGTGCCTTTCGTCATCGTCACCCGATGGCGGTGAAGGGACCACTTCCCGTAAGGTTACTGTTGCTGATTCTGTAGTTGGTGCCATTGCATCTTGCGTTATATCATGTACTATGATCTCACATCCACAGCCCGTTCCGTTCTGTGCGTATAGATGAATGGACGGCCGAAGTAAAACCCTTGCTAAATCGGCTCGGGCCAGATCCGCTCTTGGCATTAATCGTCATAAACTACGCTAGTTCTTGGTCACATGATCCTTCGTCCAGGCTACACTTCTTGGTGCAACAGACGTCCTGTGGAAGTCGAAACAGCGTCGAAGGCACCTGCGGCGATAAATACTATGGCTACCTGTTATATTCAAGATAACTACTTGACCTCTTTCTCCCTGTTCAATGATCTACCCAAAGAGATTCGCCTAGCGATCTGGGAATTCGCAATCCCAGAACCCCGCATTGTCTATCTTCAGAAACGCCGTCTCCCATACTACTGCACCACACGCATTTGGTCCAATAAATCTATCGATGAGTTCGGGAACAATGGTGTACCAACCTTCTTTGACTCGGAACACAGCACCAGCAGGGTGCCAGTTTTCTTTGACTCGGAGCATAGCATGAGCAGGGGTGACGCTGCATTTGATTATGGCCCCACCACCACTTGGTATGGATTCAGATCGCCCTGTACCCCTCCAGCATTGCTTTTCGCATGCAGAGAATCGTATGGAGTAGCATCAGCACGTTATACGAAAGCTTTCGGGTCTCAAAATGCTATGCCACAGACCTGGTTCGATTTCGCTCGAGACACTCTCTATCTCGGCTGGGACGAATACGAGCCTCATCCAGAAATCGAACTGGACGATTTCAACATATCAGATACCGTCAAGGTGCATTATTTGGCCAATTTTGATTCGGTGGATGTAAGTTGGTCGGGCTGGAAGAGGGGTAAGATTTATAGTGATTATGAGGATTGGTTGTGTGATGTTTTCTTGACGTTTCCTCGCCTGGAGAAGTTTACAGTAGTCCTGGGGAGACTCCATGAAGAAGAGGATGTCGAGAATCTGGTGTTCAAGCCTCACAGCACGGAAGACCTTCCCCAATTTGAGTACGATCTGCCCAGAAATCCGGATACTGACCTCAACATGTCGATGGCGCGTTACCAAAACTTCATCCTTCTGGGAAAACCGGTTGTGGACCTTGATAGACTTGAGGAATACAGATACAGGTGCTCTGAGGATGGGTTTGATGAATTGGTCATTCCCCCTGTCATCGACTGCCAAATTGTGACTACTTCTCAGCTGAAATCTGTTCTCGACGCACAAGAAATCGCGTTTCGTCAGGAGATTGGGTTTGCTTCAACAAGTGGTTAACGACAGTGAAGATCAAGCTAGTGGGCTTTCGGTTCGGGCTTCGTAGCTTACCATCTAGCAGTCGAGATCGCATTTTGGTTGTGATGGAGATGTCGAAGCGGACGCAAGGGCGACGGCCGCGAGGTTTGTGTGAACCCATTCGAGGAATACGATGTGAGGGCTGGGAAGGGCAAGACCCCACTCCTAAGAGTGTCAGTATTGTGCCAAAAAGCACAGGAAGCGTGCGGATGAGCGAAATGTTAGTTTTCTCCTGAGCATTGGGCTAGAAAATGGGAATGTAGAATAGCGTGCTCACTATATTGACGCTTTCATTGGACAGGAATCTGAATTTGCAGAAGACAAGGATTTGCACTGGATCATGTGTCCGTTTTTTCTTTTCGAGCTCCTACTGGCAAGCATTTCAGTCCATTCTCAGGCAGGAACACCGGTCTTGTAGTCAAGTTGTCGATTCAAGATCATTGGGAGACTTAGACTTAACAACTCTTACCATCAGAGAAAATTAGTCAAGCTTCTCATCATTTCACTCAGCTTTTCTCAAGAACGAAATATAGCGGCGAATCGAAGTTAGCTGCCCGCAAACTCCTTTAGCATATAGATTGACTTCGGCCCGAAGAGTGCGACCCCCCATCTGACCCAGCAAGGGAGTAAGCGGAGAGAGATCCATCAATGAAGCGAATCATGTGATATGGGTATTTTCCTAGTCGCGTCAACTAGATTCCTTTCCTCATTCCATCTGCAGAATCCTCGACCTAACCCCTCAGCAATAATTCAGATGCGACGCAACGTTGCGTTTCAGTTGTAGCATCTGTTTTTGCCGTCGTTCAATACATCCTTCAACTGCGCCTTCGAAGCACCTGTTCTCACCCTTTTCGCCATGCAAAGTGCGTGAATGTGGATTATCAGCCTATGCAGCTCGCACAAGCAGAACGCGTCATCCTGTGTCTCTCGCCTTCGAGGACACTATTTCCGAGCTCGACATACGATGTGCAGATTTTCTTATTTTAATATCATATTCCGAGAACAGGAATGGTCACTCCAACTTTCAAGTACAATTCGGCCGAGTCACTGAGTTGGTCAGGGTTTCAGGCTCCCAAGCCCGTCGCTATCTCCGTACCGAGGCTTGCAGCGTGCATACAATTCTTATCGCGATGTTGTTGTTTTTGTTTTTTTTTCTAAAAGAAAGAACGGATTCTGACCTCGTTTCTGTAATTTTCCTTCAAGTACACTACAGAAACGGAGCTCAAGTGAGTGATCTTTGAAGCCAGATTTTCTAGAGTCTGGACAGCAGCCAGCAGCCAGCTCTTTTCGACATCGCCAAACGGTGTTTCTATCTTCGCCTTTCCGCGATGATGCAAATGTCCGATAGGGCTGACCTCAATCGCGCATCTCTATGACATTCTGGCTTTAGCTTTAACATTGCACAAGGATTGCGCGGAACATCCCGATGTGCGAGCCGTCGTATGCGAGTGGCTAAGTGGTAGTTCGCTGTGTTTGGATGACATCGACCAAGTTGCTATTCTTTCTTTCTGACGGTGGCAAAGGCTGTAGTCAGCAACCTCGGTTTGATCGGAGCGCTTTAGGTGGTCAGCACGAGACGGCCGTAGCGGTGCGATGCTGTCAATTTCACGTACATGCGAGATTAGTGATCCCTCCTTTCCCATACCAGCTAGTGCCTCGGTTTAAAACGGGCACCAACCAGCGGGCACTCCATGGACTCGGTTCGGGAGGCACGGCAGATGTTGGCATCTGCCATGTTCCATGCGTTCACTTAGCCACCAGTTGTCTGCGGCTGTCGGGACGGATAGTTGCTCCGATTTCGCTATTGGTCTACTACCACCCCCCTGCGCCCGAATGCGCTCCTGAACTTACAATTCTTTCCTATACCAACTCAAATATCTGTATAATCTAGGCCTCGTGCACATCCATCGCAGCTGGTATTTAATTTCAACACTGCCGCAATGTTTGCCTCAAATTTGTCATTCTTGTACGAGATTGGTTGCAATGCCTGGCCGGCCAAGACTTCCCGGCACCGATGCGCAACGAGCAGCAGCTCGTCGCCAACAAGTTAGAGAGAACGTCAGAGCATTTCGGCAACGCAACAGAGATCGAACCCTGTCTGGTCAACCCGAAAGCTCACAGACAACAAGAGACAGCTCACGACAAAGCTCTATGAGCACTTCCGAACCCGAAAGTTCATCCGGAGCAGTGGTCCATTTTGTTGAAGATTCTCCTCGGCCACTGAGAATTTCCAGTACCCGTGATGGATCTTTGATCAAATGGTCCCTTGGTTTGCCGCTGAGGATTGATATGGGCCCTGCTTATGGGAACGCTTTCATAGCTGCATTTCATGCACAAATTATACCATCATCAGGAAATCCTGAGCCAGCTGCCCTGACTTTGATATTACCAGCATCTGTCACCGATGGGCTCGATTCGGGAATGGAGACTACTTCTGCAACAGTCCCGAGTCAAGAACCTTTATCATCCACTATCGCGGCTCTCGGTTATGTTCGAGTCGAAGTATGTTGTTGGAAATGGACGACGGGTGTCACCTTTGAAGCCATGTCCGAAGGCAGTGAAATGTTGAAAGAAGCACTGTTAGCATCAGCACTGAGTCTACTCAGCATTGAAAAGAATGACTCGAGTATGGCTGTCCAAGCGATACACATTCAAACGCGAGCACTTCGTCGACTTAGAGAAGGATTCGACGTTTATGTCAATGAAAACGACAAGGAGAAAGCAGCACTCCTCTCAGCCACTGCAATGGCTATTTCAATGTCTGAGCTGCTTATCAATAAATCCTGGGATGGGTTTTCTCTTCATCTCCAGGGTGTTGGAGCCTTGATTGAGCATGCGGGTCCAGCTAGTCTTGAATCAGAATTGGCCCGGGATCATTTACAAGGTTACCGAACTGTTCAACTTCCATTTTTGATTCTCAACCGCAAGTCAACATTCTTGGCTCGATCAGAATGGACAGATCACCCTTGGCGTGACCAGCAACCCGAAGCAGAATCGGATGATGGCCTTCATTCGCTACTGGATATAGCCTATCAACTACCATGTCTATTGGAGTTGTACGATACAACTATCGGTCGAAGTCCTAGTACTTCAAGGCGACAATTGAAGAAGCTCGATAAGATTGCCTCCGCTCTAAGTGACTGGAATTCAGACTTGAATGAAGAATATTCTACTCTCTTCGAATCTAAGCCAGCATCTTGGGCCGGTCTACACACGGAAACCTTGACTTTTGGAGATGACAAGGCGGCACATTGCTTTACTGTATATGTTGCAGTTCGAATAGTATTGTTCTCCCTTGCCTGTCAACTTGCCAATGATTTGAAAGAAGTCGACGAGACATCTCGACCTATCTTGGCTAGTGGAATTGCAGAAGCGTTCAAATGGTCTCGAATTGCTTGCCAATGCGTCGAGTACTTTTTCGCTTCCAATAAGATGGTCGCGGGAAAGTTGGGATGTCTGATGGCTTTTGACTGTGCTTGGGCTACGTTTGTAAATTTGAAAGAGAAACACCAAATGGACATGGAGCGTGAACTGGCATGGTGCAAAAGTACGGCTGAAAGGATTGCGGCAACAGGCTTACCTGTTTTCAGATTGAGAAATGAGGCATAAACCCGGAGCGGCTGGTTCATCATATGGGGTTTTGGTGTTGGAGTCTGAGATTTGTTGGAATGCTTGAGGGAATTTATGGTGGTGTGTTGGGATGCATTTGGGGTGGGCACAAAACTAGCGCTGGTCGTTTGGCATAGGAGGTCAAAATACGGAAGTTTTCTCTTTTTGCATTCTATTTTCTTCTACTTTCGATTTTGTCTTGCTCTGACCATGCATTAAGCAGTTTTTAAGCCCAAGAAACTTGTGGTAGTACTAGATTAGCTTTGATCGATCCCTACTTGTTATCGTATTGTAGCTTCAGGTTTTTACCTGACACTTCGCAAATTCACAAAGACACAGTGCAAAATAGTCAGCCAAAATTATTATTCAAGAGCAGACAGCTAATCATACTAGCACCGAGTCTGGTAAAGCTCCACGTTGACTCATCACCGTGCTGATTCTAGGGGAAAATGCACCAATCTCTAAACCGAGGAAAGCATCACTCGGGCTGTCTAACAAGGTGACTGAAGATGCATTTATGGATGAACTAAGTTTTGTTGCGAAGATATACATGCGAGCTGTGCAGTTGATCTGTGACTTAGCCAGTCCGTACTTCCTCCGACTACATCTCAGCTGGAAGACATGCCAACAACTCAGCTTTCTCCCTCTGAAAGTACTGTTCCAACGATGTGAACGGGATTCCAAATTTCTGCTCTGTAGCCTTCGCAGAAGAGCTCTGAGGTTTGATATTCGCCCAAAGTTCAAAATTCAAAGCGAATACCGAGGCTTGTGCTGCCTCGATTTCCTCTGCATTCCACCTCTTGACCTTGACATCTCTTCCACTGACTTTGGCTATAATGTCACGAACTTCCTCGATCGTCAAGCATTCGTTACCAAGCTCAATTTCTTGTCCGCCGAACTTGACAGGATCCAGCAATGCTGCTGCGGCGTACTTTCCGATGTCGTGCTCATCTGTTTGGAGCATACGAGCTCCGTCATTGAAGGCATGTGCCAACGTTCCAGTTTTTGGAAGATCGGGGTAGTTGTAGTGGGCGCGTGGAAGTGTATAGTCGTGGCTGATGAAACCTGGTCGAAGAATTGTGTAGGCTTTCAGACCAGCGCCGCGAACGGCTTCTTCGATATTGGTCTTTGACCGATAGTAATGACCCACCAGCTTTTGAGACTCGACATCACTCCACATGTCCTTATCTCCAGTGAAGAGAGAGGTGGATGCAACCACGATCTCGACTCCGGCCTTTTTACATGCGTCAAGGACAACCTTTGCTTGATTGCCCTCTGATTCGACGTCTAAATAGCTTGGGAAAGTATTGAGAAAAACTCCTCTGCAACCCTGAGCTGCTTTGAAGAGTGCCTCGGGATTGTCGTTTTCTCTGTCAAACACGGTGATGCCTGGTTGGTTTAGAGTATCTGGAACCTTCTTCGGATCTCGCACAAGAGCGTGTATCTTGGCACCAGCCGCCAGAAGATGTTTGATGGTCCATTCCGACTGATGGCCAGTCGCTTGTGTAATAAGATAAGACGACATGATGCGTGTCCAGTGAAAGAAAACGAGACGTGTTCTAAACTTGAGAAATAGAGCAGAATAAGTTGAAGCAGATGAAGCTGAGGCACAAGAAGCGGGCAGGTAAGTTGTTTATATAGTTATCTGTCAAGTTAACTACCGTGGTGTAGTCATAGCAATGAAGTCAGGGTCTCCCGGGTTCTAAGCACAACAGCTTGAATTTGTAACAGAGCTTTGAAATCAAGCTCATGAATTGCGTGGTTGGGTTTCAAAACTGGGCTGATTTGCGAATTAAATCCCTAAAGAGCTAGTAATGGCTCAGTCTGGTATCCGAAAATGGAAGGACCAAGTCTTGGCAAATTAAGACCGCATATCTGGTACCGCCCACCGGCATGAACCAAAGAACTAGGGTTTAAGCTGCTAAGATGTTGATGACATGGATCCATCGTAGGCACTGTATTGAATGTGGGGTAAAAATGCAAATTTCTAGATGGCCTAACGAATTTACGTGTTTTTTAATGGATCGGAAATCATTTATTATTCAATCATATTTGAATTCATATGCGTCTTGTGTCACAACTTTTCATAACCATATCTACCAAGCATTCAACAAGAACTTACACCCAGGCTCAAAGTTTCCAATAAATTTACAGACTAGGCGCTCAAGAAAGCCGCTTGAACCCATTGTGTGGGGCCCGCCGTTATGTTCCACCATCCGTATCAGACCTTGCGAATGGCATCTGAATGCAGTAACGTCACCAATCTGTAACTAGAAGTTTCAAAGAATTCATCAGCAACCTGAGAAAAAAAGACGACCTCCTTTTCTATGTTCTCACCTCGTCATATGCTGATAATATGTTAATAGAAACAGTCGAATCACTGAACAGTGTCGATGTCTCGGAAGAGATTGCCTCGCGTAGAGCTTGTAAACACAACAGTTTGTAATTAGCTGCCAGCTGTATATAGTACTGTTGCTGGGTTTGCTGCTGAAACTGTATCAAATGTCGGCAGGCAGCGAGAAAGATGCCGTTCAGAGAGCCAACGTGAGTGAGTGTCAGCCGCACCCACTCCCGAGTCATCAAATCCACATATTTCTCCGGGTCCCGGAGTCTGTTGCATGTAATGTTCATATATGGAATTACAGCTTTGACATCTAGATAAGTTAGTCAAATCGTTATACTCATACACTGAGTGGATCAAGGCCAGAAAAACGCCTCATAAAAGCTCTTGATTTGGCAGAGAAACTCACAGTGATCCAATAAGAAATGTTCAGTGGAGTTAAAGGGTCTTGCAAAACTATAGAAAGGATCTCTCCGATCCGAGCTGAGCAGGCTTACAGGGCTGGACAGGACCGATTTCTCAATTTCAATTGCACCAGGGGTTGGTAGCAAATTGCTGGCGGGTATTATTTGCCGCTTATTGACCACATGGGGATCATTTGCTGTCCGTCTTGTTTTGCCAGCTTGGTAGGCTGCTGTACGGAGACGTCTTGCCTTGGCGTGGGCTGTGTGAGCGGCATGTGAGTGTGCTCTTCGTTGCACCTCACGCGATAGGGGTTTTGTTGGATAGGATGAACTGATGAATTGAATCATCCCCGGCTGGTTTGCTTTCATTATCATAATCTTCTCGTTGGAAAGAAGACCTTCAAGTCATTAATGATTGACGGTTTCGATCTCGGAATGCGCGAGGAGAGAGAATTCGGCAGGTAAATACACAGCTCGGCTCCTTCAATCGCACTGACATGTGGTATTTGAAGACTTTGAAGTTGGTTCACATCATGCAACACGCTACAGCCATATAACATGCGGCTGGATAGCATATCCATAGAGCGGGGACATCTAGTGCTATTTGTCAGCAGTTCTCTGCTGGACCCCACAAATATACTCCATGCCAAGACTTGCTCCTTCTAGATAAGGTAAGGGCCAAAAGCCTAGCCTGAACCGTATAGATAGGCGAACTTCAGGGGTAACTTATTAAACGTACGAATTTAATGACCAAGCAAGCATTTTAATTGTCTCCCTATGTCCGCTGCCTTCAGTTCCTTTCTCCTTCTTTTTTAGTGCCTGGTAATCGACTTAGTACCTCAGGCTACAACATGCAACAATCACCAAGCTTAACTCTCATGCCAACCGCTCTGAACAGTCAAGCGACCAGGCGGAGTGAGCCCTAGTCTTCCTCAAACCGTGGCTTGGTGGCATCCAACACATTGCAGAGAGACCAATATCTAAGCGTACTGGGTTTCATTCTTTCTTTATGTCTAGCTCAGCTTCACGTTGCGCTACTATCTGTCCTACGGTGTTTCTTGTTATTATGTCTTGTACCAGATGCAACGAGAAGATCCGAGATAAAATTTGAAGATAGCAGGGAACTGTCATGATAGTGACACACGCTCTGGCATGTGCCATAATTTTGTTTGATCATACTCATGTTTGAAATGAAGCTCGAGTGCGTGGGTCTGAATCACTTGTCAGTAAATAGCCGACAAGACTACCTCGACGTTCAGAAATAACATGATATATATGTACTGCAGTGCGTTGTATTTTTAGCACGTATTCCATAGTCACACACTTGTCGACGATGGCGTAACACAGAATCGTTATCCCGTGACTGGAATGTCTACAGTCGGAGATAAGCTGTTTAAAGATTAGCGTCGCGTACCATCCAGGCAACCCATTCAACAACACTACCTGTTCTCCATCTCTTGTCCTAACTTCGTAAACAACACATCTCACTTGATCTTTACGATTACAATTCACACCAACAAACAAAATGGCTGGTCCAACATTCACCTGCTTCCCTAATTTCCCTCTCGAAATCCGGCGCCTGATCTGGCGCGCAACGCTTCCCGGTCCTCGACTCGTATATGCTGCGCCGATGAGATTGAAAGGTGGTAAATGTTCTAGAGTGTGGAGCGATTGTGCCAACGATGATGAGGGCAAAATGGCTTTCTTCGACGTTAACTGGAACGGGGAACCCACTCACGTGAGAGACAGCCAGACCCCTGCGGGAATTGTGGTCGAGAGTCCTGAGTTGAAGCCGTTAGTGGACTTCACCGATGGGCATATAACTGAAAGCGCAAGCCTTGAAGCTGCTCTAGATGCACTTGAGGGAATGAACAGGTATACACAAGTATACAGCCGCTCCGGACCAGAACAGTTCTTCGGACTGCGGTCTACTCAGCCACCGCCAATTACGCTTTTAGTATGTCAAGAGAGTTATCAAGTCGCGTTAGATGAGGGATATACACAGGCTTTCGGAAGCCTAGGTTGTCAAGCTACAACTTGGTTCTCATACAAGCACGACACATTGTACCTAGACCCAGAGACTTGGGGGCCTGGTGGAGACCCTGAAGATCTCGGGAACGATTACAATTTGGTGCAGAAGTTGGCTGTAGGTCATCCAATAATAGATGGATTAGAATGGTATGGACGCCGAGCGGGGGATGCCGAGCTGCTGGCTTGGTTTGGAAACGTGACCGAATTCACGTTCGTTGCGTCATTTTGGAATAATCGGGTTGAATGGAATGACTGTGCTCTCATGGATCTAGCTGCCCACCTAGATCTTGAGGATCCTAGGAGGGAGATGTATCATCTAGGCTACAATCCTGAGAAAGAGAAGGAGTTGGCTCCAGCTATCGAAAAGGTGAAAGCTAAGCATTTGAAGCTGTTGGAAGATGATGTACGGAATATGGAGGCTGGAAGAATCCGGCTAAGAGAAATGATACGTGTGGAAGTCGAGAAGGGAAATTGGAAGCATCCTCAAATGAATGTCGATTTTGGCCAGCCGAAATTCAGTCGCCTTTCTCTCGTCCCCACGGCAAACAAAGCCGCTTTTAAACAGCTAGAGGAGACATACGAGAAAGAGAAGAGAGCTTACTGGATGAAGAATAGCCCAGAAGGTTGCAGTATTTCTGAAAGTGGCCCTGCAGCAGATATAGTTGTGTTGAACGAAATGCGGCTCGGGTAAAGAGGCTGTTTAATACATCGTTGTTTGTTTGTATAATACCAAGTAATTGCTAACAATATTGACAATCATCTCTTATTCTACCTTTAAAGGAAGGGGTTTCTTTAAGAGCCATGTTTAGAGACATAAAGCCGACTTGTGAAAGCCTTTGGATCTTCGAAGTTGGAGATCAATTGCCTAAAGTAGTAGTAGCAAATCCTCTTGTCCCGAGGCATTTATCTACTTGCTAGCTTCCTCAATCCCTTATTGTAAGATTGGGTACTCGTTGCTCCGAGTTCCAGTATAGTCATGTGACGCCAAGCTACGTTGGATGCACTTCCTGCAGGTTGTCGGACTCAACTTTCGCGTTATTAGCAGTCGAGACACTCAATTCAACAATTCCAATAGCTACGTAAGGTATCCGGTATAAGCAAAATCTGCCTCGTGGGTGTAGATGCGGCTCACAATGTCGATTATCTCCCTTTTAGACCTTTCGCTCGAGATACGACTAAAGATATATGTTCACCTGCTGTCTGATGAATATGTCTTCTGTCTCCATCCCAAAGACCGTCGTCCTCGATCTTGCTACAACACGTCTTTATTCTTGGTCAACAAGCAAATATCATCAGAAACTCTGCACTACTTTTACTCTCACAATGCCTTCGTTGCCATCGAGCTGAATGCCCCCAGCTACCTGCACGACTTCTCGCGTGCTATTCCTATATTCCACAAGGGGGTTAGGAGTCAATGCAATAACTACGCTTTGAAGATTAGATACCGTATGGTCGACTCTTCGCATGAGATGTGGGACAGACAGGAAGACATTGGCGAGTACGCTATGCTTGCAGGACGACATCTACCAAATCTTATACAATTACTCAATGCTGAGCATTTCTCTTTCAGCATATATGACCCGAAGATAAGCATTGACTTGGAATTCAGCTCCAAACGAGGATACTTCAATGGCACCGCAAGGAAGACAGCGATGCTGGCCAACGGCATGAAAGGTCTTCGCTGCCTGTTCCCATACACGGATTTTTTGGGTGCATCCAGCAATCCCAACGATATATTTACTGGGCACCCAATCGTTTTCCACATCCACGGCAGCATATCTCCAGAGCAAACCGAGGATCTTCTCAGCTTTACCAACCTCCCGATCCTGGGTCCACAAGGGAACATAGCCGAAATCGAAGCGTGTCAAAACCGAGGAAGTATGTACCGCTATGCAAATGACTACCCGAACGCACGCGGCGAGTACGAAATGGCATACCTCACCGCCAACCACTACAAGGTAGAAGTAGAGTGGACTGGGAATCTAGAGTTGCTCCTGCGACTCCAGCTGCTGGTCATACAGAATGACATACGGATGTCTGAGCTGTGGTCGGTTACGAAGCAGCATTCGCAGGCCGTGGAGTATGCAAGATCAGCATGGGCCAGATGCCAGCAGATTAGAAGTTACGGGTATTTTGCGATTCCGATGATTGAAAGGGCATCGATACAGACACGGCTTGGAGATGCGCTGGTCGCCGGTGGGGCGTATGATTTGGCTGTGCAGTCGTACGAGTGTGCTTGCTCTTTGTTTACTGGGAGCAGTATGTTGGAGGAGAAACTGGCGTTGGCAAAGAATATGGCTGGAAAGTCAAGATGTGTAATAGATGAGGATCTGAGGATCGTTCAACCTTGAGCCTTTTACGTGCGTAGCAATCTCATCTAGTGACCAAAACTTCAAATAGACCTTATCATTCGATGTTCTGTGATTAATTTGCATCTGTAAATGGATATCTAGAATACAACGGCTTTCAAGCTCCAGATTCAGGGGTCAACACATATGTGGCAAAATTACGGGTCGGGATATCGAGACTAAAGAGCACATCAAGCTCAGCATATGTGCGAGATTTCTGGTTAAAACATCAGTATTGCTTGCTCGCGGGAATAGGATACTAGTTGGAGGGATTACTTACGGTTTCTGGAACTCTGAAATATACCCACACCAGAGAAACGGACCCCAGTCCGCCGAAGAAGAACGCAATTTTGCCGCCTAGATCTGCTTGGTCTGGGTTGATCAAATATGGCACGGCAATCGTCATGCTGATTCCCACTGCTGCTTGGACTGCGGTCGCGAAAGCGATCGTCTTCTCGCGGACTTGTACGGCTGATGCTTCACAGAGAATGGAGAACCCGGCGGGGCCAATCGTGAGGTTATAGGAGAAGTTCCAGATGATTAAGATGGCGGCTTGCGTCCAGATAATGGAAGGCCTGTCTGCCTTGTTCGGGGTGCAGTCTAGGCCGCCAATAATAAATAGGAGGACGGTGAGCAATACAAGTCCATAGACGTAGATTAGACGATGACCAAATGCTACCAAAAGACCCCAGGATGAGATGGATCCCACGACACCAACGGCTAGGAACCCAATCCCCATGTAGAAAGCTTGGTCGGTAGGAAGTCTAGCTTCTAGTACAGTTAGAAGATTGTCAATTAGACGCGAAAGTAGAAACTTGCGCTGGAAGAAGTACACGCCATAGCCGATCAGGTAGACACCGGAGCACACCTGTACTGTATAAACTCCTGTACATATCTCTGTCCGCCTCCTATTCACTTTCTTGAAAAGATCCCAATATGAAGTGCCTGTAAACATTTCCTTTTCGACATGTGTTGTTTGTATCATCATCGCAAGGGGAAGTTCGACATCCAATTTGGAAGAGACAATCTTCTTGATGGAATTTCGAGCTCCATCGATATCTTTCTTTCTAACAAGCCACCAAGGACCTGAAATATCAGCTGAGTTCGACCTTCGGATTCATATGGTGGGCATAATATTTACTCTCTGGGGTAAAGGGCAACAACGAAAGGATGAGGACTGGCCACACCCACTGCATGGCAAATGGTGCGCTATAGGCCCAGTGAGAATCAATCTTCTGGGTACCAGCGCTTGTCCCGTTGGCCAGGAGCTGTCCAAAGACTATAAACAGATTGATGTTCGCCGTCAGAATTCCTCGTAAGGCAAGTGGGCAGATCTCTGATGCGTAGGTTGGCGTGATCACCGCGTAAAAGCCCAATACCAAGCCTCCCAACAACTCTCCTGCCAGAAGTACGGACATCGAGCGGGCGAAAAACTGAAGAAAAATGCATCCCAAAGTACCGAGAACGCACACCGTAAGTGTCCTCTTACAGCCATAACGAGAGATCACAGGTCCCGCCCCAAGAGAGCCCACCACCTGACCGATAGGTATCCCCATCAAAAGACCCGTCTGCCAGGGGGCAGAGATGATGTAGGAATCCTCAAAGAGATAGCCAAAATCTCTCTGGAAAGCGGGCAAAGCAAAGAGATTCCCCAAAATCTGGGAGTCAAAGGCTGTCATCATCTGGCCAATGCAGAAGAACATGGACCAGAGGATGGCTGGCTGGTAGAGGGCCAGCGCCTGGCGAACTGTGAGAGCATGCTCAGCTTCGGTAGCCTGAGCTGAATTTTCTGCGAGGCCGGTGGAGTCTCTCTCTTGGTTGGCCAGCTCTCGATTGTCAACCTTGCTGTCTGAATTCTTCATATCCGGTTTGGGGTGCTGCGTGTGAGAATGGCTCTGGTTCGTCATGGGCCAGCATAGTGGCCCTAGGAATTCGATGCGGGCATGACTGTCTTTTCATTATCGTGTTTGCAGTCTAGATTTTGCCAATCTCAAGTAAGTTGCAGTATCAAAACAAGGAGTGTATGCCGATAAGATTGAGTGCAGCACATGCCGTGTCACCAAGTGCGCGGGTTGAGTATCCAATCGACACCATGGGTAATAAGGTGCAGATGCCAATGTAAGAGCTGATGATGGGACTGGTGTAGAAGAAATTGCTGTCATAAGGGGCTGGGGATTTAGCACACCATTGACTGGTACAACTAAGCTAGGCAGGGTTTATGCTTGAGTTTAAGCTCGGAACACCGAAGAGCTGACACAAAGGTGAACACTGCGTTATCTAAGATAGTGAATACATCATCGTGACTCCAACTCTGCTCCCCCTGTGAACTCAGATCTCCAATATAGCAGATGGAATCAGGGTCCGCCTGAACATTACAATAATGACGAACTTGTTCGGATCGAGGCGGGAGGGGCGGGACCGGGACCGGGACCGGTAGTAAATGCGGGAGACGGGACCGAGAAGTTACTCTTAACGACATATACGGTACATAAGGTAGTGGGCGGGAGACAGATGATGTCAATGAAATCAACCAATCGAGCAAGCGGAAAAAGCACCATTTGGCGCTCTTTCCCTTCTCTTTTATCTCCTTGTTCGGCCTCCTCTTTCCCTTCTTCCATCTCCACTCTCCTCATAACCACCGTTTCTCATAGCTTAGTCCACCCACTCGACCAAGCCGACAAACAAATCAATTCTAGATATCCAACCGCCTCCTATTCCAAGAGGACACGGCTGTTGCCGCTTGCAAACTCATTCACAAATCGTAATCGACCGCACGAAAGCCATATCACAGCCATCGAGACACACGCATCCAAGTCAAGCCTGGACTGGGATATGCGACTGGATTACTCATTACCAGCTTCGAAGCGATCTCAGCTGCCCCACTCGTTTGGTCGATCTTACATAGTCAGCATGGCGTTCAGTGTTCCTGGGATCTAGGCCTAATCCCGGTGCAGCTCGATTAGGATGGCCTAGGATGAGAGCACTGATCTGTTCCTCAACAGACGATGAAAGATATCCGAGTTGAAGAAACAGCGCCTGTTTCTTGTTCTTCTCGTGTCCCACCAACCGAGATGCGAGTCTAGATCGGGATGATGAGATGATGATGCAAAATGACTGCACCTCCGTCCGGCTGTACGATTGGCAGCGATGCAAGTCCGCGCATGCATGCAAGTATGAAATCAGCGAGGTTGTGTACCCGGAACTCTCCCGCCAATTCCGCCACATGAATCCCGGTTGTAATTGGAAATCATGCCAATCTGCTGCAAGCCATGAGTTTCAGAGCTTGCCGTGAAGCTTTCGCACATGGACACTCACACCGTGCCGTGAGGATGGTTAAGGATGCTCAAACGAACAGCGCATTTCAGCAACTCTCCTCGTAGCCTGTGAACTAGGAAGAGCTCTACCCTTTGGAGCAAAATCTTGCGTCTTTCCTTGTATTGACGCAGGGCCAAGTATTAGGCCCGGTTGTGAAGTTTCATTTGAAAATTGAGGTCGTGGCGATCCAAGACAATTCTTTAACAACCTCAATCCTCTCATCATATATTGTTTGAAGCTAGCTGTCAGCAACTGAATAGCTGGCATCAAACAGTCTATATATCATAACTCCGTAAACAATAAAGGTCCCGAGAGGGCGAACCAAAGAAAGGTCAAAGCTATCACAGTGAGCTTGTGCGATAATATCGGCCACTCAGGCAACATCATCAAAACGAATGCCCACAGCATTCCAATCGTGACCAAGACTACTGCGGCGAGTTGTCTGAAGATGCTGCTAGAGGAGCCGGGGCTAAAGGTGCCTCTTATCCCGGCTGTAAATTGATCCACGGGGCTCAAGGAGGCTCCTGCAGATATTCCGACGTCCCAAATACCCATATCGTAATCATTAGAAACATTAAGTGCCACAGAGTCTTTAGGCATCGGTACCATCGCTTGGTAGACAAGTCTTTTTGAAGCTCCGTGTCGGAAAATGCCGATGCGCTTGAGGCGACACTGGCTGCACTAGCGGAGCTGGCTGGGTTCAATGATTGTCGCTCTCCAGTGGAGCTGAAATAGGCGTCTGAGAGTGATTGTTAGTTTCCACACAGAAGCTAGGTATGAAAAGAAGGCGAAGGCGTAGATATCGAGACATACCGAAGAAGCTAACGACAGGTATACCAAGAAGGACCAGTACAACGACTTGCCCGAATCCAAAAGTACCTTGCTGCGAAACTGCAAGGACATTGAAATGATTATTACTCCCAACATTATCAACAACCTCGCGACTTGCTTGCACATCGTTGAGCACCAACCGCACTGTTCCCACATCAAGGCCGCGAATAACCAAGTGAGCTAGTTTGATGAGTATTTATGTAGTATGCAGAAATAAGAGATACGTACCTCCCATGATGCTGAGCTAAAAACATGCTTGCAGGAAACCATTATCACGTAGACTGAGAGACAGAGAAAATGTGCCAGACTGGCAGTTCTGCCTAGAAACTTCTCTACCCGAGTCCTAGCAGATCTCTCCCTTGTGACACAAATTGTTCGCAGTCTTGCTAGTTGTGACTCGAACCAAATCCAGGGTTGGCCGGAAGGTATCTGAAGTAGCGAATGGGAGAAAAAGCCAGGAAATATTAGTAGAACTCGAGAGACATAACCATAGATGATAACACCTAGAGTCAAGACAACATAAGTGATATTGTACCCAAATGGTCCTGCATGCATTATGGGGCGTCCATTCTCATCGCCCCATACTACAGACGGGTGGTAGAGACACCAAGCCGGGAACTCGATCGGAATTGGGCCCTGCACGTCTGCTCCCGGCTCGATCTGATAGCCGGAGAACCCGTAAGCCGAGGAGGTGTAGCCGGAAGGAGCCATGACACAACTGAGCAGCACAACTAGGCATCCCATCAACACGATTCGAACAGTCCTCATCACTGAGCTAGCTGGAGATTGCATCTTGCCCCTCAATACTGTAAGCGTGAGTATGTGCGTCACGGTCGAGAACCAAGCCAGGTTCCCGACGGTCTGGAAATGGTACACGGTGATGCCCCACCCTAGCTGGGAGAGGCCGCCGATAATGGTCGAGATACCTGTGACGAGCTGCTGATCACTAAAAGATAATATCGCGCTTTCAAGTGCAGACGACCATCGCGCAATTGAACGCGCACGCTTGGGAGTAGCCTTCTTCCTCTGGTGATCGAGAATGCATTTCGCGACGCAGCAGCCATAGGTCAGGTATGCCGTCACAATGAAGCTGAGTAAGACCTAGTAGTTGTCAGAATATATATTGATGAGACCGGTAAAGTTCTAGGAGCTTGCCTACACCAATGCCAGATACATCTGGGTTGGGCTGCAGGTATGGGTAAGTTGTGCAGTTCACAGCGCTCATGCCATACAGCGGATCAGACGAAATAATATTAATATCATAACTGGCTGACATCGTGAGATTCAATTCAGCAGCGAGCGGTAAAGTAATGTTGTCATTATGAAAGATAAATTGAGGTTGCCTGCAGATAGTTGAGAATTTCAGCCTCCGTTTCAAGTGTGAATGAATGTGTAGCGAAGCAAACTTGCCCTTTTCCAAGCGCTGGTTGGAGCGGCATACATTTAACAAATATAGTTTTTCCGAGATCTCAATATTTGAGTAAATGTACTCGATTATATTGTTATGATTTGAATTTGAGAGTAGCCTTTGCCATTGTGTCAGTGAGAGATCCAGCCGATTCGCAAATTTCATATCGTAAAGGCTTAAAAATGCCTTCCTTGTACCGAATCCAACTCGAAAATAAGACGAGGAATAAGGACTGGGGAACTGGATTTGCGATTTTAAAACGTGGGCAAAGTGGGTGTGGATTGTTCTCAGTGAATAACGTGTAACATTCATTGCTCGAAAGTGATCAAACCAGAAATACTACATATGCACTAAAAGTGATAACAAGACTGAAACTAAAACTTTAAAATTATTTACGCCTGCTCATTAAATCATGATTTGAACCGCTAAATCCACAATCTATTGCTAGTATCCAGCAATGCGTTAACAATATAAAGCCTAAGCCAAGGCGCCTAAAGGATCCCATAGTGGCATCACTTTTGGCTTACTCTGCAACACATCTCTAACTTCTTGACTCACAAACCTTGGCTCTACGACCGCTTGGTAACAGAACTCATCCATCCATTTATCAGACATCACAAACCACCCCTCGCTACCGGGAGCTGTGCCCCATGAGTTCTGGACACGCCATCTGACGCTCTTACCATTCTCAATGTGTACTGCAGTCAATACCATTGCGTGGGTCATTGCACTTTCCCCTGTCATGAGGCGTTGCGCTTTTGACATGCCCAGACGCACATTGAATCCAAGTTCATAATCAATGAGTGACGTATCCATAATTCCGTTGGAGCTGTTGGAATATTTGCCAACATCAGAGCCGAAGAAGATTGGAAGATCAGCTTGGAGCATTTTGATGCATGCTGCTTTCATGACGTCCATAGAGACGTTCACGTATGTGATGCCCCGACCCCCAACGATATTTCCGAGTCTGTCGACAGTGAGAAGAGAGTTATACTCGTTTCTAGGGTCGTTGACGAGAGAGAACATATCGTGGACTGTTGATTTTGTGATTCGGATGGATTGAGGGGTAGAGAGTTCTTTGGCAAAGCCATGAGGGGTTGTTTTAAGTTCGCGTGCCACGCCTTTTGCGTCTATGTAGTTCCAGGTAAACTCTGCGTGTGGAGCAGGTGGGGGGCCAAGAGTGAGAGTAAGAATCAAATGGATTTCTCGCATCATCTTCTCTTTAACTTCGGTGATATCCTTGACACTCTTTGTACCTGAAGTTGCCATGGCGCGGAGCTGGAGTGCATCCTCACGAAGCTTAGTAGTAATTAAGCTGTTGATAGCTCCCGAAGATTGTGCCTTTTTGGTGTCAGTACAAACAAATCTGCCTTTAGAGAGAAATCATTGGGGTTAACTTCAGGGGATAATTTGGATTCTGAGAACCATCACGTCTAGTGATTCGATTATTACAGAACTCAAATATTTCATCCTGCATCAAATGTAACAAGGAATGGCACTCACATTCCAAGAATCTGGGTATAAATCTTGTGGAACCAGCCCATACTTGTGGACAAGGTTGTAAACCATATCCCACTGTCCGCCATCGCTCACGGGGCTCTGCAGTAAAGTTTGGACCAATCGAGTGTCCAGATCCTCACCAACGGTATCCAATATTTGTTCCAGAAAGAAATTTGCCTTCTCAAGCTTATCGTAAAAGAACAGGTAGGCCTGTGATAGCTCGAACTTGCTAAGATTATGGCGCTTCATGATCGCGACACGGAAGACATTGGTAGATGCGAAGAGCCAGCATCGTCCACTGCTTCTCTGGTTTGTAATAGGAGCTCCTTCGAATGAGATCTTGGTATTGAAAACCTGCTGGTCTTTGATAGCCGCAGATCGAGAAAGAAGGACGGTTTTGGGGTCTGCGGAGCTTAGAGCGGAGAGCGCGAGTCTATGTCGTTAGTTGATATACTGCTGTAGGCATTAGATGCTTGCCTGTTCTTGGGATCTTGGAGGAGCTGATGCTCCCACTGTACAACATCTGACACGGATAGTGTTGTCCAAGGGGCCTTGAAAGCTTCTTTAGATCCCGCGATGGCCTTCTCGTCAACCTGGACGTATTCATTGTCTGGTTCACTGAGCTCGAGAGCTCTCAGTTGCTCGATAACAAGCTTCTCGTTGGGGAGAATTGTCTTTGATTGATTTGCTCCCATGATAGCGGTGGCGACGACAGATTTAGACGATGGTGATTACTGGCAGCAGTACCGAAGAGGAGATGTTAGAAGTTCAAAGACAGAAAGGCTATCTCATAGTGCGACGAGAAGGATGCCTGCGCGATAGGATGAGGTGGAGGAACGGTGATAGCTTATCGGCGGGTTAAGCGGGGTTGCTATGGCGGGTACCTTCCCTGAATGGACAAGCTCAGCCATCAAGGTTACGGCGTGTTTTCGGTTCCCCGCCTCCTTGCCCGCCAACCTCTCAGTCCGTATTTAAGACAATTGGAAAGTATATCGCCCATTTTCGGTTATGGCAAGCTCGTAGGTATTCGCAGTTGTTTCAATTCTGCTTGCTTGGTAGTACCTCCGGCTGAGCAATTTTCAACACTATGTATTGCATGCTCAGAAACGCTGTGGAACTACCTATTGGTTGTTATTGTGTGCTAATCGGGACTTGAAATGACGGCATATTGAGAACATGTTGGACATTCCTTTTTGCCAATAGCCACAAGTTAAAGGGCAATCTTCCATATGATCCCTGGTTTAACTGACACTTCCGCTGAGGATTTCCAGCGAGAGTACAAGGCACAATAAAGTCTCGATATTGGTTTGTAGGCTGGTTTTCAATGCAGCAAACACCATATAGGCCCAATTCCAGACTCGGGCGTAGAGGATACTGCCTGCTCAAGTAAAGAAATATTTCATTGACAGGTGTGGGGGAGGTATTTGCCAGAGATTTGGACCAGCTGCTAGCAATTTGTGAATGGCTTTGACTTTGACTCAACTTATTCGAGCCTCCACAATGAACAGCAGACTCAATTTCTGGGTGCTCTAAATAGATACGAAACAGGTGATATTCATGACAGAGGCTACGATAACAAGGAGGTAGGACTATAGCCGTCCTTCAAAGTTCAAATACGTCAACAGCAACAGACAAACATCTAAGACTCCCAAAATAAACAAAAAGTAGCTCCCACCTTTGCGCATCAGACAACCCAAGGCGTCCTCTGAGTATACTTTCAGACGACTGATAATCCCTCGTGTCTTGTCTTCAAAGTCCTCTCTTAGTTCTGCTAATATATATTATAGCGATAGGGTTTCGCATAAATACAGACATGAGAATGTTTTCAACTGTGCAAGTATCGCTGATACGGAAAGCACTAGCTTATGAAAAAATAGGAGAAGGGTGTTAGAGACGAAACGGATGCTGGAATTCCTTGACCGAACAGAGCAAGGAGAAGTTTGAAGGCTTGATACTGATGTAAGCCGCGTCCAAGTGCGGATTGCCTCTGCGTGAATCTACAGGCACATGAAAATCACCAGACGTGAAGCTGATGCCAAGACGCGAAAATCAACTGCATCGAAACTCATCTGTTCTTCCCTTTGGTTCCAAACAACCCCTCCCTGCTCGTTCACTTGAACACAGGCCTCCTGGACATGGATTTCATTCTCATGGCTCTACGGCCACATGTTCCAGCGCTCAATTCAGATAATCTCACGATTCGCGAAACCCCGTGAGACGACGACTCGGCAGCTGAGCCAGCGGCAGCCCCGCCCCACAGCCCCGATCGGGCCACACTCCGGATCCATTGAAGCTGCTGATCCCAATCCGAAAGCCGTTGCCATGGAGACAAACGCGGATCTCGTCTCCTCCCGTACAATTTCCTTTTCCTAACCTCGGCGCAGTAATCGTATCGTGTGAGCGTGTCAACTGGTAACTGAGTAGTTGCGAACTGGCAATTTCCTTTTGAGCGCGTGAAACGTATCAGCATCCCAATCTCTGGGACCCAAGAAAGAATGGAGATGGCGGGACGCAGAGAGGCAATCGCATGTGATGATTAGGGCCTTTGGCCTTTTGGCCTGACGGGGTGGTTGGCACGGCTGGGAGCTCTATCGAAGCACCAGTGAAATTGTACAGGCCGTTGCGTGCATTGGCCAATAATTATGTTCCACGCGCAAATTATGCACGACGTACATGGAACATCCATCGTGGGCGCAGCTGAAGGCAGGACAAGTCGTTGACAACTGCGAGGCTCACTCTCCACAGCGTCCACAGAAGCAGGAGGGGCTGGTGAAGGTGCATCTGCCGCGCTAATCCGACTTGCTGCATGCTGCAAGAGGTGCATCGAGAGATGCAGCTTCTTGACTTTGCAGCCTGCAACACGAAGCTGGGCTCCATCTCGAAACGCATTCTGTACAGACGAAGCAGACGGTGGATTCGCAATGGGCTCCGCTTTGAAGGGTGATCACCCTCGCATTGTCGGGAGGACATGGGAATTTGTTCTGGCGAAGCATATCTGGCGATGGAGCTGTTTGTAGGGCTTGCTGGTGGTGTTTTGTGCCTTGCTGGCACTGGTACTCGGTGACGGGCGCAGAGCTCGAGCTCCAGCTTCAGGTTCGCGTTACGAAGGCGTATTCCCCAGATTGGGGCCCAATCATGCGTGCCTCGATATAATTGAAGCTCCAAGTGAAACATCGGACGTCCAATCAGCAGATCCAATATTCCGAGGAGAGCCAGCATGGACCAGATGTGATGCAAATACCAGGGCGCTAGCCACATTGGGCGTAAACAATCATAACAACACGGACCACCGTTAAAAAACAAGTCCCTCGCCAACCACCCTCGCTGTCTCCCTCCCTCCTCCACAACATAAAATCCCATCCTCCTCTTCACCTTCACACCACATTCTCCAATCATCCGCAACCACAACTACAACTTCCCCAACCCCACCACCACCACCTCTTCCTTCGAAAGCCGAGTCAAGAAGCGTATATCGCTCTCTTCCCTCTCCTTTCTTCACCCAGAAGCAAGAGACCCCTTCTTGTCTTCCTTTCGGCACGTCGAAAGGCATTCGAGAAGAGATCTCGCCTGAAAGGTCGTCAACCTGGACTTTGACGCCCGCGTCCCGATCCCCTTCAGCATCTTCCCTTCGTCGTACCGGAGCGACGAAAAAGTAACAACTACCCAGACTCACGTCGAGGGTGAAATCAAGCTTCCAGCACAGCAGCGCGTCGGACGGGAAGGTGAATACTCTTCTCTCTCTGCCACTCCTCTGCCACCGCGCAAGGAGCAAGAATACACGCAGGAGGAAGTCCACATCACACGCGAGGAAGAACGATACCACCGTCCGAGCCGCCGAGAAGAGATCTACATCCGTGAAGACGAGCGCAGGTAAGCCGCAGAGCTCTTTGTGTTTATTTACCCCTATTTCCCTTCTGTTTTGAAGCCATTCGCATGACAACGCGAACGGCGGCATACGGAGATGCTCCAGCGACTCCTGGCCAGTTCCCGCAGCTTTGGTGGCTTGCGGAGATCCACAATCATTCCATTTCCTTCCAGCTTCAATAACTGGCCAAATTACGCGTCCAAGCGCCTGGCTAAGCCGGGGTCTGCGAAGCCACCCGACTCGATTTGTTTCTCTCTTCCAGTTTTCTTTTGATTAGTTTGTTGACACAGTAACGCTTCACCGACATACTTTCGTCTTCAGTCAGCTAACTTTCATCTCTCCTCATCAGACCCATCAAGCAATCAACAACACACATTGACGTCGAGCTTCCTCATCTCCACAGACCTCACCTCTCCGACCTCCTCCCCAAGCACCGCCCTCATCTCTCCGATCTCCTCCCACATCACCGCCGCAACTACGACACCGAGGTAGACGTCTCTGTCCACCGTCCCCGTCGCCGCGAAGAATACGAGACCGAGATTGACGTTAGTGAACGTGAATACCGATCCCGCTTCCAACCTCAATACCGCGAAGAAGTTCGTATCAACACCACTGTAGATCCTCCCCGTCCACAACAAACATACCGCGAGGAGATCCGCGTCAACCAAACCACCGTTGACCCTCCCCGTAACACTCCCGTCTACCGCGAAGAAGTTCGTGTCTCCGGTTCCACCGTTGACCCACCAACTCGCTTTCAAGAACCCCAACTTCAACAGGTCCGCTTCACTGAGCAGACCGTCGACCCTCCTCGCTTCAAGCCAACCAGACACGAACACATTCGTGTCACTGAAGAGACCGTCGAACCTTCCACCTTCAAATACAACAAGATGGGTTACTACGATGAGGATGGTAAGTCAATCTCTATGTTCCTCTCCCTTCACCACCTCCCCAAGCCTAAGACTTCCCAGGTCACTACCACTCCCTCCGACATGGGCTGCACAAGGCTGCTGATCGGGTCTTGGGTCGTCACCATCATCACCACCATGACCATGTTCATCGGGAGGAAATTGACATTACCATAGCCCCGGCCGCCAGCCGTTCATCTGCCCCAGAGGGTTCAATCACCCCCAACACCGTCACCATCCCATGCCACCACATCCGCTCCGGCGACCTCTTGATGCTTCAAGGTCGTCCTTGCCAAGTCATCCGAATCACAACCTCGGGTGCCACTGGCCAACACAGATACTTGGGTGTTGATCTCTTCACCAAGCAATTGCACGAGGAGTCTTCATTCATCTCCAACCCAAGCCCAAGTGTCGTTGTCCAAACCATGCTTGGTCCTGTCTTCAAGCAATACCGCGTTCTTGACCTTCAAGATGGCAGTGGTAAGTTCTCTGCTCAACAATCATCTCCAACAATACTAATATGATTTAGTTGTTGCCATGACTGAGACTGGTGATGTCAAGCCAGCGATCGCTGTCATTGACCAATCCGATCTTTGGGGTCGTCTTACCAAGGCCTTCGAGACTGGCCGTGGATCTGTCCGCATCCTTGTCATTAATGATGGTGGTCGTGAGCTCGCTGTTGACATGAAGGTCATTCACGGCTCCCGATTGTAATCTTCCTACTTCAACATTGTCCTTATCATAGCGAGAACTCTCCTTTATCAAGCGTTGATCTGAACGGGAACTTACTCGATGAGACATGGGATGCAAAATTCACAAATTGTTTACTGAATGGATGGAATGGTTGGATCAGGAGTTGCATAATGATAGTGGATCTCATTTGGTGCTATAGATCCGATTTCGATCGTATCTGTGAGCAAAGTCAAGGGGTTTAGATTGAGGGTCTACTTCTTGGCTCGTAGATTATCTCCCTGGTTCAATCTGGGTTGATGGTATCCCCACTGGCTTTGAGGAGGAGATGCAAGGTTCAGACACTATTTGGCTCTGCTGCGCCGCATTTCCTTTGTTTGTATGTGTAGATAGGATACCATGCGTGCGATAGGTACATATCGATTTGCAATGCATTGGATTGAAAAGACGTTGCTGTTTTGTTTGTGATCAAGTTTCGTGCTTCATTGTGATGTTGTCCTAGGATCGTGCCGTGCCGAATGCCGAAGGGACGAACCGTCTTTAGCCTCATGCTAGACCCGCTCCACTTTGTCCAATCCCAGTTTGAGGTGAATGTTACCAGGAATTTATATTGACTATATTATGCTGCTGATTTGGTATCTTGTCCAATTTTATCTGATTTAAATCAATCTTCTGTTCGATATTTCCTGTCTCGAGTTTCTTTCGATGTTTTATTTCTTGTGAAGTGAATTTCTTGCGAGCGCTTCTGGCGTATTTGAGCTCAAACTTACAACTGCTTGCATCCATATATACATCAATAGTGACAGTGTCGATGAGATTTTTCTGGTATTTTTGGTCTTCTTGCCTGTGTCCTGCTGATCGAAAGGGTATGGCTTTGATTTATTGTTTTGTGGATTATACTCGGGTGTCCTGCACGGTGAGATCGGAAGATAGAAATAATAAATAAAATAAAAAATTTAGCAAGAAGGCTTCATTGATTGATTTCAAAAGTAAACGGTGCAGTATTTAGCAAATTCCTAAATATGTTTGGCTGATTGGTTGAATATTTGCAAAGCTCAGCATTATTATTTCCACCAGTCCGTATCACTTCGACTGAACAACATGTATGTCTGGTATGCCTTTCTCCTCCAAGGATGCCTCGCCTAAATTAATACTACATATGTGGAGAGTATTTTTGTTTAATCATCGGTGAGGTCAATAACAGCAGATCTTTTGCTTGTTCTCTTGGCCTTCTTCCGCTTCAAGTTTGAGTCAGGCATGGTATTGCTGTCGTTCTCGGATCTCTCACGCTTGATGTTAGTCGAGGTCCCGTTTCCTTCGCCCTTTATTTTGGTGTCTAGTTTTCTTTCTAGTGGGGCCTGGTTCAAACCGTGTTAATTAGTAAAGGTTCGACAGATAAAAGGGGGAAGTTAAACTATACCACAAGACTACGCATGAGCTCCTCAACCTTTCGCCTGCCATTGTCATCAAGATCTTCCATGGCCACTTGGCGTGGAGGTGCGGGCGGGGCTTCAGGTGCAGGCGACTCCTCCGGCTCAGGTGTGAACTCGGGTGTGCGAGGAATTATCATCAATTGCTTGAGTGCTTCTGTGATTGATCCGTTAGCTAGGTTTTTCGCGGTCTGCTACTTCTTCAAGTTTAATATTTCACCCTTTGATCTGTACTTGAAAGTGAAAACAACAAAGGGGTTATTGTCCAAAGGTTTGGCCTGGTACGTCTTGAATGGAGTAGGTGTCTGACGAGCTAAACCGAGTCTAGTTTGTTAGCGAGCAACCAGTGAAGATGCCGTCGGGAGACTCACAACGTGCTGTGTGACTTCGCAGTACCCTTAAGTGCTTTCTCGTGCATCTCTATTGGCCTGCTGGAAAGTCCTGTCTGGTTTTGAGTACCGAGGGTTTCTATAGCTGATCCGCAGCGCCACAATTTGACAACAATACTTCCGAGCCCCGTATGAGGATTGGCTTCAGAACCAGAGCCAACGTTATTCTCGTCTTTGGCTGAAGAATCGGGGTATTAGTTCGATTCCTGAGTTTATTTTGGCAAGGCATCGCTCACAGGATTCGATCTTGGCAAATTTGAACGGCCTCTCTTGCCGACCATTTCTAATGCCCATCATCTGTACAAGGCGATCTTTCAACTCAAGTCTGCCGCAGAATATAGCGAAACAGGTTGCGTAAACCCCATCAATATAAAGGTCCAACCTCAGTGTGTCGTAATTAGATTTGTAGAATTCTTTGAAAGTGCACCCGATGCCGAATTCCACATCATTGTGAGACTCAATGTACTTATGAACATGATTGTTGTTAGCCATCGCCGATAGGGCAACTCCAGCTACCTCAGACATGGCCTCCAGGTCGTCGTATTCCTCGAGTGGCTTTTTGTTCGCGTCAATGATGCAGATAGAGATGCCGGGAATGGAGTCGTAGATCGCCATCATGAACGCGTAAAACTGGAACTGGATGGAGCCTCGTTAGTAGATTGTTTCAACAAGGGATCGAAACTCTGAACCCATTCACGGTAGCTGAACTTACTACTAAACTCGAAGACTAGATTTGGGAGATCGACCGCAGTTGATGGTTGAGGTTTGTACCTAACGTGCTGACAACGAGGAACGAAAGGTCAACTAAGCGAATTTGAAGAAGCTCGAGTTTGTTCACAAAACTTCTGGATTGATTGCAAGGTAGCGAATGCTTCATGTGCATACTTTTATAAGCAGCATTTCCTTTATATTTAGGTCATATCATAAATATATACTTTGAAAGAGCTTTCGGATCTGGGTCAACTTACTTCACAGGCCCCCGAAGACTGGGAATCTAAAACAGGCATATAGCGTACTACATGGAGAATAGATTAGGTATGTCCCCGTTTATTCGAAAGAAAGGTAACTTGTCGACAGTCAGATCTTTGACACCATTTCTACAATAGAAGCTGAATTCGCATCCAAATAGACCATTAAACATAAATCATGTCTACTGCTGCTGCATTGCTTGTTCAGTTCTCCGTCTGCTTGTAAGGGTCACCATGACATTGGAAGTTCTACTTATTGTTGCAACTCGCAATAACCCATACTGGTGCCACTACCATGGAACCCTCATCTACCGCACCAGAGCTCGATATAGATGTCAGTGTGTTGGTGGTAGTTAAAAGGAGAGAGGTAGAAACATCGCTATCTTCTTATATTAGAAGATTAACGACAACCTCAATACCTCTCAAGCTCCCTGTTTCTACTTACGGTTAAAGACAGAAAATAAGAGACGAAGAGGGCTCGATCGCCCACGGTCTGTAAAGAGCCAAAACCCCGATCCAGCCGCAATGAATACCATACCCACAGCAACAAATGAGTAGTAATCACACTTAAGCATATTTTAAGCTCCAGTGGCATTGTCATAGGCAAACTTTGCAATGAGATTCCCCAGGTTAGACGTGGACATGGGCAGAAGATATTTGGTAGACAATAGCGGCGCGAAATCACAAAAACGATTGAAATTCATCAACAATAAGCACTCTAGCGGGAACAACTACCCGAAAGTCTGCTTTCTAATCGCTCATTATTATGGGACTGAGAGTTCAATCCTGGCCCAAATAGGCATGTGCTGGGGACACGGGTATGCAACAGGTTGGTAGGGCCGGCGATCCATCATTGACGTAATGAATATTTAATGCTGTAGGATGTGGTCATTGTATAACCTCATTTCTAGCTCGAACACCGAGCATTATCTGAGGCTAAATGAACAGAGACCTATGACCTTCTGTTACATTGCACACCGTAAACGGCAATGAATCCCTTCATGAAGGGACGTTGTAGATTGATTAGGCAAATTTATCGGAAAAGTTTGTTGGCTTTTGCGGGGTGCCGGTACTTCGTTCTTTGATCGTCATTGGTGGAACACTTTGAATTAATTCAAGTACCCCAGACACTTGCTAATGAGGTGAGACGACGTTGTAGATTAACCATGCCATGGCATCGGAAGACCAGGTTGCTTATGCGGGGTCCCGGCACATGAATATTTAAGCTTGATTGGTGGAACGCCTCAAATTTAAACATCCCAGCAACTTATCTGAGGTATATCAGATTTGAAGAACACGATTAGCCATCTTTCAATCTCCGCAAACTCGATGATTTCTATATAAGGATAGAATGTCACACAATGGTCCAAAAGTTATTTCTAGGCCAGGCTTTCGATTCGTTTCTCAACTTTCATCATGTTTTACCGTCCTGCTTTCCTGGTAGCATTGCTCACTTCAACTAGCAATGCGGCATCTATTCAAAAACGTGACACCTGGGGTGGTGCCCTCTCCTTAGGCCCATCGAAATCAACTATCATCTCCGCAGTTACGACCTTGATTCCAGGCGCTGCACCTTCTGTTCAAACAGGGGAGTTGTTTCTCTGGCCGGGAATGTCGAATGGTACCGGGGACTTAGTCCAGACAACTCTCGAGTCATGGCCTGATAATTCTTGGTGTGGAGCGAAGACTGGGCAGTGGTGTGTACGTGCGTCGGTATTTGGCTCGTTTGGACAACTCGACGGAACCGCTGGGGTTGTGTCAGGGACCGATCAGGTGCTGATCCAGTATACTCTCGGATCAAATCAGCAGACTTGGACTCAGTAAGTTCCTACTTGACATGAGATATGGAATGAGAGTGAACGAGGAGCTAACAACACGCAGAACTGTAACGAATGCAGTGACAGGTGCAGCATTGAGCAGTTACTCACATGATTCTGGTCCATACATGAGAGGGTACGTCTGAATACTTCAACCTCCACATACTGGTGAAAGCATCTCTGACATTTCGGCAGGTGGGGAACTGGTACTGAGTGTAATGGCGGCTGCACTGGCACAATCGCTGCCCAGACATATAAAAACACAGTCATCACATTGGCAGCAGCAGATACTACGTTTGGATCAACACTCGGCGTCAGTGGAGGTACAACTTACGTAGGTCTTGCTTCTTCGCAGGGTGGTAAAGTCTGGACTATTGCCACCATCTCGATTCCTGCAATGCAAGCGTCAACTCCGGTAGCTTCATCCAGTACTTCTAGCTCTACCAAAACCAGCTCAAGCAGCTCAACGGGTGCGGCCGTTGCTAAATATGGGCAATGCGGAGGCATAGGATATACTGGCTCAACTAGCTGTGTGAGCGGGTCCACTTGCACTTATTCTAACGCCTACTACTCTCAGTGTTTGTGATTCAGTTGCATACTGATACTTACCTTGGAGCATTCTTTTAAGATGGCTCCGAATACATTCGCTCTTCTATTGCTTTCTTCGACGTACATACGTTCCTCTATTCTTGTAAATAGGTACAACTTGACAGCTTGAACATAAAATGAGGTACGAGTGTCACAGAACTACTTTGGGTTCAATGAAGATACATTCTGCAATGAACTCACAACTATTCGCAACACAAAACCGAGATCCGAAAATAGGGGGGTTGAGAATTAATGAGTTTACCTTAGTTACTAGTGCACTGGAGACATTTGAAAACAGCCCCTCTTTACCTTCTTCTCTCTACTTCGAAAGACTCAACTTTTGGTTTGGGTCTTCTCTTGAGAACTTCCCACTTTCGTTTGGCGACGGCACTGATACCACTAGTCATCTGTGAGATCAATGACCACTTTCTCCCCCAAACCTTTAGGTCGCTTGCTACTCGAAGCAGTGGCCGATGACTCAGGTCTCTCCCTCTTGATCTTGGAACCGTTGCCCTTGAAAATGGCATCGATTAGAGACGGTCCGCAGGGGGGCTTTCAACGTACAAGTAGACTCTGCATATAAAGCTCAACCTTACGCCTTTGTTCTGCGTTTAGATCGTCTATTGATACTGCCGGAGCTTCAACCACGGGCTCTGGTGTACGCTCGAGTATCAAAAGTTGCTTTAGGGCTTCTAATGAATGTAAGTAATACGTTAAGAGGGGTCAACTGAATACGAGCCTTTTGACCTATACTTGAAGCTGTATCTTGCTATTGGGTAGGTGTCGAGGTTGGACAAGATGTAAACAATATTTGTCATACCCAGAGGGCGGCTGTCCCCAAGCCTTTTAAATCAGTTGGAACTTCATTTACTCAACAAGGTACCTTACGAAACACCATGCGATTTGGCCTGTCCCTTCATCGCCTTCTCATGGACCTCGGCTGGAACAGCTAAATCCGGTTCTCTAAGCTGAGAGTCACACAAGACACCTAGTTCGGGTAGTCTGAATACCTCAACGAGGATTTCTCCCATGTTCGAAATCTTAGTTGCCTCAACCTCAATTTGACTGAGAGCTTTCTCTGTCGAAGCTAAAAACTGGTTCAGCATGGATTCGGTGATATTTCGGACGACTCACATGTTTCAATCATTGCAAATTTCATTGGTCGTACTGTATCCGCCATTTCTGCTCCCTGGACAATGATATCATGATCCGAGCTGGTCTTGATGCCGTTGCTGTAGAAGCTTAGGACAGCCGAATCTATTGATTGCCCATCAACTGTCGTATCGAATCCCAAACTTCCACAGTACGGGTTGTATGGCTCTTGAGTTTGAATATTGATGTAGAATTCCTCCCCAGTAATAGCTTCAATATATTTGTTGACACATTTTGTCTTTGGATCAACCCCATCAGCCTTGCTCTCTTCATCGTCGTCATCGTACTCAGTATATGCTTCTCGATTCTGATTCGTGATGACAACTTCAATAAGAGGCAAAGACTGAATAACAGCCATGGCTTCTTGGATAGAACTAGAATACTTCAACAGCCGGGTCAGCCACAAGGCTTCAGAGAGGGTAGAATAAAGTAATCATGATAGGAATACCTACAACTTAGGACACTCCGTCAATAGATTAAGAATTTTCGCTGACTTTGAATAAACAAAACATAGGCAAAATCTTAGGGAGACGCAGCAATAGCAGCAATAAGCTAGAGATGAATGGACGACGTCGGCTGAGGCAACATTTAATCACGACCTTAGGTAGCGATCATGTGCCAAGACTGCGGGGTAAAATACAGGGGTGGAAAGGCTGGGATGCAAGAGAGCTTGAGTGTTGATGGATGATGGTTAGTTAGTTTTAGGCATGGGAATATGCACTGTTTAGTGACAAACCTAGTTTTATCTTGTAATGCTAGATCAAATCGACAACAACCTCTCCCGAGAATTTTGGCCTCTGCTGAGACACGAGTTTGAAGCAGAAGAATGACGGTCTAATGGGGATTGGATTTGCTGCTGACCACGAGGAAGACCAATGATCCGAGACTTCAATCAGTAATATTGGGGGTCCTCTTGACTTGATTCATTATAATACCGCCTGGCTTCTAGGCAGACGCTAGGCACGTCAGCTTGAGTGACTAAAACTCCAAGGGGCTTACAGCTCTCAATCTTGACAGATTTAAAAGACTTGAAGATGCTTGATCCACTAGCTAGCATATCATGAACAGCAGTAGTGTATCTCTTCCCCTTCACCTCTTCCTATGTAAATCGTCTTAATGAATGTGCCATCGATGCCCACGAAGTCTAACACGTCACAAACTTCCTTTACTCAGTCGTAATATCATGCTCAAGTAATTTCATTCAGTCGTTTTAGTATTTGAACTTGATATGCTAGTTTTTTATGTATGAGATAAATGCTGTGCTAGGAATATCCAGTATTTCCAGGGTATCATGAAACTTCCCGACCGATGGACCTAACACCAAACGCCAAAACTCGCCGACCCCACAAGTCAATGTCAGTCTGAATCTGCGGTGAGATCAATGACATCGCTCGTTACTCTTCTCTTCTTCGCTGCGCGACTGCTTTCACCAGTTTGGCCAGGTTCCCGCTTGATCTTTGGTGACTTCCCATTCGATTGGTTGATACCTTGTTTCATGTCTTGAACAAGTTGCTGAACTTGACTTCGCTGGCCATGATCTAACCCATCCAAATCCACAGGCCTCGAGGTATGTCTTCCAAAGTCATCTGGTTCCGGAGTACGTGGAATTATGAGCAATTCCTTAAGAGCATCTGAACAAAACCATTAGGCAAGCAAAGTCTGAGGGAGGTGAGTGTACTGACCTCTTGATCTATACTTGAAGACAAATTTGGCGATGGGACGAGGACTTAATCGATCCGTCTTTGCACTTTGTGAAGATAGTCGTTTATTTTGTCCCTGACCGAGTCTATATTCGTCAGAACATGAGCCACAGCCACAAGAATCAAGACTTACGAGACTCCATGATACTTTGGTTGGCCTTTCAAAGCCTTCTCGTGAATCCCCTTTTCATACTCTCCAAGAGTCTCAAGGATTTTGCTTTTTGGGCCCCAAATCGGTGTCGAATTTCGATAGATCTCAACCAAGATCACCCCCACCTTACTGATTCGTTTCGCATCATCCTTGACCTTTGCGAGGGCATCGTCGTCCAGTGCTGAGATATATGTCAGCCTACAACTCCACCCTGTAGTCTCCCATGTCACCCACAGGTCTTGATTCCCGCAAATTGGAACGCCCTCAAAACACCCACCTCCCCAGGCTCGCCCTTATCGACTCCGGCCCTGTAGCTGGACCAATACTTCCTCCGATCATAGTCTGCTTTCTCTGCCAGTTTGCCACGAATTTTATGGCCATCGACTGTCAAGGTGATTTCCAACGCTGGACAATCCATTTCAAACGGTGGTGAAAGCGTGAAATTTATGCTGAACTCCTGCCCTTCTGCAGATTCAATGTACTTTGAGATTTTGTGGTCAGGTCGTCGAGCATAGTCAGAGCCTTGCGGTGCCTCGTCTTCTTCGTCATCAAGGTATTCCGGCAGAGGGATATTATTGACACGAATAGTTGCCTCGATACCTGGAAGCTCTGGAATGATTGCCATAGTGTTCGCAGATCTGTTGAACTATGTTTGTTTGTGTTAGGAGCTGCCTGATGATTGCATAGGAAGACGCAACGAGGCTAGCATCTTACTTGGGGAGGTTGCAGCTTTTGGGCAGTGTTTAAGAGCCAAGATTTGGTGGAAGACACGCTGAATAACACGAACTCCAACTGGAATCACACCCTGTGTACCTCAATTCTTAGTTTCGACTTCAACATTAGGTTGACATTGCGACAATGTTGATGGGCGTCATTCACAAGGCTGAGGTGGAGCGACGTCCCAGATCCGCCTCGTCATTTCTAGACTAGCGTGGCTGAAACCCCGGTTATCCCTTGACATCTCTCCCTTGTTCCAATTGGACTCTTGTCATGAACAGGAAAGCCACTTGGAATTTAGCTTAGCAGCTGTCAATTCAGCCTCTACTCTAGAACTGGGATATCGAATTCCTTACTCCTTAATCAACACCCCAAACTCTAGACCCGACCGTGGCTTCGGGTAGTGATCCGGGGTTTGGCAGCCGATCGGAAGTCCGATGTTTGCCGAAGTCATGAACCAGGGGTTTGTTGCACATCGCAAGTGTCCCAGATTTTCCCACACATTGGGATTAAGTGGGACATTCACTTGTCTAAAACCACGAGACAATGCTATCAAGTCTTGATTTCAGGCCTGGTGCACGTTGCATCGTTGCACATGTACGTTGGAATAGCTACTTCTTCCTCTATTGACAAGCTCGTCTGGAAGTTGATCTTCGTATTGAGTTCATAAAGCCATGGTTTCAAGAGTATTTCACTCAGTGCTTTGCAATAGAATCAAATGCTGGGTATAATCAATGGACAACTTCCCTACAAACCACCTCTGTCATCATGGGAGCCATTCCTACTCCTTAGCAATCTCTACCAAACCTTAGCTCTGCTTAACCTCTCCTGCCTTCTCGTCGATCTCTTTCCAAGTCGGATAGTCTGTATACCCCACGTCTCGCTTGCTAGTTGGTCCATAAAACTTCCCCCTGTTATATATACTCAGCTCCCTCCCTTCCCTCAACCTCTCCACCAAATCCGGATTACTAACAAACCACCTGGCAAACACAAACCCTTCCACTTCTCCCCGTACCACGCCCTCCCAAACCGTCTCCCCATCCCAACCACCTGCACTAAACACCTTGATGTTCGGTCCCAGACACTCTTTCGCCCAAGAAAGGTTTACTTCCCTATCCTTCCCCCAACTCCTCTCAAATGCCTCGCCTTCACTCTCGATTTCCTCTTTCCTTGCTTCAATAAAGCTCACATAGCTCAACTTATCCGCACTAACTTCCCTAAAAGACTTGCAGAGAAAACTCCAAGTCTCCCAGCGTTGTGCATCATGCACATCTCCGTAGGTTCCAAATGGACTCAGCCTCACTGCCACCTTTTGCACACCAATTGCTTTCCCAATCTCCTCAACAAGATCAAGCGCAAATCTGCATCTCTTCTCTGGGCTGCCGCCATACGCATCTGTTCTGACGTTGATGTTTGAGCTCAGGAATTGCTCAACGAGATACCCATTACCGCCGTGTATCTCTACACCATCGAAGCCTGCTTCCATGGCCATTTTAGCTGCAGCTACGTGGTCCGCAATCGTAGCTTGGAGGTGCTCGGCCGTGAGCGCGATGGGGGGATGGTCTTTGAGAAAGACACGAGACGATGTGCCAGGAGGTGGATAGGCATACTTCTCTTCTGTGGAGAAAGGAGTAGCCGATGCTGAGACGGTAGGGAGAGAGGTGAAGTTTGGGAGGGCAGCTCGTCCGTGATGAGTGAGTTGGGCATAGATAATTCCACCTTTAGCATGCACTGCTTTTGTCACCTGCTTCTTGCTTAGATTCTTCACTTGAACTCAGTTTCTGTTTACATACCAGCTTCCATCCCTCGAGATGCTCAGGTAGCCACATGCCTGGCACGCCGGGCATTGCACCAGCTTCTAAAGAAGGCAAAATGCTTTCTGTGATAATGAGACCTCCATCTGTTGCACGCTGGCCATAGTATTGAGCCATCAACGCATCAGGAACCCAAACTCGGTTTGGAGATTCTGATGAGCTTTCCGAGAGGGGTACGCCTCGATTACGGGTCATGGGAGCCATTATAATGCGGTGATTCAGTGTGATTGATCCTCCAGCTATGGAAAGGGGTTCGAACAACTTGGATGATGCGCCTCGAGGGGCGATAGAGGTAGACATATTGGCGACTTTGAGAAACAGAGAAAATGATAGAATTGAAAGAAGTAATTTCAAGAAGAAAGAAGACACCAAGTGAAAATCAGAGAAGGATCGCACACACTATAAGGAAATGCCTGGCGATGCGGATGAGTGAGACGCGCATCGGATAGAATTGTCAGAAGTGGGGTAGGTAAGTCGGTTACAATCCGACGGATCTCCTTAACTTTACCGCAGTATCGGGAAGCTTAATCAACCCCGAAAGGTGATATTGGCTGCAGAAAATGAGATTGAAAGCAGTTTGGTTTTAGGATATGCTACATCAAATATCAACGAGTTGTCCCGTGATGGAAAGGTGTGGGGTTTGTTGTTGAGAAATGACCGGAAACCAGAGTAACACAGTAACTCGAAATGTTAAACGATTCATCTTAAGAACGCAACTACTCTAACACAGTAACAAAAAGTATTTTTTCGTATATTTCCACTGGATAACTAAAAGAATCATTAAATTAATCTAGTAACTAAGCACATGCTCCTTGCTTAAACTCAAAGACTTTCTGCAAGAGATGAATGAGATATTGATATTCCAAGTACTATTCTCACTTTCGATTAGGAAGAGCAACCACCAATTCAGCACCATAGACAACACCGGGACGGTGAAAGTGCCCAACTCCTCGGTATGTCAAGGCGCTGCTGAACATATCGCCCTTCCACTCGTCGGGAGTCACGGACATTTGTGCTTCGACAGCTGCTTTTGCAATATCATCGGAAAACTCCCTACTGCATGTAAGCAGGTATATGATAGCAATATCGGTAGGCAAAATACGCACAAGAAGCACACAGTCCTTTGTACGACATCTTTCATCTCTGCTCCAAGCTCCTTCAAAATTGCGGTGATGTTCTCCCAAACAATCTTAGCTTGAGCACCGTAGTCGCCCGACACCCCCTCAATCAACTCTCCCGTCGTAGGATCACAGGCCCATTGAGTAGAAATGTATGCAAGGGCAGTGTTTGGGGGCACAATGCTGACGGTGGAGAAGAGGCCCTTATAGGGCTTTGCACCGGCTGTGGTGTTGAGATGCTGAACACTAGACATTTTATTCTGCTTGATATTTAATTTAGAATCGAGGTATGATGAGTATTTAATGCTGAAAAAGAGGATCTTCGATGGATTCTTATAGACATCGTGAGGAATAGTTCTCCCACATCAAACCCCGCAGCTGAAACTATCTTCGTCGTGGCTGGCTCTATACTAGAGCGATGCGTGGGTTGCGGGCACCAATAAAAGCATATATCAACATTCTTGCTTGATTTCATCTCCCTCAGCCCTACCTATAGCCCTACCCATAGCAAGTCCAATCACCTTGATGAGAGCCAACGTAAGACTTACTAGGATACGGCGGCGAGTTTTAAAACAGGCGGGGTTGCTAAGCTCAGCTCAGAGCTAGCATGAGAATGACCTTACATGCCCATTCCAGCTGTCCACTGAACAGTAGCGTACAACCATGTGCAAGAAATAGTTCACTTGCCCTATCAAGATGATGCGGTGCCATTTTGGAACCGCCCATGCATAATCAAGGTCTCGAAAACAGAGCTGACACCATGGGTGAAGGTGTGATCGGCTTTCAAGAAGACTCTAAAAGGGGTTGGCTCGAAGGCATGCATAGGAGCAAAATGGAGAAACATGGCCGACGAGAGCTTCGAGGTGTGATAGCGGGGTAAACGCGCAAGGCACTTGCATCGCGTCAGCTTCAACCCCTTTGCTGCTTCACAATCCAAACTAGAGATTCGATGCTGACATATCGCCTGGGGAATCAGGATTTGCATATGACTTGGAAGGGGTTGTTGGAAGAAGGAGAGTGGCGCGCATTGAGGTCGTTGATTATACGGTAGTCGAAAATGGCGCGACTGAATATGTCATCGAAAATATCGCCAATTTTACCCCTCCATCCCACTTCGTAGCGATCACCATTCTTTTCAACACGGTCAGAATGAAGCAAAGATACTCATCTTTGGATGTCAAGGTTTGTATCTCATTATCTCATAATACTGCACAGTCTAATATGGCTAGGTTATCGCCCACGAGCTCTCCGCGAGCCTTGTCACTCTTCGAGTCTCGAATGTTTACGACCTCTCTTCCAAGATCTTCCTAATCAAGTTCGCGAAGCCCGAGAACAAGCAGCAGATCATAATTGACTCTGGATTTCGATGTCATCTTACACAATTCTCTCGAGCCACGGCTGCGGCGCCGTCCGTGTTCGTCCAGCGACTACGGAAGGTTCTGAAAACGCGAAGAGTCACCTCGGTTTCGCAGGTCGGCACTGATCGGATTATCGAGTTTCAGTTCAGTGATGGGCAATATAAACTGTTTCTGGAATTCTATGCCAGCGGAAATATCATACTCACGGACAAAGATTTAAAGATTCTTGCACTACTACGCATTGTGGGGGAGGGCGAGGGGCAAGAAGAACAACGGGTTGGTTTGAGTTATTCTCTGGAGAACAGGCAAAATTATGCTGGAATTCCACCCCTCACAAAGGAGCGTATACAAAATGCCTTGCGAAAAGCGGCAGATAAGGGGGATGAGAGTTTGGTAGCTGGGAAGAAGTCCAAGAAAAAGAACGCTGATACGCTGAGGAAGGCTTTGGCAGTCAGCATCAACGAGTTCCCGCCTATGCTTGTAGACCATGCCATGCGAGTGGTAGAGTTTGACTCGACCCTAAAGCCAGCAGATGTACTGCAGAGTGAAGATCTGCTAGACCACTTGATGCGATCATTACAGGAGGCCCAGAGAGTAGTTCAGGAGATCACGAGCTCTGAGGTCGCCAAAGGTTACATCATTGCAAAGAAGAAGGATGGATATGATGAGGCAACCGAAGACCAGGCCTCAAGAAAATTTGTCGTATATGAAGACTTCCATCCTTTCCGACCTCGACAGTTTGAGGATGATCCGGCTACAGTTTTCCTTGAATTTACGGGCTTCAATGTTACTGTAGATGAGTTCTTCTCCTCCATTGAGGGCCAACGACTTGAATCAAAATTACAGGAACGTGAATTGGCTGCACAACGAAAGATCCAAGCTGCCCGACAAGATCAAGAGAAGAAGCTTGGTGGCTTACAGGATGTTCAGACACTGAATCAGCGGAAAGCAGGAGCTATACAAGCAAACGTGGAGAGAGTTCAAGAGGCCATGGACGCGGTCAATGGTCTTGTTGGTCAAGGTATGGACTGGATCGAGATTGGAAAACTCGTCGAGTTGGAACAGAAACGTCGAAACCCTGTTGCATCGATTATCAAGTTACCATTGAAACTGCATGAGAACACCATCACTCTTATGCTTGAGGAAGAGACATTTGATGACGAAAACGAGTCAGCATATGAAACAGATGACGATGTTTCTGACATTGAGGACGACGACAGCAAGGAGGAGCCGAAAGACAAGGTAGCCAATAAAAGCTTGAATATCGACATAAATCTTGGGCTCTCTCCATGGGCCAATGCGGGAGAATATTTCGATCAAAAGAGATCCGCTGTCGACAAGGAACAGAAGACCCTACAGTCATCAACAAAAGCATTGAAAAGTCAAGAGGCCAAAATCAACCGCGACTTAAAGAAGGGTCTCAAGCAGGAGAAAGAGATCCTACGTCCTGTCAGGAGACAAAATTGGTTTGAAAAGTTCACATGGTTCATATCGTCTGATGGATACCTTGTTCTTGGTGGAAAGGATACGCAACAGAACGAGATGCTTTACAAGAAGTATCTAAAGAAAGGGGATGTTTACGTCCATGCAGATCTCGAAGGTGCTGGTACCGTCATTATTCGAAATAACCCAAAGACGCCAGATTCTCCGATACCACCTTCAACACTTTCACAAGCTGGTACATTGGCTGTATCATGTTCATCGGCCTGGGACTCGAAAGCTGGAATGTCTGCATGGTGGGTCAATGCTGAACAGGTCTCAAAATCTGCACCAGGAGGAGGTTTCTTGCCAGTTGGCAGCTTTTCGGTAGGAGGAAGGAAGAATTTCCTACCTCCTGCTGTTCTTCTACTTGGATTTGGTGTTCTATTTCTTGTTAGTGAGGAGAGCAAGGGTAAACACATTAAACATAGGGTTCAGGATGATGACGAGCCCCATCTTGTAGACGATATTACAGCTGGAGAGGTTTCTGTCGACCTCCAAGAGCATCATGTTAGCGACGACGAAAGCGACGACGGTGATGATAGAGCATCTGACGCAGAGGAAGATAATACATCGAATCCACTACAGACAAGAGGAAACTCCGATCCAGTGGAATCGGACGAAGATGAGCCTGTACCAGAAATGGAAGAGCCACAGATTGCCGAAGAGCCAAAAGCTGCCGAGAAAATAGAACCAGAGTCCGAATCTGACGATGAGACAATTGCAAGTGGTATTCAGACGCCCAGTCAGCAAAGCAATACCAAGGGCCCAGCACCACCAAAACGAGGTAAGAAAGGCAAAGCCAAGAAGATCGCAACCAAATACAAAGATCAAGATGAAGAAGACCGTCTCGCAGCCCAAGCATTCCTTGGATCTTCAGCAGGCCAAGAGAAAGCTGAAGCTGAAGCAAAAGCCAAGGCTGCTCGTGAAGCCGAAGCGCTTTTCCAGAAAGAGCGTCGAAAGGCCCAGCACCAACGCACGCAAAAGGAAATGGCAGCACATGAAGAATTACGCAAACAAATGCTTGAGCAAGATCAAGATGGCCTTGATGAAGCTGAAGAGCAGCGAATGAATATCCTAGACTGTCTGGTCGGGACACCACTCAAAGGTGACGAGATTCTCGAAGCGATCCCAGTCTGTGCGCCTTGGGCAGCAATGGGTAAGTACAAGTATAAAGCTAAGCTGCAACCCGGTACCCTGAAGAAGGGCAAGGCTGTCAAGGAAATATTGGGCAGGTGGGTAGTGGATACAGGGGTCAAGGGCAAGGTGGATGAGAAAAGTGAAGATGTCGAGAGAATGTGGCCCAGAGAGGTAGATTTATTAAAGGGTTGGAAGGCTGAGGAGGTATTGGGAGTTGTGCCCGTTGGAAAAGTGAGGGTGATGATGGCTGGTGGCAGTGCGGGGACCGCGGCAGCGAAGGGAGCGCCTGGCAAGGGACGTGGTGGGAAGGGAAGTAAGAGGAGGTAGAGACTTTAAGGTGCCTGCGAATGGAAGAGACGCAGTTGAAAGCTTCTCGAACTCTGTGCAGTCGGCAACATCTTGGTTCCCAATGAATAGCAGTATGACTGAGAAATTAATACCTACCAACAAAACAAGGGTGCTCTTCTCGCATTCTAATTGACTTGTAGACAGTGAGCCCCTGGTTTTAGTCTCTGAGCCCGTATGTGAAACTTTCCCCGCCATGCTAGTTCAAGCGCCTTCTTGGGTATGGGGTTCCCCAGATTTGGTGGCAGAACTTATTGATTTCGTAGCCCGAAATAGCTAAGATCGACAGACTCGCTCGACCAGCTAGCTAGTGACATATTGCTGCATTATTATTCCAGCAAGACATAATTTCCTAATGAATGTGGCTCTGACATTCGTCCTATCACATCATGCCACTCTAAGACACAGCATCCACTCTCTGCGAGGAAGCGTAATTATATACAGCATGCTTGTTGACAATTTGAGATGGTATCTGTAAAGTCTGTCGTCGTGATAGATCACAAGTAGCTGAATGCTAATGCGGAGGCATCAGAATGTCACACAATGAATGGTTCTATGGTTTTACCTGTTGACCTGGTTTCACAATGATGCACATTCGCTCCTTGGCCTCAGACTTATAACGCCAACGCTCCGAGCACAAGGATGGATGGCCATTGATGAAATCATAGGCTGCTGCCATCATGGCTTCCGAGCAGGAGCATAGCCAAGAGGGAGATACCAGCGACTTTTCGAGCTACATGACCGCCTCTCTGGATAATTCCCAGCACGAAGTATCGGAGGAGAGTTTCAACAGTGAAGACGGATTTGGGGTGTGGCCATTGTATCAACCCTTGAATACCAGCAAGGCCAAGTCCCTTTGTCTCGAGAACGATCACTTGGAACATTGGTCCAGCGACGCACACCGGCCCAGAGTAGTGATGAGGGCATGCAATGCATCAGAGGATCATATCCACGGTAGGCTGTGCCCATCTCTCCAAAAATATGGTTCACTCACAGCCAGTTTCAGACCCGATGAAACTCCCAATCAACCCCCAAGTAACGCACAAGGCAAACCCAAAGCCGTTTCCACGGTACCACGCTCACGCCCATGCAGCACTCCAGCCAGTCGCGAACAGCGAAGTCGAATCAAAAGCCGAGCTAGAAACCAGCTACGACGTGCCAGACCCGGGGGAGAAGCACCCAGATCCAGTACATGACTGTATCGCTACTGGCCCCGAATCAGCCAAGCCTCGCAACGCTGCCGTGGATAGCGAGATTCCTGGCTTCGATCTAGCCGTCGTTGCCGTCGCAGAAGAGGCAGACGGGTTTGATTATCAGGCCGGACTGCTCCGCAAGCTGTCGAACCTTGATTGCGAATCGCCAGGAGATGTGCAACTGCAGCAGGACCGCTGTGTGGTTTGGCTTCGGAGCGTGGTGTCCTGGTTCGTTGTCATTTTGGCTGTAGGGGCGGTTTTGGTTCATGTACTTTTCAAGTGATCTGGCTTGGCGTGAGGATCTGATTTTGGTGGATACTTTTGGGCTGAGGCAACACATTATATGTAGCTCGTGCATTTACTCCGACGGAGAGATTTCTCGGCAGTTGTGATCTTATACTTCTGGAATGACGCGATGTTCAAAATACATGCACTTGCACACTAAGCGACGCCCCTTTGCCCCTGCATGCGCAACACTAATCACCAGCAGAGACAGACACAAGAGCACAAAATATCTCGATAAAGTCAACCACCTTCATTTCACTAATACTAGCCAGTTCATATACATTTCGTACTATTTGCCATCAATTCCTATCCTGTTGATATCATCCTCCGATTTTCCAAACCCTCATACTGAACCCACTTACAATCCAAGACCCAAAGAACAATACAAGAATAGAAATTAAATATGAAATCAAAGGCTACCACCAAATGCCCGCTCGCGCTATAAAAATTCATCTGGAATCATAAATCATGAAACTCATCTCTCATCTCTTCGACTAGGAATCGATACTGTGTCTCTAACAGCGCCACCCTCAGCACCTAGACCGCCACTCATCAGAGCCTCGTCAAAGGTAGGATTCTTCCTTGGCGCTTCGAGCATCCTGGGTCTATCAATTACCCGATCCCCCTCCTCGCTATCGGTTGAGGAATCCGATTCTCGCTCTCTGCGATGGTGTCTTCTCTCTTTCTCGGCCCTTTCTGGACGAGGGGCTCCACCTCGCTCACGCTCACGTTTCTGCTCTTCGTGGCGAGCCCGACGCTTCTTTCGTCTTTCAAGTGCTTCGATTTTTTCAAGCTCTTCACGGTTGGCTCGAAGCTGCGAGGTCACCTCTGCATAACCTTGCACTTCCTCTCGAGTCAAGACACGAAGCACGATGACGAAGTCTTCTCGAGCCTCGAATCTCTCCTTGCCCAGTTCCAAAGCTTCTGGGTTTACAAGCTTTCGGCTGATCTTTGTCCATCGCGCATCGGGTGGAATACCATCCTTCTTTGCGTCCTTCAGAGGTGCAACACCTTCTCGGATCGGCGATGGATCTTCAGGAAATCTCTCCTTTGGAATACGTAGGATACTCTTGACTGGCTTGTCTTCCACTTTCTCTCGTGGTGGTGATACTACTCGGAGCTGGTTGTTCTCTGCTGGCTGCAGAGGATCTCGAGATCTTCGCTCAGCATCAAGGTCCTTGCGAATCTCAGCTACTTCGCGAGCATCCTTGGTTGAAGAAACCCGTGGAGTTCGAGATTCCGGTTCCTTGGTTGGAACTTTTGCTGCCTCCTTAGCGTTCAGCTGATCCTTCAAAGCCTTTAGGTCCAAGGCATCCTTTGGATTGAATCCCGGTGTTGCTCCAGATTCCCTTCTGCGACGAGTTGTACGCGGAGCCACGTCTTCCGAGGTGTCGGATCTAGAGTCGACCGCTGCAACCGATGCTCCTGCTAGAGCTGCCTCAGTACGACGGCGATGACGCTCGCGCCGCTCAGCATCACTATCCCGCTCGTCCTTGGATGATTGGCGCTCCCGTGGGGCACGGCCAGTAATATCAACCGGTTCGGCTTGGGCTGGACTGCGGTTCTTGCCGTCTCTGTCCTGAGGAATGTCGCGAGGTGGGGGAGGCATCTGAGAATCACGGGGTAGAGGCGGAGAATCATTGTCTCTGTGTCGTCGCTCTTTCGGATCCCTTCCTGTCAAATCGACAGACTCCCTCTCCTCTCTTCTCTCTCGTCTTCTATCATCCCGATCCTCTCGATCCTCACGATCATCCCGAGCGGCATTCTTCACAGCATTGATCCCCAGAGCTGCTCCAGCCAGGCTGAGGCCAGTGGCAAGAGCATCCCGGCCTTTGTGCTCTGTACGGTCCTTGTCTGTGCGGTCAGACCGCTCATTCCTATCCACACGATCGGTCCTGTCAGATCGGTCCGTCCTATCATGCCGGTCCGACCTCTCAAGTCGACTGTGTGGTCTCTCAATCCTGTCTTGTTCCCCATCCGGCCTTTCCAATCTGCTGTGTGGTCTCTCAATGCGGTCGACTCTCTCTGGCCGGATACCGAAACCGCGATCTTCAACGTTGTCATCGTATCGATCTCGATGACCTCTAGAATGTCTCGGTTCTTCGTCTCTCACCTCGTAACGCTCTTCTCGCGAAGACCGTCTTGTATCGCGGTCTTGATATGCTGAGTTTGGTCGTGCACGAGTAGAACTGGCTCTTCTGGGTGGCTCTACCACATCAAAGGCAGATGGCCTTTGGAAAGGTTCGGTAGCAGACATCGACGGTGGCTGTGGTGGCATTGGTACAACTGGCATTCTGACAGGACCTTGACCTTGATCCCATGATGGAGTTCGCCCATGGATTTTATCAAACCCACGCATAGACGGTGGAGGACCTCGCTCTCTCCCATCATATGAGCGAGGGGCAACATCATTATACCCATTAACACTAAAGGGCCGGTTCCCTCCTCGTCCAGCATCAAAGCTGTCTCGCCGCGATCGTGTGTGTTGTGGTGCTGGCTGCGAATTATTCAAGTCGTATCTGACCAAGTCCTGAGCATTTGTATACCCATATCCATCCTCACCATAGTCATCTGCTACGTTGTCTGCGCGCCTGACCACCGAGCCGGAGTGAATTGGTCGGGCTCGTGTACTGGTGTAGGCCGGTTCTCTGACGGGCGCAATACGCAATCTACCATTTTCCTGGGAAAGACGATCCATACCTCCATTATCCATGGTCATGCTATAACGCTTTTTGTGATGATGATGACCGCCATGTCGAGATGACGCAGGAGTGATGACATACTCTTCCTGGCTGGATCTATACGGGTCCTTCATCGGACTTCCAGATCTGATAATGCCCCCGGCGCTGTGTACAACAGCAGGTCTGTGTCGTGGTGTAGCTGTAGTAGTGACGATTGCAGGAATAAGAGGTCGATTGTGATTATCTAGAGTTGATCGCCTCGTGCGGCTTCCTTCTCGTGTATGGCTGCTTCCTCGAGCTGGCTCAGCAGTGACCTTGTACGTCGTAGTAATTGTCCCGCCCGTCACAGAACTATTACTGCTTCGAGGCGCAGGAAATTCACGGCGTGAAGCCTGGATCACATGAAGATGCGGTTGCTCATGAGGATGTGCCAAATTAATTGGAAGTGAGGCTCGCGCAGGATTGTAAACTGGTGATCGTGGTCGAGCAGCGCCGTATCTTGTATGATATCGATCCCCCATCGTGCTCGTATCTCTTTACGTCGAGGAGATACCCCGAAGCCGTGCGAATATAATAAAGAGAAGTGAAAGCGACTCGAAGTCTGCGTCGAGCGAGGGAACCCAGGGAGAGGTCGCACGTGAGTATATATCGGTCTCAAATGAGATTTTCTAGTGGTGGTGCTTGTCAGCAAACATCCGGAAGGCGACGAAGGAGGGAGAAATCAACGGAGGTGGTGGTCTGCATGCATGTCATGCACTCACTTTCACGCCGATTGCAACACCGAACCTTGCATGGTACAGTAGGTAGGGCTGTCGACTGCCAATCGTGGGGTTTGCGAAGCCGACTGGATCTTTTCTGCGTCTTTGAAGTCGATTCCGTGGCCGCGGCGTGGGAGCCTGGAGACGACGACCCCGCTGTTGCTGCGGATGAGGTGATGCGCCGAGAGCGACGAGACGGGAATCGGCTGGTGGGTGGCCGAGTTGCTGGGCAGATGCTGATGCAGATGCAGACAGATGAAGGAGCGGTTGGGTTGGAGCTGTAGATGAAGTTCAAGTGGAAGAGCAAGAGCACGAACAAGAGCAAGAATTCCAACGGCAGAAAGGGGATGCACCAGGACCAAAGGCAAAATGCTGATTCCAGACGTGTCGCTAGGAGCGACCTGGGATTGTGTGCGGCTCGCCTGGGATAAGATGGGATGGGATGGGATGGGGAGGGCTCAGGTTGGGACGGAGACTGAAGTGCCAGTGGAGTGCAGGTTGTTTTGCCCCCCCAACGTCATTTCCTTATATAAAACCCCTGCATCTATACTACACTACCATATCCTGCACTATCTCGACTCCCCTCGACTCCGGCTCCGTATCCCCTATGTGAGACTAGAACCATTTCCTTACTTAAGACATTTCGCTGCCCTACATCACTTGTCCCCACCGCCATGCGTCGCTTCGGCGCTCCAAGCATCGGCCTGCACTGGCGCTGCCATCATGGGATGTTTATTGTGGTCTCCTCCAACTCTCCGTCAACCCAAGGCGTTCGTGCGACCTCCAATCCTCGTGTACTTGGCCACCTAATGCGGCTATGCATCCAGCCGCGCTCGCCGTCTCCAAGGCCTCAGCAGCGTCCCACTGCTGCACGACCCCTCCGACAACTGACCGGCCACAGCAAGCCGGAGGGGTAGTGGCAGTGTTGGCTGTTGAGATACGGTACTTGGGACGCGGTGGATGCCAGGCGTGGATGCTGATAGGGCTTGCTTTTTGTTTGCTCCACTCAGCAGCAGTGCAGGAAAGCGATCCGATGTTTGACATGCCGTGGCCGAGGCTCTGAATACTCGGTGAGTGGAGGTCGCTCGTCCTTCCATTGGCAAATGCGCAACATTCCCGTTTGCCCCGTTGTGCTGGTTGGAGAGTGAAGGATGCTTACTCGGTCAGATGCTGCAAGGCTGCCAGGCCGGTACTTCAATCCGAGTTCCTCTGGACACGTTTATTTCTTAAGATCATCATTATGATATATCAACAGCTTCAATGACATCATGTCAAAGTATGTTTTCCTTTTGCGTGCACGACGTGGCGTACTTGATTGAAAGAGGCCTCCTCCGACCAGCTCTCCCCAGGAGTCCCAGGCAGCCCTGGCTATCGAGCACCAACTGCTTCTAGAGGTTCTAGTCAGTCGGTCTTCCTGACAACGGATCCCTTCCAGAACTTTAGAGGGTCGATCATGCACGACAGGCGCTATGAGTCTTGGGCAGCGAGTTGCAATGCGTTTTCTCCCAAGTGTGGGGAACCTTGCAAGGTTCATCCTTTTGACAAGACCTCAGATGCCCAACTGACAAGTCAGGGTCTAGAAATGAGTTCTGGATCGGCGAAATTGCTCAATCGGAATTTTCTGGGCATCAATTGTTCGTTCAGAATGCCTGACGTTCGGGTAAGTTCAAAAGCTCATCAAACGTTTCATTCAAGCTTCGAGGCGCTTCTCCAGTGAGATTGGGTTCTCGAAAAAACATTGAACTTGCACCATTTTGGGCATGATTGTCAGACTCCGGGCAGGGTCTCTGGGGGATCAGCGTTGTTTCTTGTGGTCGTCTCATGAAGTTGGGATTCAGGCACAAAACGTTGTTGGGGTTACTGAAACTCGTGGAGACTCCAGAGACAACGCTGGTGCCCAAGATGTCTGAGCGGAGAATATCCGCGTGAATGAACTTCTCCACAGCTGGTAGACCGCGGGAAGTCCCTGATTCCTCACGCGAGCCGTTCAAAATATTCCTTTACGGGCACTAGATAGTTCTACGGCCCATACCGCCGAGTAGAAGATGATGCACCAAGGTCACAGGGTTCATGTCACGAAAAAACATATGAGTTTGTTTACTTTGCGAGTTAGTGACTTTTTGGATTAATTATTGGGAGCTCCTTTGCATACCTGCGGCATTACATGATTTGGAAGAACTGAATTGGACTATGGACTATGGACTCGATGCTGGATGATCTTGACGAACTGAAGGCATGGAATTCCCAACCCATATTTCGTGGGTACGACTCGTTCACTATCTCTACAGGCGCCTGTAAATATTCTATCAGATAGCGCATGGTATTTTGGCTCAAAATCGTTGCCTTGATTGAGTTCTAGTGAACATGAACATCTTCAAGTCAATCTGATAGAACCTTGATCATGAGGATATCCAATCACAATGTTGCTTGGCATGTCGTGACTTCAGCCGAAACTGTTTTCTCGCGTCTGCCAGCCTCACTTCCCATCGTCATCATCTACTCAATTCGTGATACGGAGTTATCTCCAGATGTGCGCTTTATCGCGGCTCAAGGTGTCGCGTATGCTTCTCAACGCCGATGATTGAGGGGTCACGGCGTGTCATGACGCGACGTCGCAAGCGGCTCCGGGGCGTAGATGACTCTAGCCAGAAGTCAAATCGCCCAGCCAGTGAACAGGGGCCTCCCAAGAAGAATCCCAGGCTCAATCGGCACGATAGCCATGCTTCTCTTTGCGGCAGATGCGCTGAAATAGACTTTGACGAGATCTTCGGCACTAGGGTTAATCGAAGTCTCGGTGAATTTGTGCTGGATTTGACTGAGACCCCCGACAAGCTCAAGGTTTCGAGCTGTGCTTTTTGCCGCGTGCTTGCCACAATTCTTCCAGTGACTTTTGAAGAGACAAGTGACAGTTCAGGCGGTCAATATCATGTGCGAGCCTTCTCGGCAAATCGATCATTTGCTGGACCAAATTGGAAGAACTTTCTTGGAGAAGACTCAACGTTCATTGGAGTGGTTCAAATCAGCAAGGCACTTGCAAAAAGTGGGAAGGGGGGTGCTTTATTGAAAATTAACAAGTCCCTGAGTGAAACGGGATATCTGGGCATTCTTCAAGATTCCAAGCCCACAGATTCATTTGGCATTCGGCGTCTCTGCCAGGCCACGTTTGACGAGAAGTTTGTGGCAGATTGTATCTCATATTGCACCGAACATCACGGCCAGGCGTGCAACGACGTCTACAATCCGAAAGAGTCCAGATCTAGGACTTCATCATTATCTTTTAGAGTCATTGACTGTTCGAGCCGTCGCATCGTCAAGGCAGTGTTAGGATGTCGCTATGTGGCACTGTCGTATCTATGGGGCTCAGAGCAATGTTGTCCGCCAGACTCCTTACTCGAGAATCAGGAACCCGCACTTCCAAATGATTGCCCACGAGTTGTGAACGATAGCATTGATGTCGCACTGAAATTGGGCTACCAGTATCTATGGGTAGATAGGTACTGTATTGATCAAGAAAATCCACACGATAAAGCACTGCAAATCTCACAGATGGACCGGATTTACGCCAATGCTCATATCACGATCATTGCGGCTGCAGGGACTGGTCCCGAATACGGCCTCCCAGGAGCAAACCAAAAGCTGCGCAAGCCACAGCCAATTTTGAAGATAGGAGAACTAACTCTCGCGTGTTCATTGCCCCGACCGAAGTCGTCTATCACTAAGTCCAAGTGGGCGACTCGAGGTTGGACATTCCAGGAAGGTGTACTCTCAAAGCGCCGCCTCATCTTTACAGATGAGCAGGTAGCGTTCGAATGCAACACCATGGACTGTGCAGAAGTGCTGTGGAAGCCGACGAGTTCGCTTCATTGCAAAATCATAGGAGAGAACGGAAAGCAGGAGCTGAGAGCTGGCATACCAAGCGCATCCTACCACCACGGCAGCACTGGTAGCGTCCCTCTCGATATCGTGGCACACCTCTCAGACTTCACGCGCAGGGAGTTGACGTACTCATCAGATGCAATCAATGCTTTTCAAGGAATCTTCCACGTATTCGCCCGTAGCCAGGAGCCCACTCATCAACTCGTTGGCATTCCCATGTTGCCTCCAGTACATCTCCGAAAGACAAATGCTTATTTCCCTCCTTTCCGAGATCCAGCAGTCGGGTTTTTGGTAGGGCTCTCATGGTTTCACATACGACCTGGAAAACGGAGACCGCAATTCCCAAGTTGGTCATGGGCAGGGTGGGAGGGGCAAATTGGAGATACGTTGTTGTGGACTGCGTTTTGGGAAGAGGATTCTTTTGATATCGATATTGCCTGGATTGAAGAACTTGATGGGAAGCGTTTGAGGTTTCCAAGCTTCTACGAAGGGCGCGAAGGGCTGAATGACTTCTTGGATCCGCGGCTGCAAGATACCGTCAAGTTTATTGGCATCACGGCAGAGACATCTCCTTGCAAGGTAACCTACATTGATATTGATAAAGATCTAGACGATGAGGATCGAGAATCCAAGATTGCTCCTATGTTCAGCGGGTTTTATATCGAGATGCCTCTTGGAGACGGCAGCTCACGTGTCTATGCACCGGCGTGCTTGGACGGGCGGACGGAGGAGCTACTGGGCGATGAGATACTATGCATCATGTTTCATGGCGATCCGAAGCTTCATAAGGCGATCAAGGAGGAGCAGTGGTTCTTACTTGTGCACGGGATGGAGGTGAATGCTAAGATGCCGGGAGCGAATAAGATGTGCTACGAGCGGGTGGGGAGTGCGGCGTTTCATGAAGGGTTTGTGAAGACCGATGGGATCTGGGCTGGAAGATCTAAGTGGAGTGTTGATGGGGAGGAGATAGAAGTGCGGGAGAGAAAGACTTTGAGGTTGGGGTGAGATGTGGTCGAAGTGGTGTGATGATCCGTAGATATTGCGGTCAGCACCTTGTGAGAATGGAACAGAACATTTCCCGACTATCCAAGATCCACCACGGAATTTCTTTGTCACCTGGATAATTAATTGCCCAGCTTACTTGTACTGTTTTGTAGCCTTTGCATCTCCCCACAAAGAAAGGGGGTTCGTCGCTACTGGCCCCACATTTCGGAGCTTCATCTTCGCTGACCTCCGACCCCTCATTGTTCCCCGCCTTTAGCTATAACAGCTCACAAGTTCTTTAATCCGCTCCTGAAAAATTCCCAACGCGGTTCTCACTTTATCTTTACGTACCAGCTTGCTATTGAAATAATCGCAATGGCATCCACACAGCCCACCAAACGCCAAAAGACCTCAAAGGACGCTCCCTACGAGCTGCTCTACTGGCCCGGGATGCCAGGGAGGGGTGAGCACATCCGCCTTGCATTCGAGGAAGCAGGAGTAGAATATTCAGACACTGCGGCTGTCAAAGACGGCGTCAAAGCAGTTCTCGCGCAAATCGATCCCAAGAGCCTTGGAGATGCAAACAATCCCCCCATCTGCGCCCCTCCTGTTCTGAAGCACGGTGACCTCATCATCAACCAGACTCCTAATATTCTGCTATACCTTGGTCCACGACTAGGTCTGGTACCATCGGTAGAGGACGACGAGGCGGGCATATATCACGTCAACCAGCTCGCACTGACCGCACTTGACGGCCTTTCGAACGAGCCGCACGACTGCCACCATCCCATTGCCTCAGGCTTGTACTACGAAGACCAGATACCAGAAGCAAAGCGCAAGTCGGAAGATTACGTCAAGAATCGTCTGCCCAAATTTCTAGGGTATTTCGAGCGAGTGCTGCAAGGCGAGGCGAGCGGGGAAGGCCAGTGGCTGTATGGGGGGCAATTGACGTATGCGGATCTGGTGCTGTTTCAGTGTATAGATGGGGTGAAGTTTATGTTTCCTGGTGCTATGGAGAGGATTGAGAAGGAAGGGAAGTGCAGTGCGGTGTTTGGGCTGTACGAGGCTGTCAAGCAAAGGCCGAAGATCAAGGCATACTTGGAGAGTGAGAGGCGGCAGAAGTATAGCAACGGGATCTATAGGTTCTACGAGGAGCTTCAATTCTAGTTGCACTGCCTTGTGCTTTCAAGACATTCATCCACTCACCGAATCTCCGAACATGTGCAGGAAGACGATAAGTGCCTGGAGTGACACGTGTGTGGCGTTCATTTTGACTCTCCCACTCCAAATCATTTCAACTCTCATTATTTCTTCATACTCGAATAGGGATTGCAGACAGTTGAGCTTAGTTATTACCACCACTCTGGGTGATCCTATTAACATTTTCTCATTGCCAATGCCGTGTTCAATCTTCTGACTACTCCCGCCTGCCACCTCCTCCCTTTGAGCGTATCATTCATTTGAACTGGATACCATCTCAAGATGGCTGAACCCCAGTTCACTCGTTTTTCTGACATGCCTGCGGAACTCCGTCGGATGATCTGGGTGGCTGCTTTACCAGGCCCTCGAATTGTGCACCTTAGGCAACGGAAGCTGAGAAAAAGCATCGACGACTGGGAGCTTGAGACATGGAGGGCGTGGCCACCTCTTGAAGGTGACATTGAAGGCGATTATGGTATTCATGGAGGAGATTGGAGAAGACTAGATGTAGAAGATGAGTCCACAACTCAAGGCGAAGGACATGAAACGGAGGACCATATCTCTTCTGACTCAAACGTCGAGAGACGGGCAACGGTGCAACGAGAGCTGGGTGATGCCATGGGACTTGCTTCTTGGCCGTCTGTGGATTATACTGATGACCAGGGCCGTGTTATGTGGCAGCCAGAAGATTATAGAGATGCCAACCTGGTAGGAATGTACTCTGAAGTAGAAAACCCGATAATCCTCTATGTCTGTCGGGAATCGCGAGACATTGTGCTTGAATATTACACTTGCGCATTTTACTGCAGCGGCTCTATCCCCAGACTTATATCGATTTCGCCATCGACATGGTGTATATTCGTTACAATACTTACTCGACACTGTATTCCGACAATACCGAGCATCCTCTCATCCAAGATCTCAAACTCTTCAAGATCCATGACTTGGACAACGTCAAGAAAGTACAGAGGCTGGGAGTGTATCTGAAAGAATTAGACCGTACGCCAGGACGAGATATCGCTGATGTCCTCGCATTCTTCGGTGGGGTTCGGGAACTGACCATCATCGAGGGCCATGCTGAACGGGCCCGTCGTAACCACGGCTATGACACCGACTTGCTGCTCTTCCAGCCGATTGGACTCGACGGAGTGATGAAAACTTTCGATACCTTTGATGCTCGTGATCTCGTTCATTGGTACGGTGTAAATCGCGGCTCACCTAATATCCACGAGCTACCCGATTCCAACGCAATGCAAAGATATGACCAGATTGCACGCTTCCATGCAGCAGACCTGGCAGAGGAGGAGAGTTCCTGTGACTGGGTCGTTCCAACAGTGGGGGTTGCAACGATGGTGACGAGGGGGAATCTGATTCATTATATGGAGCGCCTGAGTGTGAATATGTTTGGACCGAACGAGTTGGCGCGAGAGTTTAGCAATGGAGCCACCGAATCAGATATTGAGAAGTTGCAGCAAAGCGTGAGGGTGAAAATTAAAGAGCTGGAGATCTCGTGGACAACGGCTGAGAGGTTCCAGAGATAGGATTTAGTACCATCAAGGTTTCCCTTGGGTCTCCTCTCTTTCTCTGCAGTAGTATGACATTTGTTCAAACACGTCTCGGCTTGATTTGACCAGACGTCAACTAGGAACATGCCGCGGCTCTCGTTGTACATCGACAGAGCAAGTGTTCTTCATGCTATCTTGCTTTTATAGCTTCAGCAATACAGTTGATTTGTTCCAATCACACAGAGACTTTGAATTGTTCAGTTGCTGGGTTGAAGGTTCATTGATTCTCTACACAGGCGAAGTTCTATCTGTGTTCCCTTGGCTATTCACAGTCCCTTCCTACCCACACTGCAGCTCTATTTCGTACAAGAGATTTCGAAATCATGATACCGCTCATCTGCAAGTCGTCCCTCCCCACAAACCTCAATACAACGATATCCTCTCCAGCTCGCATATGCTCAAAGCAACGACGAACAACCTATCATACACATTCCTCTCCACCCCACCCCAAACCCTGCAGCTACCACCCAACTATTTCGAAGGTCTAGATTGATTGACTTCCTCCAACGCTCGTACTCTTCTCTCGTAATCCTGTTGGCAGAACACGCTGCAGAAATATGATCTTGAGAATTCCTCCACTATTTCCTTCCGTGAACACGCGCCTGGATACGTAATGCCTTTGCTGCAGCGGCGGTATTTTTCGTCCTTATAGTGACCGCACATATAGTTGGATCTTTGGTATTCGCACATGTCGGCTGTCTGACTTGCTGGAGCTTGATGGAAGACGTTGAGGAGGGATTATGTGGGAGTGGATGTTTTGTTGATGGGCTCCAGGGATAGAATGTCGAACTTTGACTTTGGATTCTCTGCTTCGATTGCCAGAGAGATGATGGATAGCTGGATGAAGAACATGAAGTCGAAGAGGCCTATTTTATAGATGAGAAGCTCTCTGAAAAGAATCATATTAGTGTTTAAGCGGACTGCCAACATCTGATTCACACTAAGATTCAGCAACAAATATTTGGCTAGCAACTAAAATGAACTATATTGCCTGGGAGTCAATGTAAAGTAGAAGAATTTTGCATTGGGTGCCCCAATAGTTTGTCTGTATTAGCACTTCCGCCTCGAAAGTTCTCAGCTACCTCAAGATTACCTCAACCACACCCAAATCCACTTCAAAAACACCGTCCCATTCTCTCCGGTGATTCCATCATCTGGGAACTCCAGCCTCCCCTTCCTTTTCTCGCTAGATGCCTGGATTGTGTTGCGTAGATCGTTTGAGCGCTCCGGGCCCCACTGTGAGATTCGGAAGCCGTGTTTACGGATCTTGTAGCCTAGAATGAGTAGGATAAAGACTGGGATCTGGGTTTGTTGGTGAGATTCTGACTTGAAGAGGGGGAAGAAGTACTTACGCCAATGTAAGAAGCAATGAATCTGCGGATGTCGAATGGATCTTCGAGGAAAGCACCAACACCGTTGAAGATGACGAGTATGACGCAAGCTACTAGCCCATAGCATGCTTTAAGCCATTGGCCGTGCGATTTGTAGGGGTAGCGAGCGTGGTTGCGATCTAACATATCGGCTTGGATTTGGGATGGATTCGCGTAGGTCTTTGAGTCATTCAGACTGAAAACGAGTTAAACAAGGACCATACCAGCGAGTTCTGATACCTACATCTTGAAGAAGCGGAGATATGTCGCACAGATGGCTGTGTAGACAATCAAACATGAAACAGTACAGTTTGCTGCGAGCTCACTCAACCTCTTTCGAAGGTCAGCCCTATTTTGGACGAGCATATGACTACTTACCACTCCCGGGCCTCCAGTTCTGCCCATGAACGCAACCATCATCATAGCAGCGGTGGCTAGAACTGCTCTGACGGGTACACCAGATCTGCACGAACGCAGCCTCGAAGTTATAAACTCGGGTCCAGTCTGATCTTGTAATGCCAGAGTGTGAAGTACCCTTGAAGCCACATACATTGAGTTAATTGCACAGGTAAAACTCGCAAAGACAAAAATGGCATTGAAGAAGTGCGCAGCGGCAGGCAATCCAGCTTCAACCACAGCTATGATAAATACTGATCTCTCTCCAATAGATGTCGCTGCGCCGTTGATGAAAGGGTGGTCAGTTGGGACATTGAAAGATGCCATTAGCATGGCCATTGCGTACAAGACGATGATTCGAAGATTGATCTTTCGTGCTCCCATCTTCATACTCTCTGCGTTCGATAGTGCTTTACTTTCAGCTGCGGTGGCAGCGATTATATCCATTCCCACGTATGAGAAGATAACATGTACAATGGTAGTCCTGAGCCGAATAAGTTGAGAAATATCTCTTTGTGAACAAACTTACCACATCGTAAGCAATGATCCAACAGCGCCTTTAATATCTCGTTGATGGTTACCACCTTCATCTTTTACCTGATACACGGAGTTGAAGAAGGAGTATGGAGACTCCCAATCTGAGTGAGTGTCAGCCCTGCATGGCATTTCGAGTTGTTCTCACATTTTGACCCGATAGGTTCGGTATAGTATGCATTTGCTCTGGCTTTGTCACTTTGTTAGTAACTGCCAACCAAGTGCGAACTACTCACGCTGCATGACGTTTATAATCAGCATCAGAAGAATGAGCATAGTGATGAACGTCAATTTGATAGTTCCGAAGATGTATTCGAGTTCTCCAAACACCTAATTTAGGTCAGTAACGAAATTAAAAAAATGTATCCAAACTCACTTTGACTGGAAACATGTTTATCGCAGCAACCAGTACCAAAAATATAGCTATCCAAACCGCATTATCAATGTGATGGCCAATAGGCCAATTTAGGTAGGTTGTTCCGTCGCTGTAGGTGAACTTTATTGTGCTTGAAACAGCAACTAACTCGTCGGCCGCAAGTATTGCATACGCAAACCTTGATGATCAGCGACTTGCAGACTTCGAATAAAGAGAGCACTCACCAGTACATCCAACCGACTGCGAATCCTACTCCACGATCCAAGAAGCGCCTTGGAAACTCCATAGCTGGCGCATTCACAGGCATCAACGCAGTCATTTCGCACAAGCAGGATATCACGGATGCAATGACACTGCCCATGATGAGATATGCAAGAACTGCTCCTCCAGGTCCTGCGACAGCAAGAGAAGCCCCACAGCCAAGAAAAAGGCCTGTTCAGTTAGTTTAATCTTGTGTGTGGATGTACCAATACGTGCCATTTCCAATCGTCCTAGAAAGATTAGCAGAAATGACTAGATAGTAGCTGATATTTACCCAGAGAATGCTATCATCTTTTGCACCAACCTTATTAGCACAGCTATTTACCTCGAGTTCCGCATCTGCTCACATTAAGATGCCGCTCACTCAAAGTCCTCCTAGTCTAATGTCAGTCCCATCAAGGGCACCATGGAGATCTTATAGCTCACCATACATTCTCTCCTCGGTGATCTTTCGGATCTTCGACATTTTCCGCCTCATTGATAGAGGGCGGTCCCGTATACTCGGCGACTAGGTTCAGGGGCGATTGTATAACCTGCGGAAAATAATCAATGACCGGAGGAACCACTTCTGGTTTTTCATGATCCATTGAAATAGAATTTGCCTGCCAAGGAAATGTATATTCTTCTGCCATTACTGGTAATGTCGAGGTTTTGAGGTGCGGAGTTGAAATGACGGGCCTTCGTGGACTTATCTAAGCTGCTCATCAAGGTTAAGTTGTACAAGTACGCAACCATGATGCAGAGGATATCAGGTGGGAGATGCATATGCTTATGGACTTGTTGCACTTGGGCCATTGCCGACGCGTTTCCATCAAAATTGATACGCCAATGAAGAAGTTGTGTGACTTGACAATGCAGTGGTCCTCCATTAAGGCCCCAAGGCTTACCATGTCATTTCGGATCCGGGGATAAAGGAGACAGTTTGATACAACGGCACCGGATAGAAGCATATTGTGCGAATAGATAGATAAGCTGACCGGGAGTCCTGTAGTAATGGAAAACAGTGACAGGCTTGGCAGCTCTGGATCGAAATTTATATCCCGCATGGCCGAACGCCAATGTAGCACAGTATCTATAGGAGTGAGACACCAGCCATTTAAGCCACTAATTCTGTCATCCGTGATCGGCCCTTGGCTGGAATTGGATGTGTCCTGCCGAGTGAAGCACAACAGCACGTGAGGATGCGATCCTGTCCACATCCAGGACTATCGACAGTAGTAAAAGGCCCCAGATGGCTGCATATGTGCGACAGCAAATCGTGTCAGTTTAGCCAACAAACGAGAACTTGCCTACGCATGCTGATGTTCTCTTGTGTTCCGCGCTGAGCAACTTCAGCAACGGACACACATCCATCGCCCTCAACGTGCAGGCCGGCTTGACTTCCTTTCTCTAAAGCAGGATTGTAGATAGTGGCTGAGATATTCCATGGACAACCACGGCATAAGCCCAGAGCAGGACCACTATGGCAACGTCAACTTCGTCATCCAAGTTCATGCGACTCAGCAGCGCATTTCGACTCCTCTTCCATCGAAGCGACATTGACAGCATTGTGATCAAATTGTTGGGACAGTTCTCACTTGAGAGAATATACTCAGAGACAAACAGAGAGATATATCAGAGGCTCGTGATCAGTTTACTGGTGCAACTAGATGTTATCTTCAAAATCCAACGCCTATCGCTGCCAGTGGAAGGTGTGCAGATTGGACGGTATCTCGGATATTTGGCAAGCTGGGAGACAACTGTACGGACGATAGAGTTCGTATTGCAGGTTGTCATTGATGGGAGAGAAAGCTTGTTTGATGCTTGTCTGATAACGGATAAATATTTGGCGGAATTACTCCTGGACTCCATGCGATTTTTGACGTTCCATCCAAAAGTCCCGTCATCCCAGCGAGCCAGAGACCGCCGTGACCGATTCGCTCGCCTTAATCGCTCTCTGGAGCGGATATTCGACAGCTATCCGGCCTCTGGCTCCTTTCTTCTGACTATTTGCAAAGAGATTACCGATAGTCTTCGAAATGATCCAGATACCTTCATCTTACCAATGAGGTTGAGAAATGAACTTCCCAGCCTAGCCACAGACTCCCTTGTATGTTAGTCTCTGCGATTGAACCGGCATGTACTAACCCGATATCTGAGCAGTATCCTCTTCCAGCATGTCTTCAATCGGAATACATTTCGACACTCGTGCCTCTGCACAGTCACCCCACTGAGTGGCTATCTCAGTTCCTCGCTTTACGAGATGTGGCTCTCTACGTTGTCTGGGCTTCTGTCCAATATACAGCCAACAGAGAAAGTCGAGATGTACGCCTCCAGTCATCATCTGCCCGAACCCGCAATCAAGTTCTGCGTGCCCTCGAAAACATGTATTTGCCTTCAAATATTTCCCGAGTGGATCTCGTCATCAATTTCAATGACCTTTTTCGAATAATACTACCGGATTCGTTGTGCTCAGGTCGAGATGAATCTCAAATTGACGAAGCTGAAATTGATGCTATAGATGTATTCTGCGCGAAGCTTTCTGACCGGCAAATCTTCCACCGCGTTAATGATACAGAAATCATGAAGAGTGTAACAAAGATCACAAAGGCTATTGAGGGAATTGATGATCCGAGTGGGCAATATGGGTGCTCCCGTCCTAAAGTTTATGCTGTGAACTGCTCTAGATGCCACTTGGTGGGTGACACCCAGCTTAGACAAGAGGAGGTCAGGTTTCCGGTAAGATCCCAGTAAGAGGAAGTCAGGCATAACTAAATTTGTCTATAGATGGAACTCAAAGTCCCGGAAGTTATCCTTCCTCTACGAACAAAATGCCCTGTTTGCCAGGAAAGTGTAAGTATGATGCGTGAGATTACACTCATAAGGGAAGCCTGGGAGTTGCTCAAACCACTCAAACTCAATGCAGACACAATAAATGTCGAGCGACACTTGCCCTCAAACTTTCAGCTTTCTTCACCGAAGATGGAATCTGCTATGCTACTTCATCCCAGTTACAGCTTTCTTGGGTCTCATAAGTCGCCAGAACAAGAATCACCTCCTTATAGTCCTCCATATAGCCAGCATCTAGACACAGCATCTTCCAATAGATCTCAATCTTTACCTCTCTCACCTAGATCTGCAAGGGGAAATCAACTTGTTGATACGCCCAGGACCGAATTTTCCTCGCATTCTTTCTCTGCGGGGAGTGGTTCTGGTGGGATGGGTTCAAGTAGCGCCACGGAGTTTTTTATAAACTCCATAGCTAGTCCAACGAACCCACCGCTTTCCTCAGGCCTTCTAAACAATGGAGGAGAAGCATCTTCGCGGCTAGCGCCTACCAGTACTGTATCGTTTGAACCAAATACCATGGAGAGAAATCGATCAGTCACAGTTACACCACAGGATAAGGGAAAGTCCAGATGGCGATCAAAGTTAACAGTCTCTCGAAAAGAGTCTACCAAAGGTTCATGCGATTCAAATTCCTCTGGATCGACAACTTTAGAGGCTCAGAAAGTAGAAGAGGTTTCGTTGAAGGATTTAATGAGTGTATCAAAAGGATACTCGAAAGGGAAAAGCCCGAAGATTATCAATGTATCCCTTTCCCAAAACGCAACCTATGCCCTGTTCTGGACGCAGTCAACGATCAATGTTTGGGATGTTGCCACATCACCACCAATTCTAGGTCGAGCTCTTTCACCTGAGAGTACCTGTGTCCTGGCAGCAGTGACTAAAGTTCACTTGGCGTATATTATGGGATCTAGCAATCAAAAGTTGACAGTGAGTTGTCTTGGGACAGCAATGAACTTGACTGATATTCTAAGTTACGAATAGTGAATCTTATACAAGCTGGAGTTCCTGCCGTCGAATACCGAATGCCTTCATCTCCATGGTGCCATAGCATATGTATTGATCCAAACGAAAACTACATCGCCGTTGGCTTCGACAACGCTATTGTACGTTTCTTCAAGACTGCAAGATCTGAAGAGCCCCGAGAAGATCGACTGCACAGTAAATACGCCAACCACAAAGATTGCAAGAACTGCCCTCCCGTTGACACAATCTCCTTTTCAAATGATGGACTTAATATTCTTGCTAGCACCAGAAGTCCCAGAAACGGAATGATTCAGATTTATACCTGGCGTTTCCCATTTGACCACTTTGCTGAGCTTGCTTCCTGTAGATATCACGTCCCATTGCACGAGTCTGAAGACAATGGCATTAGCTCTGCAATTTTCAGAACTGGACAACTTGGGGAAGAGAATTTGGTTTGTATGAGTACATGGACACAATCCGGGGTTCCAATACTCGTTCAGCCGCAAGACGGACACAGGTGCGAGGTCAAAACCGAAGCATCAGGCCATCAAGGCAAACTCGGCAGTCGAATCCAATGTGCAGCATTCTCGCCTTCAGGTCGAGAGCTTGCTTTGGTAAACCAGTACGGCCATCTTTATCATATGTCAAGCCTGAACTCCAGTCCTATGGAAGTCCGACGGATTGCAACTTCAAAAGAACTTACGACGAGATCGAACTGTTTTGCAATGACGTTCATGATGTTATCAGATGAGATGTCTATTGTGCTTGCATGGGCAGATCCAGGAAAAGAGATTGGGTACATCAAGAAAGTTCCAGTCAAGATAATGGTAAGTTAGTAACTGCAAGCTCTTTCTCGTGCTGATGGAACAGGAACGGGGTGATAGTACTCTGTCACCATTGACACCAGCTACACAACCGACGTCTCCTACCACGCGATACGAATTGCCTTCTGTGGGAAGAGAAATACCCAGAGAGCCAATTGAATTGGGGAATCTTATTCCAGATATCCCAGCGCCCCTGAATGTCACGAAAAATTTGCCCAATGAGAAGTTATAATTTTATGGTGCGACTCTGGACAACTTTGCGCTGCAGGAGTGGGCAGTTACCGGGCTGGAGAGTTACCTGGAAAGAGTAATCGTGATCAAGTAGCATGATAAGTAATCAAGACAGATTTCAATGCAAGTTCTTAGGGAGATGATTGTTGAGGTAGATAGGTTGAAAGTTGAAGTAGATAGGTCCACTTTTATTACCGAGCATATGCGTAGCATATGCTCAATAGATTTAACTCTTTACTTGATATTAGAACACCTATCCTCTTTATCGTTTTCAACCTAGCTCCCCGACCACCAGCCTAACTATTTTCTTTGTATATGCGTAGTATATGCGTGGCATGTGCAAGAATATAAGATATACTAATACGGGGGGCTCCCACCGCCCCCTAACCCCCGGATTAACCCTAATCCTAACCACTAACCCCCTAACCAAGCATATGCCGTGCATATGCTCTTTAAGTAGAGGGTAGAGTAGGGGTCTAAGCTTGCCTAATCTCTAGTAAAAGTGGACCTATACACTTCAACTTTCAAAACCCCTGCGCTTGTCACTCCATACCCCTGCATATACTGCGCATAAGCTCGGTAATAAAAGTGGACCTATCTACCTCAACAATCTCCTGGTTCTTGGGTTGAGTCCCAAATCATGGTTCTGAATTACTTCAAGAGACACTGCGTCGATCCTCGTACACCCCCTGGGGTATTTCGGCCACTGCAGTAAAGAACTGACAACTTGATTCCTCCAAACTGTGAACGGTAAGCCGCTCAGCAATCCGGCTTAAGCCAAATGAGTACCTGCGCTTGTATAGTGCATAGTGATCACGTGATAATATATATTCCCGCATTTCAAGGACTGAAAGAATCGGTTGGAATATCCAAGTAGCTTGGCTAGGTATTTGATTGTTTGCATATGAGGAACACAAAGTGAACACAGACTGTCCTATCATGGAGCGCTACACAGCCTCACAATCTGTTTCAGTCTCACCCCACTATTACCGATAAGCCCCATAAACCTCCTACATCACATCCACTTCTCCATCTTCCCACTTTACGAACTGATCTCGTTCGATCGGTCAGAAAAAAGACTTGCTCCTCCCCACACAACCCAAGAATGACACTCCACCCCCCTTTTGGCCCCCGCATGCGCGAGACCCATTTCCTTTTCGCCTCAACATACACCCCTTTGAACCACGGATCCTTCGGGGCCTTTCCTCTCCCCGTTCAAGAGGCCCAGTCACAATTCACCTCACTATCCCATGCTCGACCGGACACATTCATCGTCTCTGACTTACCGCGATTTATCAATACTTCGCGGGCTGCTCTTGCCCCTCTGCTAGGATGCGATATAGATGAGATTGTGCTTATACCGAATGCTACGACAGGAGTCAATACTGTGCTGCGGAACATGAAGTGGGATGAAAGAGATGTAGTGATTTATTTTAGTACGGTCTATGATTCTTGTCTTAAGACACTGGGTCATGTTGGGGAGCTGAGTCCGGTTAGGGGAAAGGAGGTTGGGATCGAGTTCCCCATTTCTGAGGATGAGATTGTAGACAGGATGAGGAAGGGTATAGAGAGTGTCAGGGAAGAAGGAGGCAATGTTAAGATGGCGATGTTTGATACTGTCCTGACGTTTCCCGGGTTAGGATGCCGTGGGAGCGGTTGGTGAAGTTGTGCAAGGAGATGGGTATTTTGAGTTTGATTGATGGGGCTCATGGCATTGGTATGTTCTCACTACTCTTGAGATCGAAATTCTAGAGACAGGATTCAGAGCTGACTTGAGAACTCAGGCCACATTGATCTCAGGCATCTTGGAGCTACACAGCCGGACTTTTTCGTTAGCAACTGCCATAAGTTTGTCTGCCTCCCTCATCTTAAATTGTAGAAGCTAACCAGCTTACAGGTGGCTCTACACCCCCCGCGGCTGTGCAGTCTTCTACGTCCCTTTTAAAAACCAACACTTGATACGGACATCCCTCCCAACTTCCCACGGCTACCAATATCCTGCTCAGCCTCAGTCACAATTACAGGCAAAGAAATCCTCAAACTTCACCACCCTCTTCGAGTTCGCGGCAACAATAGATTATACGCCCTACCTATGTATCCCTAATGCTCTATCTTTCCGCTCACAAGTCTGTGGTGGCGAAGAGAAGATTCAGAAATATTGCTATGATCTAGCTCGCTCTGGTGGTACTGCGGTAGCTGAGATGCTGGGTACGCATGTTTTGAGAAACAGTAGTGGGAAGATGGACGAAACATGCTTTGCCAACGTTGCTCTGCCTTTGAAGTTTTCTGCTGATGGAACTTCAAGCTCGCTGGCACCTCTGGATCATGATCCGAGTGAAACCAGTGATGGCTCAAGCAAAGGCATCGAAACAGAGAAAACATTTCGCATCACTCAAGCAGGTGAAATAGGGGCATGGCTCAACCGGACAGCAGTCCAAGAATACGATACATATTTACAGATCGCTTTCCATTCAGGCTATCTATGGGTCCGTCTGAGTGCGCAGATATACCTTGAGCAGGGAGACTTTGAGTGGGTGGGCGAGAAGCTCAGAATTCTGTGCCAGAGGATTAGAGATGGCGAGGTAGTGGCTTAGTCTGAGTTTTAAGGGGCTGCTCTCATTGTTTCTACCAGCTTGGGAAAAGCAGAATCTAGCTGATCAACAGTAAACTAGAACAAAATTATCTCGAACTTGGTTGGTGCAAGTTTAACAATGTACCTGCGCTATTGAATGATGTTGGTAGTGCAGACGGCATCACATTCCGTATAAGTTGGTGCAAGAGGTTCCATATCTGCAATCCGAGTGTCTCTCGTCAATAAACCTGTATCCCGATCTAGCAATTGGCGTTTCAAATCGCTGACTATCAAGGAGTTCTCTTCTTTGCGAGTGTCGGCAAGTTTTTCCATATCTGAAATCCGAGTGTCCCTCTCCGAAATTCCTAGATCCAAATTCCTCAATTTCTTCTTCAGATCGTCGATCTCAACAGAGCCCTCCTCTCTGCGGCTACCGGGTAGTCTTTCCATTCTGGAATTCTGATTGCTACTCTGCCATAGCATTATAGACAATGTTGAGTTGACAGCCACAAGTCTGTGTAACTCTCCTGCTTGACTCGCCACTCTCTTTCGCAATTCCTGGACTTCTACACGACAATGCTCCTCCATATGCCTAGCCGTTCGTAATTTCTCGCTCGCCGTCTCGACAAAGATTTTTCTCTCGCTTTGCTGCTCAATCATCTCGCCCAAAGAGAGTTGTAATTCCGCAGTCCGCTCTTCTCCTTTTGCCACCAATTGCTTCAATCTGCGTATCTCTTCATTTTGGTGTTCGATCGTTGATTTTTGATTTTCAGAGAGTTTCGTCGCCGCTATCAACACAAAGGGTTGTTCCAAGCCGATGTTTTAATTGACTTATGCATCGCAGCTTGTTCTTGTCGGAAGGCAGTATATGCATTCGATGCCTATTATTGTTAGTCATTCCCACAGATCAAACAGATATACGTACATGATACTTGAGGCTTTTCTGCCTACAAAGTGTGTCCAACTGCGTTTGGATTGCCTTCTCTTTTACTTTTAGAGCGGCATTGTGAGCTTCGACTCTGGCATCTTCGTCGTCAAAGGATTTTTGAATCATCTCGTTGTGCTCCCTCACTTTCTCGTTCATCTCTACTTGTATGTTGTGCACCCTGTCTTTGGTATCCTGCTCATCTATATCCAATTGCTTTTGGACTTTCTTCATATCGGTGACATGCTTCTTCAGTTGTCCCTTGAACGTCGCTGGTGCTGTATCAACGTCAATACATAAGCCATTAAGAAGTACGGTCCCCTCATGAAAGTCCCTTAGGGAAACAATGATATCCCTTGCAGTTCCATCGTCTAGTCGAGCTGAATACCGGTCGAACAATCGGGTGACTATATCCACTTTAGTCTTGACTTTGTTTCTTAGCACATCAACCTGCTTGATTGAAATACTGGACTCCTCAAACAATTCATGTAAATTGTCTGTTGATTGGGCGTCCATTTTGATGCTAGTCTATAGTCGTTGTGTAGTGTTTGTCGTGCGGTCACGGTTGACTTTGCGACCAGATTTCGGTGGCACGTTTTCTTCAAACATTCTCGAAAGAGTGAAAAACGCAAAAAGAAAAGGCTCTTCAGACGGTTGGTGCTCATGATTGCTATTATTTGAATGACGTATGCGAAAAGTGTGCCTTTGAAGCCGAGTGGTTCTGCTGCAAGCAAGTGTCGTTGCAAACGAGAACTCTTGCGATGAATAATATATCATGAGATTGAGGATTTTATCGACTAAACTTGTACTGCATTTATTAGTTGGGATTTTGAAAGGCAAAAATGATGGCTCACAGTGTGGGTTTGCTTCAAGGCTAGTTTGCAACAAGAGTTCAAAAATCAAATTGAGCACGAGAACTCGAGGTGTGATAGATCGAATTCGCACTGCTTTGTTAGATATGATTCTGAACAGCAAAGAATATCAACTCACGTTGTGGATTTGTTGTCCGGCCGTTTTGAAACAAGAGTTCAAGAGTTGAATTGAGAACGAGAGCTTGTGAGTATTTAGGCAAGCGTGAGATAGGAGCGGTTGAAAAGACTCTGCTACAGGCAGTAACTAGAAGCTCGATATTGAAAAATTGAAGATCCTTTTCTTTCTGTCAGAAGTTGAATTTGAAGAAACGAAAATTCTGCTCACCACCCAGTTTTGTCTGGAAGCTATTTCATTCCAGAAGAAAAAGAATTTGCAAATTGACAGACAATAGACTTTGTGCGAGCAGAATGTTGGATGGAAGTGCTGTAGAACCAAGAAGGGAGAGGAGCATGTGGAGCGTGGGTGAAAGAACAGCTGGAAGAGTGGTGGAGGGAAGAGGTTGACAATTGAAAGTTCTTCAAGTTAAGGCAAGGATTCACTGCCGAGAGGGGAAGGTTGAGGTTGATATCACGTGGCTAGCAAGTCCCGGAGGAAAGCTTTGACGATGAGCTTCGGGTGTGGTCAAGGAGCTGGCTGCCTTGTATGCCCGCAACACTTGACTATCTCAAGAGATGACGATAACTTCAGCACAAATACAGCCGCTCTCAATTGTCCCTTAAGATGATGGCAGTGGAGATATCAAAAGTCCAAACCTCCACTTCCTTCTTTCACGCAATCAAGAACATGTTTAAAAGATGTTGTTTAGTTCTCCAAGACTCGTCTTCAAAGTTTTGCTAATTAGATGCACTGTGTCTGCACGAGTCAAGTCGCTTTTGGAGATTCACTAGTAGCTAATTCTCGTATGGTTCCAGTATCTCACGTCGCCAGGTGCCCTACGAGCCCATGCGATTTGGCAGTCATCATAACTATTAGGGAAGCAGTCAGGTCACTCAACATTGGTCCTCTTTAGATATTCTATTGGAGGGGAATGGCTTTCATTCTAGTTTACTACATACAAATGCTCTATTAAGCTGTGTCTCGATGTATGCTGCATGACCCAATATTCATGCTCTCCATTGACTAAAGTCACCCCAGAGGCATGGCTGAGCACTAATGGTGCAGCTTCATGCACAATATAAATCTCCTTGCAAAGATATCAACTGCGTGCTGCATGAGGGAAACGAGAAGAGGCCGAAGCCTTCCCACGAAAGGGGAAAGATACAATTGGAGCTAGTTTCTCAATACAATTGAGGTAAACAGGTCCAAATGTTCATGGGGAAGATTGTTTTGTACAGTGTTGCTTTTATCCTTGGAAAATGTAAGAAACTGAGTGGCAAATTGCTGGTTACTTCTTGCTGGAAAAAGCAGAGTCATCGAGAGGTTGACGAAGTCCAAGATAAAGGCAATATTATAGCCAATATCACTCTAGAGCGACACCGCAATCGAACGCCGGTGAGGAGGAAATGAAGTTGTTTCCAAGCATAAGTCCTACAACATATTAGGTGAGAAAGAACTGAGATGTCGATCAGCTTACTTGATTTCGAGAGTCCATCATTTCAAAGCTAGTTGCCACTACTCACTAATAGCAGAGGTTACAATGTTGTATCGTCTCTATTTATCAGGGAAGGTAGCCATTAGTGCTGCGAAACTTTCTGGTTTGGGGTTAGTTGTGTTGAGAATAATTGCAAAGCCGTCTCACCATAATGACGAACATCTTCTAATGCTGCCCATATATCGTCCTTGGCGTCTTCTTGAGGGTTCTTATGGATTCCATTATCCTTTCGTTGTTGTACTATTTGAAATTAGTGTTGATATCAAGTGGAGGGTTCAAACACTTACACATAAGAATAAGTTGCTCATCAAGAGTATCTTCCGCAGCCATCTTAGTCAGATTTGTCTCTTGTTGTTGGCCGATCCGATAGCTGCGACCAAATGCCTGCTGATCCCTGAATAGTGTTAGCCTTGGACCTCCCTCTTTGGGATGAGACGAACAGAAAGCTATTCCACCATATGTCCCTAAGAATATTAATAAAGCTTTAAAGTCAAAGTGTAAAGTTATCGGCTCACATGATGATCACATGGTTTGCAATGGCCAAGTTGAGCCCTAGTCCTCCACATTTCAAACCCATGACCATAATTTGGACATCTTCTGTGTGAAATGCCTTGACGGCAGCATCTCGTTGAATAACACTCATTTCTCCCTATTGATTGTTATTAGCAAGGCTTTGAGAGCATAATACTATGAGGCTTACAGTGTAGTAGACATATTGCCTCTTAGCAAATTTGGCTAGTAACCATCCAACCATGACTTGGAAGTGCCTGAATTGTGAAAAGATAATAAGCTTGTCTCCAGTTGCATTCTTTGCCTTGCCTTTCTTTTTATCGAAAAACTTGTCAATGTATTTCCAGAGAGAAAGACATTTGGAACTAGGAGATATTTTTAAACGCTTGGAGTCCAAGTCGTTTAGCCATTTCTCAAAGCATTTTTGAGACTTGTTCGCCTTGGGTCGGTAAAGAAGATAGTCATAGCCAAATTTTGGGGATCCCTTAGTTGCTGGCGCCGAAGAAGGTTCATCGAGGCTAGTGACATCAGTGTATGGGTAGCTTTTGTGACACTGTGGACAATATAGGTCCTAGGCAAGTTAGAGGATAGTAGCAATAGTTGATGATGGGATACTGACATTTGATTCATACTCATCTTCTTCTAAATCAGGATTGTAATTGATGCATCGCGCGCAAAATACGTGCTTGCATTTCTGGAAACTGAATAAGTTGTTGAAGAGGGTGGGGCTGTCTATGCTGCAGCCCCAGCACTGCGAACTTTGATCCATAAACTCATCAAAGTCGGCCCCATAAGCCCCAGACTCTTTTTCTTCAATCCATCGTGTAATCTTAGCTGAAAGCTCGTCGCCAAAACAACCAAACTTTGCTTTATAAGATGGCACAGATACTTTCTTTTGGATAGTGAGTAGCTCCTGTACAGTAAACAGCATCAAAAAGATAGTTAGTAACATCCAATAAGTTGTGGTGATTCTTACCTGAATCTGTGGAGCAACTAAGTCCGGATGTGCAACGTATCTAGAATATTAGTAAAACTCAATAAAAAGGAAGAAGTGCATACTGTCTCAGTCTAGTGATTGCAGCTAGCCGATTCTGCATTGGTTTCCTAGGATCATCCCGTGGAAGCTTTGTAGTAGCTAGCTGTCGCAGCTTCAACTCAAAAGCAAGGTACAATATCTTGTCAGGAGGTGTGAGCGTAACCTTGAATATTGAATGCTCGACGGGAGGTAACTGGACAATGGGCTTTCCAAACAACTGATCTGTAATTTTGCGACTTATGGCTTTATTAGTATAGATACAAGCAGAATGGATTGGTTGCTCACCGGATCATCAAGTCTGATAGGATAATACTCAGTCGGCCCATGGTTTCTTCGTCATTGATGTCATAATATGTGTTAGAAAATTCCTGGAACGACAAGGTTGATGTAATTGGTTCCTCCAAGAATCGAAATATTGGAAAGAACTCAGAGAACCGGTTCATAATCGGTGTTCCAGATACAAACCCACGATATCTACCTCTCAATAAGAGGGCAGCCCGGCTAGTATGTGTCAGAGCATTTTTGATGATGTGGCCTTCATCTAATATGATGCGATACCAGTTGATTTGATGCAAAAGGCCTGACTGCTGTCGATTTGCTTGATGCCACTCCATATAGTGGTCGAATAATGGTCGAATATTCTCTGATTTCCACTTTTTGACTAGAGCTACGGGCGGATTTCCCAGACTACGCCGAAGCTCGCCATAGGTTGTGAGTACAACCCGATACCTAGTGAGATCACTAGTTCTTGCCTTTTTGTCTGCGGAGGCCTTGAACTCCCTAGTATCATTCCATAGATCAACAGTGTGGGCATCGAACTCGTTGCGCCATTGAGATACCTATTGCGAAATTAGAGCCTGTTTTTCTTGTTACTGGATGAAGACCTACAATGGATGATGGAACGACAATAAGTGTTGTTCCCTGCTGGTCGGCAACTTCTGCAGCAGTTGGAGGGTTACCTACGATAGTCTAAAAATCAGCAAAAGACGCTTTGAAGCCAAAGGATACATACAGCCATAACTTGAAATGTCTTGCCTAGTCCCTGTTAAATGTATTAGATGTATGATTCAGATCAATGAGCGTATATTTAGACATACTGTCTCGTCAGCCTGGATGTAACCATGTGGTGCATCGACCGAACACTCTCGTTTGATCATATATGCAGCGCCAAAGAGCTGGTATGTATACATAGCTATATTCTAGTCAGATATATATTCTTCTGTCTGGGGTTACAATCAGGCTTACGATTTTTCATTCCAGCTAGTAGGTACATCACTTCATCTTTGACTGTCACTTGGGTGATTTTCTTCGAGCCAAAGCTCCTAGTATCTATAATAAGATCATTGTGAGTCTTTTCTTTCTGAAAATCGATCGCCTGGACTTGTTCGTTCTCAAGGATGTTGTGGAATGCATGCCCTTGTGTATTCACAAAGAATGATCGCGGATCCGGTCCGGATTCTCCTTTTCCACTCGCCATGCTTGCCACTTGCTTAAGTATCGTCTTCTTTACACCTTTTAGTAGTTCTAGCTTAAAAGCAGTGCCTCGATAATACGTGGCATATTCAACTTTGTCCTGGCGATCGCGATGCCAGTCCCTCGCATTGGTAGCCGTCTTTTTTAAAGTCCTTGATAGCTCCACTGTGTTGCCATTAGAAGATTTGGATATAGCCAACTGCTGATTTTTTATTGGGCCTGCTTTGTCTTCAAGTTTTGCGCGTTTTCGTGCGACTTTTTCTTCTTCAATATCGTGTGGGTTTTCATGGACGCGTGACAGTGGTGTTGTGGCTTCAGCTGGAAGGTTATTTGCTGCCTCATCTTGATCGAAATCCATTGTTTCTTTGACAAATGTCAGTAACTTGGTGTGTTTGAAGAAGTATTGACAATGAATATAACGTGAGACAAGTGAATTAAGGAGCAGAAAGTGGCCAGCTTCAAGGTTGATGCTGCCGATTATTGAGGTGAGAATTATAATGGCTTCCAAGAGCAGAAAATGTGGTTTAATGTGATAGAAGCTGAACGAATTTGTGTGATGAACTCAAAGAGGAAGACTCACGAATAAAATCCTCTAGAATTCTGCTGATTGAGGAGCTTGATGACTTGAGCGTGTCAGATATTTAGATCGAGGGATCTTGAATTCGGTGTGAGGCTAAGTAATTGTCGACCTGGTCTGCTATTTAGATCAGCGATCTTGATAGATTACACAATCAAAGGCAGATCAAGGTGTGTTACCTTGTTCATTGATCTCGCAGAAAGAGCAGGGAGGACGAAGACCAGAGCAAGACTTTGTCTGCTAGTGGGAAGTCAAACCGCCTTAGATGTCAGGAATTTGCGAGGAGCAGCGAAGAGGAAGAAGTTGAAGAGTAATGAGGCGGAGACAGGAAGATATTGAAGGCGTAAAGAAGTGTGTGGAGCTGTGGGGAAAGGAAGTCTAGCTTAGGAGGCGAAGGACGACGAGGCTCCGAGCAACGCTTATGCAACCGATTCACTGGCCGCACAATAGTTTTCCACTGTCAAGCTGGAAGGCGGCGGATCAAGATCCAGAACTCTAGAATTTTAAAACGATGGGCCTGATTTGCAGAAAGCTAAATTCAACAAGCAGACGCAGGTAGTAGCTACGAGTAGAAAGCAGCCAATCCATCACCATGCTTCTGACACAAATTCTTTTCGCAGAATTGCCTGCTAGAAATATAAGGGGACATAACTCTAAAAGCACCACCCCAGCCAACTTACCTTCTTTGAACCAGCTCGTACTGGTCCCCTTGGCCCATTTCAACTCGCCCTTTCATATTGGCCAGCCCGATCCAAGGCAGATCGAGTAGCCAGCTTTGTGTAGCGAGAAGGCAAAGACAACAAGCAGGCCGTAGCTAGGTCCTCACGAAATCGGCTCTTATCTTCTTGCCACCATTTTCGCGACGTCAAGCTCTTTCTTCAACCTCCAAGGCACCACAACCTTTTGATTTATAGTCGGCATCTCCCATGGAAATTCACCTTCTGCACAGTCCACCAATCGGTATCTCTCAAGCGTCTCCATGTCAAGACGTTTTGAATTGACATTTGCAACATCTCGGAGACGACGTGGAACTCTCCAACTCAGGCTTGGTGGATGTATTTCGTAGAAATGAGTTATAGCCTTTTCCACATCTCTTGGTTCCACCAAAATCAACTGTGATTGCTCCAGAAGGTCCTGGCTGTCTTTCACATAATGTTTGAATTTGTCCTTGTCAATGAAGTGCCTCAGAACTATTATTAGCTCCTTGACTCCACCAAATAGGCCAAGAATACTCGCCAGGTCAACCTCGGGCATCTCAGTAGTGTCATTGTTGAACAAAATTGCCAACTTCTTGACCTTTCTCAAATTCTCCATATCTTCAATTCGACATCGATATTCAAGGTCTAACGAGAGTGATCCGATATCTCCTGTTCGAAAATAGTATGAGAAAGTATCATATCGAAGATATAAAGTATCAATGGAGAAGTCAAAGTAAGTCTGTGGAATTGAGCCTGTGCAGTGGAACGCAAGGGTATAGTGCTGTAAAAAGACCTCTTCTGCTTCCTTACAAGCGTACAGAATGTGGGGAACACAACTTTCGGAGAAAATTCCGAGCAGGCTTGCTTCTTTGTAGCTAACGAAATAATGAGACGATATGGCATGGCCCATTTCTAATCGTATGCTATTGCGATTACCTTCCGCTTCGTCTCCCAACTGTGCATTTACTGGTGTCCCACGCGAATCTTCTGAGCTTCCTTCAACGGAGTAGACATCGAGTATATCGTCTTCTCTACTATCTTCAACGTTGTCCCTGTCTTTCAAGATGCCAATCATCTCGGGCCATTCTTTCCCTGTTCTTGTCTCCCACAGTCCAATTGTTTCCTTGATTGGTCTCTGCCTAATATCGACCAGTCTCGGGCCTGGAAGCGCTGCTCTCCATATTATGAGACGTATCTCTTTTGGAAGCTGAGGGAAATACAAGAAATGGGGATCTGCTGGTGAAGCGGCCATCACGGAAGGTTGACCAGTGCTGCGAGAGTTTAGGCAGTCGCAGGAATCCGAGAGAGTATGCTTGTCGTTCGGGGGATCTGCCACTAGCAAAGTTGCGCTGAGATACAATCGTCGATAGGCCTGTGACATTTATGGATCAGAGAGCGGCGATGCAAGGACTTGATTTGTTCTCCTCGAGGTCGTGAATTGTAGAGGTGAGGTTCGGAGAGATCGCGTAGGCGCGCCGTGCCGAGCAAGCGAGATGTCGGATCTCCTTCCGTGATAGTCCCTTTAACTGTTTGTTTCACTTGCTTTAAATCAAGCAAAGCAAATTCGAGATTGCGAGTATAGACACCGGTTTAAATGCTATTATGAAGTTCTCATAACTCCCAGAGACACGGGAAGAGACGAGCCCAGATAAAAGCCGCCCCATATCTTCAGACTGGGGGAAAGCTTCTGCAAACAGGCCAAGGAAGGGTTTGGCCTTCGAGTTTTTGACCCTGTCCGCTCATTTTCAACTCTCTCATTCGTTTGCCCCGCTTCATGGTTGCTCAAAATGAAGCCGCCAATTTGGCGACATAAGCCCTGGTAGTCTGGCGGCTACCCTAGCGTGACACATCTTTCACTCTCATCACTGGGGAGAGTGGTCTCCAGTCTTACTTCTCCCGATGGAGCGATTGTTTTAGCCTTGTGGAGTGTCCACTTATGTGGAGGTGCATGCGACAACACGCATTTTGACAGGGGGCGGCCGCAGCGGAAAAGGTTGCGGGCGCTCTGCGACGAGCAACAGAAGTTTCTGGACGGAACCTGTCACCTGGGATTGGAAGACAGGAGAAGATGAGACTGATCAAGGACCAATAATCGAAACTTTAAAATGAAAAGATTCGCATTGAGCGTGGCTCTCGAGTCGCAAACATGCCTCCTTGCAAATTTATGGCTGCAGTGGACGCACGACCATTGCCCCGAAGTGAAAAACTCGGTGAGCGAGTGAGGAGACTTTCTATGAAATTTAAATTCTGGAGAGCACAGAAGGAAAAGAAATTCGAGTTATGCCGTAAGAATGGCTCCAAGCTCCTCTGGATATGGCTAGAAAGACAAAATTTAATGAACGCTCGGTAATTTCCATACATAATCCCTTCCAATCCAACACTGCTTGCTGGCGAATAAAATCATGTGGAATTGGACTGCATGTTATGAAATTGATCACTGGCTGTAAGACTTCCCGCGCCTCATTTGCCAGTAAGAGGCATGCTGTCAGGGAGCCCCACTCCGAGCTTATGGGAAGCCCTGCTGTTAAGGCAGTGATGAGTAGCTCTCTAAGAGGCGTGAGAATGCGTGAGAATGGATAAGAATGAATAACTTGTCTAATCTTTAAGAGAGGAGACTCTGGGGATTATATAGATATATTCGTACGCTAAGTTTGTTTCCAGGCTTGTTAGGTGACCTATGCCTCACTACCTTGACACTCGCAGCTGACTTTCTGAGACTATGTTGTCCCGAATCATAAGAAATTGCGGGTCACGAAGCCGCACAATCATCTCAACCACCCCATCACATGGTATGATTTTCTGTGCTTGTTTCCATACCAGCTTGTGTCCTGAACAAGTGTTTCTTCGATCCTTGCCAAACTTTCAATATCATGACTTGCTCCACACATCAGCGGCAGGTCACACCCTTGAGTCAATCTTCATTACTCATATCCAAACAAATGGACTCAGGTCACGCTGTCCACGGAGACGGTGGTCACTATAAATAGGTCTAGATCTCAAGATCTTCACTCACGGCCCGTACCGCCAATTGATCTCCGTCAAATAACTCCACGGTTTTTGCAAGATGATATTCTTAGAAGCAGTCATCAATACGCTCATCATTCATTAAGTCGTACTAGCTTTTCATAATTGCTACAACACAAGCAACAGGGCCACCCTGTAGAGTTTCTCCAGAAAAAGTCAGCAAATTCTGTTTTCGGCGACAAACAATCAAGCACCCGCAAATAACCATTAAACACCGCACCGTCATCCGACCGAAACTTTTGTACCATCATCACAAAATTGCAATACAACAGCCAAATTAAACGCCAAACATCAAACATCCCTAACGACCTTCTCCGCCCTTATTCCTAGAAACATCTCTTTGGCTGTTAGTCTATGCATTCCACCAAGGCTCTCCATTCTTCCTAGACTCCTCGGCGTACTCCACAAACTTCGCCGAAGCAAGCTCTAAATACTTAACCCAGCTCATCTCCACGTAGGATGAAGAAATCGGTCCAACCTCGTCCTTGAAGTTGTGAAGATACATGCCAGGTCGCACCGTCTTGCCACTGAGTCTGTCCTGAGGCCGCTCTCTATGTATCCCCGCCATTTCAGGGAATTGTGGTTGATTTGTTCGGATGTTATGTAATGCAGGGGATGTAAGGAACATCTCTGGTGACTCTTTAATTGCTTCCGTGATGGAGACCATGACATGGACGGAGGGAAATTCGTTCATTGCCGTGGGAATTTGGTTTTGGTTCTTGTCATCAGTGTCCTCGGATATTGCAAGCCTCCGGCGTTGGATAGCCTCGTGAAATGAATCAGTACTGATGATTACCCGGGCCAACTTCTTTGATGTTCTTGGTCGAGGCATGTCAAACATTTTTAAGCCATCGGGTATCGTTGATGTCCAGTATGAGGAGAACAGATCATAAACGTCTATTGGCTCGATAAATGAAATTGGAGATCGGTCGATAGTTCTAAAACCAGAACCGTCATGATGGTCTGCTATGATGGTAACTTTCACTACTTCTGTGAAAATTGACAGAAGGTCTGCTATCTCATCAGCCAAAGCGTCGTGCGACAGCCTGTTCGATCCTGGCTTGGGAGCGATGGCAATGCTCTTGACTTTCCTCAGGTCTTCAATGTCCAATTTCCGTAAGCTCTCTATCAGCGTTTCTCTTCGTTGAGACTCGGTAGTGCAAATCAGTTGATTGAAATTGAAGTACTGCATATAAATCGTATCGATCTCAAAGTTAATGCAAGTCTTTGGTACAGATGCATGACTCGAAAATGCCATCTTGTAATGCTTCGAAGCAACTTCATGAGATTCCTTGTTGACAAAAAAAACCGACGGGTTCTGGCACTGTGATTTCACGCCTACAAGAGGTGGTTTTCCATCCGGCTCATGATCGTCCTCGACAAAGCAAAGGTCCTCGGGGTCTGCTCCGGAAACATATGAATCCCATGAAAAGGAGTTCAATTGTTTGGCTTGCTCACGATCCAGTTCCGATTGTGTCTTTTTCAAAGGTAGCAATCTGATGTCCACCACTCTAGGCCCTGGTAGAGCCAAATTCCATATCATTAACCGGATCTCGGTGGGCAACTCCTCAAACTTGGGGAACTCGTCGACCACGACAGAAACTGAGGAATTGGCCTGTAACGGGTAGGCTGGAAGTTCTGTTGTTGAAGTTATTGTCATCTTGGTGACTTCAGCCCGCAGATCTGCTTCTGAGAGGGTGAGTATAGAGATTCCCTTCGGAAGAATAGCAGGTGAACGGGAGGCCAAGCCGACCGCTTTAGGATAGAGAAATGCATCGAAAGGTAACTTCTTCTGTCTTGATTCTCGAAAGTCTCTCAGAATAGGTCTTTCTCGCATGAGTTCCAATATATCTCGATCCATAGTTTTGGTCGGGCTGTACAGTTGATGAGATTCAGACTGGATGGCGTGATTTGAGTTCCGGCTGAGATCTGAAGAAAAAGGTCAGAAATGAGAGAATCCAAGGGCCCGGAGCTTTTATGTACGCTTTTTTAGACAGTGACCATACGTAAAGTGTGAAAGTTACTGTGACTGATTACGAATCCCTGATGCGGGGTGGAATCGTTCACGCTTTGGGTCCCAATCTTTCTAGGATCTGACCTGGGCGCCTTCGAACGGAAATCTACACATTTGGGGAATACTGTCAAATGAAGCTCAAGTGACTCAGAGTTCCCGTACAAGGATGCTTCAGTAACTTCCGATCGATGATATTGTGAAAGATCTTGTTGAGATGGTTCGTAAAAACCACAGCCTCGCTCAGCCTAACCTTGCTCCTAGCGTTATTGAGATTCACGTGAAACTTCAGTCTGCCAGTTGAATTGCACACTGCTTTGTGAAAAGGGAAACATATTATTTATTGAACTATTAATCTAGAAGCTATTATTAAACATTAATGTGTCAAGAATTTTGATCATTAGATACGGTTGTATCACGTGGCCTCAAAAATTAAAACCTCACTTGCTCAGCCTTAAATCTACCGCCAACAGATTCAACCACCCGTCATCTAAGAAGGAACAACATAGAGACCAGATGGCTTTGAATTGTGATCTTGGGGATAGTTCAACTTGCTACCGTTCGGCGAGCTCATTCTGTAGCTTACGGACTGCCCAGCCGGACAACTAAATGTGCTAATCACAGTTGAAGAACCAGGAGTAATCGTCTTCTTGCCAAAATTGGTCTTCTTACTACCACAGGATTTGAAAGTGGTGAGCTCAGTTGCAATCTTCTTCATTTGTTCAAATTTGAAGACGCCGTCTCCAGAGAAGTCGAATGGAGAGGTCTTGTCTTCATGTGTCTCTGGGAGATGGAAAACGAGTGAACATTTACCAGAGTAAGATTGAGGGATATCAAAGTTAAAGATTGAGCTCAAATCCGAATCGATTAAGCCGTGTGACGATGATCCTTGCGACTTAGTGGGCGAGTTGTGAGAAATTGGTACAATCAAGTGTGGATTCAGGTATGGACCAGTGAAATAGGGCCCCGAGGACGTCTCTTTGCCTGGCTTGCCTGAGTGGGAAGTAGAGGTAGTTGTTGTATGCGAAGAGACAGACGAGGTCTTTCTAGCAGTGGTAGAGCTTGACTTCGAGATCGAAGTTGACATATTCTGGAGAGCTGAGCTAGAGTTCGCAATAGGACTAGGCTTTGACACAGAGATCAAGGTCGAGATTTTTTTGGTAGGCACTGAAGTAGACCGCGTCACCAAGGTCGATGTTCGTTTTATAGATGCTGAACTGGACTTTGATTTAAGCGTCGAAGTCTTCCCACGAGTTGATGAACTAGACTGTGATCCCCGAGCAGAAGATGATTTTGGCGCAGGTTTTGAACTAGACTTTGGTATTAACGTCGACGTCTTTTGCACAGGCATGGATGTTGTCTTTGATCTATATATCGAGGTATTTAGGGTTGTTCTTGAGCTGGACCTTTTCGTAGATGTTGAGGTCTTCCGAATGGGTGCCGAGTTGGACTTTAAACTCCCAGTAGCAGTAGTTTTGGAGAAGACTTTGGAACTCGATTTTGAAGTAGTTGTCGACATTCTCTTAGTGATAAGAGAACTGGATTTTGACGAAGAGCTTGAAATCATTTTAGTAGACATTGAGGTAGATTTCGTTGGGAGCACCGAGGGCTTCCGAGTAGAGATTGAGCTAGACTGTGTAACTCGAGTGGAAGAACTTTTCCTGGTGGTAATAGAGCTGGATTTTGAAGAAGCAGTAGACAGTGAACTAGACTGCGAAAGTCGAGTGGAAGAAGTTTTCAGCGTGGATTTTAAGCTGGATTTTAAAGAGCTTGAAATCTTTTTAGTAGGGACTGAACTAGATTTTGAAGAAGCTAAAGAAGCAGTAGATGTTGAACTAGATTGCGAGAGACCGGTGGAAGAGATCCTCTTAGTGGCAGTAGAGCTGGATTTTGAAGAGTAAGTAGATTGTGAACTAGACTTTGAGACTCGAGTGGAAGAAGTCTTTAGTATGAATTTTGAGCTGGGTTTTGACGAAGAGCTTGAGGTCTTTTGAGAGATTGCTAAGGTAGGTTTCGTTGGGAGCAACGAAGACTTCCGTGTAGATATTGAACCAGGCTGCGAGAGACGGGTGGAAGAGATCCGCTTGGTGGAAGTAGAACTGGATTTAAAAGAGGAAGTAGATAATGAACTAGACTTCGAAACTCGAGCAGAAGAAGTCTTGGCGGTGGATTTTGAGCTCGATTTTAATGTCGAGGATGATGACTTTCGAGTCACTACTGAACTAGACTTGAAATTCTGAGTAGAAGTCGACTTTCGAGTAGGCATTGAGGTAGATTTGGATGTGAGTAGTGAGGACTTTGAAGTTGTAGCTTGGCTAGACTTCGAAACCTGGGCAGAAGATGTTCTTTGCGCTGATTTTGAACCAGATTTGGGCGTAAGGGTCAACGACTTTTGATCCGCTGCTGAGCTAGACTTTGAGGCATTCGCAGAAGATGATTGTTGAACACGTATTGAGCTTGATATAAATGCCGTAGTCGATGACTTTGGAGCCCGGATTGAGCTAGACTTTGACAACGCAGAAGATGGCTTTTGAATAACTGCTCTTGAACTTGACGTATAAATCGAAATCTTTTGATTGTGTGTCGACGTAGATCTTGGCTTAGTTGTAGACAGGGTGGTTACCGAACTATATTTCGAGGCCGAGGATGATTTCTGAGGAGAAGTGGAGGAAGATCCCTTGGAAGTTACCGATGAAGACTTCGTAGGGGGGATGGAAGAAGACCTCTTGGAAGATATCGTCGAAAATTTTTGAGTCGGCTTAGAAGAAATCCTTGGAGTAGCAGATGTTGAGGACTTTCGGTATGAGGTCGACAAAGACTCGGAGACGTGGGAAGATACAGAATTATGACCAACCGCTGAGGAAGTGCTTCGGATGCGAGAAGAGCTTGTAGCTGACTTCTTTTCAGAGAGATCAGAGTCTTCACTAGCAACCACCGTAATGCCAACACACTTGGCCTGACCAGCTACAGGTCGAGTGTAGATGTTGTATTCAGTGTCGGTAGCAGGGCAGGCATAGAACTTGCTTGATCGGCGATAAGAAACAATGCCATCTGATGAGATAGAGAATCCTTCAGTTGGGGGCACACCAGAATCACACTGAAACTGGCCTGTGGGAGGCGTTACAATGCATCCTCGACCTTGGAGATCAGTAAAGCCACCGTTCCTGAGAGTGTATAACCCCTTTGGCTGATTTCCCCCAACTCGATTCTGACCATCGCTAATCTGACCCAAGACTCCAGACTTGCCACCAGATATAGTCAAAATGAAAGGGTTTTCGCTGGGAAAGGTCGTTGCCGTGGCTCCCAGGCCTAAAACAAGCGCCGTGAATGTGTACTTCATGGTTGTAGGCGAAACTTGAAGTGGGGGAAACGTGAGAAAAGATGGATATTTGAGAGAGCCATAGAATATATACCCTTCAGAAGCTTGCTACTTTCTTAGCTGGATATGACGTTGACTATCTTTCTGCCATATTTTATCGTACAACGTACGCAACCAGGCTAAACAATCCGTAAACAACCTACCGAGTTTCAATGACCTCAGCAAAGCCCACTTGCTGTCCAGAACTATCGAGCTCAGAAATTCTGCAGCTCTTACCACCCATTCAAACAGATGAAACGTAAAAAATGCCCGATTAACATGGCGGATTTTCAGTAGATAAGCACTTGAGAGCATGCAAATGAAGCTACATATCTCACAACCATCTTTCTGTTGATCTAGAATCAACATTGCGTGCGCGCTTCAAGGCACACCAGGTACTAAAGTAGTTTTCATCAACACAGTACCAATCATATCTCCATAAGACGCGCTTAAATCATTTCGTGGCCCCTGAGTCATGTTTGGGTCCCATAATTCTCGTAGAGTGTAACAACACGATAGTGCAAGCTGATACGCTCGTATTTGCGTTGCAAAGAACCACCCCGTCAGACTTTCGCAGCGTACCTTGGCCTTCGGAGAATTCCCTTTTCAATGATCATCTCACTTGTTATCTTTGAAGTTCTGGACTTGCTGAAGAACGAAAACTTGGGCCCGATGGCATCGGGTAGGTCGCTTAAAAAGCTTGTGTGAGCTTAGTCAAACATTGTGATACCATTTTCTCGATCTAGAACGTACATTCATCTGCATGTGAGAAGCTATTATTTCGTCACAGTGTTGAATGCATTCAATGACGTTATAATTAAATGTGCACAACCAGAAGGGGCCAATTGATGGACGCTGCATGGGGTGTTGTTGCGCCCTCATCCGTCAAAATGGAGTCTAGCTTCATGCCAGCTGGTCGATTCAAGATACGGCAGGTCTTCCAAGGCAATTTATGTTGTATTAAAATATATCGAAGATTATTTTATAAACAATTAAACAATCAGTCATGTTGAATGACAAGCTATCTCTCTTCATTGTCCAGCTCCCTCATCCTATGTCGCGCCACTCATATGTCCTCAGTTCCATCAATTGTATCGTTTGTGCCCACTCAGTAATATACCGGCTTGGTTGGATCGGTCAAATCAAAAACCACCACACTATGTGGTTTTGCACCTCCCCTCGACTGGGCAAATTGCGCCTCAAAATCAATAGTCCGGTTAAATCCCAAGCTTCCATCAGGCTTGATATCGATATACAAAGCCTTGAAATCAGCTGGGGTATTGATTAGCCCAATATCGCCAGTCTGTACAAAGTAATCAGTGACGACGAGATGCTTCTGGTCAGGTGTGACTTTGATGTAGTGGGGACCGATTGTGGGCTGGATCTCATCTGGGTTATCGAGACGCTTGACATTGTTCAGGTCCGAAATATCGAGGGCAGCGATGTGGTTTGCCGTAGTGAGGGTTAGGTATATGAATTTACCGTCTGCGGTGATGTCGGAGCTAGGAGACAAGCGTTCAGTACAAGTGGTCATTTGTAGCTGGGAATAGACTTACTAAATGGCGACAGTGTCGCGAGCTTTGGGTCCTAGGTCGTAGAGAAGTTGTGCAACACCTTGCTTGCCCGTTGTAGAATCTGTTCGGAATGGGTAGATAATCCAAACTTGGCCCAGATGCACTGCTGTGGCGAGAGCAGCAGATTCAGCATTCCCTGGAATGAATTTGACATCCTGAATACCGCCTCCCTATCATCACATAAATAAATGATTCTAGTCAATGATACGGGTTTGGTACTTACATCAGGGATAGTAATTGTGCTGATGATAGTTCTCGAACTGAGGTTCCAGAGACGTAATGTGTTCGCGCGCTGAATTCCAAGTGACGGTTTCAAGATTGTAACAGGAACAACAAAATCAGACGTCAAAATCAGATTCTTGTTCCAGTCAACACTGAGACCATGGGGGCTGAATTGCTCGCCTAGAATATTAAGGGTTCCAGCTACATCCTTGGGGTGCTCGGCGATGATGTTGAAATTTGCGTCAGTTTCAACGAGACGGCCAGGAGATGTTCCAGCGGCAGCTACATATGTCAACTATGAAGATTTGCGGGACATCTAAAATGACTCACAACCCATGTATGTAATCAGGAAACCTCTTTACAGCAGTCAGCTTTCAATTTCACAATATAGGCAGGACTGAACATACCCATCTGGCTTAGCTCTGATTTCATCAGTGATGGAGGAAAGAAGTGCGCGATTGCTCTTCTTGAAAGCAGGACGGTAAGGATTTGAAACATCAAAGTAATAGGCTGTATCCTGTAAAAGATCAGACAGTGTCAAATTCGTATACACATTCACGTACTTGAGTCTTCAAGAGCGAGAGCAATCCTCCACCAACAAGTGTCTTTCCATCATGACTGACGCCAAGATGATGAGGGCTATTTCCACTGGTGGGGACATCAGCAAGCCACAAGAAAGTTCCAAAGGTATTCTAATTATATTAGCCTTAACTCAGCATAAACTTTTTGAAGGTCTTACGTCGTCAAGACTATACGCGGCCAAAAAGTCTAGATTATTCAGCAATAAATCTAATGTGAATCAGGAAATTGCTCACCAGCATGTTGGTTATCTCCAGCAGCGGTCCAAAAATAGCCGATCTTCTTTGGTCTAATGTCGCTACCAGTGAAAGGAGGGCTGGCGAGAGGTGGAGTAGGGACCTGGAGAATCGGGAGGGGAGGGGCGTTGGCGGTCAATGGCTCAGTGACACCAGGAATTACCGGGATTAATGGAGGCAAAGATAGCTGCGCATCTGGAACTGGGGATGCGATTACCATCGAAGCCAGAAAAGCGATGGCAACAAATGACTTGACCATTATGGAGTCTCTGGACTTGGAGCTGAATGGTGCTTGGTAGATGTCGAAAGGAAATTGAGAATGTATGAGAAGGTATTGAGCAAGTATTGGGCGCTGGCAAGCTTTATAACTATTTCTTGCCTACGTTTCATCCATTGTGCAGTAGCAGAAATGAGCCAAGCCACAAACTTGGACAATATCCTGAACTGAGTCTTCTGCGACTAGAAACACCCTGAGTAATGTCACCATAAAAACAAAATTTTCAACATCCTCAGCGAAGTGAGGCCTATAGACACATTTGGAAAGGATCGACGGTATTATTGAGAGCTAACTGGAAGTGACGGATGTGGAGTTGCAAGATGAGGAGGATTGTTTTTAGGTGCACAGAGTACAAAATTGTGCTACTGATTGGGAGTCTGAGTAAAGACATGTCCAGCTCGCCTTTCAAAGAGTTCCGGTGTCTAGTGTTCTGGGCAATCGAAGAGGGTAAATCCGAAAATACGTATAGCATAATTTGACGTCTGAAAGACAGCACATACATTCTTGGGCATTCGAGGAGCTGTGTCTAATTGCCAAAACTGCTCTCCCTTTCTCTTCGGCTATGCCATCCACAAAATTGTGACTACAAGCCGCAAGCAACAATGAAATTTCCTTGAGCCCAAGGATAGTCTGGGTTAGAGCAGCTAATTGTCCAGGTCATCTCTATCCGTGATGATCCTTCGATCCGTTTTTAGGATCGTTAGTTGATAGCTGACACATTCCGTCAAGCACTTTAAGACAAAGAAGCGGGCCACTTTTTCAGAGCATCCAATGAATTTCAAAAGAATTTGGCTGTGAGTTATAGAACCTGATTGCAATTTGGCAAGCTGACGAGTTTAATCACTTGATCTTAAGCTGATTAAGCTAGTGATTACTCATGAAAACTAGCGGCTTGGGCAGTGTGTTTGGGTGTTTGGCGGTAAACGGAAATACAGAATGAGAGTAGGATCGGAGCGGCTGCGCTTCGAAGAACGGCTGATCAAGCACGTCACTTTGGGGGTTTTGATGGAACAGCTTATAGTTAGTAGCTTGAAGCAATTCCAGGTTAGTGCAGATGCTTTGATGTGTCCATCTCGAAGGCAGCAGACGTGCCCTAGATGGCGACATCGAAAAAGCTGCCGCATCAGGCCGTGGATCGCCTCCCAAGTCACACTTCCGGCACTTAGAAATAAGATTCTAAGTTTCAAGCCCGAATAAGCTTAATTTTTAAGCATATTCTGCAGCAAAAGCAATTCCTCAAAAGAAAATTTTATGGGGCAGATTCGCTTTCGTAGGGTTGAAGCTTTGGGGATCGGCGGTATGTCGTTTGCTTGCCAATAAAACACGCCATTTGGTCATAGTGAAGCTTTCGTAGCCCGGAGCATCTCGCATTAATGGCTGTCGATCACATTCCGATTGAAATTAATTGTCTTAATCAAAATTGTGCATTGTCTGTGTACAGTTTCCATTGTATTTAAGGTGAATATTTCCCATATTGGCGAGATGGTCCACTCCAACATCTCCAGATAGCTTGATTTACCTTTGATAGAAATGTACCTACCAACGGCATTTGTCCTGGCTTTGGCCATCACTGCAGCATCGGGTAATCCAGTCGATAATATCAGAGCTGGGCATATCCAGAAGCGATCTCAGTTCACCCAGGGACAACCTATTGACGACAATGGCAAAGGTGCACCAATCTTAGGTAGGTTGAAGCGGCCTGTAACAGAAGAGCCTACGCTAATAGCTTCCAGGTGGCACAAATTACCAGCTAGATATCCAAAATCCAGATAATCTCGGATCACAATCCACCGACAGCGGTCTCGTTCCCAACTTGAAATGGAGCTTCAGCGATTCCAAGACCAAAATCTTCAATGGCGGATGGACGAGAGAGCAAGTTGTTACAGATTTGCCTGCAAGTCATGATATCGCAGGTGCACAGCAGCATTTGAAGAAAGGTGCTACCCGAGAGTTGCATTGGCACCGAGTTGTGAGTAAATCTTTTTGCTTGGCTTGTCACGGCTGACGTGTAGATGTTAGGCGGAATGGGGATATTTATACTCTGGCTCAATTCTACTGTCTGCTGTCGATGAGGATGGTAACTATCAGGTAGATAAGCTGGAAGTGGGCGATATCTGGTATTTCCCGAAAGGATCTGCTCACACGGTTCAAGGTTTGTGCTGACTGATAGGAGATATGGTACGTGCTGATTTTGATAGGTTTGGCGGATGAGAATGAGTATTTGCTGGTATTCGATGACGGTAAGTCCTCTAAGCCTGGATAAGTGAACATTCGGTAACCATTCTCTAGGCAATTTTGATGCAACTGGGTACGTACTTCCTGCTATCTCATATCCTCAATGAGCTAACCCAACCAGCACAACATTCATGGTCGATGACTGGATCGCACATACCCCCAAGTCAGTGCTAGCTAAGAACTTCGGCCTGAATGAGTCTGTTTTCGCCACTATTCCAACTCCGGATCCGTACATCCTCAACGGCACCGCAAGTGTCGCGACAGCTACAGGATCTGAAAGTGGACTCTTTGGAAACTCCTCTTATGTTTTCCATCATTCCCAGAAAGAGGTTGTGAAAGTTCCAGGAGGAGGGGGAAGTCTCTCTATCATCGATTCTAGGAACTTCCCAATCTCGAAAACAATAGCGGCTACTGTGGTCACTTTGGAGCCGAGAGGTCTGAGAGAATTGCATTGGCATCCAAATGTTAGTGGTCTTGAATGAACCATGTTAGCACGCGCTGATGTGACTAGGCTGAAGAGTGGCTTTATTTCCACAAAGGCAATGCTCGAGCTACGGTGTTCATAGGTGGTGCCAATGCTCGCACTTTTGACTTTACATCTGGCGATACAGCCGTGTTCCCAGACAACAGTGGTATGTAACTTCATCACGAGCAACGACTTTTCTGACAAATCATAGGTCACTACATCGAGAATACCTCCGAAACTGAGCCTCTGGTTTGGATAGAGATATATCGATCCGATCGAGTTGCTGATATTTCCCTGACCCAATGGCTGGCTCTCACTCCTGCAGATATTGTGGCGAACACGCTTAAGATTCCGATTAACGTTGTGCAGAAGTTGAAAAAGGAAAAGCAGATTTTGATCAAGGGCTGAGGTAATTGTACTGGCGTGCAAGGGGACCACTGTTATGAAAAGTGACTTGGGATCAAAGCATCATAGAATTTTGAATGGATGATTTTCGGCAGAATCCTCATTCCGTTTGTGTTCTGATGCAAAATTTGCAAAAAATCTGAAGGCGCTAGCCAGGGATTGACTGAGCGATGTTAGGAATGCCCTCAAATTATCTGGATGATATCAACTTACACCTGGGACCTCACACAATTGAATATTGATATCCCTAAGCATGAATTCTACCACTGAACTACCAGCGCTATGATTTTTGATGTAGAAGATATCGTTATTGCACTTCGAATCTGAAGAAGTGAAAGTCACGTGGTATATACGCGTCGGTCGTGACTCATTTATGGTAATGTAGGTACCTTATACGGTATTTATGATGTTTAAAGCCATACCGATGCTACTCTACATCTAGTTTTAGGGCTGGTTGATGCCACCGAGGACTCATAGGGGCAAGATATTGTTGAGGGGGCAAGTCTTGAATAGCTCTTAGTGTTCAGCACAAAATTGTGGTAGCAAATTCTGACCCTTCGACCACCCCTCTACGCGTCACGCTCCCACTCATGGCAGATCCATAAACACCTTCAAGAGTTTTCGATAATCCGGCGTACCCAGCCCCGTGATAGGATCCCAACCAGGAACCGCCTGAAAGCCATCAGTTTTGCAACCCGGATTATTGCCCTCCACAATGTCGTTAAACGCATGAGGATTCTTGTAAAGAACAGGGTTGATGAAACCGACGACTGACTTTCCAGCCTTCAAACGCTGTTCGTTAATGAGTGTAATGATGCTACCAACGATAGGACAGGATGCAGATGTGCCGCCGATCAAATACGGAGCGCCCTGGTAGTAGATCAAGGTATTCACGCCATTTGCTGAAATATCGGGGTAGCCACGAACATGCTGTGAATTGTTATATCTGGAATAGGTGAGATAGTGTTGTGATTTGAAACAGGGGCAAACTTACTGCTGCGCTGTGTAATTCGGCGCATGATGTCGGTAGTAATAATTTAAGGCATCCTCTTGATATTTGGGACGAGCAAAGAGGTTGCTAAATCCTCCACCACCTGACCACGATGTGTTCGTCACTACCCCAGTACTGCTGGTATAATAATGGTATTGGTGTGCGGCCACCTCTTTGTCTTTGATTGAGGCACCTTCTGCGATGCGAGTGCCGCCTACGGCTGTTATCCAGGGGCATGTCGCTGGAAATGTGGGTAAAAATGTAGCTCCATCCACAGCAGATGACAATACGCCGCTTGGATAGCATCCAGGATTTATGCAGCACATACCACTAGCAGCAACTCCATAGTCACCGCTGGGAAATAGGAGAGTGTGGCCCTGGAGACTGAGTTTCATGAACCTAAGAACAAGTCAGGTTAATTCCAAAACAAAAAGTCAACCTACTCATTGCACAGACGGTCATAAACAGCAGCATCCCCTGGCGTCTCTGATCCTGCCCAACTGACACTCAATACTGATGGCAAAAACGACCCTCCACAAGTGCCATGAATAGTGGTGCTGCAGAATTCAGTATCTCGACATCTGCTGGCCCTCGGATCACCTACTTGGCAGCTGCAATATCGCAGTACGATGCATCGAATCCTTCAAGGATATAATCCGCATCGTTTTGTCCTGGACCTGTCACCACATATGGTGAGCTTATCAAAATGATCTGCTGAGGGTACGCTGTCAACCAGGTGTCAGCAAGAATTACTAGCAGTGGATATATACAAACCTAAAGATATGGCCAAATCAAGGTCAAGAAGCGCCTCAACTACACGACGACCAGCTGTTGTATTCGAATATGATGTTTGATCTATTAACTCAATAGCAGGAACAGTGGTTTCTGGAATCTGGGGATTGAGCTGTTGCAAGTATAGCTGAAGGTCACTGGCCAGGTAGGTGTCCTGATACTATTAGAATATTCATGATATACGCGATTCTCTTACGTATGGAGCAAACTCAACAACCCCGTATGAAGATCTGAAATCTGTCAATACAGCTGGGTCTGCGGAGTGAAAACGTACATGTTCAAGGTTCCATTTGGCATGTTGTACAGTGCCCTAATACAACCCGTTGATGTGTAGTTGTTGCAGTAAGTCAGATCCCAAGACGAAATTGGAGGGCCTGTTGGAAAATTAATGGTTGATGCAGCCTCGAAAAGTCGGTTCGAAACATTAGGGACATCAATCTCTCTCTTGCTCAAATGAGAGAGTTGTATGGTTGGCTTAACAAAATCAATATGACCACGAACAGAGACTGGCAGGCTGTACTCGTCGCAAGCTACAGCACGCTTTCTCATACTTCCATACAGCTTATACTCTGTCTTGAGTAATTTCTCGGCCTCCCGGAGAGTGGCATTGAGATAAATCCAGTGGCGTCCGTTTGCTATCTTGATTCTCCCTGGACTGATTCCACTTTCAACTAACCAGGACTTCACTTCCGCAATGACAGACTTGGTTGGCGCAAAGGTTTCCACAACCTGTTCGGATTAGAAAGATTGACAGCAATTGCAATGGTACTTGCTTTTTGGGCTGACCAATGTTGCCCATATTCAGAGCTGTCAGGATCTGATACTTTCATAAGATAGTCCGGCCCAAGATCAAGATTTCGTTGCGTCAGAGCAAAAGACAGTGGAATAATAGTTGCAGGGGATGGTTTCTCCGATCTTCGCTCCCATTCAAGAGGCAAGGCCGTCCGCTGCTCATGAACGACATGGGGAACACTTGCAGAGTAGGCACCAAAAGTCAAAAGACTTCCGGCCAGAGCTTGAGTGAATTTCATCTTCCTTATTTGCTAACAACTGCATCATAGAGATGTCGAAGTGCTGCCAAGTCGGATTATAAGTCGAATTAAGCTACAGAGTTGCTGACCCGGATAAATTAGTTCCAATTCTAGGGGCAAATTCGTGATGCGGCGCAGTTCAAGGAGCATTCTTCCGTGCCTATGGAGACGATCTGGACCCCAAACCTTGTACATATCCATGCAAAAAGGATGGATTCATCCTGACGAGAGAACATTCCTTCTATTCTGCCGCATGCCTGACCTCCAATACAAGGGTACTGCCCTCTATCCATTGGTCACGTCGTGTTGATTCTGCACTTGTACGTAAGTAAAGTAGAGCGTTCCCGCATGTAGCTAACGAGCACTCGAATTTTTGATGCAATTACAATTGAGATTGAAGTTGAACACCTTATGTAAATTGTACTGTCAATAGAACGTAGAACTACAGAGCCCGTGATATGGGCAAGCCCAATAATGGGAATGATTCCATAGAACGGCGTGCTCAGATTCGCAAAAAGGCAGTAGCGTACCCACCCCTAAGTTCGTAAAAGTTGGAAGCTGGCATTCATCCGGAGCCCAGGCAGGTGGGGAATAATCTGCAAAAGCGTGGTGAAGTTATGACATTCTGTCATGTGACCACACCTCGACTTGAAAGGATATTTCGTCATGGCGAGTTAATTTAAGTCAATGCACGGAACACAGATCATGTTGATAAGCTTTCCTCTGATGTAGACCTTTTCAAATCACGATCACCACGGCTGACAATTACTGCCGACGCTTATCCGCTTTTCTTTGGCTTTCGCGCACCCAAGATCGATCTCGAATGGCAACAGAACTATCATATCGAAGCAAGAAAACAGTTTGAAAGCTCAAGGTAGGAATATCAACCAAAATCAGCTGAAATCGCTATAGTTTGGGAGTTCCTACAACTCAGAATGCACACAAACGAAGTGATTATTGGCATCTTCGTGCACTTGCACCGCTCTTATATGCATGCCGTGGGCTATTATCTTAAAAGACGTAAGGGCAAATTGAGGAATATGAGTAATGCCGCAAATTGCCAATTCTCTCAGATGAGAGATTTAATGCGGAGGCCTATCTATTTGTACAAGGATGCACGAAGGGGAAAGTTTAAGGATGGACCAGAAGATATGTGACGAAAAACGAACACTAAGACTCCGAACGGCAGCCGAATAGCTGTTGTACCACCCCAGGCTTTGAGCTTGTGGAGATGGACGCTCATACATTCCCTCTTTCTTTGCTGGCTACCAGAATGCTTGCGAGACGCCTCCATGGGTGATGTTGTTTCTGCTGTTCTATATTCGTGGAATATGCGTACTTTAGTCTCTAAAAACTCTATTTTGCAGCAGTCTTTGAATGTCGAGATTGTTTTCCCTCTTGGTCTTCGGAGAAACATAATGTTCCGCATCTCTTGACTTGTTGCATCGGGAATGTCTCATCTTGGCCAACACCGGACCTCCCGAAACCTGGGGTAGAGGTGGGGTCGCCTACCCCGCTTTCACTACCCCTGTACCATTTTGGGACAGCTGAAGTGAGCGTTGTGCTCGAATCCAAGATCCATTTTCTTTTGTTTCTTGACCCTGAGACATTGTGTAATCTATGATTCCCTTTCAGCTCCGCGTTCTGCAATAGCCAGGCACAAACCCACGAATTTCAGGTAGTCAAGCACGCCGGACGATCATCAATATATCGCACATCGATCAAAGTCAATAGCGAACCTCTACGAAGTCAACAATGATGCCGCGACTAGTACCAGCTTACTACCTCGCCCTCTCTGCGGGAAATATCGCCTTTTTGGCTTTTGCATGGGGAAAATTGGCCGCTCCAGCTGCGCCCGGTCTTCAAAGACAGAGAGCTCGGCTCTTAACAGGAGTGACCAATTTTCGTAAGGTTGGCCATGGACCGTTTCCCAAGGGTGGCCATGCTGAGACATGATACAGAAGTATGTTTTTTGAATGAATTGATGTGCAATGCCTTCGGCCAAAGCTAACTGTGATAAGTTTTACTGTGGACACAGTCTACGGCTTAGGTAGGCGATGGGATCGGTGTTTTCGTTACGGGTGGGCACTGGCGCAAGACTTGATTGGGATATACGGGTTCTTGATCTCCGGGATACGATTTCAAGGCGAATGAACTAGACACATAGCGTTTTGGCCGAGCTACTGAGAGCTCTCACTTTGCGCAAGTGGTCAATTGACGGAGTACCAAGCCCTGAAACAAACCGAACAAGTTGTTTCCTAGCATATCTGAGCGCCGATAATGGGAGATCTTGATGCTGGTCTAACGACTGATACACTGGATATGTGGTATATCGAATTTGGAGTTGAGAAGTCACAATCGACACACAAAAAGACCTTCTTTCATAGGTCGCGAGTTCAAGCTCAAGCAACCGAGAGACTATGCGTCTCAAGCGAGCAAGGGGCGTTTTTACTTTTATTTTTATTTTCTGTCTATATGTGAAGTTATTAGCCATCGTGAGAAAGCAAAAGGATATCTGAGGGTTCAATCATACGCCTTAGGTCACAATGCTGCGATTTCCACTATATATGGCCTGCCTCCTGTAATTCAAAGGAGACAGTGAAAAGGGCCGCTGTAGGTTACCGAGAAAGCTCAGGAGATCAAGAAAATCGATCAAAATTGGTGTTGTGCTCTCTGTGATCCACGAAGTCGTCTCTGTGTTGTTACCCATCGAATGACAAAGTGATCATGCGATGCTAGTTTTCTATCCGGCATCATGCTTTCGTGGCACCTCTAATGCGACGAGTCAGGAGGATATTCTTCAAAGCACTTGAGACAGTAGTGATCTGCAGTCCAGGCATCGTCGGTACTTCGGAATCCTGCGGGGCCGCAATTATCTGGCTTGAGAACCTCGAATAATTTGAAGCTTGGGATCGACACAATGCAAGAAAGTCCCTCAAGACTGAGAACCAAGGGGGAGCATCAGATTAAAAAAACTTCAGAAATTGCGCAGATAAAGTGGAGTAGCAAGGAAACTGGCACTGTTGGAGCATAAAACACAATCTCAATTCAAAGCGGCCTATTGGTCCCAAGCACTGCGCCTCAGCACTTTGAAGAGGGCAATATCCTAAATCAACTTTCTAAACCTCCAAGACACTTTCTTTTCGTTCATTTCACCCACCTGTAAATCATCACTTCATCAAAACAAGACCTTGTCAAGCCAAGCTAGCATAGCCTCCTCGTCCCCACCGAGGCATTTGAAATTCCATGCACCTCTCCATACACGACTCAACGTACAAATTTCCAGGTCTTATCTTCAGCTGGGTGGCCCAGACACGTGGATTGGACTTGTTGGATTTCGGAGATTGTCTCGCCGCATAGAGATAAGGTTGACTAATGAGTTGTCCAGAACCAGAGCCACCGCAAGGGTTTTGCCGTCTCGAGAATGCTATAGCGTCGAATTGCTCGGGAAGTTTTGCCAGGTCTGGAGTTGCCGAAAGATTTAGCTACCCCAGCCGATGCGCTACCCTAAGGCTGAAGCCCAAGCTCAAGTAGGTCACGCTGGATTAGTGAAGCGGGGGCGGGGTCTTTCTCCTCGCTCAGGTATCCAGAGTCGACTCGTGTGCTTGCACCGCTCTCTGATAGTAAATACGCTCATTTTTGTTCCAAGGAGAGCACAATTGCGAGCACCTGTAATCAAAAAACGTGCCGTCAACGGTGACTTCCAAGCCCTTGGCTAAAGGCATCAGCCCATGCCCTATTTGTATAACGTCAGTCCGTTGGTCTGCAAGTCCTGATTGCAAAGAGCCAAGCAGCTTGACGCTGTCACATGCATGAACTCACACTTGAAGCATCACCTACAACCTATCAGACGCCGTTGCGCGACTAAGAATGCTCGAACTCTCGCCGATAAGTCAACGCCTGGTCAACACGCAGCTCGGCCGCCAATGGGACAAGACCGCACAATCAAGGTTTGGATACCCGAAACGATAGTTGCAGGCATAAGCTCAGGAGGAGGGGCACACTGGGCCACGCATGATCAAGGGACCAAGAGAGTGCCGCTGTGTAGTTGAGATTCTCATTGGATGAACTCCAGCTATCCACCTAGTGGCGCGCGATCTGTCAGTCTTTGGGGTGTTTTTTGGCTGTGGTGCGTGCACGCTTGTGGTGGCGGAGGCGAGCGATGGTGACGTTTTAGTGGAGCCGATCTGCGGGGTCTGGGGGGAGCTGGACCTTGGCAACCCAGGCCGCGATAGGTCAATAAAGTGTACCTCATATTAGGTGTGCAAGTGAGGGGTATATATATGGACGAACTGCTTACTTCTCTTACGGCTCTTGTCCAAAACCAAGCAGTTTGACCAAGACACCTCCCAAGATACTCCCAAGACACTACCAAGCCATACGCCAAGATGTCACGCAACAATTCAGTAGCCATTCCAATCCAGGTGACGGAGGCTGAAGAGGCTATGCTTCGTAAGTTTTCCCCAGATGGTATGGAGAATAGGCATTGACTTTCTTCACAGGCAAAATTGGAACTCATAGCGAGGATCTCGATGTAATCGTTGAAGATCCAGACCATCCTATTCACAAGCAGGATTGGACTGTTACAACCAAGCCAGAGGAAAGCTGGGCAAACAAAGAAATCCGCCGCAAGTCAATTTGGTCGAACATCGACGAGAACAACCCACATTTCGTTCAGAAGACGCCAACCGAGCGTCGGGGTTCTATCCTTAGCATATGGAAAGCGGGAAAGGACAAGGATGGTAGAGCAATTCTGGCGCATGATGGCGAGCGTGACGATGCAGAGGAGGCCATCGAGAAAGAAGCGGAGCCAGAGCCAGTTCCAGAGAGTCTAAGCCCTAAGCTGTCCGCCCGTGAGAGGAGACTGAGTGATAGACGAGGAAGCATCCTGAGCATATGGAGTAACGGTAAGGATGCGAAGGGCAGAGATATCATTCAACATGACGACGAGGAATGGAAGGTTTAGATGATGATATGGAAGAGGGGAAAAGACGTGATGATAAGATTATTGTCGATTAGGAGTTGTTTTGGGGCATTATTCTGCTAGTACTCTAGGATGCGTTTTGATACCACGAGTGAGTAAAAAGAAATGAAGAATATGAAATACTGCTCTGCGATGTCCTGATTTTGAAGCTGCTTCACTTGATGTTCTCTTGAAGTTAGTGGGCGTTTTGGTAGTCCAATTCAATGCCTAAAATAGCGCAGCGAAGTCATGCAATGTTCCATCAGGCGGTCATACTTGAGATTCTCAATAGTTTTGAGGTGTGTTTATCGAACTTCTGCCTCAATTCATACCTAGGTACCTTACAGAGCTCGGTCAATATTATCACGTGAGAAGAGCGGAGCAAATAGATTTCCTGTTTGAGCGAATGTAAACATACAACCTCAAAATCTACTATTTCTATTATATAGGTATTCGCAACGAAACCATTCGCTAAAAGGCTAACAACTAGCAGAAACAATGAAATGACTCATCATTCTTAATCCTTCGAGACCTTCTCGGCCTTCGCGACCTGCCCAACCTTCTCACCACCAGTGTCCTGCCATTCCTTGAAATCAATCACATCAGCATCTCTGTCCTTCGTTTCTGGAATCATAAAGAATGTGATGATGGCACCAAGGATGTTGCAAGCAAAGAATATCCACAGAACATTGGCCAGACCGATGACCTTAGAGCCTGAGAGGTAATTGAACAAGAGAGCCGAAAGAATGGCACCAAATTTTCCCACCGCTGCAGAGAAACCGTGGGCGAAACCACGGACACGAGAGGGGTAGACTTCAGCGGGGATAATGAATGTTGTCGCATTAGGACCGAAGTTGAAGAAGAACTAGTAAAGTCAGTTGGCGTGCAAAACGTGAGTAGGTGAACATACCTGCGCGATAGCAAAACAAGCAAACTTTCCTCCAACCGTAAGGTGGGAATATCCACCGGCGAGAATAGCGAACATGAGAGCGCATACAAGAAACCCTTGGATCTGGATCCATTTCCGGCCCATGATCTCAACGAGGAAGATGGTGAAGAAATAGCCAGGAACATATCCGGCTACGGCAATGATGCAGTTTCCGATGGCATTTCTCATCAACACATCGAACTTGGTTGGACCAGTAGAGTAACCGATATCAGCTAATAATACTGATTGATTTAGATTGGTACCGTAGAAAGCCACGTCGAGGAGGAACCATGTTGACGCTGTTCCTATAAGTGTTTTCAGGTGACGCCACTCGCTGAAGTAGACGAAGAAGGCGTTCAGCTTGGCTTTGCGGTCATCAGGTGGCGATAGCTTCTCTAAGTCCACAGGTCCGGTTGGTATGGTAGGTAATGTGGTCAGCTTCTCGATTGGGGCGTGCACTTCAGTTGCTCTATCAGGGTTTCTTGACAATGTTCCTTCACTGGCACCCGTGAAGTCATGATGGGTGGTAGAGGATGAAGAAGCTGGGGAAGCTGGAGTATTTAATGCCTGAGACTCGGTGAACTTCTTTCCCTCGGGCATCCGGAGTCTTGGTATCAAAGTGGCAAATGCAGGAACAAGAGCAATGCCCATTTGGATTCTCCAGACTGCGTCGAGGGAGCCGTAATGACCTTCATCCCGAATGGACTTCTTGAAGCAACTCAGGATGATAATGGTGGCAATAGATCCTGACAAAGTTCCCTATAAGTTGTGTCAGCGACTTCGCGCATCCGACAATAGAAGTACGTACCCATCCTTGGTTTGAGAAAATCCAACCAAGTAGCCGACCTCTGGTATGGAGGTGGGACCTCTCGGACACAATAGAAGCAGACATTGGATAATCTCCCCCAATACCAATACCCATGAGCAGTCTGAAGCAAAAGATCCAGATCATTTTTAAAGTGGGTGTTGGTATGCTGTTTGGAAGACTAATGACCAAGATTGTGCCGATGATGCAAATGACGAGTTCTTTACCGTAGACAAACTTCCGACCAAAGGCATCACCAAGAAACCCGAAAGATAGCTGGCCAATGATATTTCCAATGTTGGACGCTGCATTGACCGCTCCTCGAAGAAGAGGTGGGTATTTTCCGTCCCAATATCTGAGTTGTCAGTCAGCGGGGATTATCATATAGCCACTTTCGTCTTACTCGTAGTTCCATATAGGAGACATCAGGTTGATTATGAATAGATCATATGAATCAAGAAAGAAACCAACACTAGATTGAACAGTTAGGTTGTGCCACAAGAACATTGTTAACGACTTACCCGCAGATAGTGTATAGCATCAGATCCCCGCCAGTCATGAACCCACCCAGCTTCTTTTTCAGAGCATTTTGTTCATATTCAACCTAGAATATAAGCTGGATCCACTAAATTATACCACGAGCACATACAAATGACACCGGATTTCCATCTTTATCTGTCCGTGTGTAGCTTTCCTCTTCCCAGTGCATTGCTGATGCGATGCTTGTAACGATGAGCAAGATCAGATTCTTAATTTTATTTGGAGATCAATATCAATCGAAGATGTCGATTTAATTTGTTTGAGTAGTATCGCTCTTGGCAGAAGACATCTGAGATAACTTATATGAACATATCCCGAGTACTACCCGACAACGCCCCGAAATTCTTCAGTTGGAAAATATTCCCATAATCCAATTGAATTCCACTTAATTGGAACGTGTTTAGAGGAATGGGGATTGTTCATTGCTGGAAATGTGGATCTTTGATATAATTCCTGCAAGGAAGTTGTCGGATGTTGACTTCATGAAAAAGACATGCCACTCGGCATGCCGAAATACAACGCCGCACAACGAAACAAGAGATTTATTCTGGCTACAGGCATTAAATAACGATCTTAGAGTCTAGGCACTTCTATTTATTACAATCACGTTGTATCCGGAGAACCTCTCCTTAGAGTATTGCCATGCACCCCCACGAAACAAAACATGTGATTCTATCGTCACGTCGTCACTGTAACCATTCTTCAGGAGCCGACGTCACTACGAAACTATAGACATCATAATTCTGCGCGTGATTTAAAAAATTCTTTAACTTGCGTGATAAATTGGTTTGATTCAAACTGTTCTATAGAAAGGGGAGGGAGCAGGTGGGGGAACACCTGATCCCCGCCATCCTACCCTGGAAATCGCCAACTGCACGACATCAGCCGCATCGCACCACAATCCGCTCTCACGCATGAATCAAGGGAGCGTCTCGTACGACTGGCCAAATACTCTTGTTATAATTGATGAGCCCGAGGGGTGAATACTAAGGACGCAGGAATCGATTTGGACAACGCCACGCCTGCCTCGAAACGGGAAGAAAGAACACTAAATCCGTTTTGTTCAACACATCGTATAGGAAAACCTATGCTGAATGTCTGAACAGATAGGCAGACCCTTTTGCCTGTCTCATTATTCTAGTCAAATCGGTTTTGATTGAGTGACCAGAGGAGGGCCAAGTCTGATCATGAAGAACGAAGTTTAAACTCGAGACGCGTCCATGCGATTAACAGCGCGGGATAATAAACTTACTTGCATTTCAGATCTGACTCGATTCTTGACTCAATCTTACTGTGGAGAATGTTCTGAGACTTGATGATCTCCGAGGTTTCACTTTAAGCTTTTAATAAGCCAGTGCTTTGTCATCCATCAAGCAGGTTGTCAACAGCGGATGGGCAAAGGACCATATACTTCTGTACTTCAACCTCAGAGGCTGAATCTATTGATGGGAAATGACCAGCTACCCTCACGTCATCTGCGTAGCTTCCTCTGGCGTGCATGTAATCTTATCAGCCCTGGTGTCGCCGCTCACGTCCTTCACAATTGATGTCTATTTCTATTGGTTCTCGTTTACGACTCCAATAATTTAGGCGGAATCAGCTCCGCCCAGTGGAGTCAAGTCAGGGGGCGGAAAATCGAAACCGTGCTGACCGGACCATTTACCAGGGTGATCCTCAAACAGGGACATTTGCGGCTGACAAATCTTGCTATTCAAGTAATCTGACACGAATGAGAGGACAGCAGCATCTGCAGAAAATAAACAACAATTCCAGAACGCTACGGAAAGGGAAGGATATATGTGGGACTTGATCGGTGTTAAGCACCTGGCTACAGATTTGGAATAAGATTCTAGACCCAGGATTTGGATTGCCACGAACATTTGAGGAGGTATAAACCGGAAACCTCGCAACCTCGCACTTTCCACCACTACTGTACAGGCTGTTCTCAATTTCGAGAGAAAGGATAATAAACGAGTGGAATGTCGGACTCTGGCCCCACTACTGCCCCCACTGGAGCCACACGGACCACCAAAGAGGAGATTCTATTCAGAGGAGAGGAAGACGACAAGAGTTCCGAAGATACCGCCACACAACGAACATGGAGTGGGAGGAAAGGAAAGCCCAAGACCCGAACTGGTTGTGTAACATGCAAGTGAGTACTAAGCGAGCCCCCTTTTCGCCATTTCTGCATCCAGCATGCTGGGATTTAACACTGCCTTTCGTAGAATTCGACGTATCAAATGCGACGAGTCGAAACCTTTTTGTTCAAGGTGCCTTAAGACTGGTCGGGTCTGTGATGGCTATGTTGATACGACTAAAAAGCCACGGGGTCATCATGCCGCGAACAGTAACATCAAGCTGCGGCCGTCACTGCCCGCAGATGTTCAGTTTCACCTCAGAATCAAGTTCAAGACCAATACCGCATTAAGCATCCCCCAGCACCCTCTCGATCACCCAGGGGCTTCGGCGAAAGAGCTCAGAGCGATGGAATTCTTCCGCTATAGAACATCTGCCTTGCTCTCCAATTGGTTGGTTGAGCAGTTCTGGAGGTTCCAACTCCCACAAGTCAGCGACCGCGAGCCTGCAATCCGCCACGCGCTCATATCGCTGTCGGCTACGCACGAGGCTATGGAAATGCGCTGTGGGACCGGATCCCCAGAGTCACTACTAATGGAGGAAGCAGAGCGTAAGCGCTACGCCTGTTTGCATTATAATGAGGGCGTCTCCCAGCTTGCTAAAGTGCTAAGGTCAGGCCAAGGAGCAGGCTCGGAGATTGTAGCTATGATAACTGGTGCTTTATTCGTTATCTTAAAATTTATGTGGGGGGATTTTGCGACAGCTGTGTTGCATATGCATAACGAGATTGAGATCTTCGACGTTTGGAGGAAGAAGGGGGGCCAATTGGTGGAGGGCTCTTTGGAGCACAATCTCACTACCTTGATTGAGAGGCAGTGCTTTAAGAGTATGTCGATTGGTGATACGTTTAAGCGGTCATGTTTACAAGATGAAGATTTCTACGACTTCGGGACCATCGGAATGGCGAAGGAGGCTTTGCTCTCATTGCTGAGAGAAGCGTTACGGCTTATCAGAGTACACAGCCTCACATGCGGGAGTCAGGACCCGTCATTCGTCGCAGATTTCCAGAGCCAGCTCGAAATCCACCGATCAACGCTGCGAAAATGGCTGGCAGCTTTCGAGCCTTTCGTATATTCCAGTCGTAGAAGTATGACTGCAAGTGAGGAGATGGAGTGCGACACGCTTCGAGTCATGCACATCTCAGCTTATGTGTGGCTTTATGCGGGCATGTCGCCTCAAACATCTCAGGCAGAGCCTATCCAGCTATTTGAGAAATTCATCGATATGGGTGAGGCTCTACATAGCAAATGGTGCTCAAGTATAACAAACGGCAAACCGACGCTGTCGTGTGATACTGGAATCGTGCCACCCTTGATATTCATCTCTACCCAGTGCTCCAGCAGTATCCTGCGAACAAGAGCCAACAATCTACTGATAGATTCATCGGGAATCTATCAGAGGTCGTCGAACGATATTCAGGCAAACCTTGAACAACCAGTAAGCTCAGCTGGGATGATTGGGCAGTTCCTTGACAGAGATATTATCGAAGTAGAAATAGAGCCTGGAACACTCCAGGTCGATCTAGTACTGCAACCCAACAGAAGCGGAGGGTGGGAAGTGCAGCAGAAAACGTAGAATAAATTTTGCAATCGCACTAATAAATCCAACACTCAATCTATTTCTTTCGCGAGTGTAGATTCTCCTTGCTCCCCATTGAGCCATCCTCTGGTTCGTCGAGCACAAGCGCACCATGAGGCACCAAGTCCATCTTATCCAGCTCATAAGTGACGGTACTTTCAGTAATCACTGTGATATTGCCACCCTTCCCACCCTTTCCACCAGTTCTACTCCGCGTCGCATCATCCTCGCCTCCCTCGCTCAGTATCTCATGGCCACTGCGTGAGTTTCCGCTGAACTTGGACGTCAGCTTCTGCCCCCAATAGGCGTTCCCTGCACTCCGACTTTCGCCAACTTGGGTTGTAGGGAAAAGTTTCGGGAGGTATTTCTTGAAGAGAGGGCGGATGCACATCAAGCAAGCGCAGATGACGGCTGTATATGTTTCAATCTCCGACCAGATCACCACGTCGACGTTATTCCCTTGGTTTAATCAGCAGAGCTCAAAATTGCGCTTTGAGAGAAAGGTGTCATACATGTCGTGTCAACAGATGATTGATAAGCCACCATGATTCTCAAACGAATGATGCTTGTAACGCAAGCACTGCGTGGATGTCAGCTTCGAGTCCTAAGGCGCGGCTAATGAAACTTACAACGATCCCAGGACAAACATCAGTATCAATCCAACCCGCTTTCTTAAGCTCATGTTCAGATTCTTAAGCTCTGAAACAGGTAGGAACATGATGACAATGTCTTCAACGATGCTGAAAGCACCGCCAGTATACACAAGGGCTGGCGTGTTCAAACATTTTCCGGCCAAAGATGCGTCCCAGAAGTGTGGGACAGGGATACACTGAAACGCCACAGCGAATAAGAAAGCCAACGTGTGGCATATCATCCATCCTATGGCAATTTTTGTAGTGAGTATAAACCGTGGGCTAGGAAATATTCGAATATATAGCAACAGAATAGAGAACTTTGGAATGTTTTGTATAAGCACGTAAAAGATTTGCGAGATATAGAAAAGCTATCTTTGGTCAGTAGGTCTCATTTCGTTTGATGAGGTCTCTCACCTTCCCAAGGATGATTATGTTTTGCGGCGGTACGTTGTAGAAGTGCTCTCCAAGACCTCTGTAGGAGACTGCTAAAGGTCAGATTGCTCGTAAGGTATTGCGAGTGGATGGGTTACTTACGGTAAATTGGAATTGCAGTGTTAGGTATCATACAAAGAGTAGCTGACAATATCAACCAGTCATCCCACCACACCTTATGTGCAACAAAGACGCGAGATATAAATCGCAGAGCAACCACAGTGACAGTAACAACTGCGATGATGATGGATGCTGTTCTGGTCTCCCTCGCTCTTGATGGCTGCGGCACTCCTACGCATATAAGTTCTTGGGTGATGAGCGAAGCAACTAGGCCCCTCATTAGTATCTCATGATATGGGTCCAGATGTGAGAGATTAATCACTGTATTGTTCGGTGATATTGCAACTTCCAAGCACGCATGCACCAACATCGTACTGTAGAACATCACTGGTGCAGAAGCAACTCCGAATCTTGGCCGAAGAGCATTTCGCTGGTGTTAAAACTTTCACAGAGCATAATGACTTTTGGAACCTGTCAATGAGAGCCGGAAACAGGTTTGCAGAAGGTACTCACAGCGCATTCTGGCATCATCGCCAGCGACAGACCAGATGCCGCCCATACGGAACTAACAAAGCCCAGTACCGGGAGGATGACAGATAGACGCATATTGAATTAGATCAAAACTGCCGGTATTGACTTGAGATACAATTGTGGCTGCATCTCTCAACTGGATGGGAGGGATTCAACTGCCTTATTACCAGAAGACTCCTGGTTCCAAGAGCACGGTTCAACAGCTGCGGCATAACGGGAGGGGGTGAGATTTCTGGGATCAGGAACCAGAGCCTCGGAGGTTCTCCTCTTTCAGGGATGCAACGCATGCCACACGAATCCACATGGCATACCTCAAGGACCAGCCAAAGCCCATGTCAGTTGTAAAGAACCATGTAGATTGTTTACAGTTCGACAGATCTATTTAATACCACGACCTCCCAACTCGACGAATGGTGCGGTGCAACTGGTCAGTAAGACGGAAAACTCACCGCAAAGCAATTGCGAAGCTTCTTTTTCCTCTGTGATTAGACATCGCAAGGGCAGGAACCAACCGAGTTCCAACGGATCAATTGATGTGGCGCACTGATTCGCCTCGACGCAATTCGGATGAGGAGGTCGAACGGCACTCAAGGGCGCCAGTAGAAAAAAAGAAAATGGTTAAAACTGGCAGCCAGCCACCATATACAAACGAACCAATCTACTGTGGAGCAAGACGGAAAAGGAGAGCGGACCGTTTTCTGACGTGGAGCAACCCTGGCAGAAATCGAGTGGCGTGCCGTCTATTGGATGGAAAATCGCACAGACACACGCGAGAAAGAACTGCTGTGACATTCACCCATACGGAGGATTCACGTCTGTCAATGGCATGCTCGCACCAGACACGTTTATACCATGCAAGCCATGCCTCTGAGATTGCACATATCTTGCATTTGGGGAAAGATTGGCTACGGCATTGAATAACATGTCCTAGCCAAAGATACACACCCTGTCGAGATGATACGAAAACCGAGCTCAATCGAAAGATGATTACTTGAGGTATTGGACCTGGCGAAGATAAGCCTCCAGTGCCGATTTGATGGAGCTTGCAATAGAATTCTGATGACTTTGAAAAGTCAATCTCCAAAAGTAGATACCGCGTGGCGCCCTCATCTACCGGAAGTTGCTTTGGCGTTAACGGTATATATATATCGTTTGGGCAAACTCACGATGGACGGACCATCCTCAGCGTGTTCAGGCTCCTCCCGCATCTTCAGTGGGTCGCTCGGTGGGTTCGCGGGGTATAATTGGATGCCGTTCCACATCCGGAGCACTCGGACCTCGATGTAGATCACCACTCCTTCAGTTCGTTGATCCATTCTTTGACAGGTCTCATAGCAGGCTGCTCTTCAAATCAGTTGGGTGCTTCCGCATAGAAAGATAGGTTTCAACCGCAAATTAAAGTTGCTTTACTTAATTAGGAGGGGGTTGAAGAGATACTTGTCGTTTTTGCACTTCATAGAGCTTCATTCTATCCGAATTTCTCGTTTATTCTATGCGAGCCTCGGATATTGAGGAGGCAAAGTGTCAGGGATTGAGATCGATTTGCCAGGGTGCAGATTCGCTGGAATGATACCGCGAAGAACTGTACTAGATTGGATATGAAACTTTGTGCCACCACACCAAATGGAAGTGTCAGCTGAGCAATGGAAACTGATGACCAAGAGGCATACAAAGTCGATTCTCAATATTGAGGACGAATTGTCATGGAGGATAACGAATGTACTTTCAAACTCCTCAGCGTCTTCGAAAGTCTTACAGAGTTGCTTGACATCTTAGCAAAGCAATTTAGTGGAACTTCCGGAAGACGTGTCACAACCTTTCTCCAAATCCTGACATTGTGCAGATCATTCCATCAAGGCAAAACACATTCCTATGTGCGATCGTCGCGCCTGGATAAGTACACAATCCTTTGCAGAACAAGTGGTCAGCTGAAATGTTTCATGATCGTTAATGCTCAATGGTTGGCGTCGCATACTCTTGAGACTCAATATAGCTGAGAGTACTCAAAGTCATAATTTGACCCGAAGCTTCCATGGCTGAGTCTTATCAGCAAGCAGAAGCATTACCTCTGAGCAACAGTATCTCAAATCATGATGATTGTTCAAAAATCTTGCCACCGAAACAACTTCTAAGCGAGCCGCGTATGTCTAACAAGGGCTGGTAATTCACAAGCCGCTGTATCGGAGACCTAGCAGAATGCGGAGATCTGTGAGGCACAGCTTCTTGAAGAACGTTCGCGGAACGATTCGAGCGCCGGAAGAACTTGAAGAAGCCGTTCATATGATGGTACACTAAGCCCTGTCATAATCTGTTGCAAGGATTGAGTTCTGATTTGCTGAAGAGTCATTCTCCACTTCTAGGAATACCTTGAACACGGCTCCAAGTTCCGCCCGAGAGCGGCGGATCCACTACACATAAAACCTGTATGAAGGTATTTCTAATGCAAAATGCGGCTTCAAAAAGCGTTCTGTAAATCGCTATTCACATATCGTTCACCTTTAAAGCATATCGACGATGCAGTCATTTCCCTGAATATGGCTTCGCTCGGAAGTACATCCACCGAGGGAAGTTTCGTCCCTAAAAAGCTGCATGAAGGTTCGTCTCGTAGTACACCCCTACCAGTTGCCGAGACCTTGATAAGTGGCCACCACTCAAAACCGGTTACGCTATCAGGTACAGTGCAACCTCGTTCGGATGTGGGAAACGGGTAAATTCAACCATGGCAGCGGGCCTGGTTGCATATCGGGCAGAGGATCCAAATCCGGGGATTCACCTCCGACCCCTATCCGAGTGCTGGGGTAGTCATTGGATGTGGTACGAACGCCACATCAAACGCAGAAGGAGGCACCACAGAGGGCTCTGTGTCTTTGTGAGGTGGGTGAAATCGATTCACCACGTTGCCATGGAATCCGGATAGTGGAGTGGAACCGTCGTCCCGAACTCTAAATTTACCTTGTCGGCTCTCGAAGATCACATGATCCACTCTTGGATCTTAGATCTTACCCACATCTGTTCTAAGTCACATCGTTCATAAGAACCGTGATATGATAATAGGATGATTAATTATCAAGTCATTAAGATCTCCTCGTTAAAGATGCAAAACAAAAACGTACATGAAGCAATTGGACTGGACATCTAAACGACAACACAGCCATTCTGAGAACTCTTCTTGTACTCAGCTTAGATGTATCGGGCTTAAGAACGAGACTCGTGGATTTTGATTGAGACTGCTTTCGATGCAGATACTTTGCAGTTATTCTAATAGGAGCTCAGCTGGAGCTTTTTGTTTCGTGTATGTTCCTAGAAAATATCGAGTGTCAACAATGTTTGCTTTTGCGTCTTTAGCCCAAGACTTTTGAACTTCTGCCATGAGGAGTATGGTTGTTCTCAGCCCGATAAAATATTTTACTCTACTAAAGAGAGGCTGGAATTATGCTCTATTATGATGGCTTGCTCCTCGTAGACTTGAATAGGCCTGTATGATATTTCCCTCGAACCGCTGTCGCCTGTACAATTTCGGGTTCTCCTTATGTCTTCTTTTTGGTTGTCTGAAAACACTCATCACGTCGATTTAAGGGAGTCACAGGTCTCCTACAATGAATTATAATAAAATGACAACTCCAATCATGAAGACGAAGCTCGACAGCAGAATGATGGAGCGCCAGATCACAATAACACATTCCCTCCAGCTCGATTCAGCCCATGATTCAGATAATGATCTAACGAGTTCTATAAATCGCAGAGTATAAAAACTTCTCCCAGAACATTTCTATCATTTCCACAAAACTAAAGCCTTCCTTACATAGCAGCCATGCTTCCAGCACCAAGACCCCCACCAGTAGCCAACAGCCGAGGAAGAAATACACGCGTATCCTTAGAAGAGCTTGAGAGGAGACGACTAGCTGCAAAAAGCGAATCGGGCTCTGGAAGCTCTGGCAGTAGCAGCAGTACCACCGACAGTGGTCAGAGCAGTTCGTCACAGGCCGAAGGAGCTCAAGAAAACCCCGAAGCAGGCTCATCCACATCGTCACAACGTGATGGCTGGAAGTCATTGGCAGGAGGATCGGAAGAGAAGAACAAGAATGGCAAGCCAGCGAAGTGGAGAGTAGATAGTAGTAAGTACACCCCCTAATGTTATGACCGCAGATGCTGAGAAGTATTTTCAGAAGGCGGAGGGTTTGCTAGACGCAAAGGAGAAAAGAACCCCACCAAATGGGGCTTCTCAGTTCCAGACACAGCACTCGAGCATCGTTACTGGGCAAAAGCAAAGGATTTGCCGCCACTCAAAAAGGATACTGGAAAGAAGTAACACTGTTGTAGTTGTGAGAACGATGAATGATTGGTTGTCTTGCAGAATTCTCTTCGGACAGATTCAGGCCTCACCTGGGTTCCAAAGCAAGTAACATTCTCTATGCCGTCTAGGGATGTATAATGTATGTAACTGGTTCGTCATATTTCTCGTTGTTTTAGAGACCTACAGAAGAATCAATGTGAATCCTCGTTTCAAAACAAAGTAGCCCCTAAGCTGTCAATTTGTCAATTTGACGGCATCTTAGTCAATGCAAAGAGTGGTAGCCTGCTTGCATTTCTCGTAGTTGTGGCAACGCTGTCTTTGCATTAAAATTTACCCACATGCACAAAGAACAAGCCCATTTCAATTGTTATCAACGAGAATTCGTGAACCAAAAGTTTCGGTAGGCAAACTTTCAGGACTCCCTTGACCTCAAAGGGTTTTTCTTTGGCAAAGTGGACCTGCAGCTTTTCCAATTTCTTGGAACAAACTCTCACTGCACAAACCGATAAAGTCAGCTGCTTCTCACTAACTTAGAGCATATTCGGCAAGCAGTCAGTACCTCCTCCACATCTGCACCCCCGTATTCCACCCAGGTCATACCGTGATTTTCAACCGCAAACTATACCACAAATACACGTTAGATTTGTGCTATATATGTCATGTATGAGTGTGACCTGCCATGGGGCTTGCCCAAAACCTTAACAAAACACTGTACAGTTTCAAGTTTTCCCCAAATCTGCACAATAGCAAGCTTTGTTCGTGCAGTTTGTCAAGCGCTAGCTATGCAATAGGCTTACATCATTATAGGATGGAAGATGTAAGTATATAATGGACGCCTCAATCCACGTCTAGTATCCACCCAAAATGCACATCCTTCTCATATTTGGAACATGTTGTAGACTGTAGATAGATTCACTCCGTTTTATCCTAAAGCCCTTTTTTCTCTGCTGTTCGCGGCCCCACTATTTACCGCAGCCAATTTAATGACAATGGGCATCTCGGCAATTTTTGTCGCGGTAAAGGACAAGTCATTATATCGATTCACCACGACTTCTGATTCTTCCAACAAACTTTGACCATAAATATCTCGGACCAGCCGTTAGGACTTCCCAAACATAAACACAAACACAAACAACCAACAACCTACAAATACCCTACCGTGACTTTCTTTCTTCCATTTAACTTGCAAAGTCTTCCCAACACATCTGAACTTTAATCACCTCTACACAACAGTAACCATCTTAATAGCCTTCTGACTTCAAGAAGACGCCCTCACCCACAAACACACACACACCCAACCACACAACCACACAACAGATTGCAAAATGAGTCAAAGAAGCACTGGAAGGTATGTACTCAAGAATTTCTTTCCCCTTGCAACCCTATATATTTTTCGTTATTCTTTTTCGTACCTAACTAACCTTTTCACAATAGAGAGGGAAATTTCCAATGCCCATATTGCTCAAAGGTATTTGGGCACAAGCGCTCAGTCCTACCACACCTGAATGTAAGCCATAGAGGGCTATACCAACCTCCAACTGGTTGGAACATTAGCATGGGAAATGCTGTGTTTCCTCCCGGAGATGCGCAACGGTGGGCTTTCGCACGCCTACAAACATACCAAGCTGCGGTAGCAAATTCCCCAACAGGGTCTAACAATGTTCCAATACCCCCAGCCCAGAATCAATTCTGGCCAGTAGGGGCTGTCATCCCTCCAACCAATGCAGGGGGTTCTGCAGGCACCAGCTCTGGCTCTGGAGTTCAGACTGGAACACAGCAGGGGCTGCTAATGGAGATAGCAGCGATGACGAGAGTGGGGATGAGGGTGATGATGGGAATCCGGCTAGAGGGGCCGCTAATTCTGGAAGGCCCAGTCGGGTTGATCCACCCAATGCTCCAGGTTCAAGCCAATCGCAGGCGCCACAAGAGGAGCTTGGATATCCGTACAGCGCATTGGAGCAATATGATTTGAATCCGTCAACTTTTCAAGGGGCATTCCGAGACGCAGCCCAAAGAATCGGGCCTAATCCACGCAGGAACGGGAATGGTACGAAGGACTGGAGACCGTACAGGTAGTGTTAGCAGAGACTTGGGAGATGAGGATAAGGTGGATACAACGAAGAAAAAGGTATTTAGTCATCCAGTCGGGTCTTAGTAGATACTTTACTAACCATGCTATTTAGGCAATAATTTTTGACCGAGCTAAGAGTGCAATTTGAGCTGCATCTAAGATAGTTTTAAGAATTTTGGAACAGCGACTTGGATCGAGATACTCTAGAAATATTTGGAAGGCTACTGCTTTGGAGGATTGGATGCTTTGAACTTTCCCTGGTTGTTGGAAGCCTTCGGTTCATTTGGGGTTTTGGCCTGATGCACATATTGACTTCGTCGGAAAGCATAGCATTGATAGTTGTATGTAATTGATTCCATAAAGCAATTTTACTCTCACAAAATGTATCTGAAACCTTTGTTATCCAGCTCTGTTTGATCCAACATCCCCTTTTCAATCGCTTCCCTCTCTTCTTCTTCACTCAACTCTCCTCGAGCCGCTTGCTCCTTGTCTCGCGATACATTAGATCGGTGCATGTAAATGTACAGAATGACAACCATGGCGAGCTTCACACTATATCCGACCAACATAGCAATATATGCGCTGTGGTACTTTGCTGGTACTTGTTAGCTTATCCTTAGAAGGAAATACAAAATAGACTTACGAGCTTCAGAAGAGATGAAAGTCTGCGGCCCAATAATATTTCCCACGCAATATCCCGTGAATAGTACGGCACCAGTGAGTTGTTTCTTGGTGTAACCCGCAACATTCGAGCTCACCATCGTCAAGCTCATACTGAATCCCAAACCTTGGAAATAGCACAGCCAGAGTGCAACAAGACGTCCCCATTTATTGCTCGATGGAAGACCAACTAGCAAACCTGCGCCGATGATGCAGATTGTATTCGCCACAATCATAGTGATGCAACGAGAATTCTTTGGGTATCGAGTACAAATCCATCCTCCAGTCAACAAAGCAAGAAACTGCACTGCTCCGCCTGGAATCTGGAGGTACTGCGTTCCAAGTGTATCAAAGCCAAAACTAGCCACGATGATGCTTGTGAAGCTGGTAAGCGCGGAGTTGGGAACTTGTGCACCGGTGGCCATGATGAATAAGATCCAAGTTTTTGGATCCTTGATCGTTTGAATTGCTTGATACTTCGAAAAGTGTCGATTCTTAACACCTTGCTTGTTGCTTGCAACACGATTGACTGCAATGAGACGCTCATGTTCTGTCAAGAACTTTGCGGTTGAAGGTAAATCCGGCAGTACTATGAGAGACACAATACCCCAAACAATCGATAGCGATCCGAAAATCAAAAATACATACATCCATTTCTGCAGCCCAGAATTGATGTGTCCCACCGCGTACCCGATCAATCCTCCGAACATTGTCGCCAGGCCATTCGTGCAGTAGTATATCTCAAGACGAAGAGGTTGCTCTGCGGAGGTGTACCACATAGACATGATGAGAACGAAGCCAGGATTGACAGTCGCTTCTAGCGCGCCAAGAAAGAAGCGGTTGGTAGCCATCCCAGCGAATGAGGTGCATGCTGGGGTGGTGATGAGGATGATTCCCCATCCTATGGTCGCGAGGGAGAGAAATTTGCCGATTGGAAAGCGCTGGAGAAAGTAGCCTGAGGGGAATTGAAAGAAGAGGTATCCGAAGTAGAAGATAGAGCCTGTTAACAATCGTCAGTCGTTATTTCGTGCCTGAGACCTCATGCTACATACCTAGCCATGAATAGTCCTGTCCAACCAAATGGGTACCAGTTTTCAGGCCATAAACACTGGCAAAATTGAGAGAATTTTTGTCCAGATACTGTAGAAAGTATGTCACAAACAGAATCGGGATGACCCTGTAGTCGATCTTCCTAAGGACTCTCTTGGCTTCCTCTTCATCTGCTGTGATACCAACACCATTCTTGTAGAGAGCGTAGCTGTCATCCTGATTGGTCGAGGAAGCTGCCGAGATGTCTTGGGAAGCTTGGGACTGCGCGCCAGAGTCCTCGAAGCTCTTTTCTGTATCTTTTAAAGCCATGTTGCTTCACGGTTCTCGGTACCTTGCAGATTGGCGTTGACGGCTTTCAGATCTCCCAAAAGCAAGCAGACCAGAATCTCACACTAAGTAGACTGGAGGATTCCAGAAGATATACATAGTCCCGTCTTATCAGGATCCATACTTCCGACTTCCTGGTAACATTGGATCCATGCTCATAACTTTTGATATCCCCGCTGCAATCCCACCACGGCACTTCGCTGGCCCACGTTCAGCGCAATTTGGCCGTCTCGAGTCAGTAAAAGTGTCATAGGAATCAGGCGCGATGTGACTTCAGGTGGAATTAACGGTTGTGGAGGTTGTCAGAATGGCGAAAGTGTGGATGTGAGATGATGCGATGCGGGGACTTCTTCTTTGGGCGATGGCGTAATTTGACTAATGTTGTCGTGATACAACAACCATTTAGATGCGTATTTTGGGTTCGGCTTTATGATCAAGGTATTTGATAATCAGAAACCAAGATAGGGAGTTGCGCAAGCCTTAATTGGGGCGGAAAGATAGGGTATACAGAGGCAGCTGTTCATTTGTTGACCACGTGATACGCAAGTCACACCGCGGCTGAGACCAGGCTAGTAAAAACACCTACCGTAAATTTATCTCTCATATCTCAGCATTAAACATCAGTTTATTTAGTCTTAGATTACATTTCAGGAGGATGTTGAACTAAAAACAGATGGTCAAAGATCATGTGACTATAAACAATGCTTGAGCGGGGCATATTTCCAAGGTCAAATCGAGTCATGATTTGTGCTTTATTCTGTTTAAGTTAGTTTAAATCAAAGAAGAGATTAGAGAATCCTCGATTCACGCCGATAAAAAAAAGAGCTCGATACGCAAGCCCTATCTGTACAGCTTCACGCCCGGAGGATGGGGTTCAAGGTTCAGCCTTACTTCAGAGTTTATTTCTTAATACAACAGCACAGCTTCAAAGAAAACCACGTGGTTCAGGCAAGGGGTCTTGTGCATTGGTTATGTATTGTGTCGTCTCCGCTTCGATTGACCGCTGCTTTCCATAGCAGGAAAAGCTAGCCAGAAGGCAGCCCACAGCTCAGAACTTTAAGAAACAGTAGGAAATCAAAGTCCAAAAGGAAACCTGTCGAGGAGAGAACCACCAAGACAACGAGTTTCAGGCTCTACGCAATTAGTTAGCATATAACTTAGCAAATCAGAACGTTGGGTAATTACCAAGAACGACCATTGGATTAGTGCCTCCTGGGAAGCCATCCTCAAATCCACCGTCATAATCTCCACCAAAACCTCCAACAGAGCCTCCACCATATGCGCTACCGTGAGTGCCGTGATAGCCCTCATTGTAGTTGTCATCGAGTTCATGCAGTGATGCTGTCTGCAAACCATGCTGATAGCCCTCATTACGACCCTCATCGTAGCCCTCCTCACGGCCCTTCTCGCGTCCACTATCATAGGCAGCATCTAGCTCTTGAGCAAAATCTCTCACAGAATTACCACCACCAACCATTGCATATGGATGTTGGTAAGCAAAGTCTTCACCCAAGAAGTGACCCGATCTCAAGACTGGTGCGCCAACCTCTTGGCCCATGAAAGCGGCAGCAGGCTCGAATCTGACATTGCCACGATTCTCTTGTGCCTGAAACTCGGTAGTCATCCAACTGTTCATGTTCTCCTTGACAGACTTTGACACAACGGGCTTAAGGGTATGAACTTGGCCTGCATGTTCCTGTTTGGCATGCGCGAGCCAGGTACTTCTGTCGGAATAGTTCAGACCACAGTTTAGGGCTGGACACGTTACTTTGGAAATGCGGAGGTGATTAACTTTCATGTGGCGGTCCAAGGATTGCGCCATGGTGTACGACTTGGAGCACCAAGGCCACTTGCAACTGAATTTACCACCAGTAACTCTTGTTTTAGGGTCTTTCATAATGGCATTAGGCTTCTCTGCTTGTAAGGTGCCTATCTCTGTTTGGGCTAGAGTTATAGAGCGAGTTATGTCGAATAAGTCGATCTAAAATCGTAAGCAAGAGCCCAGAGAATACTTTCAAATCCGCAATCCGGCGCATAGGAAGCCTTTGTATATTTAGCGTACCTTTGGAGTATTTGTTGCCTGAGGTCAGATATTGGGAGAGCTTCGATTCAGGGACTCGATGGCGACGAGATTGTTGAGATTGTTGGGTTTTGTTACAAAGGATTCGAAAGGTTGGGGTTTTTATAGCAAATCGATTTAGATTCATGAGCCCCGCTTTATGTCGTGCATGTCGTTTAGATTCTACTGCTAGCTTATACGAGGATCTGAAATTTTAGTTGGTGACCGTTTTGTTGCGTTGTCGTGTTATAGCTGAACGCAGGCTACCTAGCCATAACCAAGCAGTGCCAAGAGTTGCTATTACATGTTTGTATCTGCTTGACTGGCAGAATTCCCAGCAGGTTGTGACGTGATTCTACTAATATACTCTCAAATAACAGGACGGTATCTTGCAGTAGTGCTATTACGAGACTTGGTTTCTAAGTGTGCTTCGTCTAGTCCAATAGGGGCTCGCTTCACGCATCACGTGAAAAGATTCAGCTTCCTACATGTTGCAGCACTTCCATAGATTGTAGGCTATTGCAGCCTTAAGCTATTCACAAGGTCTTTAATTGAATTGATCTGCAACATTAAACGCACTCGGATCAGGGAGTCATTTGCGATCTAAATTTGCACTCGAAGCGGCAAGAAATGGACGCACTGCGATCACACACGAATGGCTAGAGTTCTTTGTTCAAGCATCCTCCCTACATACCAGTCATGCTAGGTCTTCAAACACCCAAAAAAGTGAGAGGATATTGTGTTTGAAATTGGATTCTGCGACCATACCTAGCAGGTCATAGCACAGACATGGCACAACTCCATATAGGAGAGCGTTATTTGGGGCTTCAATA